>OU343220.1:79740180-79785031 GCA_910596185.1 Chrysanthemum makinoi
TCGAGAATTTAGCATACAAGTCCTCTTTCTTTAGCAATTCCAAGATCAACCTAAGATGTTCCTCGTGTTCTTTCACGTTCTTGGAATAAATCTAGATATCTTCAATGAAAGCGATTACAAATTTGTCGTGTATGGTTTGCACACTCGATTCATGAGGTGCATGAACACAAATGTGCGCTGGTCGCCCAAAGCAAGACTTGGAACTCATAATGTCCATAATGAGTTCTGAAGGCGGTCTTGGGAATATCTTCTTCCCAAACTCTTAGTTGATGGTATCCGACCTTAGTCAATTTTTGAATAAACGCCAACCTTGAAGTTGATCAATAAATCGTCGATCCTTGAAGTGGGTAACGTTCTAATGGTCATTATTCAACTCACGGTAGTCGATGCACATTCTGAAAGTTCCATCCTTCTTTTTGACGAATAGAACCGGTGCTCCCCATGGTGAAGAACTCGGCCCTGATGAATCCTTTTTCCGCAAGTTCCACAACCGGTTTGATAGCTCTTGTAGTTCGTTGGAGCTAGTTGATAAGGTGCTCTTGCCAAGTGAGCCGCACCGTGCACTAAATCGATTTGGAATTCGACTGGCCGGGTCTGGCGAAGTCCCGAAAATCTTCAAGAAAGACTTCCGAAATTCTCACTATGGCCACGCCCTCCAAACGCTTTCTTCCGTTTCTTCCTTCCTTCCCAGGACTTGGGCTAGGAAGAGATGATATCCTTCCTCATACACTTCAACTTTAGTGTAGGAAATGATGTGTAGTCTTGACGCGCTTCTATCACTTCTGCCTTCTACGCTAGGACTTCATTTCCATAGGTATTCGGACGAGCTTCTCAACACAAATGATGGCAGCATGGTATTTTGATAACCAATCCATCCCGAAGATAACATCAAAACTACCCAATTCTACTGGCAAAAGATTGATGTTGAATGGGTGGTTTAACAGATTTAAGGTGCAACCTCTTATGATGATATCTACCCTTTTTACGTTATCGTTAGCTAGTTCCACATTTTATGCATTGTCTAAAGTAGTCGAGGCAATATCGAGTAGTGGACTAAATGCATTAGAAACAAAACTCCTATCCGCTCCCGTATCAAAAAATATGGATGCATAACGGTTATTTATAAGGAATGTACCCCTCTCGACATTCGGGTCCTCTTGAGCTTACACTTTGGTCACAACATAGACCCTTCCACGAGCTCCTCCACTATTTCCCTGAGTATCCTGTTGTCCAACATTCCCCTGGATCCTGCCATTTCCATGGCTTTCTTGGTTTCCTTGGTTATTTCAGTTACCTTGATTTCCCCCATTGCCTTGGTTTATGGGTTTTCGGCATTTATTCTTATAATGCCCCTTTTCACCACAACCAATGCAAGTTATAGCAGCGTTTGGGTCCTGAGCTGGTGCTGTTTGAACCATTGCCAAAGATTTGTACATGCAGTTCCTGGTCAAATGTCCAATCTTCTCGACAGCTATGCATTTGACTGTATTAATCGCCCCTGTGGTGCAATGTGCATCGGTTACACAAGCAGTACCCCCTCGCATCCTTTCTCCAGCTCACCTGCATAAGCTCTAGCAACATTTTGCCTGTTCTCGCCGTGTTGTAGCTTCCACTATTAAGTTGTTTAGTGGTCATCCTCCTCGCATTGTCAATTCACTTTTTCCAAAGCAAGATCCTCAATTACTTGTCCATGAGTTTATTGGCTACCTCGATGGTTTCATGAAGATCGCAGACCTTAGAAGTGGTGACATTTCCCTGATGGATGGAGGCACCCCCGATGTACCTTTCCAACAACCGAGTTTCAGCTTGAACCATTTCTGGGCATAGCAAGGCCAATTCTTGAAAGCGCTGGTTGTAAGCGGCCATGTTTGTGCCTTGAACCTTGAGGTTCCGAACTCGCGGCTCGTTCTTTATCTTATTACGAGGGCATTATTTTTGAAGCACCATTTCTTTGAAGTTTTCCCATGGCATGGCATAGGCCAAATCAATACTTGCGGACTTCAAGTAATTGTTCCACCAGGTCAAGGCAGCATCTGTGAAAGTGAACGATGCATACTTAACCTTGGCTTCTTCTTCATGTGCCATGATTGAAACACAGTCTCAAGTTTCTCGATCCACCTGGTCAAACCGACAGCTCCTTTGGTTCCACTAAAACCTCCAGTCATGTTTTTTCAAAAGTCCTAGTAGGTGCAGCTGCGGCCATGGATGGCTGGTCTTGAGGTTCTAGTTTCAGTAGAGGAGTGATTTGCTGCAGCTAGAGCTGCATTCACTCGCTCATTGACCAGTTGGTCTATCATAGCTTGATTCATGGTAGGTTGATTGGGAGTATCCCTAGCTGGTGTAGGGGCATCAGCAGTTTGATCATGTGTGACCCTTGGCTGCAGTGTTGTTTGTTGCTCGACATGAGTGACCCTCGCTGGAATAGGAGCATTAGCAGCTCCACCAGAGTTGGTTCTGTTTGATCTTCTTTTTGGTGGCATTTTCTGCATTAAGAAAGGTGATGAGAGATAGAACCTTTTAAACAAGGTAAGTACCAGGTAATAGTGTAAACATCACAGATAGCACACATGAACAGATTATGAAAGAAAGACAATTGGATAGGAATCAAGCTTGCCATAGATGGAAATTTCTGGTACAAAGTTCATAAATCATAAGCGGCAATACAAGATTCATAACAACACTAACTATCATAATCCAGTTTAGTATACTACAACATACAACAAAGATCTAGGGATGACCGCTCAAGGCCAAACGCCAATGCTAAAAGCTCTCGCTGAGTAGCCTCCAATCATAATGCCTCATTTGAGGAGGCTAACATGGACTCCAAACCAAGTCCTTTGCCACTCACTCTGGCAAGATCCCGCAATCCACTGGATCCTCTCTAACTCCTCAAGTCTGCCATGCATCCTGGCCTGTCCTCTGCCCAATGCCTATGATCTGCTGTCCAGCTCTCTAACAATCTCAACCTGAGCCTCAAACCTGAAACCTAACCAAATCCTCTCGTGCCTCTCCAACTCCATGCTCTCAAATAACACATTTTTAGTGCGATCAAGAGCGTCAACACGCTGCTCATAAGCCTATAAGCATGCTGGCTCAACTCTCTTTAACTGATCTGTATGGAACCTGATGATGTACCCTCCGAACAGCTCAAGGACACCTATTCGAGACGTGTCAAAGCCCTTCTATTCGAAGGCCCAAGTTAGGTCTCCAGAATATTCATAGGAGTCAAACCATTCGTTATCACGAAGGTTACCTTAGGGGAATTCGCCATTCGAAGCCTTAAGCCCTTCGAGGTACGGTTGACGAAGGAGTAATGGATAGGAGAACATCCTGACTTGGTCAAACCCACGATCTCCTCTCTTCCCCGCTTCCCAGAAAGTTTGAGAACGTGGGTCACTAAGCCCTAGCGGTTACCCACAAACATGAGACGCCCCCATGTTCTCCGACATTCACGCAGAAGTGCCCCCAACCCTATTTCTTCCACTATAAAAAGGTTGGACGGGCAATGGATTATGGTAAGCTCATTTCACACTCATCTCCTTACTTACACATACTTATACAACCATAACTCATACTCTCACGAGGTGGTTCGCAGGTCCTACCCCTGCAGAATCACTTAACGTAGTGTCTTCTTATTTCTTATTCTCAGGTGAAAGACAATCTTGGCTTGAACATACACCCCTCATACCTTTGATCATCACAGAAGCCTGGTAGTGCAATTTATTGTACAATCAGTGGCGCCATCCGTGGGACCGCTACTATTAGTCCCGTAATCACCAAGTCTTAAAACCTTAACCGATTACGCTACCTTCCCGCATGGAACCGTGAAGGGAAGATACACCTCCACCGTGTTTCGCACTCGTCCCTCTCAACACAACTAACACCCCATAATCTCGCCCCCATAACAACCTCCACCTTCACTACACCCATCTCGCTTGAAACCACTCCGGTACATCACGCCTCAACTTCCGCTAACCCTATTCCAGAAATTAGCCCTGCCTTCATTGAGGCAAACTTCTAAGCCTTAGAGTCTTTACTGAGGGCTCATAAGAGGCAAGTTCGCAACACTGAAATGCGAAGGGACCTAGAATATTCCAGTGAGGAATATGATGAAGAGATTGAGGTAGATGAGAGGCCTCAACCGATTAATAGGGGGCGTTCGGCCCTACGAAATGGTTCTCCTTCCATAAGAAGGCCTAATGGAAGGACTGTGGGTTTTGAAGAAGGTCCCGGGGGAGATCCGGGAAGAAGGGAAAGAGTGCAAGGCAAAAGAAGGTACGAGAACTCTAACGGAGGAAGCAACCCAGTAGGGAATGGAGGGGTAAACCTACCACATCTCCTAGTTGCCCACTCAAGAAGAGAAGGGATGGGGTTTCCGATACCCCCGTCATATGTCTCGAGTGTTGGAGGCCCTCCTCCATACTTGGGGATGAATTAGTTACCCCCCCCAGGAATGAACCCCTACCTACCTGCTCAAACCTATAACACCTACCCTCCGAATGGTTCTCTCCCCAACCAGAGTTACCAGTAAATGCCCTATGGATACATTCCTACACAGTCAATGGGTGGAAACCCTTCGTATCAACCTCAACAGTTTACCTTGCATACACACAACCATTTCCTAACCCATATAACCCTACACCTGTTTATCCACCTCCATATAACCTTTACTATGCCAAAGCCTCTGGAGCTTGCACGCCTTTTGTGTAAAGATGCCCACTCACATAGGCACCTACGATGGAAAAGGCGATCCTGACAACTTCTTACACTTGTTCGAAGGCGCTATCAAGATGCAGAAGTAGGTCATGCCTGTAGCATGCCACATGTTTACATACACACTCCGAGACTCCACAAGAATATGGTGGAATGGATAGAAGTTGGAGAGCATTGTAAGTCTTGACGACCTTAAGGCTAAGTTTCGATCACACTTTGTGAGGATCGTTGTAAGCTCTTAGACGAGGTCTAATATTATATCTAGGAACACATAATAATAAAGGCGGAATATTCAAACATAGAATCAACATTATCATGAACAAGGTTTTTCATTATCATAAACTAACTAACTAACTATAATAGAGATCAAAGACTTGATCTAATACTAACTAACTAAACCCTAGGCGTTTTCCCTACGCCTAGGTTCCCACACACACACACCTTTAGACGTCTACATCTTGTACGTACTCAAAACTAATGACCCTATGTCTCTTTATATACTAGAGACATCTAGGGTTTACAAGAGGAATCATAATATAATTAGGAAACTAATTATTCCTTTAAGCACATCTTCTAGAATCTTCCAAATCCTCCATCTTTTTGTAGTTTCCCTTCTTGTCACTTTTGGTCCTTCATGTTTCATTCTTCTTGTTTTGTATCATCAAATCTATAATAGACCCAACAATCTTCCCCTATTTGATGATGACAAACAAACACGATTCTTGTACCAACTTCCCTAGACGCAGCAGCAGTTGAGATAATTAAATCTCACCATGAATGAAACAATCTTACCCTTGACTTAAACATGTCACTCAAACATCTCTTCCCCTTTTGTTATTATCCAAATAGGGAACGTATGCAAATAATGATCTTGACCACCACGAACCAATATCATACTTCCAATCTAAGACTTCCAATGCTTCAAATCACCCACCATTACGCATCATAAGAAAAATGGATCCAAAACAGTAGAAAACTCCAACTAGCAATAGTAATAATGATCAACAGTAGTAAATATCAAACACTTCCCCTTGAGTGATGCATGTACATCAATGATTCTTCAAAATCTGTACGCTTTATGTAATGATTACTTGTGAAGAAAACCAAATATAACGAACTTGATGAAGAAGTAGAATTTCCCACACTTGTGTCTTAAATCTTTTACAATCCACGGAACTCCATACTTATACAAATCAACAAATATAAGTAGACCGCAATCCCTTGACAAGAATCCTCAACTAGTATGAGACACTGAGCACTACAATGTAACTACTTCAAGTGATAGCCAATGTGTGCATAGAGCATCATAAGAAAAATCACACATTGCTAGATTCATCAAGCTAGATGATAAGTACACAAACCAAGTAATTCCACTTCACCTTCAAATAAGTGATAAATAATCCTCTTCGTAATCAATTATTCAATAAATCTCCAAAACGAGATTTTTAAATCCTTTTAAGAACAAAAACCACCAAACACCTTGTGTGTGTGAACAATAACCTGTGTGTGTGTCGTCCAAAAAACATAACAATAATTATGCTCGACTTCCCCTTAATGTGAAAACCATATGAGAAGCAGTACTTTCAATATAACAGTACTTTGAAACCTCCTCACAGTAGTATGAAAAATTCCAAGCAGTACTTTGTATGTTTGAGCAGTACTTTCATCGCGTCGAAGCAGTACTTTAAATTTTAGCAGAGCAGTACTTTTAAACCAAACAATACTTTCGTATATAAACTTTGCAGCAGTACTTTCTAAAAGGGTAGCAGTACCTTTGAATGATTTTGTCCCAAGCTGAGCAGTACATTCAAATTGCAGCAGTACTTTGTGAACATAAACAGTACTTTGAACATGTATAACTCGCTGCAATAATCTCCAACCTCATGTGATGATAACAAATAAAAATTTAATGTATGACATGTCCCATCAAATTTACGTACACCTATGAACCATTTATAAGATGCGCGTTGACCCGTAAATATCTTCAAACGTGATTATCAACAAAACCGAGTGGGGACCAGCATTAATCTTCACGTGAATAACCCATGTAAAACAACCAATCAAATCGAATTGTAAGATCTGTACCAAATCTCATACTAATATTCATGTACACGTGATCCATAGCAGTCCAAACCAAACAAATAAAAAACTCGTGGGTCCAAAGTTATAATCCAATCAGTAGTATCATAATCAATACTCCACGTGACCCATATCCATTCGCATCAATAATTAACAAAACATGAGAAACTTCATGGACCCCATCAGTAGTGATCACAATTCAGTATCAACAATGGAGTGTAACACAGGGACCACCATTCAAGTGTAGAAAAAAAAAACCAGAATTAATATTTTGAACTGTATTAACGCAATCTGCTTCAGTCGACAATAACCCTTTTCTTCATAAACACGACATCAAAAACCTTGAATAAACCTTAAGAATTCGAACACAAACCCAAAGTACTGTTCCAGCAGTACTTTGAAAATCCTTCAGCAGCCAACTTCGACGCCTTATATCTTTTTACTGGATGTTCAGATCGAAGATCCCTTCGGTGGAAAGTTAGATGGGTATATAGAGAACATCCACCCAAAATTTCATTCCGATCCAACGGTTAACGAAAAAGTTATCGCCGTTTCAAAACAGTGCTGTATAAAAATACGAAAATTTGAGATCCGAATTTTTTTCTTCTTTTTTCTTCGAAAAACCTTGTAGATCCTAGATATCACGAGCCCCAGGCTCTGATACCACATGTGAAGATCGTTGTAAGCTCTTAGACGAGGTCTAATATTATATCTAGGAACACATAATAATAAAGGCGGAATATTCAAATATAGAATCAACATTATCATGAACAAGGTTTTTCATTATCATAAACTAACTAACTAACTATAATAGAGATCAAAGACTTGATCTAATACTAACTAACTAAACCCTAGGCGTTTTCCCTACGCCTAGGTTCCCACACACACACACCTTTAGACGTCTACATCTTGTACGTACTCAAAACTAATGACCCTATGTCTCTTTATATACTAGAGACATCTAGGGTTTACAAGAGGAATCATAATATAATTAGGAAACTAATTATTCCTTTAAGCATATCTTCTAGAATCTTCCAAATCTTCCATCTTTTTGTAGTTTCCCTTCTTGTCACTTTTAGTCCTTCATGTTTCATTCTTCTTGTTTTGTATCATCAAATCTATAATAGACCCAACAATCTTCCCTATTTGATGATGACAAAACAAACACGATTCTTGTACGAACTTCCCTAGACGAAGTAGCAGAAGTTGAGATAATTAAATCTCACTATGAATGAAACAATCTTCCCCTTGACTTAAACATGTCACTCAAACATCTTACTTTCAGCAGTACTTTCACATAAAAGCTCAGATGAAATAGGTTTGAGTGTAGCTTCCTCCTCTTCTTGTATAACAGTTGTAGAAGGACCAGCTTCCTCTTCAAAATAGATATACGTTAATCAAATAGATATACTTCTTGTTGGATCGATATACTTTAATCAAACAAACTTAACTAGCTTGTTAAGGTTTAATAACCTCGGATAAATCCTAAGTTATTAACAAAGAAACACTGAGCAATCTTTATCAAGTACGTGGAATTTACTTAACAAAGCTAAGAAGAATAACTTTTATTATAAACTCTAAATCTGCTTATTATGCAGATACTCTAATACAACTCTAAGATAATCGAACTTTTCTCTAAAACTCTAAACAACTTGTGAATTCGTAAACTCTAAAACTTATAGACTCATACATCTAATGCCAATCTAGGAGTCCTTTTATAGGCTCAAGGATATCCTAGTCGGTTTACAATTGATAACCTTGTGCGACAAGTAATATAAACATAGAATACAATACTTTCCATAAACGAATAACAGTTCTTTTGTTCTTGCAGATTTGACTTTAGCAAGACTTTGACTTTATATTTAGCAAGATTTGACTCTTTATCGTTTCCAAGATTTTTGCGTACAAGACTTTCATATCTTCAATACTTTCATATCCCAACAATCCTCCCCTAACTTGAATTCTACTTGCTTGACTTCAAGTTCCTTTATGAATGTATCTTTAACAGCTCCATCTTTTAAGGACGATTGTTTTTAATCTTTGATTGTATCTCTCGTAGTATCTGTGCTTGTCAAAGTATCTCTTAGAATTATTCTTTCTCAACAAAGATCCAAGTAAGCTCCATCTTTTCAAAGAACACGCAACATATGGCAATTTGTACATTAATTTAGTTTAAGTTGCATACTATTATCATCACTTCCGTGTGTTAACTCCCTGTGAGAGGTGAATTATTAAAAATTTAATGGATTTAGATCTCTTTACCAAAGCCATTAATCTCTGGAGTAGCCAGATGTTTTGGTGTGTAAGACCATGGTACATTCATAACCATATGATTTTTAGCAAATCATCAGCTATCAACAGATTTGATTTGTCTTTACCAAAAGTTGTACCCTTCTGGACTAGTTATTTCTTCTATCTAATGGTGAACTAATAACCAATAATGGATTTTCCACAGCCTTTACCACAAACCATTTTCTTGTGGGCTAGCCAACTCTTCACATTAACTGATATGGTGAGTTGATTACCATACAACTTATTAGCAAGTTGTCAACTAAAAAATGGATTTGATATATCTTTACCAGAGCCGTTTGCTCATGGATTAGTCAATCCTTTTGTAACCATGGTGGATTGATGACCTATTCCATCTTAAAATCCATTTATTTCACTTAACCTTTGTTTCAAAATATTTTATACTTAGCAAAAGATTTCGTTCAAAAATTACTTAACTGTTTAAAAACGCAAGCAAGACTTTGATGAAAGTATCGTTTGATCGCCAGATTTGAATAAAGTACCGATTTATCAAAAATAATTTATTCAATGAAATTTATACCGCTTACTCATTATCTTCAAAGAATGGTAGTCCATTGATAAACAAATTGAAGAGCATGCAAGCAGTTTCATTATCCTCTTCTACTTCCAATCCATGCTCTAGCATTCTTCTCATAAGCTCAACTGTGAGAGGATATCTGTTGTTTACAAACATGTGTATCATTGTACCATTTTCCAGCTCTAAAACATGAACTCTGCATTCTTCAAAGAATCTCCAAAGAAACAATTTCCCCGCTTTCTTGATTCTTCCATATATCATCGCTTTCCTCTTTGTTTCCCACATGGTTACGAGATCTCCAAGCAAAACTAGACCAATTCCTTCTGATGGATTATCTCCAAAATAAGCTTTCACCACATGATATAGATAGAATAGATCCACTCTATCTATAATGTGTAATAAATCCCATAGCCTATTGAAAACTTTGAAGCTTTCATCTTCTTTATGAAAAATCATATAATCTCCTTCTTTGGATTTCACAACTTCAAAAGCACTAATCTGAGATATGTTCATCTTCATATCAAAGATCTTCTTTTGAATAATCAAAATCTACCACTCTGAGATAATTTCTTAATGCATCTCTAGTCTCATATCTTAATTCAACTCTTTTCTTTCTTTGAAAACCGTCTATCTGAATCTCAGCTCTTTTCTTTTAAGCTCTTCTTCCTTTCAGCTTCACCCAATTAACTTCTTCTCTAAAATCTTTGATATCTGCAACACTCTTCTTATAAGCCTCGTTTCAAAGATCATAGAGTCTTTTCATGTCAAAATAGTTCACTTCTGCAATCCTTTATACCCTCGACCTTCAAATAAGCCATCATAGCATTCCCGTCTGAGCTAAATTAGGTCTTCTTGGCATATATCTAACAGGATTAGGTGACTGTAATGGTTCAGCAGTTTCAGCATTTAATTCATCATGTAACTTCTTAGCTGCTTCTCAACTTTGAGATTCTTCAGCTTCTTGAGCTGCTCTATCTTTAGCATTTAATTCTTCTTAAAGCTTTCTAGCAGCAGCTTCATTCCTAGCAACTTTAATTTCTCTAATTTCTGCTAAAGTAAGTTTCTTCTTCTTTACTTCTACTAGAACACCTTTCCCTTTATCCTTAAGTTAGTCAGATGGAATAGGTTTGATTGCAGGTTGAGAAGTTCTTTGTTGTTCATCTTCTTGTACTTCTCGAATAGTAACACCACCTCTTCAAAATAGATATAATTAATAGGTTTGAGTGTAGCTTCCTCCTCTTCTTATATAACAGTTGTAGAAGGACCATCTTCCTCTTCAAAATTCAATACTCTTGGAGTTATCACCTCTTGTATGAAAGTACCTTGCAAACCAGTACTTTGTTGTTCAGTACCCTGATCATCAATACCTTGAACTTGAACTTGTTCCTCAGTATCTTGAATGATCTGTTCATGTTCATCAAGACCTTGATCATCAGTACCTTTAGGTTCTTTCTCCTTCTCAACATCTTCTTTCAAATTTTCTTCTTCTAAATTCCTCCCCAAATTGACAGAAGATTGTTGATGAATGATTGGTCCCAAACGGTCAGGTTTATTACACAGGTCAACCACTTGTGAATGGTCAACCGTAATAAAAGTCAAACAGTTTAAGAACGCAATGCAATTATCCAGGAGAGTTTAGTGTTTCCCCGGGTCGTTAAGTCTCAACGAGCTGTGCAATTAAATAGCTAAACGCGTAGTGATTGGGTGATATTGAACAGGAAAGGGGTTAATACTAAAGGAAAAATCTGAGAAAATTCCTTAAAATACTTTAATATGACTAAAACTTAAGAAAAATATTAAAACATATAAGTGCTTAATAATAAGCTGAAAAGAAAATTAAAAAGCTAAATTGTATTAAATAAACGCTATCACTATTTTTAAAGTTGGATTTTCTTGATTTTTCTTTTATGAATTTGAATTAAAAACTAATTTTAAACTTTTAAAACTACTTAAAATACTAAAAATTATAAAATTAAAGAGGAAAATTGTGAAACTATTTTTCAAAAATCTAAGATAACTAAAGAGAATTTTCAAAACTAATTTTGTATTTTTATGATTATTTTTCTATTTTCTATGAATTAAAAGCTATTAAAACTAATTTAAATGCTAAAAAAAACAATTTAATCTAAGAAAAATAGGAAAAATTATTTTTCTCTTTTATATTTTTATTAATCTAGGAAAATGAAAAATTATTTTTCTGAAGCTTTTCTCAATTATTTTATTAAAAGCTATTTAAAAAGTCTTAAAACTGCTTTAAAATAGGAAAAATACTAAACAAATGATGAAAAATTATGAAAATCTCAGGAAAATTTTAAAATATTATTCTAAATCTATGAAAAATATAAAAACTAGGGCTTATGTGTAAGATTATGAAGTCAGAGTGCAAACTGTCCCTAGATAAGCTCTAAATAATAAGCTAATAAGCTCTAGAATGCACCAGAAGCTACCTCTACTTAGATTAAGCTACAATTCAGTGAAAAGAACCTAAATCAACTAGTCTACACCTCTAGATAACCAGCTACAAGCTTATGAGTACAAAATCAAACAAGTGAATTCAGTCCCTAGGTGCTTATTTCAAGCTTAAAAATAAGCTATCTACCCTAGTTGGAACCCAAGACCAGATATCACAATCTCAAGTGGACCTAGCAAGGAGCTTATAAACCAAATATTAGGCCAAGACAAGCTCTCATGAGCTTGTTGAGAGCTCTCACAAACTCTGCATACTCATTATCATCGAGTGTGTGCACAGTGGCACTTTTGGCTTAATTGACTAGCTGATTAGGAGCTTATAGAAAATTACTAAAATTCTACAAAAATCAGATTTCAACTAAAGACCAATTGAACTAGAAAATCCCAAAGTATCAATTGTCTTAACTCAAAACCGAGTTCATGAAAAATCCACAAAGTTTTGGAAAAACTGGTTTGAGCAATAATTGACTTCTTATGACAGATTTGAAAAGTTGACTATTGTGAACTTTGATTTGAAATGAAGAACTTATTATGATGTTTTAGACTGAAACAAAGTTAAATCAAGCTATTCTAACATTATCTAGACATAAATCAAGCTTTTGATCTTCAGATATCCAACTGATGTGAAAATTGAAACTGATTGAAGGTGATTTTGACTTTGAGCAATCTAAGGTGCAATATAGTGACCAATCTAAGTATTTTAGACCTAAGCTATACTAAATGAACCAAGATACACTGCTGATATAACCTCAACTCAGATCTGTCCAATGATCCAAACAGTACTTTCAAAACTGTTTTGTTACTATAATACTTAAATGATTATCTAGCTTATTCTAACACTGAAACTGAATTAATATAACCTAAAAACAATTAAGTGAGCAGATCTAAACTAAAGCTAACAACAAATTAAGACAGATTTAGATTAAGCAAAATATACTAGTGTTGAAATAGGTGAAGTACTCACAAGTAGTCCAGCTTATATGCAGCTTATGCCATAACCAAACTACCCTATTTTAACCTAATTCCAATCCAAAACCAGCTCTGCATCAACCCAACTCCATTTCCATAACTGCTTAACCCAAAATTCCCCACAGTTTGACTTTCGTTGACCAAGTGAAGAATTTGCTTGGAACTGATTCTTGAGCTTACTAAAAGCTATATACGCCTTTTAGTAAGCTCACTTAAGTTATAATAAAGCTTATTGAAGCTCGGATTTAAGACAATTAAGACTGATTAAAGAGAAGAAAATTTAAAAATAAGAAATTTTAATCAAACTTTAAATTAGAACTTGAAATGAATTACAACTGATACAATAGCTTTAGTTCAAAACAGGGAAGCTTAACAGTACAATTTTAGAGACTAATTAATACATTAAAATTAAAAACGACATACAAGAAAAATTAAATAAAAAATACTAACTCCTCTCTCCTTTTCTTCCCTCTATTTATCAACAAAAGTCTTCCACTTGCCACTCTGAGCATTTCCCATCAAGAATCTGAGCCATTGGATGATTGGAGCCCTTTTTAGCCGTTGATGAGCTTTTTGGCGCCAAAATGATATTTGCCAACTGGTTCTGATAGCTTGGACAGGTGAGAGAGCAATAAATGCATCTTGTTGTGTTGTGGAGGTGGAGTGATAAGGGTGGTAGTAAGTGAGCTGGAAGTATGGAGATGGAGTGGGTTGCAGAGAAGTGGGTGAAAGAGGTGGGTTTTGGAGGGAAAACGAGGGCGGGGTTTGAGTGTTTTGACCGGGGGTATATTAATAGGGAGGGGGTTCAAGTTGGGGGTTCACAGGTTGCTTTGGCAGGGGGTCAAGGCTCAAGCAAGGGTTCAAAGGATTTGATATTAATAACAAGGACCAAACTTGCAATTCCACAAAAACCAAGGGACCAAAACTGTAATTTTCCAAAATTTATTATAAGGACCATTTTTGACAAGTTTAATTTACCCAAGGACCAAAAATAATAATTTTCAAATTAAAAATGTCCAGGGGCAATTTCTGTCAATCTTTGAAACTTCAAGGACTAAAGTTGCCATTTTGCAAAACTAAACTTTATAAGGGTAATTTTGACAACTTGAAAATCCCTGAGGCCCTTTTATGAAAAATTAACTTGTTTTGAATAACCAGGGACTAGATTTGACAATTTATGCATAAAATACAGTCTAAATATTTTTCTGTCTTTTTGAGACTTTTCAAAGTGTTTTTGACTATTTTTGCAGTGCAGATGGAATAAAAATGATGAGTATTTAGACACTCATCAATCCCCCACACTAAAACATTGCTAGTCCCTAGCAATCTTTTGAGAAAACTTAATGGATTTGAATCTCTTTACCAAAAGCCATTACTTCTGGAGTAACCAATTGTTTCAATTCAAGTAAGAACCTTGGTACATCGATAACCAAATGATTTTGAGCAAACCACCAGCTTTCAACGGTTGATTTGTCTTTACCAGAAGCCGTTTGCTTCTGGACTAGCCAACTCTTAGATAAAATATCTTTGGTGAGTCGATTACCAATTATGGTTTTCCAACGGCCTTTACCACAAGCCATAAACTTGCGGGCTAGCCAACTTTTCACTAATTAAAGATATGGTGAGTCGAATACCATACAATTTTGGGCAAATTGCAAGCCATAAACGGATTTGAGATATCTTTACCAAGAGCCGTTTGCTCGTGGATTAGCCAATCCTTTTGTTTATTAGACATGGCGGATCGATAACCGTAGTTGAGTAAGTGCAAAATACTTGCTCCAAAAAAAAAAAAAAATCTTTTTGGCCAAAAATGGGGGAATTGGGTGGTATAATTACATGATAAAATTTGTGAGAATTCCCCCCCACACTAGAAATGAATATTGCCCTCAATATTCAAAGTACCGGCGGTTATGCCGAAACATAGAACGTAAAAGGGAAATACTACGGCCATTATTTGAATAATTATTTTATTTATTTATTTTTTTTAGAAAACTTATATACAATAGTGGGGGGCAACTCCCCCACACTAGGGTGGTAGAAAATAGAAAGAAGTCAGAAATACGGGTGAAAACCCATATAGTGTGCTACTGTTTTTGATTCCCGAGTCGCTAGCTTGACTCGATCCCTGCATTCATTTGTTCATGGGGAAAGTTTGTAGATCCGGGACAACCACATGTGGAATGTCCTCTCCAAAATAGTGCTTCAATCGATGACCATTCACTTTAAAATTTGGACCATCGGGTTGAGATAACTCAATGGTTCCATAAGGAAATACTTTAGTGATGGTGAATGGTCCAGACCAGCGGATTTTAGTTTTCCCGAGAAAATCTTCAATTTTGAATTGAAAAGAAGGACTCGATCACCGACGTTGAAAACGCGGTTCTTGATTTTGGAGTCATGAATCTTCTTTGTCTTTTCTTTGTAGATCAAAGAGTTCTCGTATGCTTGATCACGGAGTTCATTTAATTCATTCATTTGAACTTTCCGGTGATCACCAGCTGTCTGAATATCGAAATTGGCATGTTTCAAGGCCCAATATGCTTTGTGCTCAAGCTCAATCGGCAGATGACACGCCTTCCCATATACAAGTTTGTAGGGCGTACACCCAATGGGTGTTTTATAAGCTGTACGGAAAGCCCAGAGTGCGTCATCTAGCTTATCCGACCAAGAGGCACGGTTTTCGCCATCGTCCTTTCCAGAATTCCTTTAATCCCTCGGTTGGAAACTTCCACTTGCCCACTTGTTTGGGGGTGGTACGCAGTAGAGAGACGGTGAGTTACACCATACTTTTGCATGACTCTATCAAACTGGTCATTGCAGAAATGCGTACCACGATCACTGATTATAGCTCGTGGAGTTCCAAACCTAGCAAAAAGAGATTTTAAGAATTTGACAACAACTCGGGCATCGTTGGTAGGCAAAGCTTTCGCTTCAACCCATTTTGACAAATAGTCAACGGCCACGAGTATGTATTTATTTCCTCGAGATGAAGGAAATGGCCCCATAAAGTCAATGCCCCGGATGTCAAAAATCTCACACACTTGAATGGCATTTTGCGGCATTTCATTTCTTTGTGAGATATTTCCGTGACGTTGACAAGCGTCACAGGTTTTGACAAATTCGTGGGCATCCTTGTAAATCGTGGGCCAATAAAATCCGGAATCAAACACCTTCTTGGCAGTGTAGTTGGGGCTATGATGTCCCCAGAGGTCCGAATGGCAAGCCATAAGAATGTCATTGGCTTCCTGACCATACACACATCGCCTGATGACTTGATCCGCGTAAATTTTGAATAAGTAGGGTCGCCCAGAAGTAATGTTTAACATCTTTAAAGAATTTGTTTTTCTGTTGGGACGACATCCCTTTCACCACAAAGTTACCCGCATGGTAATTTGCAAAGTCAGAAACCATGGGGTAGAAGAGTCTCCACGAAAAGAAACCACATTGAGTGTTTCGAGAGGAAATGTTTCGTTTATTTCCTTTTTCTCGAACACATCCTGGTGAGTGTTTTCTAGACGGGACAGATTATCAGCAGCCAGTGTTCTCCCTTTTTATCACGAATAATGATATCAAATTCTTGTAGGAGGAGAACCCAACGGAGCAATCTCGCCTTTGCATCTTGTTTTGCAAAGAGATATTTGAGAGCCGAGTGATCCGTATACACCACGCATTTGGTCAAGATTAGGTATGGTCGAACTTCAAACGCATACACCACAACTAATAATTCTTTTTCTGTAGTGGTGTAATGGGTTTGAGCTTCAGCCATAGTCTTACTCGCGTAGTGGATAGGCTGAAAATGCTTGGTTTTACGTTGCCCCAGGACTGCACCGATAGCAAAATCACTTGCATCGCACATGAGTTCAAAGGGTAAATCCCGCGGGGCAACTAGAATGGGTGCTTCCGTAAGCTTTTTCTTTAGTGTTTCAAAAGCTTCGATGCACTCAGGTGAGAAGATAAAAGGAGCATCCTTCTCAAGGAGATGAGTCATAGGCCGAGCGATTTTAGAAAAATCTTGTATGAATCTGCGATAAAAACCGGCATGACCTAAAAAACTCCTAATACCTTTAACGGTAGTAGGATGAGGCAATTTGGCAATGACATCCACTTTCGCTTTGTCAACCTCAATCCCGTTTTTTGAAATCTTATGGCCTAGGACAATTCCTTCCTTGACCATAAAATGGCTCTTCTCCCAATTTAGACAAAGATTGGTGTCTTCACACCATTTGAGCATTTTTTCTAAATGGGAGAGACATGTGTGAAATGAGTCCCCAATGACCGAGAAGTCATCCATAAACACCTCCATTGTTTCCCCGATCATGTCGTGGAAAATTGCCATCATACATCGCTGGAACGTGCCAGGAGCGTTACATAGGCCAAAAGGCATACGTCTGTAGGCAAAAGTTCCGTATGGGCAGTGTGAATGTGGTCTTCTTGATCCTGTGGATCAATGGGGATCTGAAAATACCCCGAGAAACCATCTAGGAAACAATAGTATTCGTTCCCTGCTAATCTCTCAAGCATTTGGTCCATGAAGGGTAGAGGAAAATGGTCTTTACGGGTGGCTTCGTTTAACTTGCGATAGTCAATACACACACGCCATCCCGAACCAATCGAGTTGGAATTAACTCGTTTTCTTCATTTGTGACAACAGTTATGTCACCCTTTTTTGGAACACAGTGGATGGGATTGACCCAAGGACTATCAGAGATCGGGTAAATTAGACCGGCATCAAGAAGTTTGAGAACCTCCTGTTTGATAACCTCATGAATCTTAGGATTCACCCTTCTCTCGATGTTGGATGCTGGTTTGAAGTCATCCTCCATCAAGATTTTGTGAGTACAAAACTCATGGTTGATACCCTTAATGTCGGAGAGTTTCCAAGCAATTGCTTGCTTGTGTGACTTCAAGACCTTTATGTGAGCAGTCTTCTCATCCTCCGTTAAGTCCTTAGCAATTATGACGGGTAATTTATCATCACCCTCCAAGAATGCATACTCGAGATGAGGAGGTAGGTCCATAAGTTCAACCTCGGGAAATTATTCAGTAGATGTTTGTACGGATTTGATTTCTTCAATCGTGATCTCTTTCGGAGGGAGTGACGGTAATGGATCTTCGTTTAACAATTGCTCAAGATAAAGGATATCTCCCTCCGAATCATAAACACCATCATCAATTCCCGGCGGAATCGATTCATCATTAGCAAGAAACTCATCGATCTCTTCTAAAAAGAAGTCACCTCCCTCAAACGGAGTAAGAGAGGGGGAAGAATCGGCAATAATTGGTTGAGAAGATGTGGTGGGATCCCCACTCACAGAATTATGAAAATAACCAAGAAACTCTTGAGAGTACTGAAGCAATATCAAGTACATCGATTCGATTAACCGATTCAGCATCATAGTTTGAGGAGTACCTCAAGTTTGATCAAGGTTAGCAGACAGCTTCATTACCCACACGTAATGTGATTTCTTGCTCAAATACATCAATGAGAGCACGCCCGTCTCGTGAATCCTCATCCAACAATGAGAGGAACCCGATGATCGGCATCGAAGTCAACAACCACAAAGTCACCTGGAAAATGGAACTTTCCTACTTTCACGAATACATCCTCGGCGATGCCAAGAGGACGAGATATTGAACGATCTGCAAGCTCAAGAGTCATGCAGGTAGGAATAAGTTCTGAAGAGAATGTTTCTTCCATACTGAATAAGGCATCAGATTGATGCTTGCACCAAGATCGGCGAGGGCAAAGCATTCAATCATTCCCGAAAACACAGGTAGAAGAAATTTTCCAGATCTCCAAGCTTCTCGGGAAGCTTTAACAGAACTGCTGAGAAGTTCTCGTTCGAGGAGTTTAGCCATTTCAAATAGCTTTTCCTTGTTGCTTAACATGTGTTTGAGAGTTGATGCAAACTTGGGCATCAGATGATAGCATCCGCAAAGCTTATGTCAAAATGTAGTTCTTGGAAAATTTGAAATTTTTTTCCATTTGATGACCTGCTTTTTCGCGAGCTTTTGCTCATTTAAACGTGATGGGTAAGGAATAGAAGTGTTGGATTTGGGGTTTTCAACTGAGGTTCAAAACAACTCCTGGTTTGGATTTGGGTTTCGGGACAACTTGAGGATGGACATGTGCTGTACTTTCTTAGCTAGTGGGTTGCACTTGGTCCTTTGTCGCCTCAGGTTCACTTTCCACTACCTTCGGGAGAGAAGAAGAAGAGGTAGTAGGAATAGCGGGTCCATCATATGAAGCACCACTTCTGGTTGTGATCGCCTTTGCATCGCCCCTCGGATTAGCGATCGTGTTGCTAGGTAAAGTACCTGAGCCCGAGGGTCGATCATTTAAAGACTTCTTAATGTCAGAAATCTGGCTAACCAACAACCTATTCATTTCCTCTTGGGATTTCATGAATTGCTTCAACAACTCATCAGATGATGGTCCAGTTGGAACAATGGCTTGATTTTGTGTAGGAAAATTCTGGCCTCTATTGTTTGGATTAGGGCCTTGATTTTAGAAATTTCCTTGATTATTGCCATGAAAATACCCTGGGTTGAAATTTCCTTGACCTTGGTTTCTATTAAAATTTCCTTGGTTTTGGAAATTTTGACTTTGATTTTGAAAACCGTTATTCTGACTAAAATTACCTTGGTTTTGAAAACCTTGGTTCGTTCTATTCTGATTTTGATTACGGTTTTGGTTTTGGTTGAAACCGGGTGGTCCAGGGTAGTGGTTAGGACGGTGGTTCGGGTCCATAGGAGCACGGTATTGGTTGCCTCCTGAATTGGAAATCCCGCCACAAAGATTTGCTTCAAAAGGGTTACCATCGGTGGCCATACAGTTGTAATAGGCATGGGGCCACCGCAAGTAACACATACTTCCACTTTCTTAACTTCAGCAGGAGGTGAAGTTTGTGGAAAAGAAACTTTCTTTTGGTTGGAGAGAACCAAAGCTTGAATTGCTTCCGTGAGTTTGTCAATCTTAGCATCGGTGCTAGATTGACTCACGGGCGATGAAGAGAAGGACCAACACTGACTTGGGAAACAACCGGTTTGCTTCGTGGCAAAGGCGGACTTTAGACTTGTTTTCAATTATCGCTAAAGCTTCTTTTACAGCTTTGCTCAAGAAATTTCTCCAAATGAGGAATTGAGAGAATCTTGATCCGATTGACTCACTCCATTATAGAAAGTATCGAGTTGCATCAACTCGGAGAAACCATGGTGAGGACATTTGCGGAGCAACTCCTTAAAACGATCCCACGATTAATCAAGGATTCATCAAACTTTAGAGTGAACTTGATGATTTCATTTTTAAGACTCGTGGTTTTAGAAGGTGGATAGAACTCGTTCACAAATTTCTTCACCAGGTCTTCCCATGTTTCGATCGATTGAGGGGGTTGTTTTTCAAGCCAAATTCGGGCTTGTCCCTCGAGGGAAAAAGGGAAGAGAAGAAGTTTGACAGCATTGGTAGGGACATTCTTGTATTTGATGGTAGATGCAATCTTGTTAAACCATCGAATATGAGCATGAGGATCATCCCTCTCAAAACCATAGAATTGACTTGAGGTTACAAGATTTAGTAACCCGGTTTTGAGTTAAAAATTTTCAGCCACAATGGCTGGAATAACAATAGCATCTCCATACCCATCGATGGGTGCCGGAGAAGCTCGACATAGGACGCTCTTCCGCCATGATAACGGAAGTAGTGTGAGCAGTCCGGATCTCAGATCCGACCGATGGGGCGTAACGCTACGGATACGCCTTCTTGGAATCCTGACAAGCTCACGAAATGGGCTAACAGACCTAGAAGAGCGAGTGCGCATACACTAGAGTTGACTTTAAGAAATTTCAGAGTCAATGGAATTATGAAAATGGGGAAAGAAGAATCTTTTTGGGTTTATGGTTTTAAGATGTTTTTGGATTTTTGGATTTTAATAAGAAAATATAAATATATATAGATGGTATGAACAAGGAGTGAATATTCAAATCACTAATCTGCTAAACGTAAGATTATTAGCACAGCCTCACCGCAACGAACGCCAAAATTTGATTGGTCCCAAACGGTCAGGTTTATTACACAGGTCAACCACTTGCGAATGGTCAACCGTAATAAAAGTCAAACAGCTTGAGAATGCAATGCAATTATCCAGGAGAGTTTAGTGTTTCCCCGGGTCGTTAAGTCCCAACGAGCTGTGCGATTAAATAGCTAAACGCGTAGTGATCGGGTGATATTGAACAGGAAAGGGGTTAATACTAAAGGAAAAATCTGAGAAAATTCCTAAAAATACTTTAATATGACAGAAACTTAAGAAAAATATAAAAAAACATATAAGTGCTTAATAATAAGCTGAAAAGAAAATTAAAAAGCTAAATTATATTAAATAAACGCTATCACTATTTTTAAAGTTGGATTTTCTTGATTTTTCTTTTATGAATTTAAATTAAAAACTAATTTTAAACTTTTAAAACTACTCTAAAATACTAAAATTTATGAAATTAAAGAGGAAAATTGTGAAACTATTTTTCAAAAATCTAAGATAACTAAAGAGAATTTTCAAAACTAATTTTGTATTTTTATGATTATTTTTCTATTTTCTATGAATTAAAAGCTATTAAAACTAATTTAAATGCTAAAAAAAACAATTTAATCTAAGAAAAATAGGGAAAAATTATTTTTTCTCTTTTTATATTTTTATTAATCTAGGAAAAATGAAAAATTATTTTTCTGAAGCTTTTCTGAATTATTTGTATTAAAAGCTATTTAAAAAGTCTTAAAAACTGTTTTAAAATAGGAAAAATACTAAATAGTGATGAAAAATTATGAAAATTTCAGGAAAATTCTAAAATATTATTCTAAATCTATGAAAAATATAAAAACTAGGGCTTATGTGTAAGATTATGAAGTCAGAGCAAACTGTCCCTAAATAAGCTCTAAATAATAAGCTAATAAGCTCTAGAATGCACCAGAAGCTACCTCTACTTAGATTAAGCTACAATTCAGTGAAAAGAACCTAAATCAACTAGTCTACACCTCTAGATAACCAGCTACAAGCTTATGAGTACAAAATCAAACAAGTGAATTCAAATTCCTAGGTGCTTATTTCAAGCTTAAAAATAAGCTATCTACCCTAGTTGGAACCCAAGACTAGATATCACAATCTCAAGTGGACCTAGCAAGGAGCTTATAAACCAAATATTAGGCCAAGACAAGCTCTCATGAGCTTGTTGAGAGCTCTGCACAAACCTGTGCACACTCGCTATCATCGAGTGTGTGTGGCACTTTTGGCTTAATTGACAAGCTGATTAGGAGCTTATAGAAAATTACTAAAATTCTACAAAAATCAGATTTCAACTAAAGACCAATTGAACTAGAAAATCCCAAAGTATCAATTATCTTAACTCAAAACCGAGTTCATGAAAAATCCACAAAGTTTTGGAAAAACTGGTTTGAGCAATAATTGACTTCTTATGACAGATTTGAAAAGTTGAATATTGTGAACTTTGACTTGAAATGAAGAGCTTATTATGATGTTTTAGACTGAAACAAAGTTAAATCAAGCTATTCTAACATTATCTAGACATAAATCAAGCTTTTGATCTTTAAATATCCAACTGATGTGAAAATTGAAACTGATTGAAGGTGATTTTGACTTTGAACAATCTAAGGTGCAATATAGTGACCAATCTAAGTATTTTAGACCTAAGCTATACTAAATGAACCAAGATACACTGCTGATATAACCTCAACTCAGATCTGTCCAATGATCCAAACAGTACTTTCAAAACTGTTTTGTTACTATAATACTTAAATGATTATCTAGCTTATTCTAACACTGAAACTGAATTAATATAACCTAAAAACAATTAAGTGAGCAGATATAAACTAAAGCTAACAACAAATTAAGACAGATTTAGATTAAGCAAAATATACTAGTGTTGAAATAGGTGAAGTACTCACAAGTAGTCCAGCTTATATGCAGCTTATGCCATAACCAAACTACCCTATTTTAAACCAATTCCAATCCAAAACCAGCTCTGCATCAACCCAACTCCATTTCCATAACTGCTTAACCCAAAATTCCCCACAGTTTGACTTTCGTTGACCAAGTGAAGAATTTGCTTGGAACTGATTCTTGAGCTTACTAAAAGCTATATACAGCTTTAGTAAGCTCACTTAAGTTATAATAAAGCTTATTGAAGCTCGGATTTAGGACAACTAAGACTGATTAAAGAGAAGAAAATTTAAAAATAAGAAATTTTAATCAAACTTTAAATTAGAACTTGAAAATGAATTACAACTGATACAATAGCTTTAGTTCAAAACAGGGAAGCTTAACAGTACAATTTTAGAGACTAATTAATACATTAAAATTAAAAACGACATACAAGAAAAATTAAATAAAAAATACTAACTCCTCTCTCCTTTTCTTCCCTCTATTTATCAACAAAAGTCTTCCACTTGCCACTCTGAGCATTTCCCATCAAGAATCTGAGCCATTGGATGATTGGAGCCCTTTTTAGCCGTTGATGAGCTTTTTGGCGCCAAAATGATATTTGCCAACTGGTTCTGATAGCTTGGACATGTGAGAGAGAAATAAATGCATCTTGTTGTGTTGTGGAGGTGGAGTGATAAGGGTGGTAGTAAGTGAGCTGGAAGTATGGAGATGGAGTGGGTTGTAGAGAAGTGGGTGAAAGAGGTGGGTTTTTGGAGGGAAAACGAGGGCGGGGTTTGACTGGGTTTGACCGAGGGTATATTAATAGGGAGGGGGTTCAAGTTGGGGGTTCACAGGTTGCTTTGGCAGGGGGTCAAGGCACAAGCAAGGGTTCAAAGGATTTGATATTAGTAACAAGGACCAAACTTGCAATTCCACAAAAACCAAGGGACCGAAACTGTAATTTTCCAAAATTTATTATAAGGACCATTTTTGACAAGTTTAATTTACCCAAGGACCAAAAATAATAATTTTCAAATTAAAAATGTCCAGGGGTAATTTCTGTCAATCTTTGAAACTTCAAGGACTAAAGTTGCCATTTTGCAAAACTGAACTTTATAAGGGTAATTTTGACAACTTGAAAATCCCTGAGGGCCTTTTATGAAAAATTAACTTGTTTTGAATAACCAGGGACTAGATTTGACAATTTATGCATAAAATACAGTCTAAATATTTTTTCTGTCTTTTTAAGACTTTTCAAAGTGTTTTTGACTGTTTTTGCAGTGCAGATGGAATAAAAATGATGAGTATTTAGACACTCATCAATGAACCTTTTGGCGTTTGCTTTTTCTAGACTGCCTTTGCGCCTTTTTCTTTGATTTAACCCAGATACGAAATTCTTGAACTAATGGCCACACAAAAGTCTTTAGCCTTCTAAACTTCAGTTTTAATTTCTTTATCTGTTTGGCTTGAGCCTCAGTAGTCTTTTTCAGCTTAACCAACTCCCTTGTCAAAACATAATTATCCAATGTGATTTCGTCAGGAGGTATGGTATGTGAATCTTCTCCTTGAATAGGTGAATGTTCCTCTGATTGAGAAGCAGGAACAAACCCTTGTGGAGATGGAGAAGGTGAAACTGCAACATCTTCTTGAAGTTCAGTACTTGGGGAAGTAGTACCTTGTGGAGATGCAGTACCTTCTTTTGATGCAGCTTGTGGAGAAGCAAGATTGCAGATGCAGACTTGGCAGATGCAGTACCTTCAAGAGCTTCATCAGCTTCAAGATCAGCTCTAACAACTGAACAACTTCCATCATGGAAGTAGTTAAAGGATTATCTGACCCCTAAATAAAGCACTCCTTTTTGCCATAAAGGTAAAAATCTTCGATTGTTGAACAATCACAGGCAATAAATCTGTAGGTTTTGGCACATCGGAAAGTTGCTTGTTTAAGAAAACCTCAGATAAACCTTGGGTACATCAGCCAAGTAGATCCATGTGAGATATGTGAGAGCATTCCATCCAATATTAGCCTTGAGAAGTTAAAAACTCGATCTGTAGCTAACCCAACCATAGGAGATGCTATATTGGACCCGAACTGCTCCCAAGAGGTACTCTTAGCACTTATGCAATGGAGCAACACATGAACCAAAAATTTCCAATGAGGACAAAATAGTTGTTTTCTAAACGTTTGTTCATTCAAAGATCCTTCATAACCAATATGTCGAAAAGTATCCCAGATCAACTGCTTATCAAACCGTATAGCCCCATCTGCATCATTGAACAATAAATCTTCTCGAATGGAGGCTTCAGTAATCTTAACAGTTCTTCCAAAGCAATCGCTGATCGAACATAATATTCATCATTCTCCATGTTATCCTTAGCATTATCCCAAAATTCTTGAATCCAGGGCTCAATTATATCCGACTCCACTAAAAGAGCATAACTGATAGGTGAACCAGTAAGATAATCAATTATATCATGAAAGAGTATATTTGCTTCAGTCTTATCCAAATTAGCGACCATATTATGCTTTGAAACAGTAGGACGATTTGCCATTGTTGATTATGTAAGCATAAAAGAGTTGTAATCGAATAATATGGATATGATGAGAGAAAGATGGAAAAGATTCTAATGTATCAATATGAGAGGGAAAATCGAAAAGTAGGTATTTATAGGTGAGATTTGAAAAATCACCCCCAAAATAACATTGTTACCGTAGCATTAATTACCCCTCAATATAACCGTTGGAACAAGACTTTCCAAACAAGACTTTCCAAGCAAAGATTTCACTTAAAAACAGATTTTTCCAATTTCTTCCGTATCAACTAAGTATACATAACTATCCTCCCCTCAAGCAATACACAGGACTATACTAAAACTAAATAGTCATCCCCTTAAATGTAGCTCAATAGTTAATCATGCCCATACTAACATGATATCTTTCTTGTCTCTTTTGATAAACAAAGTCTTGTCAATAGCTCCCCTTCTGTATCCATGTTGTAATAAGAATGTGGAGAGTCTCTCATACCAGGCTCTAGGTGCCTGATGAAGGCCATAAAGAGCCTTAACCACCTTGTAGACTTTGTTTGGGTGTTTAGGATCTTCAAAACCAGGAGGTTGTTTGACATAAACTTCTTCTGTAATCTTGCCATATAAAAAGGCACTCTTGACATCCATCTCGTAAACTTGAAATCCCATATAAGAAGCAAAAGCAAGAAATATTCTAATAGCTTCAATCCTTGCTACAGGAGCAAATACTTCATCATAATCTACTCCCTCTTCTTGTCTGTAGCCTTGTGCTACTAACCTTGCCTTATTTTTTATAACATTACTTCTTTCATCTCTTTGACTCTAAAACCCATCCGGTTCCAATAACTCTTTTTCCATCTGGAAGATCACATAAAACCCAAACTTCTTGAAGTTTAAATTGAAGAAGTTCTTCCTGCATAGCTTCAACCCAACTTTCTTTAGTCAAAGCTTGAGCAATATTCTTGGGTTCCTCTTGAGAGATAAAACAAGTAAATAGGCAGGTTTGATGGTCCCTATGATTCAAATTGCTTTTGTTTATACACAAAGCTAAGTAAAGCATTGTGAGGTGTAGAGAAAGTCTTAACTTTGTGTCTAGTCATTACTCCAGAAGAAAAAGGACCAATGATTTGATCAGAAGGATGATTCTTATGAATTCTTAAGTTTGGAGACTGTGGAACTTCATAAGTATCCTCCAAATTAGTAACATCAGCACCTGCATTGGAATTTGTAAAAATACCGTCATCTTCAAGTTCATCATCAGATCTTCTAATCCGTGCATGGTAGGATCATCCAAATCATCTAAAGTATTGTCAACAAAAGTGCAGATTTTGGTCGAAAGTAATCTGCCCAAAGTACGTGAGAGTACTCTCAGTCTTGTTCTTCTTCTTTGCCTCTTCATAAGCTCTCCTTTGTTCATCATTGTAAGAATATGCTAAAACATCTTGAAGAAGCATTTGATTAAGTTCCTCTTGAATAGATTGATCCTCGCCAGATAAAGAGGATTCTAAACAACAAGATTTTGTGGGGCAACAAAGATTTTGCTTTGGAACATCAGACTTTGTTTTGGACTAACAGGATCTTCAGTAGGACAAAGATCGGTCTAATATGAACTCCATGAACAACATGTTGTAAATCTTCTCCATTATGCAGAGGTTGATTTTCTTCTCTAACAGGTACATAGTTCATGGATGGAGTTAAAACCTCAAGATCAAACATCCAATCAGGACCTTTACCTTTCTCATTGTCTTGATCTTCTAAAAAATCTACATGAAGACAATCTTGAACCTTCTTAGTAACTCTGTTGTATACTCTAAAGCCTTTATGTTAGTGCAATATCCTAATAAATAGCCTTCTTTTGACTTGCCATCAAACTTACCCAGATTATTAATAGTGTTTAAAATAGTAAGAGGGCATCCAAAAGGCTTCATAAAACGAATGTTTGGTTTATTGCCCATCAGCAATTCATAAGGTATCTTCATCTGTGGTTTAGTGACTGAGACTCGTAAGTACATAGCAAGCAGTACTTACATGCCTTAACTGAATAGGTAGGTGAGAATCTGCTAACATTTTTCTTGCTGCTTCAATCAAAGTCCTATTCTTCCTCTCTGCAACACCATTCTGTTGTGTTGTTCTTGCAGTACTAAACTCCCTTTTTATGCCTTTGTTAGCACAAAATTCATCCATGAGCTTGTTCTTGAATTCAGTCCCATTGTCACATCTAATACCGCAAACCTTGAGTCTCAACTGGTTTTCAAGGGCTATAATCGTCTAATAGCATCAAAAGTACCATCTTTAAAACCCAAGAAAATACCCAACCTGAATCTATCTGCAATCATCTGTTACAACTAAGCAAGACTTTTTCTTGTTTAAACTTGCCACGAAAATGTGTCCAAACAAATCCATATGTAGCAGCTCCAAAGGTTCTCTAATAGTTCTCTCCTCAAACTTCTTGCAGAAAGCTTTATGTTGTTTACCCTTCTTGCATGCCAAGCATGATTGATCATTCCTGTAAGTCTTTGAAGGTAAACCTCTAACTAAATTGCCTTTAACTAGTTTGTTGATATTCTTTAAATTAACATGGCCCAATCTTCTATGCCATTGATGTGCCTCTTAAGATGTTGCTTTAGCCACCAAACATGTGGCTCTTCCATAAGAATGTAGACTCTTCATGTCTAAACTATACACATCATTTGTCCTTGGTACTCTAAGAACTACTAATTCATCATCAACAGGCTTAAAGTCAGAGGAAATGATGAGACATTCTGTGTCAGTGAATAACACAGGATGCTTTTTATCACAGATTTGTGATACTGACAATAGGTTGAACTTTAACTCCTTCACATATCTAACATTCTCAAAATCTATAAGCCCTGCTTTGATAGTTCCTTTTCTAGTAATCTTTCATCCATTGGGATCATTCCCAAATGCAACTCTTCCTCCACTAATCTTCCTAAAATTAGACAGGATCTCTTTGTCTCCTGTCATACTTCCAGAGCAACCACTATCCACAATAAGATGATCTTTAAGCTCCTCTTCTAGGTTGCCCTGCACAGAAAGAAAAGAGTTAGTCATTTTTAGGAACCCAAGCCATTACTGACTTGTGTTCCCCTTGTGGAGTTACAAACTCAAATTCTTTGAGTATGTAATGTCCACTATCTTTCAAATTGTGAACCAGAATTATCTTTTGATTTTTAGCATGATTTTCAAAACTTTCTGGTTTTTCAACACAAATCTCTTTTTCTTGTATCACAAAAACATCTGATTCACGCTTTGTTGAAAGTACCGTTTGTCCCTCTGCAGTACTTTCCCTCTTAACCCATTCTGGTTTAACACGTGGTTCCCGTGATCTAGATCCCCTATGTGAATTGTAATACCTTCTAGGTTGATAGTGAGATCTCCTAGGACTCCTATTCCAAATAGTGTGATCAAGTACTTGTTTTATGAGCAAGACTTTGAGAAAGTATCGGTCAGTAATTGACAGACTTCGGAAAGTACTGTGAGATACTCGGGTTTTGAAAAAGGTCTTCTCTGGTGTGGGTATCTATGATCCGGTGAGAAATTTCTGTGATTGACCCTATTTGAATTATTCCAGATGGGTTTGTGCTCTCTAGGTTTCTGATTGACATAACTTTTCTTTGAAAATTTTCTAAGATATTCTGAGTGATGTTCACAATCCTTAATTAGATGAGTAGGACTAAAACACACAAAACACGCTTTTGACCCATACTTCTAAAGTGACATCTTCTATGTCTATGCCCAAAATTATTTTGCCTTCTTGGTGATTGATTAAAACTGTTTTGACCAAAGTTATCCCGAAAAGGTTTAGCAGTACTGTTTTGAAAAAGTTGTACAGAAGGTACTGCTTGTGGAGCAGTACTTTGATTTGAAGGTACTGCTTGATTTTGAACATTGTTTTCAATAGGTTCTTTGGGTTTTTCAGACCTAGATTGAGCTACAAGCTTTTTCCTAAACTCAAGACTGTCTACTCCAAAATGAGAAACATCAGCCTAGGGGTTGATGAATGCCTGTGGGATGAGGAACAACATGATAATCATTAGCTTTCTTATATTCAGGAGGTGAATCACTTATTGAACCCTCATTACTAGATGTATCTACATAATTAATGAGTTATTCATCACTAGTAATTATATCCTCAAAATCACCTTCATCCTGATCACTAGATTGGTTTTCTTCTAATTTACTAAAATCCATTCCAAAACCTAATCCAGTTTTAAGGTAGGCTCTTTGTGTTTTTAACATAAGAAACATGTGAGAGACCGACTCTCCCCATGCAAAGAAACTTAGCTAACAAATCATCTCTCTCCTTAGTTAATTTCTCAATTTCAGCAATTTTACAGCTTAATTTCCATTCACTAAGTTTTAACTGATAATCCTGTTGTTCATATTTTTCAGCCCAAGCTACTTCATTAGTTTCATGTGCTAAGATTTTAGCTTCCATAGATTCTAAGGTTATTTGATAACCACTACTACACGACCTAGCCCTAACACAATTATCTCTTTCAATCACATAACTCAAGTAATTTTGATAAAAATCATAACAGTTTGAGCATACCTCGAGATAGGAGACTGAAGTTGGTGAAGTAGCCACCATTGCAAGAAAAACTAGATCATCTTCACTTTCTTTGCTCCAATCAAATCCTCCGAAGCCATCAGCAGTAATCCAAAGCAAGATGTTCGTGTTCTTCAGAAAACATTGCTCCAATCATCACTACTTCTTCGACTGCTAGCATACAAGTAAGGCATGGTTCATCATCAAACTCTTCACCCACCAACTTCTCGATAACTTCTCTTGAGCAACCAAAGCCTTTGTTTCAATAATTGGAATTTCCTTAAGCTCAAGTTTTGGCTTTTCAGATGTCCTGTTTGCTTGATACTTAGCAAACCTGCACTCCCTTGCAAAGTGACCAGTCTTTTGACAATTGAAGCATTCAATTTTAGATTTGTCAAAAGTTATGCCCTGTTTTGGTTTGAAATCAATGCTTTTGCCTGTCTTCTTCATGTACTTTTTGATCCTTGCAGTGATCATAGCAACTTTCCACCTGATATCAACTTCTTCAAGTGCATCTTCTTCAATCTGTGAAAGATCTTCTTCATAAGTGACAGGTAGACTAGCTTGCTGTGCAAAGAATGAGCACATAAATTCATCTGAGGGCATAGTGGTAGTTGGTGGGCTTGAACATATGAAGGGGGGGTGTAAAAGCAGTACTTTGAGTAACAGATTTGAGAGAAGCAGACTTTTGATGGAAGTACGCCTTCTTTCGTGATGATAGAAAAGCAATTCTGTGAGACTTAGAATTTGTTTGACCACTCATCTCATGCTCATACACCTTTAGTTGATGATAAAGATCATCAAAGTCCATTACATCCAAACCTTGTTGTCCTCTGATCATTGTAGCAATAACATGCCATGTAGATGGCAAACTCCTTAGAAACTTCAAATTAGCATCCTCAACTGATACTTCTGCCTTGTATAACTCCAACATGTTGAGGAGATTCTGAAACCTATCATATGCAGCATCAAGACTCTCTCTTTCACCAACTATGAATGTTTCAAACTGTTGCTTCAACAAATTTTTGTGCATCTTTTTAGAGGCTTCATTCCTTCCAAATCTGGTTTTGAGAGCAGCCCAGAGCTGCTTAGCATCTTTAGCATCATGAAATTTTAGAAGATGACCATTTGGAATGGCAGATAATAGAATGTTTAGAGCCTTCTCTTGATTCCTTAGGGTTGTCCGATAGGACTGTTTAGGTGCTTTGGGTTGACCAGGAACATCAATGGGGTCTGGAACAACTTCATTCCCATTTACAATTACATTCCATAGAGCATGGTCTGTAATGGCAATGTACTGCCTCATCTTCATGCACCAGAGATCATATTCTCCCTTCTTGATTATTGGAATTCTGAGTGAGGTGATTGAGGGTGGTGGAACAGCTTCAGTCGACATCTTGAATACTTTAATATTGTTTTAGTAGGGTTTCTTCCTAGTCAGAGTTTCCACACAAGCTCTGATACCACTTGTTGGATCGATATACTATAATCAAACTAACTTAACTAGCTTGTTAAGGTTTAATAACCTCGGATAAATTCTAAGTTATTAACAAAGAAACACTGAGCAATCTTTATCAAGTACGCGGAATTTACTTAACAAAGCTAAGAAGAATAACTTTTATTATAAACTCTAAATCTACTTATTATGCAGATACTCTAATACAACTCTAAGATAATCGAACTTTTCTCTAAAACTCTAAACAACTTGTGAATTCGTAAACTCTAAAACTCATAGACTCATACATCTAATGCCAATCTAGGAGTCCTTTTATAGGCTCAAGGATATCCTAGTCGGTTTACAATTGATAACCTTGTACGACAAGTAATCTAAACATAGAATACAATACTTTCCATAAACGAATAACAGTTCTTTTGTTCTTGCAGTACTTTGACTTTATATTTAGCAAGATTTCTTTGACTCTTTATCAGCTTCAAGATTTGCAGTACAAGATTTCATATCTTCAGTGCTTTCATGTCTTCAACACTTTCATATCCCAACACACTTTAGCCAACAGAAGAAGTACACCAAGACCCATCTAGCCGTGCATAATATCAAGCAAAGGGACAACGAAAGCACAAGGGCCTTTGTTATAAGGTACACCGATGAAACTTTGCAAATTCTGGGTTTGCACGAGGATCAGAGGATCTCTGGTTTTGTACATGGCCTTCGGACTCGAAGCTTGGTGGTGATTGGGTGGATGATGATGATAGTGATACTGGAGTGGTAGAGGGACCCATGTAAGCAGTTCGGGTGATCTGGGAAGCTGATGCAGGTAGGAATGAATATCGCTCACGATATCCAAGCACTCTAACAATCATGCGGGCTTTACGCATGCCAGTCAGTAAGGCAGATGGAGCAGTAGTGTGAGTGGGTATGGATGAAACATGTGTAGTGTCTGGCTGAATTGATTGTGTTAATACAAATAAACCGTAAAAATGTTTATTAATATTTTGCGATCTCTTTGTGTTTTGTTGATAAAAAATATAATGTTATCATAAGAAAAATTATAAGGATACATGTTATTTCTGTTAAGCATTTACATATAGTCACTTAATACAAATTGTTGTAATAAATCATTTGTTGTAATAGTTTATTAGGATGGGTAAAAATCACAACCCATGGATCATATCCATAACCCATGGCATTGACCCATACCCACTTGACTAGATACATTATACTCATTAGATACATTGTATCTAAAGAAATACCCATGGACCAACCCATAACCAAAAAACCCATGGGCGAAGAGGAGCGTCCCACGGATCCATAGGATTACACTAGACGGATCCCTTGTGGGAGGGATCCGTGGGATCTGGGGAACATTGGCAAGTTTTGCCTATAAATAGAGATCCATTTCTTCATTCTAACTCACCCCTCTTCTTACTAATTCTTTCATATATTCTCATTCTCTTCTAACAAAAGATCACTTGATCTATAGAGTTGTTCTTCTTTCTTTCTTTAGTGATTCTCATATAGGTCCTTCTCTAAGGCGAGATCACGAGCATTCTACAAGTCATCCAAGTAAGGGGTCCTTGATTGATTGGTTCCTCCACAAGATTTCTGTAGCAAAGATCTTGTATTTGATATTTCACATAGTTGTTGTGTAATAGTCGTGTTGGTTTGGTCCACCGTGTTACGGACTCGATATTTAGCTTTGTACCAGAAAAATGTGTAAGCAACGTTGTGAAGGCTTCTCCGCCAAGTTGAAGGAGTTTGTTGACATAGTGCTTGAACTCTCGAGTAGGTGACTCGGGGAGTGGAGAAGGGAAAGGAAGGTTTCCTTGTAGCCGAACCACTATAAATCGGTTGTGTCATTTCTATCCCTTGCTTTACTTTATTTACTTGCATTATCATTAGATCTATACTTTCTCTTCATCCATACGATTTCACATAATATCGAATATTAAGTTTTTGAAACTAACATAAAATCGGCAAAACTATTCAACCCCCCTTCTAGTTTTCCACAGATTGTACAACTTGGATGTACGGATCTGTGGTCATGAGTGGAATCTGGTGAGTAGCAGGTGAGTGAGCAGCAAGTAGGATGCTCTCTTGAACATCGTGGTAAAAGGCAGGTGAAGGCATGGTCTGTGACCAGATGGTGCAAATGTGTAAGTATGTGGAAAAATACTCATAATAAATATAGAATAGTGAACTAGTAAATAGGAAATGAAACATGCAATCCTATTTAAATGAACTCTAAGTAAAATGGCAAGTAAGGCAAGTGGCAACTGACGGTCGTGGCGTGATGTTTTTGTAAAAAGTAGTTATAGTTTAGGGTTTATATGTACCTAGTTCTCTATAACTTAGGCTCTGATGCCAATCTGTAACACCCCCAAATCTGGTTTAGCGGAAGCATACGGGTCATGGGGTGCTACTAAATAGGAGATCATAACACAAGTAATAAAGAACGGAATACATACTTCATTTTAATTTCATAAAATTGTTTAAAACCATTATCTTACAAACATTGTTTAAATAAAATGGGCACAACCCATAAGTTTTGTGGTCCTAAATAAAACATCATTATGTGTTAAAACACTTCTTTTAGCATAACTATGACCATTGCCACTCCTTGCCTTGAACCATGATCACAAATCAAACACCTGAGAAAATATGCTAAAAAGGTCAGCTAAAAGCTGGTGAGTTCATAGGTTTATAATAAAACAGTAAACATGGACCATAATCAAAGGCATATAATCATTACAAAGAATATAATGATATATGGATGAAAGTCTATTATGTTAGCACTAAGTTCATGCAATCGATACTATGACAGTTTCTGTATGCTAAATGAAGTCATACCATATATGGGGCCCAATGCGAGTGTTTTGTCCCTTTACACTCGACTCCGACATGGTATACGTTTCGTCTTGGCTTAAGCATGGCCAACCGAATGGAGGAGTCACCCTCAATAGATCTATTTATAACATTTGCGCTTCCCAGCAGGGAACTGACGGTTCATGAAAGGGGGAAATTCTAGGGACATAAGGGCTTAGGATAAACCACGTAATAGTAATCATGCAATAGTTCAGGTCCATAAAAGGGTTTTGTATATTTTCTCACCCCAACATGTATAAAACAATTTATCAAATAAAAGAGGGGCTATAAACTCACCTTAGCAATAAGTAATCCATAGGTGGAATTTCAATGAATATTGTGAAGCTGCACCGACACGCGACTTAGATAAGGAGGGCAATATTTTAGTTCATTATTTTAATTTAGACTTTCTTATAATGGTTCAATTAATATTGTCTTTATAATGGTATTAAAATCGAAATTGGCTAGTAAAATAATCAAATTTTTTTACTAGTAAGTATATGAATGTATATATACTTATTCATGTTAACACATAATTGTATCGTCAAATTCGAATGAATTTGATTTATTTTCTAATTGTTTTTAGAAAATACTCATTTTTAATTTGAAGACTTCAAATTTATTATATGATAAAATGATATAGTTAATCACTATTTGTTTGTTAAAAATTGGTTCTTAAAATTTACAATTCACGACTAGTAATTTACTTGACATAAAGGTGTCTACCCGAACACATTTGATGTTAAAACTTTGATGTAAACCTTATTAAGTAGATCATGTTTTTAAACACTTGTTTCTTGTATTAGACTTTTTACACTTGTTTACTTGTCGATACTTATATATATATATATATATATATATCTAAGTAGAAGATTTTGAATATGAGGAAATGAGTTTAGTTTATTTGACTTCCGATTACACTACAAGTTTTATGTCGTTGATTAGCTTAAATCACCCAAACGGACATCCCAAAACCACAGTGGGTTGTGGCCCGGCGTTGGGGTACAAGCTTTGGGCTTGGGCCCAAAACCAACCAAGACTATTTTTTATAAAACAAAGTTATGATTTAGGCTGTGGCCCAGAAAGTTGATGGTAATGCTGCTGTTAACAATTTCGAAGGCAATTACTTGTACCAAAATTTTGTGGCGAAGACTAAACGCAGGAAAAATAATATAGCAAGGATACAGTCAAGGTGAGCAAGATGCTATCAGTTCGGAGTTAAACTCAAGCCGAGGGTGTCACGACTGATGTGCTCCAAAACATTCTCGACTACACGTCGAGTCCATAAAATCCCGAATTATGCTCAAGACTAACACATTAACTGAAAAGATAGAGCAAGGGTGTGGCGAAACCATCTGTTAGTCGAGTACTACTCAACCAGGTTTCATCCCGACATCCTATTATACCACTACGGATCATGACATATTATAGGCTAATCACAATCATCTTGGCAATTTGTACTCTCGACTTGGGTTCTTTTCCTAGGCAGACACAACAAGTTTAACACAAGATTAATATCAAATGTCCAAGATACCAGTTAACAAGATAACATAATCAATTTCTCAAGTTAAGACTTGGTTTATAACATAGTGATGGTTTCTTTAGCATATGATTTTTATCGACACAAATTGAACAATATAGATCTCGACTCGTGAGGACCACGAGCATCGAAGTGGTTTCACAGTCGAGTCAAACAACAACTTAACACCAAAGGATGATGACAACTTAATTAACCGAAATTCACAAGCATGAATCAATGCAAATTATCAAAACTTCACATCTCATTTTCAAGGTTCATAGTATGACTAAATTTACAAGAAGAGCAAAAATAGTAAACCTTATCAAAGGGAGATGAAACTGGCGAGGATGAATGCTAACTCGAGATCAAAACAAAACTTAACTCCCACCTTTCTTGGCTCGGTCTCAACGAAAACTGATGCTTAACGCCACAAGTAAGATGAAGAGTTTTGAGAGAGGTATGTAAATGATGGATGAGAGGGACTCTCCTGGCTCAAATCAATGAAATAGAGAGCCTTGTAGATGCTCTTTGACCTCAATTTTCATCTTGGGACATGGTGTAATAACATATTAAGCTAAGACCTTCTTCTCTCTTACACCTATCCTCACACCAGGTGGCTCCTTCTTGGAAGGAGAGGAAGGAGAAAACGACATATGATGCTCCTATAGCCATCTGCTGGACACTCTGATTCTTGATTGAAACTGGGGCGGCGTAGGTGTTGGTGAAGACCCAACAAAACCAAACACCTAATTACCTTGTACAAGAAAGTGGAGATGAAAGAGGCTTTCTCAGGATCCATTTTTATCAACCCTTCCTTTTTGGTGAGTTGACCTAGGCATGAGGTAGCAGTAGAAGGTAGAGGTAGAGAGTTTTTTGGTAGGATAGAATTTGTTGTTATGCTTTGTGAGAGAAACGTGGGGAATAGGAGAAAGGCAGAAAACAATAAAAAATTAGGGGGGGGGGGGCGGTTAAACCAACGTAGATGGATAGGACTTTTATTTATTTTCTTAATTAATTTGTATAATTTTGATTTATGAGGTAAGTTTTAATTATTGAGTGTTGTAAGTAAACTAAAATTTGTAGTATGTATTTTATGTCTCGCGATATTATACCGTGACTAAAGTATTACAATTTGATACTTTTTATACTGAAACGCCTTATGAATACGTTTCTGAAATGGTCTTATATGGCTAATATTTTCTATTCCGGGGATTTATCATATGTTTATTTTGCCCTTATCATAGTGTCGGTACGCGTGCGGTGTCGGTCACAGTGGAAAACGAGATAACCTCTCGTCTTACAACTTTAGTCATAAGAGAATTCCAGGACTAAAATGACACAATATTCAAATTATGCAATTAATGCAAAAGAAATGCAACAGGCTACAGGGTGCGAGTTATCCACTCAAATGATAAGGCAAGCTTATGTATGCTTAATGAATATACTTAGTAATAATAAATTACCATTTATTAATTTGTAATAAGTGAAAAATTACCGTGTGTTACAATTGTCATCATGAATAGGTGATGATATGGTAATGGGAGATCCATTAGAGGATGAAGAGTTTAGGTTAACGAAACAACAAGGTCGCATACTAATTCTAGCTGTTCTTCTAGAAGCCCTATTAGATGGTGATAAGTTTGTAGATTTTGTCATTGTGAATTTGCTTTGAATATTGCTAAGATTCACAGGAAGTTGTGATGAAGGTGATAGAAAGTGAAGATCCTGAAGCTTCTAATTTATAATGGTTAAGAACTGCTGATTTATGTGCCTTGAGTTAACATTAATCCACTTAGAATTTGTTATTTCTAATGATTGAGAGGTGTTAATGAGGTGTCTAATCAATTAAAAGGCAAGTTAATGAGAATAGATTGAGTAAAGGGAAGAAGATATGCAGTAAATGTGGTGTAATGATTGCTAAATCTATGATGTCAGCGATCCACAAATTGCAAGGTACCAAATAAAAGGTTCCTTCCTTTATAGAGAAAGGCACCATGAGTGATTTTTGAGAATTTTTAAATTTTGGTGGGAAATGCTAATCCTATAAGTCCAAATATAGTACTATGAACCTAATATGTTTAAATATAAGTGAGAATAGGTCTAATGAAAATATATGAGTGATCTATAGTCGGGAATTAGAACGAAAAATAATTAGTATTCTGATATGTCCGGCGGTACCAAATTTTATAAAGGGTGGACCAAAAAATTTGGTACCGTCTGATCTGTGGTTTTTATTTCGGCTGTACAAAAATTTTCAAGGGGCGGTACCAAATGTTTGGGTCCGCCCTATCCGTGGGTCTCTGTATTCTTTACGGGAATTTAATTCCCTCGAAAACCCGTTCTAATCCCAAAAATTTTCTTGGAATATGTGTATTTAACTATTTGCGATGAAGAAACAAGAATGAAACAAATGTACATATATGTAGAGATATATAACAGGCAATTTGATATATATTTCATGAAAACGTGAAAAGTGAAAATTGATAACATACGAATGTTATCTACCTGCATAATACATGGTTAGTTCAAATAAGTGTTTAATAAGTTAATATCCTAGGAATAGTAACATAAAGCATACATCATTTTTTTTCAAAGCATTGTACCAAACATTCATAAAACCTTCATTTTTTATCAAGCTTCTTGTTTATCTTGGTGAGAAACCATCCAAGACATTGAAAATTCCTTTAGTTTACTTGAACTCTTCTGATGGTTGTTCAATCTCTGGGAGTTTCCTGAGGTAGTTAAGAGAATGAAGCTTCGAGTTAAAAAGTCCATCATCCAAGTTATTAGACGATGATGAGGAAGTTGGAGGTTGAGGACGCTTTCCTACAGACTTGGTCTTAGCTACCCTTTTATCACTCAAAGGTGCCATAACATGATCAACAAGGTAATAATCAAGATGTATTCCCTTGGAATTTGGTGGAATTGGTGCAAAGGCTCTAAAGAGGCGAGTGAGAAGCATCCCATAGGGAAGAGAGCAGTGGTTCTTCATGTGGGTATGTCGGCCATCCATTTGGCAAGGCACTGATGGAGAAGACTTATACTTGGATTGAGTCTAAAGAAGTAGTACCAAACGGGGCTCCGATAGAGGAAAAGGAAGTTTCTGACAAGTTCTCCCGAGGGTCCTCCTGGGAAGGATCCAATAATAAGAAGAAGAACAGAGACCGCTTCACTCCATACAACAAAGGTTCGAACCATGGACTCTTGGTGAACTTGGTCAAATCCCCGAGGGAGATTCTGGCTACCGAGAAAGCCGCAAAGTCCTTTGATCCACCACTTCGGATGTCAGCACGAAGCAAAGCCAGGGATATGTCCAAGTAATGCCATTTCCATGAAGATCACGGACACGACACAAACAATTGCAAAGAGCTAAAGAAGCAGATCAAAGAGGCGGTACGATCCGGACAATTAGCACACCTGGTTAAGGGCATCAAGAAGGGAAAAGACAAGTTCTCCGATACCTAACTAGGTGAATGGAAGGGAAACAAAAAGGAGGATACCCCCACATAGGATCCGATACTAATGGTAAACAGGAAGGATCCTACCTTGAAGCGGAAAGAAGCAGACGGAGAGTTGAGAAGTGTAGGAGAGATAACATTCCCTTCCATCCTGGGGTAGACACCTTCGACTGACCCCATGGTCATCAAGGTACGTGTCTCAAACAGGGAGGTAAACCGAGCATATATAGATTGCGGAAGATCCTGTGAGATCATCTATGAGCATTGTTTCCTGAAGCTCAAGTCATCTATACGCTCACAAAGGGTGGATTCGAAAACACCTTTGGTAGGATTCTCCGGCGAACATTCATGGCCAGTTGGAGAGGTACCCTTGGACATCACTATAGGCGAAGACCCCTTATCCCGCACGGAAATGCTCACCTTCGTCATAGTCAGGTCATATTCTCCTTATAATTTACTAATAGCGAGAACAACTATGCAAAAGTTGGAGATTGTCGTTTCTACCATTCATGCTGCTGTCAAGTTCCAGACCCCCTTCGGGGTAGGAACTGTTCATTCTAATTATGGGGTGGATAAGGGTGTATATGGTGTCAAAAGGATCAAAGAAGAATTAGAGGAGCCTCCGATGGAAATTCTAAGCTGCACAGATGCGGAAGAGCGAGTTGTAGTTAACCTTGGCTACCCTGAACAAACGGTGGTAATAGGCAAACAACTCCCGGCGAATTTCAAGGTTACGGACTAACCTTGATATTTTTGCTTGGAAATATTCTGACATGAAAGGGGTACCAAGAACATTGCTGATAGACGGACAGTCCTTCAGAACGGAGCATAAACTCAATGAGTACAAACACATTGAGCCAATAAAATAGAAAATGAGGAGCCTAGCCCCCGAAAGAAATGTTGCAGCCTGCAAAGAAGTTGATGAACTTACACAAGCAAGCATCCTAAGGGAAGTTAAATACCAAACTTGGGTAGCCAACCCAGTAATGGTCAAAAAGAGCGACGGAGGGTGGCGCATGTGCGTTGACTTCACTGACATCAACAAAGCATGCCCGAAGGATTGCTACCCCCTACCAGAAATTGACTGGAAGGTAGAATCCTTGGCAGGCTTCTGGCTAAAATGCTTCTTAGATGCCTACAAAGGGTATCACCAGATCCAGATGGCAAAGGAGGATGAAGAAAAGAGAGCATCCTACACAAGCAAAGGATGTAACAGAAAGATGCCCTTCGGATTAAAGAACGCAAAGGAAATCTACCAACGCCTCATAGATAAAGCCTTCAACAAATAGATAGGCAAAAATCTCGAAGCATACATTGACGACATGGTTATCAAAAGCAAGATGGAGGAAGATCTACTCCTCGATGTACAAGAAACCTTTGACCAGCTTCGGGAGATTAACATGAAGCTGAACCCTAAGAAATGCTCCTTCGGTGTCGAAGAGGGGCAATTCTTAGGGCATTTGATTACTAAGCAGGGGATAAAGGCTAACCCCTTCAAAGTCAAAGCAATTACAGATCTCCAAGCTCCTAAGTGTCTAAAAGATGTGCAGAGTCTGAATGGGAAGCTGGCTGCTCTAAGTCGATTTTTGTCAAAGGGGGATGATAGGTCCCTACCATTCTTCAAAACACTCAAAGGATGCGTGGATAAGAAGACTTTTCAGTAGAGCAGGATGCAGAAGCTGCCTTTTAGAAGATGAAGGAGTTCATCGACATCCTTCCAACACTTATAGCCTCAATCAAAGGCGAGGTGTTATTCATGTACTTAGCATCCTCAATGGAGAGTATTAGCGCAGTCCTTATGGCAGAACGAGACAAACGACATATCCCCATTTACTTTGTCAGCAGGGTCTTACAGGGGGCGGAAATCAACTATCCAACATTGGAGAATCTAATACTAGCCCTAATCTACTCAGCGAGGAGACTCCGGCACTATTTCCAGGCCCAACCGATCACAGTATTAACCTACAAGCCACTCAAACAGATCTTGTCGAAACCTGAAAAGTCTGGGAGGGTGGCTAAATGGGCTATTGAACTCGGAGAGCAAGAAATAGAGTTCAAGGGTCGAAACTCTATTAAAGGGAAAATTCTCGCAGACTTCTTGGCAGAGACACCTTCCGAGCAAGACTCAGAAAAGGAAGAGCCCAAAGCTAAACTCACTCATGTACAGGATGACCGGAAACTTTATACAGACGGAGCATCCAGCTCCGATGGATCTGGAGCAGGTCTAATGCCGGTCAGCCCTAATGGGATAGAGCATACGTATGCTCTTCGTTTTGAGTTCGAAGCCACAAACATTGAAACGGAGTATGAAGCCCTGCTAGCAGGCCTCCGATTAGCTAAAGATATGGAAGTCAAAGCTCTCGCTATTTTAGTAGACTCCCAATTGGTAGAGAACCAAGTGACAGGCTCCTATGAAGCAAGGCAGCCCGTTATCAAATAGTACTTGGAAAAAAAAAAGGAGATGCTAGAAAGTTTCGACTCCTACACCATCCAACATGTTCGTAGGAATCAGAACAAGAAGGCAGATGCACAGAGCAACCTAGCCTCTATGGCCTTCGCTCATCTTACCAAAGAAGTACTTGTCGAAGTCTTACCTGAAAGGTCCATCATTCGCAAGGAAGTTGCAGACGTGATTCACGAAGAAGGATATACATGGATGACTCCCATCAGGGAATATTTGATAAGCGGTCTTCTCCCCGAAGATCCCAAGCTAGCAAGGAAAATTCGGGTTAAGTCCCCACAGTACCTGCTAATAGAGGAAACCCTATATAGAAGGTCATTTCTATCACCTTGGTTAAGATGTGTGGGACCCAAGCAGGCTACGAGTATTATCGCTGAAGTCCACGAAGGATCCTGCGGCCTACATGCAGGACCCCGCTCGGTTGTCTCGAAAATAATGAAGTTAGGTTATTAATGGCCTTCGATGCATAGGGATGCGGCAGAAATCTGTTGGGAATAATCCGTTACCACGGATAGTTGTGGTTTACACTGCTTGGTTTAACACTAGCAGTGGAAACGTATTCCCACTGCAAGTTCTTCATTACCACGCTATCGTTTATGATAAGGTTAAAAGCGTCTAGATAAGTATAGAATAGATCTTGTGTATATTCTATTATGTTAGCTTGATACTTATCTTTTAAAGGACTCCTTGTTGTATAAAAGGAGATCCTAGGTCATTGTCTTAGGTACGTATCATATTACAATATTACCTACGAAAGCTTCAAGGTGTAACCCTAGTGATAAGTTAAGATCACTCGTATTATTCATTAATAATATTGGAGCTTGAGTTTTGTGTTAACTTGTGTTTATTCTCATACATCATACAATTTGTCTTATAAGTATTACTTAATTAAATTCCGCTTGCTTGATAATATCATACAAAATATCATTGATACAAGTAGAGTGTCCAAGATCCATCAAGTGGTATCAGAGCGAAGGTTTTGATATTTTGTTTTAGAAGATCCAAGAAATTAGCTTGACTCACTCACTCAATTCAATGGAGATGGAAAACAACCAATCAAACTCTTCTTCTACACCTAGACTCCCTAAGCTTAAGCTTAATGAGTTTGAGATGTGGAGGATACTGATTGAGCAATACTTCCTCATACAGGACTATGCTATATGGGAGATTATTCAACTTGGTGATTCTTTCAAATCTGTGACCACTACTTCAAAAGTTGGTGACATAGATGTTGTGAAAGTTTCTGTGCCTGAATCAAATGTTGAAAAAGCTCAAAAGAAGAATGATCTTAAAGCTAGAAGTCTGTTGCTGATGACTCTTCCTAGAGACCATATTATTGCATTCAGTAAATTCAAGACTGCTAAAGAACTGTTTGAAGAGATTTGCTCGGTGTTTGGTGGTAATGATGCTACAAAGAAGACTCAGAAGACATTGTTAAAGCAAATTTATGAAAACTTCTCTGCTTCAAGCAATGACTCACTTGATAGCATTTTACCAAACTTCAGAAGATTGTTACACAGCTAACTGTGTTTGGCATTGAGGTAGAAAAGGAAGACCTCAATTTGAAGTTTCTAAGAAGTTTGCCTTCGGAGTTTCAAACCAATGTTACTGTCTGGGAAAACAAAACACATAGAAATGAAGCTCAATGATATTTACAACAACTTCAAACTTATTGAGCAAAGGTTGAAGAAGGCAGGGAAACTTGGTACAAGCTCTAGTAGCTTGGCATTGTTGTCAAATTCTGTTGACGGTGATGATTCTGAAGATGAAAGTGATGATGATATTGCCACTGTAGGTTCTAAAGTTTCCACTGGTAATGTTAATGTTACCACTGCAGGATCAAAGAAGAAGGTTGCTAGTATTGGAGATCCTACCTTTTATGCTTTTATCTCCACACAAGTTGATGGCTCTGTCTTAACTCATGAAGACATAGAGCAAATTGATGAAGATGACTTGGAGGAGATGGATATAAAATGGCAGATAGCTCTTCTTACCATGAGGGCTAAGAAATTCTACAAGAAGACTGGCAAGCCTATCCACATTAATGGTGATGATACTTTGGCTTTGATAAGAAGAAAGTGGAGTGCTTTAACTGCCACAAGTTTAGACATTTTGCTAGAGAATGTAGAAGACCAAAGACCAAGGACAACAGGTCCACTTGGTACAAGCAAAAGAAGGGACCAACTGTGGAAGAACCAAAGGCAATGCTGGCTATTGGTGGTGTAACCTATGATTGGAGTTTCATGGCTGATGAACAAGAAGAAGAACATTCAGATGCTGCTCTTGTTGCTACTGAATTTGCTCTCATGGCTTTCTCTGATTCTGAGGTACAAAACTTTGATAGTTGTTCTAAAACATGTAGGGCTGCTAAAGAAGTTGAAAGACTTAATGATTTGTACTCTAATGAAGGGCAAGAATTATATACTGCTAATTATACTGTGGCTAATCTTAGGAGAGCTATGGCAGTATTAGAAAAGCAAATAGAGCACTATCAGGGAAATGAGTCAAATTATAATGATGATATGATTCTTCTTAGGAGAGAGGTAGAACATACAAATGCTGTGAATGAAGCATACCAAAAGGAGCTTGAAAAACTCCAAAAGAAAATTGAAAATGTCAATTTAACTGTAGACACATGTTATCATCAGTCTAAGTCAATTGATAAAATTTGGAATGCTCAAATATATAATAAAGCTAAGTCTAGTATGGGTTATAATACTGCGCCTCCACCACTAAGGGGTGTTCCATCACCTCCAGGTATAGATTTAGCTCATACAGGTTTAGAAGACTTTAAGGAACTTGAAAGAGAATATGGTCCTTTAAAGGACACAGTGGTGAAGAGTGAGGAACAGAGTAAGCTTGATAATGATGTTTTTGAGAGTGCTAGTGACTCATCAATTGTTGATGAGAATGTTAAAAAGAATGTAGAGACTACTATCCCAAAAGTTGTTAATACTGTTACAGAGGAACCTAGGAAACCAATTAATAAACCTAGACCAACTATAAGGTAT
>OU343220.1:79785131-79874219 GCA_910596185.1 Chrysanthemum makinoi
TTTTGCCTATATGTTTGTTGAAGGCTTTATATACGAGGTATTGGTAGATTACTGATGAGTGTGTAAATACTCATCATTTTTGGTCAAATCTGAACTGCAAAACGTTTAGAAATGCTCAGAAATGCATCAAAATACTGAAAATATCTCAAAATTGCATTTTATATGTTTGAGATGCAAAATGTTCAAAATCAGATGAAAAATGAGCTAAGTTTGCATAATTGGTTTCAGGTCCCCAAGTTTCAAAGTTGTGAAATAGTCCCTGAGCCCTTAATTTGAAAAGAAAAATCACCAAAGGTCCTTTTAAAATCATAAGTTGTCAAAATTAGTCCTTTGGTGAAAAATATCAAAAGTTTTGAGAAATTACAAGTTTGGTCCTCCAAGTTTAAAAATTGGCAAAAATGGCCCTTGGAATATTGAAAATGTCAAGTTTGGTCTTTGTACTATTGGAGCTTGTCACTTTTAGTCCCTTGGAGCAACTTTGCAGATTTGGCAGTTTTGGTCCCTTGAATTTCAGAAATTACACAAATAGTCCTTGTTTATTAAAAGAGCTAAACCCAATTGGACCCTTGTCAAAATCCCAAGTGACCCCCCTGCCAAACCCATTTGGACCCTTCCCATTTGACCCCTTCCCTTTCTATTATTAAACCACGGTCAAATGAAGTCAAACCCCTCACGGGTTCCCTTTCCCTCCATCATCATCCTCTGCACACCTATGCCTGCAACTCCAACCATTTCCCATCATCACCACCTCACCCTTATCACTCCAAACACACAAAGCCAAGATGTATTCAATACATCTTCAACCTAACACTCAACCTTCCCCCAGCTGTTAAAACCTTTTTCCCGCCAAATTCAATCCAATGGCCAAAATTTATTTTAGCCATCCAATGGTCCATATTACTGCTGGGATATGTTCAGAGAAGAGAGAGAAGAAGTTTGGAGTATAAATAGAAGCAAAGAGAAGGAAGAAGGGTAGCACTTAGTTTAATTTTAAAATGTATTTCATTTTTAAAACTCTTAAGTCTTAAATGAATTCTTAGTTGTATTTTCAAGTTTTATTGTATCAAGCTACCTTGTTTCAGTATATTACAACTCTATTTAAGTATCAATTCAAGTTTATGTTCATTTTCCATATTTTATGTTAACTGTTGAAATTTTCATTTTCAAACTCCTATGTCAAAGCTTTTAGTAGCTTAGTTTTAAGCTCAAACAAGCTTCTATAAGCTTATTATAGCTTTTTACAAGCTTATATTCAAGTTTCAAGCACCTTTGGAATTTGGTCAAAGAAAGTCAAGCGGGGCAAAAATGGAGATAGAAATGGATATGGGTTGAGCGGTGGATTTGGGTTGATATTGAGCTAGGTTAGGGTTTGGAATAGGATAGTTGTTCATTGTGTTCTGTTTCAAGCCATTGTGGCTGAGGACCATTTGTAAGTGATTTTCAAAGATTCATTGCATAACTTGTATTTGTAGTTATAAGTAGTTCAAACCTGTGTAATTAGTTGTATTTAGGTTAGCTTAAATCAGTTTAATCAATATTACAAGCTCAATCAGTAGTTAGCTTTTTCAATCTATAAAATAGTCATAAAAAGGGTGTTTGGATCAGTTGCTTAAACTGTACTAGAGGTTAGCTCAGTGATTAAAACCTGTTGTTTCATGCTTGTTAAGCTCATTTGAACTCATATCTGTCATCACATTGCATTTGCTTAAGCTCTAAGTCAAAATCATACTTAACCTGTCTTAACTGTTTAACTGTTGGATTTTTAAAGAATCAAAGACTTGTTTTGTGATTAAAATTCTTAGACATTGCTTGCATTATGTTTGTTTTATCATATTACATTAACATCAGTCCTCAAATTGGATTCAAAGATCAAATAAGTCAACTTTGCAAAAATGTATCAAAAGTCAGCGAAAAAGTAGTTTTGAGCCTATCTAAGAGGATTTTTCATTGACTCATTTCTGAGCCAAATCAAGTAAAACTTGGTTTCTTTAAAATTCACTTGGTCTATTATCTTATTATCATTTTTGTAGATTTTTGTCAAATTTTTAAAAGCTTCAAATCAGCTTGTGAATGTGGTCTCAGTTCCCTTGCACAAGCTTCGGTTTACTGAGTGTGCAGGGACTTGTGCGATTCTTGCAGATCTTGCCGCGAGCTCGTAAGAGCTTATCATGGTCTAGTTTTTGGTTTATAAGTAGCCACCCAGGTCTAGTGTAGGTTCCAATTTCTTGTTTTTGGTTTCCAGCTTATTTAGTAGCTTATTATTAGGCTGCAAAGTAGCCTCAAAACCGCTTTTGCACTAATCTCAATACACCAAATCTGTTCAAACAACACAATAGAGGTTAAGAGCAGTTGATACTTGTTGCATTTTGGTATTTTTAGCCTTTTGACTTCTGTTTCAGTGTGGTGCTTATTTGTGGTCTGTGGCTTATTTGGAGTGCTTATTCACTAGCACTTTGCATTGCAGTTGCATAATTCCACGCACCCACTATTTTTCTATTTTTCCTAGATTCTCTATATTATGTTAGGCTTATCTTGAATTTTTCAGATTTTTCTAGGTCAGTTTGGTGTTTTTCTTCATTTTAAATAGTTTTTAAGCCTTTTTAATTAGTATTTAATACAATTAATTAAGAAAAGTTTCAAAAAAATAATTTTTCATTTTTCTTAAGTTAAGATAAATATAAAAAGTCAAAAAAATATTTTTCCAGATTTTTCTTAGTTAAATTTGTATTTTTAAGCAATTTAAGTAGTCTTAAATAGTTTTTAATTCCTAGAAAATACAAAAATATTCAGAAAAATACAAAAATAGTTTTGAAAATTCTCTTTTGATATTTTAGATTTTTCTAAGTCATAATTTTATTTTTCTAGATTTGTTTCATATTTTCTTGTATTTTAGGCTATTAATTAATAAGTAAAAATAGTTTTTAATTATTAATAATTAATTAAATAGTTATAAAAATAATTTTCTTTTTCTAAAAATTTTCTTTTATCATTAGGTTTGTAAAAATGTCATTTTCATATTTTTAGGATTTATCTTGTTTTAGTTTCATATTTTCATTTTGTATGCGTCAATGTAGTTTTAAATTCAAGTTTTATAAAAACATAAATTCAAAAACATCATTTTGCAAATAGTGATAGCGTTTATTTAATATTTTTTATCTTTTTAATTTCCTTTAATTTGCATTTAAGCCTTTGTAATTATAGGCTATTTCTGTAGTTATAATAATTCAAATCCCTTTTTCCGTTCAAATCTCTCGATCACTACACGTTTGATTATTCTTACACGCATTTCGTTGGGACATAAGACCGGGAAACACTATACTCTCGATCTTCATTGCATTCTATGCAGAACTGTTTGAAGTTTCTTCGGTTACGGCCATTCACAAGTGGCCGGCTTGTGTGAGAAAACTTGACCGTTTGGGAGCGAATCAAATTTTGGCGCCGCTGCCGGGGAGCTGTGCTGATTATCTTCCGTCTAGCAGATTAGTGATTTGAATATTCACTCCTTGTTTATACCATCTATATGTATTTATATGTTCTTATAAAAGTCAAAAACCCAAAAAGATTTTCATTCTTTGTTTTTACAACATGTTTTTCAAAAATACCAAAAATATTCCTCTTTACCCTCTTACCCTTTTTGATTCTTTATCCTTTACCCTCTATCCATTTGATTCTAACTTCTTCTATTCTCATGGAATCTCGACTCTGACAATTCAGGGCGAAGTTGAAAAACTACAGACTTTATCACAAATGTCAAGAATTCGCGTTGTTCATGATGATCCATTAATTCTGCGTAGGGAAATGGAGCGAGAAAGGGTGACAAAGGACCGGTACTTCCCTCGATAATGGAAGTGCTAAATACGTCCAACCTACGGTTATGCAAAGATCTAAACCCTCAATTGCTCCTAAACCGTCTAGAATTGATCCTAAACTTTCACGATTTACGGTTAAAAGCAAACATGCAGAATTTAGACCGGTGACTAGCAAGAATGACTTGCCTAATCTTCACGTTTCTCAAGAACCGAACCGAGACCATAGCGGAGTGGTGGAAATTGCTAGCTCTCGAGCACACCACTTGTCCCACCTTCTGATTTTTCAAAATGTTCTTCGAGACTTGATAGTCATTCGGATCACCATGTTGGTTTTGTTGATTCTTTGAATAAACTGATTCCTTCTCATTACTCTCAAATGAAATCGTTTATTCCTTGTGTCGGTTGTGGTGAGCCTCTTTTGGTTCACCACATGGTTGGTATGCGTGTGTACAATGTGGTTATGATATTCATAACGGGAGTTGTTTGTTTTGTGGTTCGAGGAATTCATTTGATTATGATCCTAATCGGAACTCATTTAACGACCCCTCAAACTTTTCCAATTACCCACCACGGCTCACTTATCTTCATATAACCTACATAACTGCTGTGAATTTTGTGGAGGTCCTCACCAAGGATTTGAGTGTCAATCCGGAAACACATTTGTCTATGAGCGTTTTCGGTGGCCTCAGGAACTTTGGTTATGACCAATATCCATATAATTCACGGTCCGACTCAAGATTTCTTGTTGTAGATCTTAATGGAGGTCCCCACTTGGTTCGATTGTCAAATAGGGAATCTATTTCCTTGTAACAATCATGACTCTTACAGGTTTGACAATTTCCAACCTCCACAGCACTATACGGTTCAAACTCCACTGAGCGTTGTCTCAAGAAATCTCCCAAAATTTTGAAACCGCAATGAAAACACTTGATGATATGATTCAAAACTTTAAGAATCAAGTGAGTAGTGAAAAGACCATGGGAGAATTGCTAGCCGAAGAGCGAGAGGCCCGCCAATCTAGGGAAGAATTATTAGTCCTAGAGCAAGCAGCTCTAAGACGTTCCCAATTTCTTAAGGCAACTCTATATGACGATGAAGAGGAGAGTTTTTATCCTTTTAAAGATAATATTTCTCAACTCCTCGGTCAGTTGATATCCCAGGTTGAGATTCCATCTCAAACAATTGCTATTACACCCAGCTCCCACTCATTCTCTGAACATGGGGAATGAGCATCTTGACACTGTTCCTGAAAAGGAATCGGACGAATTCATAAAGTCTAGTGTTGAGAACCTTGTCCCAATCCCGAGAGAGTCACATGGAACTTCTGATCATATGTGTGATTCTCTTTCCCTTCTTGAGTGTTCAAATGCTCATTTGGAAACTTTCTCTGATCTTAGCGACGATTGTGCTTCCTATGGAAACATGGAGTATGTTGAGGCATCACTCCCACAGTCATCTTCTTGAGGAGGTCACCGATGAACTCACTCACATCAATCCACTTTCATCGGGAAGTGATGATGGTTCCTTTGATTCGAAGACGATCAGGAGGCGAAAGTCTCCTTGATAATGAACGTTCACTCACTTCTCATCCCAACAGTCCAATAGAGAATGTTGATCACTTTGTTCCCGAAACATTCAAAGCTACTTTCACCAATCCTCTATTTGAATTAGACTCTGAATTCACTTTAATTTCTGAGAATCCACTCTTTGATACCAGTTGAGGATAGTGATGAACCCACAATGGAACAAGAGTTCACAATTTCACTTCATGTGAATGATTCTCTTCATAAAGAGTTCTCCGGTGAACTCTCTCATGACATATCTCCTCTGGAACATGATCATTTCTATTTTGATCTTGAGGATGATATTGGCTCGAAGGAAGGTGTACTCTATCATACGAGTTTGCCTATTAATGATACTACCCTTACCCTTCCTCCCGATATGTCTACATTTGAGGATGAAGAATGGATCTTGATTGTTATCAAAATCTTTCTTCCTTTCCTCAAATATCTTGTGATTTCTCTTCATCTTCACTCCTTAGGGAATGAAGACACTATCTTTGACCCCGGCATTTTCATTTATCATTTTTGAGCAGGTTCTATGTATATCTCATCGGTGTGGAACTTTCACGTGCTTCAAATGTTTGTCCAAACATCTTGAATGAAAGTCCGATGGAGATTGTCTCTTCCACTTACTTCCCCATGAACAAACTAATTCGGGGTCGAGTCAAGCTAGCGACTCGGTAATCAAAAACATTAGAGCATCTTGATCGATTGCAAAACCGTCAAGTTATCTCACGCAAGCGAGTCACTTGTGAATGACCAACTGTAAGAAACTCAAAACAGATCACACACCAATGCAATTTAAGATCAGAGGAATATAGTGTATTCCACGGTGCGTTAAGTCCCACGGAGGATGAATTGGTGTATAAACAACTTCAGATGATAGAATGATCACTAAGGATAGCGATCGATAAAGGTTTTGATGGATAATTACCTAAAGAAAAGATTTACAAATACTTGTGACTTAAATGCAAATTTAAAAGAAAATTAAAAAGATAAAAGATATTAAATAAACGCTATCACTATTTTTACAGATCGATGAGCGTTTATTTTATAAAACAAAATAACTTAAATAAACTATTTTAATTAAAACGTAAACCTAAATTATCTAAAAACGTTATTTAAAAGCGAAACGAGCGTTATTTACGAAAATGGTGGGCGCAAGATAAAGCGTAAATTTTATGAAATAAAAGGCCTATGAATGTAAAACTAATTTTATTACGTACTATATGACAAAAGAAAATTTTAGAAAAAAGATTTATACTTTTTAGACTTTTATATTTTTTATTATGAATTAATTACTATAAAACACTAATTAAATGTTAAAAAATACTAAAACTAATTGGAAAAATCTGAAACTTTTTGTAAAAATACTTTATATCAATACTAAAATAAGAAAATTGAAAAAGATGAAAAAGCTACTAAGAATAAGCTGGAAATAAGCTTTTAAGCTCGTATAAGCTTAACTGCCTAGGTGTGGTTAAGTATTAAATAGCGTGAATAATAACTGAAAAAGTCCCTAGGGCAGTTGGTGCGTGTGTGGTGTGGTGAGCTGGGTGGCCAGAGATCAAATCCCAGCAGTGGCACTTTTTTGCAACTTTTTTATTTTTGGAATTTTTCTTTACAAACTTGTTAAGCACACTAAAATAAGTACTTTTTATAACTGTGACTTATATTGAAAACTGATAATAAGCTTAGAAATAAGCTAATAATCTCAACAGTGCTATAAAATGGATATTAAGCAAAAGATTTTAAGCCAAAATTGCTTTAAGCTATTGAATAAGCACAACTTACAATAGAAATAAGCTAATGGACTGATGATAAGCTAATACAACAAATGAAAATGCAAATAAGCTAACAATAAGCACAAAACTGACTCAAATAAGCACTTGCATCAAGCTGGTGCACAGGCGATGTTATGAATCACTAGGCACTTTTGAGCTTAATTTTAAACACTTAGATAAGCTAGAAGCTAAAAATAAAAACTAGAATTAACTAGATGACCAGTTAAACTATCCAAAGAGCTAAAATACAAAGTTTGGTTTACACTAATAAGCTTGTAAGAAGCTTATGAAGATCTTGAAAAACCACTTGAGTTAAAACTCGTGTATTCTGAGAAAATGGACAAAAATAGAAACCAATTGCAGCCCTATCTAAAAAGCTACAAATTTCAAAATTAAGCTTGGATCAATGAGATGGCTAGGTAAGCTTTCTAAAAAACCAAATTTGACAAGCTAAGGTGAACTGGAGAGCTTTTTACAAGCTCTTGAAGATGAATGTAAACCTGTGCACAGGGCACTGTATTGAAATGGTGTGAAAAATAAGCTAAACAAAAAGCTATTAAATAAGCTATAAATGGAAAATAGATACTTGTAACCTTGAGACAGCTAGGTTGGCTTCTCAAAAAGCTAAAACACACAGGATTAAGCTAACTTATAAGCTCTGTGTGAGCTTGAGAAATTGATAGGTTTCTGATTCACGGACACATTTTGACTTTTTTTAGAAAATGAAACAGTTGACTATTATGAACTTTAAAATGATTCTATGAACTGATTATGATATATTAAGGTGTAATAAAGTTATATTAAGCTATGTTAACTACTTTTAAGCTAATATGATGATTTTAGCAAATCAAATTCCTAACAGTTAACTTATCAAGTTAATTTGAAAGTGATTTTGACTTTTTCACTTAACAAGGACAGTTTCTCGGTTTCTTTGAGTCTTTAGACCAAGTGTGAATCAGAATAATCAAAACCAAAGTAATAAACAAACTTTAATACAGTTAAACAATTAAAACCAAACACCCCTTTTAATAACTGTTTTGATGTTTTTCAAAGGATTTCACTGTTTTAATCCATGTAAATGATAACAGATCTTGTAATATTGATTACTAGGACTATTGAAACATTAAACAACAGTATCAATACCATGAAACTTAAGATTAATAAGAATGCTATATTGATTTGTTAAAATAAGATTTTTAATAACTACTTAATTAAATAGAACAAGCCTACTGTTTTATAGTTTATTTCAACTTAACTAACACTAATAAACATGAACTTACATAAATTAGAGCTTATGAACAACCAAACAGTGAAATGCCAAAATAGAGAAAAGTGCTTACAAATGGGTTTGATGCACAAACTGAGAATTAGGACCAAATAACAGATCCTATAGCTTACCAATAAGCACTATACCCAAGACCATCCATTATATATCCTGCTCCAGCCTTCTTGAACCTTGCACCATGGATTTTTTATTTTCACTAATTTATTTGGTATTTTTATGAATTTTTGTGTTTTGGATACTAAACTGATTTTAAGGTATCTAAAAGCTTGCATAAGCTTTATATGGAGCTTATGTGACTTACTCAATCCAAAGTAACCACTAATTAATAACATTCACCATTAATGAGATTCTTGGATGATGAAAATTTTACATAAACTAAGATATTACTTGAAACTGAAATTGGTTGCTTACAAAAGTTTTATTTCAACTTGAAAACATAAAATACAAAGCTTGAAGCTTAAACAAACACTGGAATTTGAAAGTTAAACTAAAACGACATTAAAATTTAAAATTACACTAGATTGATTACAATACTGCTTCATTCTCTGTATTTATTGACTTCAAATATCTCTTGTCGACCTCTGAGAAAATCCCATCACATATTGACCATTGATTTGAGCCAGATCATTGGAATTGCCATATGTCGAATTTGGCGCCAATTTTTCAAAGAGTTGGTTTTTCACATTAATTGGGTTTGGTTTGGTGTGGAGGTGGAGGGTGGAGGTACTCAAGTGGTGTAACAGCTGGAAATGTTGAAAATGAGGAAAAACCATCACTGGTTTTGGCTAAACCAGTGTGGTGAAGAGGGTGAACAGTACCATAGCGGTTTTATTTGATTTAAAATTTGGGCCGGGTCCTTTGTTTGGGTTGGATTGGACTTACCCGGGTAATACTAATAAGGTCCGTTTGGTTTGGTTTAACAACAAGGACCATATTTGCAATTCTGCCAAAGTTGAAGGGCTTATTTTGAACATTTTCCAAAGCTTTCACAAGGGTTAAACCTGCCAAATAAGATTAGTACAAGGACCTATATTGATAATTTCCATTTTTGAAATGTCAAAGGACTAAAAGCGCCAATTTAGAAACTTGAGGGACCAATATTGTAATTTCTCATAAAGTTTATCATAAGGACCATTTTTGCCATTTATTAATAGAACAAGGTTAAAATTTGATAATTTTCATTTTTTAAATTAACCAAGGACTATATTTGACATTTTTCAAACTTGAGGGACTAAAGTTGTCATTTTGTGATTTTTAAACTTTAAAAGGTTTGATTTGACAACTTTTGAATCTCATGGACCTAAAATGATATTTTACAAGTTTTTGACTTACGGGGACTGATTTTGACATCTTTTGTAACTTGGGGACTAAAACGCCAATTATGCAAACTTGATATGTTTTCACCGATTTTGATGTTTTTGCATTTAAAACATATAAAACACTTGTTTGTGATATTTTATCATTTTGATGTGTTTACGAGTGTTTTCAGATGTTTTTGGCATTAGCGGTATAAAAATGATGAGTATTTAGACACTCATCAATCCCCACACTAAGATATTGCTAGTCCCTAGCAATGATTTGAAAACTTGATGGATTTTATCTCTTTACAAAAGCCATCACTTCGGAGTAGCCAATGTTTTAGTTCAAGTAAGAACCATGGTACACCGATAACCATGTGATTTTGAGCAAACCACCGACTTTCAACGGATTTGATTTTGTCTTTACGAAGCCGGTACCCCACGGACTAGCCAACTCTTAGATAAATTATCGGATTATCTTTGGTGAGTGAATACCAATTATGGATTTTCCTTGCCTTTACCACAAGCCATAACCTTACGGGCTAGCCAACTCTTCACTTTTTAGGATATGGTGAGTTGAGAACCATACAATTTTGGGCAAATTGCAAGCCATATAAACGGATTTGAGAAATCTTTACCAAGAGCCGTTTGCTCCTGGATTAGCCAATCCTTTAGTTTATCAAACATGGCGGACTGATAACCAAATGAGTAAGTGTAAAACACTTACTCCAAAAAATTTTGGCCAAAAACGGGGGAATTGGGTGGAATAATTACATGATAAAATTCGTGAGAATTCCCCCCCACACTAAGAAATGAATATTTCCCTCAATATTCAAAGTACCGGTGGTTATGCCGAAACAAAGAACATAAAAGGGAAATACTACGGCCATTATTTTGTTTTTGATATATACACTTTCTTTTTTTTTTTTTTTTTTTTAGATAAAGATTGATATATACAACAGTGTGGGAAAAACTCCCCCACACTTGGGTGATAGAAAGGGGATAAGAAAACAGAAATATGGATGAAAACCCATATGGTGTGTGCTACTATTTTTGATTCCCGAGTCACTAGCTTGACTCGATCCCCGCATTCATTGGTTAATGGGGAATGTTTGTAGATCCGGGACAACCACAGGAGGAATGTCCTCTCCAAAGTAATGCTTTAATCGATGACCATTTACTTTAAAATTGGGACCATCAGGCTGAGATAACTCAATGGTGCCATAAGGATAAACCTTAGTGATAGTAAATGGTCCAGACCAACGGGACTTAAGCTTCCCCGAGAAAATCTTCAATCTAGAGTTGAAAAGAAGGACTCGATCACCAACGTTGAAAACGCGGTTTTTGATTTTAGAGTCATGAATCTTCTTTGTCTTTTGCTTATAGATCAAAGAGTTCTCATAAGCTTGATCACGAAGTTCATTTAGTTCATTCATTTGAACTTTTACGTGATCACCGGTACATGCGTATATCGAAGTTTGCATGATTTAAGGCCCAGTAAGCCTTGTGCTCTAGTTCAATCGGAAGATGACATGCCTTTCCGTACACTAGCTTATATGGAGTACACCCAATTGGTGTTTTGTAAGCTGTACGAAAAGCCCAGAGTGCGTCATCCGGTTTATCCGACCGGATGCACGATTTTCACCCTTGTCCTTTCAAGGATTCTTTTAATACCACGGTTTGAAACTTCCACATGCCCACTTGTTTGGGGGTGGTATGCGATGATAGGCGGTGGGTAACACCATACTTTTGCATGACACAATCAAATTGGTCATTACAAAAATGTGTACCACGATCACTGATTATAGCACGAGGAGTTCCAAACCTGGCAAAGAGAGCTTTCAAAAATTTCACAACTACTCGGGCATCATTTGTAGGTAAAGCTTTCGCTTCAACCCATTTTGACAAATAGTCAACGGCCACGAGTATGTACTTGTTTCCACGAGACGAAGGAAATGGCCCCATAAAATCAATACCCCATATGTCAAATATCTCACAAACTTGAATGGCATTTTGTGGCATTTCATTTCTTTGAGATATGTTTCCATACTTGTTGACAAGCATCACACGTTTTGACAAATTCGTGGGCATCTTTATAGATTGTGGGCCAATAGAACCCGGAATCAAACACCTTTTTGGCGGTGTAGTTTGGACTATGATGGCCCCCTGGGTCCAGATGGCAAGCTTTGAGACTGTCAAGAGCTTCTTGTCCATAAACACACCGTCGGATGACTTGATCCGCACAGATTTTGAATAAGAAAGGGTCGTCCCAGAAATAATGTTTAACATCCTTGAAGAATTTGTTCTTCTGCTGGGTCGACATTCCTTTCACAATGAAGTTACCCGCATGGTAATTTGCAAAGTCGAAACCATGGGGTGGTAGAATTTCCACGAAAGAAACCGCATTGAGTGTCTCCGAGAGGAAATGTTTCATTTATATCCTTTTTCTGAAAACATCTTGGTGAGGGTTTTCTAATGCTGGACAGATGATCGCTGACCAAGTTCTCAGCTTTTTTATCATATGATGATATCAAATTCTTGGAGGAGGAGACCCAGCGGAGCAATCTCGGCTTTGCATCTTGTTTTGCAAAGAGATATTTAAGAGCCGAGTGATCCGTATACACTACACATTTGGTCAAGATTAAGTATGGCCGAAACTTCTCAAATGCATACACCACGGCTAATAGCTCTTTTTCCGTGGTGGTGTAATGAGTTTGAGCTTGGTCATAGTCTTACTTGCGTAGTGAATAGGCTGAAAATGCTTGTTTCTTCGTTGCCCTAAGACTGCACCGATAGCAAAATCACTTGCATCGCACATAAGCTCAAAGGGTAAATCCCATTCGGAACAACGAGAATGGGTGCTTCAGTAAGCTTTTTCTTCAATGTTTCAAAAGCTACGATGCACTCGGGTGAGAAGATAAAAGGAGCATCCTTTTCAAGAAGATGGGTCATAGGCTGGGCGATTTTGGAAAAATCTTGTATGAATCTACGATAGAAACCGGCATGACCTAAAAACTCCTAATACCTTTGACGGTAGTAGGATGAGGCGATTTAGCAATAACATCGACTTTTGCTCTATCTACCTCAATCCCGTTCTTTGAAATTTTATGGCCAAGGACTATGCCTTCTTTGACCATAAAGTGGCTTTTCTCCCAATTTAGACAAAGATTTGTGTCTTCACACCGTTTGAGCATTTTATCTAAATGGGAGAGACATGTTTGAAACGAATCCCCAATGACCAAGAAGTCATCCATAAACACCTCCATTGTTTCCCGGATCATGTCGTGGAAAATGGCCATCATACATCGTTGGAGCGTGCGGGGAGCATTACATAGGCCAAAAGGCATACGTCTATAGGCAAAAGTTCCGTATGGGTAGGTGAATGTGGTTTTATCTTGATCCTTTGGATCAATGGGAATCTGAAAGTAACCCGAGAAACCATCAAGGAAACAATAGTATTCATTCCCTGCTAATCTCTCAAGCATTTGGTCCATAAAGGGCAGAGGAAAATGGTCTTTACGGGTGGCGTCATTCAACTTACGATAGTCAATGCAAACACGCCATCCCGTAACCAGCCGAGTTGGAATCAACTCGTTATCTTCATTCGTGACAACAGTTATGCCACCCTTTTTAGGAACACGGTGAATCGGGCTAACCCAAGGACTATCTGAGATCGGATAAATCAATCTTGCATCAAGAAGTTTGATAACCTCTTGTTTGATAACATCATGGATTTTTGGATTTACTCTTCTCGATGTTGAGCTGCTGGCTTGAAGTCATCCTCCATCAAGATTTTTGAGTACAAAACTTCGGGTTGATACCCTTAAAGTCGGAGAGTTTCCAAGCAATTGCTTGCTTGTGTGACTTCAAGACCTTTATGAGAGCAGTCTTTTCATCTTTACTCAAATCTCGAGCAATAATGACTGGTAATTTATCATTACCTTCAAGAAATGCATACTCGAGATGAGGTGGTAAGTCCTTAAGCTCAACCTCAGGAAATTCTTCGAGTTTTCTCAATGACTTAACTTCCTTGTTATGAAGTTTGATGGGAGGAAGAGGAGGAGAAATGTCATGATTTAACAACTTCTCAAGAAGAAAATCTCCCTCCATATTAATCTCATTTTGATTAATCTCATCAGGAATTGAATTACTAGAGTGAGGGGTGGATGATGGATCATCATTAAGCAACTTCTCAATGAGAAGTATGTCTCCCTCAATGTCAATTGGAGCGTGATCAATTTCCCATGGAACAGAATCACTGGACAAGTAAGCTTCAATCTCTTCTAAGATGAAGTCACTTTCCTCAAATGGGGTAAGAGAAGGAGTAGAATTTGCGATGATGGGTTGAGATGAATGAGTGAGATCATCACTCGAAGAATTATGATCATAACCAAGAACTTCTTGAGAGTACTCTTCTGAAGCAACATCAATGATATCTATTCGGTTAACCGATTCAGAATCATAATTTGCAGAGTACCTCGAAGTTTGATCAAGGTTAAAAGTGACAGCTTCATTACCAACACGCAATGTGATTTCTTGCTCAAATACATCTATGAGAGCACGGCCCGTTCTCAGGAATCCTCGACCAACAATTAGAGGAACCCGATGATCGGCATCAAAATCAACAACCACGAAGTCAGCTGGAAAATGGAACTTTCCTACTTTCACAAATACGTCCTCGGCAATGCCAAGAGGACGGGATATGGAACGATCTGCAAGCTCGAGAGTCATGCATGTAGGAGTAAGTTCCGGAAGAGAGAGTTTCTTCCATCTTGAATAAGGCATCGGGTTGATGCTTGCACCAAGATCCGCTAGGGCAAAGCATTCAAGCATTCCCGGAAATACACAAGGTAAGAGAAATTTCCAGGGATCTCCAAGCTTTTCTGGAAGCTTCTTCAGGGATAATGAGCAGGTTCTCGTTAAGAGGCGTTTTAGCCATTTCAAACAGCTTTTCCTTGTTGCTTAACATGTGTTTGAGAGTTGATGCAAATTTAGGCATCAGCATGATAGCATCCGCAAAGCTTATGTCAAAATGTAGTTCTTGGAAAATTTGGAAAAATTTGTCCATTTGATGATTAGCTTTTTCACGGAGCTTTTGCTCATTCAAACGTGATGGGTAAGGAATAGAAGATTTGGATTTGGTATTTTCAATGGGAGCTACAGGTGGTTCAAAAACAACTCCTGGATTAGACTTGGGTTTCTGGACAACTTGAGGCTGGACATTGTTGGTACCTCCATTATCAATAGGAAGTTCCTTGTCCTTTGTCGCCTTTGTAACTTGACTCATTTCTCCTAGTGGAGGAGGCATTGGAGTCGAAGGTCCATTGTGTGTCCTAGGTTCACTTTCCACTACCTTTGGGAGAGATGAAGAAGAGGTAGTAGGAATAGTGGGTCCATTGTATGAAACACCACTTCTGGTTGTGATCGCCTTAGCATCGCCCCTCGGGTTAGCGATCGTGTTGCTCGGAAGTTTTCCTGAGCCCGAGGGTTGATCATTTAAAGACTTTTTGAGATCAGAATCGACTGACCAACAACCTGTTCATTTCATCTTGGGACTTCATGAACCGCTTCATAACTCATCGATGATGGTATGGAGGATGTGGAGGGAAATTCTGAGGTCTGATATTTTGATTAGGACCTTGTTGTTGAAAATTCCCTTGATTAGGATTCACATTCCCATGAAATTGATTCCCACGATTGAAATTGTTTTGATGAAGGTTCCCTTGTTGTTGGAAACCTTGATTGGGTCCGGGATAGAAATTACCTTGGTTTTGATAACCTTGGTTCATTCTAGGTTGATTCGATTCTGTTAAGATTACGGTTAAAACCGGGTGGTGCCTGATAAATATTAGCACGGTAGCTTGGTTCATTTTGAGGACGGTATTGATTACCTCCTTGATTTGAAGTACCGGCTATAGCATTTGCTTCAAACGGACTACCATCGGTGGCAGTACAATTGTAGTATGCATGAGGACCACCACAAGTAACACAAACTTCAACTTTCTTCACTTCACCATGTGATGGTGTTTGAGTGAAGGTGACTTTCTTTTGGTTAGCAAGAACCAAAGCTCGAACAATGTCCGTGAGTTTATCAATCTTAGCATCGGTGCTAGATGTGCTCACAGGAGATGAAGTAGAAGGTCCAGATTAGGCCGATTTTGATATGTCTTAGTGCGGAAAGGGCGGACCAGGACTTATTTTCAATGATTTGTAAGGCTTCTTTTGTGGTTTTGCTAAGGAAATTACCTCCAGCGGAGGCATTCAGAGAGTCTTGGTCGACTTGTCTCGGACCATTATAGAAAGTATCCATCTGCATTAACTCGGTAAAACCATGATGTGGACACTTGCGGAGCAATTCTTTGTAACGATCCCATGCCTCTCCGAATGATTCATCAAATCTCTGAGAAAATTTCATTATCTCATTCTTAAGACTTGTAGTTTGGGATGGAGGATAGAACTCGTTAACAAACTTGGTAACTAGATCCTCCCATGTCTCAATGGAACGAGGGGTTGTTTCTCAAGCCAATTCCGGGCTTGTCCCTCTAGAGAATGGGAACGAGAAGAAGCTTGATAGCTTCGTGTGGGACATTCTTGTACTTGATGGTAGATGCTATCTTGTTAAACCATCGAATGTGTGCATGAGGATCATCCCGCTCAAAACCATAGAATTGGCTTTGGGTTACAGATTAAGCAACCGGTTTTGAGTTCGAAGGTATCACCACAATGGTGGGACAACAATGGCACCTCCGTAACCCTCGATGGGTGCTTGGAGAAGCTCATTCATGGGTTTGTCTTACGCCATTTCGATGGGGTGGTGGTGGTAGACGTTCCCGATCACGGCTGGAAGGAGCTGAACGTCCTCTACGTCTACGAGGAATCTTTCCAAGTTTAGAAAGTGGACTTGTAGAACTGGAAGAACGAAAAGCGCATGCACTAAGTATAAAAATCAATTTTTCAAAACAAATGAGGCAAAACACAAGTGAACTTAACCAATAATCACAAATGAACTGGCTTCTTTGAAAAAGGTACACCAAATCACAAGTGACACAAAGGCAAGTTTTAAATCTGTGGTTCGGGAACTTATTATGGTCGCACCCCCAGTTAGGTAGTGCACTACCTTGATTTGCGGTGGTTGATTTTTATGTATATTTTAAGTACCACTGAAAAGACGTAGGTATGATTTGTGCAAAGGGGTTTAAAAACTTTTGACAATATTTTTGGTATCGTCTCGTTTAACCAAATCGTATTTCTTTAAGAATCACCTTAAAAGAAAATACAAAATAGAAAACGTTACGATTGTTTTGTTGTTTTATATTGTTTTTGGTGTTTTCAACACTTTAGGAAAAGTGTTAATGAACTTTTTGATTTATATAAACTTTACAGAAAACTTTTTACAAACTGTGGTATATGTGCAAGTACGGGTCTGAAAATGCTAGAAACACGCTTACAAATGCCGTGGCGCCAAAATTTGATCGGTGCAAAACCGTCAAGTTATCTCACGCAAGCGAGTCACTTGTGAATGACCAACTGTAAGAAACTCAAAACAGATCACACACCAATTCAATTTAAGATCAGAGGAATATAGTGTATTCCTGGGTCGTTAAGTCCCACGGAGGATGAATTGGTGTATAAACAACTTCAGATGATAGAATGATCACTAAGGATAGCGATCAGTAAAGGTTTTTGATGGATAATTACCTAAAGAAAAGATTTACAAATAACAGCGACTTAAATGCAAATTAAGAAAATTAAAAAGATAAAAGATATTAAATAAACGCTATCACTATTTTTACAGATCGATGAACGTTTATTTTATAAAACAAAATAACTTAAATAAACTATTTTAATTAAAACGTAAACCTAAATTATCTAAAAACGTTATTTAAAACGGAAACGAGCGTTATTTACGAAAATGGCTGAGGCAAAGATAAAACGTAAAATTTAAGAAATAAAAGGCCTACGAATGTAAAACTAATTTTATTACGTACTATATGACAAAAGAAAATTTTAGAAAAAAGATTTATATTTTTTAGACTTTTATATTTTTTATTATGAATTAATTACTATAAAACACTAATTAAATGTTAAAAAATACTAAAACTAATTGGAAAAATCTGAAACTTTTTGTAAAAATACTTTATATCAATTCTAAAATAAGAAAATTGAAAAAGATGAAAAAGCTACTAAGAATAAGCTGGAAATAAGCTTTTAAGCTCGTATAAGCTTAACTGCCTAGGTGTGGTTAAGTATTAAATAGCGTGAATAATAACTGAAAAAGTCCCTAGGGCAGTTGGTGCGTGTGTGGTGTGGTGAGCTGGGTGGCCAGAGATCAAATCCCAGCAGTGGCCATTTTTTTTGCAACTTTTTATTTTTTTGATTTTTCTTTACAAATTTGTTAAGCACACTAAAATAAGTACTTTTTATAACTGTGACTTATATTGAAAACTGATAATAAGCTTAGAAATAAGCTAATAATCTCAACAGTGCTATAAAATGGATATTAAGCAAAAGATTTTAAGCCAAAATTGCTTTAAGCTATTGAATAAGCACAACTTACAATAGAAATAAGCTAATGGACTGATGATAAGCTAATACAACAAATGAAAATGCAAATAAGCTAACAATAAGCACAAAACTGACTCAAATAAGCACTTGCATCAACTGGTGCACAGGGCAGTGTTATGAATCACTAGGCACTTTTGAGCTTAATTTTAAACACTTAGATAAGCTAGAAGCTAAAAATAAAAACTAGAATTAACTAGATGACCAGTTAAACTATCCAAAGAGCTAAAATACAAAGTTTGGTTTACACTAATAAGCTTGTAAGAAGCTTATGAAGATCTTGAAAAACCCACTGAGTTAAAACTCAGTGTATTCTAAGAAAATGGACAAAAATAGAAACCAATTGCAGCCCTATCTAAAAAGCTACAAATTTCAAAATTAAGCTTGGATCAATGAGATGGCTAGGTAAGCTTTCTAAAAAACCAAATTTGACAAGCTAAGGTGAACTGGAGAGCTTTTTACAAGCTCTTGAAGATGAATGTAAACCTGTGCACAGGGCACTGTATTGAAATGGTGTGAAAAATAAGCTAAACAAAAAGCTATTAAATAAGCTATAAATGGAAAATAGATACTTGTAACCTTGAGACAGCTAGGTTGGCTTCTCAAAAAGCTAAAACACACAGGATTAAGCTAACTTATAAGCTCTGTGTGAGCTTGAGAAATTGATAGGTTTACTGATTCACAGGACACATTTTGACTTTTTTTAGAAAATGAAACAGTTGACTATTATGAACTTTAAAATGATTCTATGAACTGATTATGATATATTAAGGTGTAATAAAGTTATATTAAGCTATGTTAACTACTTTTAAGCTAATATGATGATTTTAGCAAATCAAATTCCTAACAGTTAACTTATCAAGTTAATTTGAAAGTGATTTTGACTTTTTCACTTAACAAGGACAGGTTTCTCTGGTTTCTTTGAGTCTTTAGACCAAGTGTGAATCAGAATAATCAAAACCAAAGTAATAAACAAACTTTAATACAGTTAAACAATTAAAACCAAACACCCCTTTTAATAACTGTTTTGATGTTTTTCAAAGGATTTCACTGTTTTAATCCATGTAAATGATAACAGATCTTGTAATATTGATTACTAGGACTATTGAAACATTAAACAACAGTATCAATACCATGAAACTTAAGATTAATAAGAATGCTATATTGACTGTTAAAATAAGATTTTTAATAACTACTTAATTAAATAGAACAAGCCTACTGTTTTATAGTTTATTTCAACTTAACTAACACTAATAAACATGAACTTACATAAATTAGAGCTTATGAACAACCAAACAGTGAAATGCCAAAATAGAGAAAAGTGCTTACAAATGGGTTTGATGCACAAACTGAGAATTAGGACCAAATAACAGATCCTATAGCTTACCAATAAGCACTATACCCAAGACCATCCATTATATATCCGCCCAAATTGCTTGAACCTTGCACCATGGATTTTTTATTTTCACTAATTTATTTGGTATTTTTATGAATTTTTGTGTTTTGGATACTAAACTGATTTTAAGGTATCTAAAAGCTTGCATAAGCTTTATATGGAGCTTATGTGACTTACTCAATCCAAAGTAACCATTAATTAATAACATTCACCATTAATGAGATTCTTGGATGATGAAAATTTTACATAAACTAAGATATTACTTGAAACTGAAATTGGTTGCTTACAAAAGTTTTATTTCAACTTGAAAACATAAAATACAAAGCTTGAAGCTTAAACAAACACTGGAATTTGAAAGTTAAACTAAAACGACATTAAAATTTAAAATTACACTAGATTGGTTACAATACTGCTTCATTCTCTGTATTTATTGACTTCAAATATCTCTTGTCGACCTCTGAGAAAATCCCATCACATATTGACCATTGATTTGAGCCAGATCATTGGAATTGCCATATGTCGAATTTGGCGCCAATTTTTCAAAGAGTTGGTTTTTCACATTAATTGGGTTTGGTTTGGTGTGGAGGTGGAGGGTGGAGGTACTCAAGTGGTGTAACAGCTGGAAATGTTGAAAATGAGGAAAAACCATCACTGGTTTTGGCTAAACCAGTGTGGTGAAGAGGGTGAACAGTACACGCGGTTTTATTTGATTTAAAATTTGGGCCGGGTCACTGTTTGGGTTGGATTGGGCTTACCCGGGTAATACTAATAAGGTCCGTTTGGTTTGGTTTAACAACAAGGACCATATTTGCAATTCTGCCAAAGTTGAAGGGCTTATTTTGAACATTTTCCAAAGCTTTCACAAGGGTTAAACCTGCCAAATAAGATTAGTACAAGGACCTATATTGATAATTTCCATTTTTGAAATGTCAAAGGACTAAAACTGCCAATTTAGAAACTTGAGGGACCAATATTGTAATTTCTCAAAAAGTTTATCATAAGGACCATTTTTGCCATTTATTAATAGAACAAGGTTAAAATTTGATAATTTTCATTTTTTAAATTAACCAAGGACTATATTTGACATTTTTCAAACTTGAGGGACTAAAGTTGTCATTTTGTGATTTTTAAACTTTAAAAGGTTTGATTTGACAACTTTTGAATCTCATGGACCTAAAATGATATTTTACAAGTTTTTGACTTACCAGGGACTGATTTTGACAACTTTTGTAACTTGGGGGACTAAAACTGCCAATTATGCAAACTTGATATGTTTTTCACCAGATTTTGATGTTTTTGCATTTAAAACATATAAAACACTTGTTTGTGATATTTTTATCATTTTGATGTGTTTCTGAGTGTTTTCAGATGTTTTTGGCATTCTAAACAGTATAAAAATGATGAGTATTTAGACACTCATCACATGCCATATGGTTTTCACCCATATTTCTGACTTCTTTCTATTTTCTACCACCCTAGTGTGGGGGAGTTGCCCCACATGTTGTGTATATATATAAGATTCAAAAAAAAAAAAAAAAATTTAAAATAATGGCCGTAGTATTTCCCTGTTACGTTCTTTGTTTTTTCGACATAACCGCTTAGACTTTGAATATTGAGGGCAATATTCATTTCTAGTGTGGAGGGGAATTCTCACGAATTTTGTCATATAATTATACCACCCACCCCCGTTTTGGCAAAAATTTTTTTTTGAGTAAGTGTTTTACACTTACTCAGCTTACGGTTATCAATCCGCCATGTCTAACAAACAAAAGGATTGGCTAATCCAGAGCAAAGCGCTCTTGGTAAAGATTTCTCAAATACGTTGACGGCTTGCAATTTGCCCAAAATTGTATGGTATTCAACTCACCATATCTTTAATTAGTGAAGAGTTGGCTAGCCCGCAAGTTTATGGCTTGTGGTAAAGATGGATGGAAAAACCATAATTGGTAATCAGCCCACCAAAGATAATATTGATAATTTATCTAAGAGTTGGCTAGTCCAGAGCAAGCGGCTTCTGGTAAAGACAAATCAAATCCGTTGAAAGCCGGTGGTTTGCTCAAAATCACATGGTTATCGGTGTACCATGGTTCTTACTTGAACTAAAACATTTGGCTACTCGAGAAGTAATGGCTTTTGGTAAAGAGATTCAAATCCATTAAGTTTTTCTCAAAAAAGATTGCTAGGGACTAGCAATAGTTTAGTGTGGGGGATTGATGAGTGTGTAAATACTCATCATTTTGGTCAAATCAACTGCAAAACGTTTAAAAATGCTCGAAATGCATCAAAATATGAAAATATCTCAAAATTTCATTTTATATGTTTGGATGCAAAATGTTCAAAATCGGATGAAAAATGAGCTAAGTTTGCATAATTGGCGTTTTAGTCCCCAAGTTTCAAAAGTTGTCGAAATAGTCCCCAGCCCTTAATTTCAAAATAAAAATCACCAAAGGTCCTTTTAAAATCATAAGTTGTCAAAATTAGTCCTTTGGTGAAAAATATCAAAAGTTTTGAGAAATTACAAGTTTGGTCCTCCAAGTTTAAAAATTGGCAAAAATGGCCCTTGGAATATTGAAAATGTCAAGTTTGGTCCTTGTACTATTGGAGCTTGTCACTTTTAGTCCCTTGGAGCAACTTTGCATTTGGCGTTTGGTCCCTTGAATTTCAGAAATTACACAAATAGTCCTTGTTTATTAAAAGAGCTAAACCCAATTGGACCCTTGTCAAAATCCCAAGTGACCCCCCTGCCAAACCCATTTGGACCCTTCCCATTTGACCCCTTCCCTTTGTATTATTAAACCACGGTCAAATGAAGTCAAACCCCTCACGGGTTCCCTTTCCCTCCATCATCATCATCCTCTGCACCTATGCCTCAACTCCAACCATTTTCCATCATCACCACCTCACCCTTATCACTCCAAACACACAAAGCCAAGATGCATTCAATACATCTTCAACCTAACACTCAACCTTCCCCCAGCTGTTAAAACCTTTTTCCCGCCAAATTCAATCCAATGGCCAAAATTTATTTTAGCCATCCAATGGTCCATATTACTGCTGGGATATGTTCAGAGAAGAGAGAGAAGAAGTTTGGAGTATAAATAGAAGCAAAGAGAAGGAAGAAGGGTAGCACTTAGTTTAATTTTAAAATGTATTTCGTTTTTAAAACTCTTAAGTCTTAAATGAATTCTTAGTTGTATTTTCAAGTTTTATTCTATCAAGCTACCTTGTTTCAGTATATTACAACTCTATTTAAGTATCAATTCAAGTTTATGTTCATTTTCCATATTTTATGTTAACTGTTGAAATTTTCATTTTCAAACTCCTATGTCAAAGCTTTTAGTAGCTTAGTTTTAAGCTCAAACAAGCTTCTATAAGCTTATTATAGCTTTTTACAAGCTTATATTCAAGTTTTAAGCACCTTTGGAATTTGGTCAAAGAAAGTCAAACTGGGGCAAAAATGGAGATAGAAATGGATATGGGTTGAAGCAGTTTGGATTTGGGTTGATATTGAGCTAGGTTAGGGTTTGGAATAGGATAGTTGTTCATTGTGTTCTGTTTCAAGCCATTGTGGCTGAGGACCATTTGTAAGTGATTTTCAAAGATTCATTGCATAACTTGTATTTGTAGTTATAAGTAGTTCAAACCTGTGTAATTAGTTGTATTTAGGTTAGCTTAAATCAGTTTAATCAATATTACAAGCTCAATCAGTAGTTAGCTTTTTCAATCTATAAAACAGTCATAAAAAGGGTGTTTGGATCAGTTGCTTAAACTGTACTAGAGGTTAGCTCAGTGATTAAAACCTGTTGTTTCATACTTGTTAAGCTCATTTGAACTCATATCTGTCATCACATTGCATTTTCTTAAGCTCTAAGTCAAAATCATACTTAACCTGTCTTAACTGTTTAACTGTTGGATTTTTAAAGAATCAAAGACTTGTTTTGTGATTAAAATTCTTAGACATTGCTTGCATTATGTTTGTTTTATCATATTACATTAACATCAGTCCTCAAATTGGATTCAAAGATCAAATAAGTCAACTTTGCAAAATTGTATCAAAAGTCAAAAACTGAAAAAGTAGTTTTGAGCCTATCTAAGAGGATTTTTCATTGACTCATTTCTGAGCCAAATCAAGTAAAACTTGGTTTCTTTAAAATTCACTTGGTCTATTATCTTATTGTCATTTTTGTAGATTTTTGTCAAATTTTTAAAAGCTTCAAATCAGCTTGTGAATGTGGTCTCAGTTCCCCTGTGCACAAGCTCAGTTTTAACTGAGTGTGCACAGGACTTGTGCAGTTCTTGCAGATCTTGCACAGAGCTCATAAGAGCTTATCATGGTCTAGTTTTTGGTTTATAAGTAGCCACCCAGGTCTAGTGTAGGTTCCAATTTCTTGTTTTTGGTTTCCAGCTTATTTAGTAGCTTATTATTAGGCTGCAAAGTAGCCTCAAAACCTGTTTTTGCACTTAATCTCAATACATCAAATCTGTTCAAACAACACAATAGAGGTTAAGAGCAGTTGATACTTGTTGCATTTTGGTATTTTTAGCCTTACGCTCTGTTTCAGTTGTGGTGCTTATTTGTGGTCTGCGGGCTTATTTGGAGTGCTTATTCACTAGCACTTTGCATTGCAGTTGCATAATTCCACACACAACCCACTTGTTTTCTATTTTCCTAGATTCTAAATATTATTTTAGGCTTATCTTGAATTTTTCAGATTTTTCTAGGTCAGTTTGGTGTTTTTCTTCATTTTAAATAGTTTTTAAGCCTTTTTAATTAGTATTTAATACAATTAATTAAGAAAAGTTTCAAAAAAATAATTTTTCATTTTTCTTAAGTTAAGATAAATATAAAAAGTAAAAAAAAATATTTTTCCAGATTTTTCTTAGTTAAATTTGTATTTTTAAGCAATTTAAGTAGTTTTAAATAGTTTTTAATTCCTAGAAAATATAAAAATATTCAGAAAAATACAAAAATAGTTTTGAAAATTCTCTTTTGATATTTTAGATTTTTCTAAGTCATAATTTTATTTTTCTATATTTGTTTCATATTTTCTTGTATTTTAGGCTATTAATTAATAAGTAAAAATAGTTTTTAATTATTAATAATTAATTAAATAGTTATAAAAATAATTTTCTTTTTCTAAAAATTTTCTTTTATCATTAGGTTTGTAAAAATGTCATTTTCATATTTTTAGGATTTACCTTGTTTTAGTTTCATATTTTCATTTGAGGCGTCACGTAGTTTTAAATTCAAGTTTTATAAAAACATAAATTCAAAAACATCATTTTGCAAATAGTGATAGCGTTTATTTAATATTTTTTATCTTTTTAATTTCCTTTAATTTGCATTTAAGCCTTTGTAATTATAGGCTATTTCTGTAGTTATAATAATTCAAATCCTTTTTTCCGTTCAAATCTCTCGATCACTACACGTTTGATTATTCTTGCACGCTTCGTTGGGACAAAGACCGGAAACACTATACTCCACGATCTTCATTGCATTCTGTCCTGAAGCGTTTGAAGTTTCTTACTATCGCCATTCACAAGTGGCCGGCTTGTGTGAGAAAACTTGACCGTTCGGGAGCGGATCAAATTTTACGGCCAGCCGAGTCTGGCGATTATCTTCCTAGTCTAGCAGATTAGTGATTTGAATATTCACTCCTTGTTTATACCATCTATATGTATTTATATGTTCTTATAAAAGTCAAAAACCCAAAAAGATTTTCATTCTTTGTTTTTACAACATGTTTTTCAAAAATACCAAAAATATTCCTCTTTACCCTCTTACCCTTTTTGATTCTTTATCCCTTTACCCTCTATCCATTTGATTCTAACTTCTTCTATTCTCATGGAATCTCTCGACTACGACGAATTCTGGGACGAAGTTGAAAAACTTTAGACTTTATCACAAATGTCAAGAATTACGTTGTTCATGATGATCCATTAATTCTGCTAGGGAAATGGAACGAGAAACCGTGACAAAGGACCGGTACTTCCCTCGATAATGGAAGTGCTAAAAACGTCCAACCTACGGTTATCCAAAGATCTAAACCCTCAATTGCTCCTAAACCGTCTAGAATTGATCCTAAACTTTCACGATTTACGGTTAAAAGCAAACATGCGAATTTAGACCGTGACTAGCAAGAATGACTTGCCTAATCTTCACGTTTCTCAAGAACCGAACCGAGACCAAACGAAGTGGTGGAACTTGCTAGCTCTCAGAGCACACCACTTGTCCCACCTCCTGATTTTTCAAAATGTTCTTGGAGACTTGATAGTCATTCAGATCACCATGTTGGTTTTGTTGATTCTTTGAATAAACCGATTCCTTCTCATTACTCTCAAATGAAATCGTTTATTCCTTGTGTTGTGTGGTGAGCCTCTTTGGTTCACTCGTCATTGGTGTATGTGTGTACAATGTGGTAATGATATTCATAACAGGAGTTGTTTGTTTTGTGGTTCGAGGAATTCATTTGATTATGATCCTAATCGGAACTCATTTAACGACCCCTCAAACTTTTCCAATTACCCACCACAGCCCGACTTATCTTCATAAAATCAACATAACTGCTATGAATTTTGTGGAGGTCCTCACCAAGTATTTGAGTGTCAATCCGAAACACATTTGTCTATGAACGTTTTCCAGTTGACGCCGAACTTTGGTTATGACCAATATCCATATATTATTCAAATCCGCACTCAACAGATTATCTTGTGAGTACTGGAGGTCCCTTCACTTCGATTGTCAAATAGGGAATCCATTTCCTTGTAACAATCATGACTCTTATAGGTTTGACAATTTCCAACCTCCACAGCACTATACGGTTCAAACTCCACCTGAGCCGTTGTCTCAAGAAATCTCCCAAAATTTTGAAACCGCGATGAAAACACTTGATGATATGATTCAAAACTGTAAGAATCAAGTGAGTAGTGAAAAGACCATGGGAGAATTGCTAGCCGAAGAGCGAGAGGCCCGCCAATCTAGGGAAGAATTATTAGTCCTAGAGCAAGCAACTCTAAGACGTTCCCAATTTCTTAAGGCAAAATCTATATGACGATGAAGAGGAGAGTTTTTATCCTTTTAAAGATAATATTTCTCAACTCCCTACCGGTCATTGATATCCTGTTAGCTTGAGATTCCATCTCAAACAATCTGCTATTACACCGAAGCTCGCACTCACTCTCTCAACATGGGGACGAGCATCTTGACACTGTTACTGAAAAGGAATCGGACGAATTCATAAAGTCTAGTGTTGAGAACCTTGTCCCAATCCCAGAGAGTCACATGGAACTTCTCGGGATCATATGTGATTCTCTTTCCCCTCTTGAGTGTTCAAATGATCATTTGGAAACTTTCTCTGATCTTAGCGACGATTGTGCTTCCTATGGAAACATGGAGTATGTTGAGGCATCACTCCCCACATCCGATCATCTTCTTGAGGAGTTCACCGATGAACTCACTCACATCAATCCACTTTCATCGGAAGTGATGATGGTTCCTTTGATTTCGAAGACGATCCGAGAGACGAAAGTCTCCTTGATAATGATCGTTCACTCACTTCTCACCCTAATAGTCCAATAGAGAATGTTGATCACTTTGTTCCCGAAACATTCAAAGCTACTTTCACCAATCTTCTATTTGAATTCGATTCTGAATTCACTTTAATTTCTGAGAATCCACTCTTTGATACTCAGATTGAGGATAGTGATGAACCCACAATGGAACAAGAGTTCACAATTTCACTTCATGTGAATGATTCTCTTCATAAAGAGTTCTCCAGTGAACTCTCTCATGACATACTCCTCCGAACATGATCATTTCTATTTTGATCTTGAGGATGATATTGGCTTGGAGGAAGGTGTACTCTATCATACGAGTTTGCTTATTAATGATACTACCCTCACCCTTCCTCCCGATATGTCTACATTTGAGGATGAAGAATGGATCCTGATTGTTATCAAAATCTTTCTTCCTTTCCTCAAATATCTTATGATTTCTCTCCATCTTCACTCCTTCGGGAATGAAGACACTATCTTTGACCCCGGCATTTTCATTTATCATTTTTGAGCCGGTTCTATCTATATCTCATCGGTGTGGAACTTTCACGTGCTTCAAATGTTTGTCCAAACATCTTGAATGAAAGTCCGATGGAGATTGTCTCTTCCACTTACTTCCCCATGAACAAACTAATTCGGGGTCAAGTCAAGCTAGCGACTCGGTAATCAAAAACAGTAGCATGCCATATGGTTTTCACCCATATTTCTGACTTCTTTCTATTTTCTACCACCCTAGTGTGGGGGAGTTGCCCCACATGTTGTGTATATATATAAGATTCAAAAAAAAAAAAAAAAAAAAATTTAAAATAATGGCCGTAGTATTTCCCTGTTACGTTCTTTGTTTCGGCATAACCGCCGGTACTTTGAATATTGAGGGCAATATTCATTTCTAGTGTGGGGGGAATTCTCACGAATTTTCTCATATAATTATACCACCCAATTCCGCTTTTGGCAAAATTTTTTTGGAGTAAGTGTTTTACACTTACCTTATGGTTATCAATCGCCATGTCTAATAAACAAAAGGATTGGCTAATCTACGAGCAAACGGCTCTTGGTAAAGATATCTCAAATCCGTTGCGGCTTGCAATTTGCCCAAAATTGTATGGTATTCACTTTCACCATATCTTTAAAAGTGAAGAGTTGGCTAGCCCGCAAGTTTATGGCTTGTGGTAAAGGCTGTGGAAAACCATAATTGGTAATCTGCTCACCAAAGATAATATTGATAATTTATCTAAGAGTTGGCTAGTCCAGAGCAAACGGCTTCCGGTAAAGACAAATCAAATCCGTTGAAAGCTGGTGATTTGCTCAAAATCACATGGTTATCGTTGTACCAAGGTTCTTACTTGAACTGAAACATTTGGCTACTCCAGAAGTAATGGCTTTTGGTAAAGAGATTCAAATCCATTAAGTTTTTTCAAAAGATTGCTAGGGACTAGCAATAGTTTAGTGTGGGGATTGATGAGTGTGTAAATACTCATCATTTTTGTCAAATCTGAACTGCAAAACGTTTAAAAATGCTCAGAAATGCATCAAAATATTGAAAATATCTCAAAATTGCATTTTATATGTTTCAGATGCAAAATGTTCAAAATCGGATGAAAAATGAGCTAAGTTTGCATAATTGGCGGTTCAGTCCCCAAGTTTCAAAAGTTGTCAGAAATAGTCCCTGAGCCCTTAATTTCAAATGAAAAATCACCAAAGGTCCTTTTAAAATCATAAGTTGTCAAAATTAGTCCTTTGGCGAAAAATATCAAAAGTTTTGAGAAATTACAAGTTTGGTCCTCCAAGTTTAAAAATTGGCAAAAATGGCCCTTGGAATATTGAAAATGTCAAGTTTGGTCTTTGTACTATTGGAGCTTGTCACTTTTAGTCCCTTGGAGCAACTTTGCAGATTTGGCGTTTGGTCCCTTGAATTTCAGAAATTACACAAATAGTCCTTGTTTATTAAAAGAGCTAAACCCAATTGGACCCTTGTCAAAATCCTAAGTGACCCCCCTGCCAAACCCATTTGGACCCTTCCCATTTGACCCCTTCCCTTTCTATTATTAAACCACGGTCAAATGAATTCAAACCCCTCACGGGTTCCCTTTCCCTCCATCATCATCCTCTGCACACCTATGCCTGCAACTCCAACCATTTCCCATCATCACCACCTCACCCTTATCACTCCAAACACACAAAGCCAAGATGCATTCAATACATCTTCAACCTAACACTCAACCTTCCCCCAGCTGTTAAAACCTTTTTCCCGCCAAATTCAATCCAATGGCCAAAATTTATTTTAGCCATCCAATGGTCCATATTACTGCTGGGATATGTTCAGAGAAGAGAGAGAAGAAGTTTGGAGTATAAATAGAAGCAAAGAGAAGGAAGAAGGGTAGCACTTAGTTTAATTTTAAAATGTATTTCGTTTTTAAAACTCTTAAGTCTTAAATGAATTCTTAGTTGTATTTTCAAGTTTTATTGTATCAAGCTACCTTGTTTCAAAGATATTACAACTCTATTTAAGTATCAATTCAAGTTTATGTTCATTTTCCATATTTTATGTTAACTGTTGAAAATTTCATTTTCAAACTCCTATGTCAAAGCTTTTAGTAGCTTAGTTTTAAGCTCAAACAAGCTTCTATAAGCTTATTATAGCTTTTTACAAGCTTATATTCAAGTTTCAAGCACCTTTGGAATTTGGTCAAAGAAAGTCAAACTGGGCAAAAATGGAGATAGAAATGGATATGGGTTGAAGCAGAGCTGGATTTGGGTTGATATTGAGCTAGGTTAGGGTTTGGAATAGGATAGTTGTTCATTGTGTTCTGTTTCAAGCCATTGTGGCTGAGGACCATTTGTAAGTGATTTTCAAAGATTCATTGCATAACTTGTATTTGTAGTTATAAGTAGTTCAAACCTGTGTAATTAGTTGTATTTAGGTTAGCTTAAATCAGTTTAATCAATATTACAAGCTCAATCAGTAGTTAGCTTTTTCAATCTATAAAACAGTCATAAAAAGGGTGTTTGGATCAGTTGCTTAAACTGTACTAGAGGTTAGCTCAGTGATTAAAACCTGTTGTTTCATGCTTGTTAAGCTCATTTGAACTCATATCTGTCATCACATTGCATTTGCTTAAGCTCTAAGTCAAAATCATACTTAACCTGTCTTAACTGTTTAACTGTTGGATTTTTAAAGAATCAAAGACTTGTTTTGTGATTAAAATTCTTAGACATTGCTTGCATTATGTTTGTTTTATCATATTACATTAACATCAGTCCTCAAATTGGATTCAAAGATCAAATAAGTCAACTTTGCAAAATTGTATCAAAAGTCAAAAACTGAAAAAGTAGTTTTGAGCCTATCTAAGAGGATTTTTCATTGACTCATTTCTGAGCCAAATCAAGTAAAACTTGGTTTCTTTAAAATTCACTTGGTCTATTATCTTATTGTCATTTTTGTAGATTTTTGTCAAATTTTTAAAAGCTTCAAATCACTTGTGAATGTGGTTCAGTTCCTCATTACAAGCTCGCTTTAAGCGAGTGTGTGACAGGACTTGTGCGATTCTTGCAGATCTTGCAATGAGCTCATAAGAGCTTATTATGGTCTAGTTTTTGGTTTATAAGTAGCCACCCAGGTCTAGTGTAGGTTCCAATTTCTTGTTTTGGTTTCCAGGCTTATTTAGTAGCTTATTATTAGGCTGCAAAGTAGCCTCAAAACTGTTTTGCACTTAATCTCAATACATCAAACTGTTCAAACAACACAATAGAGGTTAAGAGCGCTTGATACTTGTTGCATTTTGGTATTTTTAGCCTTTTACGCCTGGTGTGGTGCTTATTTGTGGTCTGTGGCTTATTTGGAGTGCTTATTCACTAGCACTTTGCATTGCAGTTGCATAATTCCACACACAACCCACTTGTTTTCTATTTTCCTAGATTCTAACTATTATTTTAGACTTATCTTGAATTTTTCAGATTTTTCTAGGTCAGTTTGGTGTTTTTCTTCATTTTAAATAGTTTTTAAGCCTTTTTAATTAGTATTTAATACAATTAATTAAGAAAAGTTTCAAAAAAATAATTTTTCATTTTTCTTAAGTTAAGATAAATATAAAAAGTCAAAAAAAATATTTTTCCAGATTTTTCTTAGTTAAATTTGTATTTTTAAGCAATTTAAGTAGTTTTAAATAGTTTTTAATTCCTAGAAAATACAAAAATATTCAGAAAAATACAAAAATAGTTTTGAAAATTCTCTTTTGATATTTTAGATTTTTCTAAGTCATAATTTTATTTTTCTAGACTTGTTTCATATTTTCTTGTATTTTAGGCTATTAATTAATAAGTAAAAATAGTTTTTAATTATTAATAATTAATTAAATAGTTATAAAAATAATTTTCTTTTTCTAAAAATTTTCTTTTATCATTAGGTTTATAAAAATTTCATTTTCATATTTTTAGGATTTATCTTGTTTTAGTTTCATATTTTCATTTGTACGTCACGTAGTTTTAAATTCAAGTTTTATAAAAACATAAAATCAAAAACATCATTTTGAAAATAGTGATAGCGTTTATTTAATATTTTTTATCTTTTTAATTTCCTTTAATTTGCATTTAAGCCTTTGTAATTATAGGCTATTTCTGTAGTTATAATAATTCAAATCCCTTTTTCCGTTCAAATCTCTCGATCACTACACGTTTGATTATTCTTGCATAGCTCGTTGGGACATAACGACCCGGGGAAACACTATACTCTCCTGATCTTCATTGCATTCTTCTGAACTGTTTGAAGTTCCTTACGGTCGGCCATTCACAAGTGGCCGGCTTGTGTGAGAAAACTTGACGGTTTAGCACGAATCAATTACCTCTGCGTTCTTTAATCCGAAGGGCATCTTTCTGTTACAGTAGACACCTTTGCTTGGGTAGAATGCTGTCTTTTCTTCATCCTCCTTTGCCATCTGGATATGGTGATACCCTTTGTAGGCATCAAAGAAGCATTTAGCGGAAGCACGCCAAGGATTCTACCTTCCATCAATTTACGGTAGGGGTAGCAATCCTTTGGGCACGCTTTGTTGATGTCAGTGAAGTCAACGCACATGCGCCACCCTCAGGCTCTTTTGACCATTACTGGGTTGGCTACCAAGTTTGGTATTTAACTTCCCTTAGGATGCTTGCTTGTGTAAGTTCATCAACTTCTTTGCGTCGCAACATTTCTTTCGGGGCTAGGCTCCTCCTTTCTATTTTATTGGCTCAATGTGTTTGTACTCATTGAGTTTATGCTTCGCTCAAGGACTACCTATCGCAATGTTCTTGGTACCCCTGTCATGTCAGAATATTTCCAAGCAAAAATATCAAGGTTAGTCCGTAACCTTGAAATTCGCCGGGAGTTGTTTGCCTATTACCACCGTTTGTTCAGGGTAGCCAAGGTTAACTACAACTCGCTTCTTCAAGATCTGCGAGCTTAGAATTGCCATCGGAGGCTCCTCTAATTCTTCTTTGATCCTTTTGACACCATATACACCCTTATCCACCCCATAATTAGAATGAAGCTTCCTACCCGAAGGTGGTCCGAACTAGACAGAAGATGAATGGTAGAAACGACAATCCCCATCTTTTGCATAGTTGTTCTCGCTATTAGTAAATTATAAGGAGAATCTGACCTGACTATGACGAAGGTGAGCGTTTCCGTGCGGGATAAGGGGCCTTCACCTATAGTGATGTCCAAGGGTACCTCTCCAACTGGCCATGAATGTTCGCCGGAGAATCCTACCAAAGGTGTTTTCGAATCCACCCTTTGTGAGCGTATAGATGACTTGAGCTTCAGGAAACAATGCTCATAGATGATCTCACGAGAGCTTCTCGCAATCTATATATGCTCGGTTTACCTCATTTGTTTGAGACACGTACCTTGATGACCATGGGGTCACGGCGAAGGTGTCTACCCCAGGATGGAAGGGAATGTTATCTCTCCTACACTCTCAACTCTCCGCCGCTTCTTCCGCTTCAAGGTAGGATCCTTCCTGTTTACCATTAGTATCGGATCCTCTGTGGGGGTATCCTCCTTTTTGTTTCCCTTCCATTCACCTAGTTAGGTATTAGAGAACTTGTCTTTTCCCTTCTTGATGCCCTTAACCAGGTGTGCTAATTGTCCGGATCGCAGCCTCTTTGATCTGCTTTTTAGCTCTCTGCAGGTTGTTTGTGTCGTGTCCGTGATCTTCATGGAAATGGCATTACTTGGACATATCCACGGCTTTGCTTCGTGGCCGACATCCGGTGGTGGATCAAAGGACTTTGCGGCTTTCGGTAGCCGAATCTCCCCGGGGATTTGACCAAGTTCGCCAAGAGTCCATGGTTCGAACCTTTGTTGTATGGAGTGAAGCGGTCTCTCTTCTTCTTCTTCTTATTCTTGGATCCTTCCCGTGAGGACCCTCGGAGAACTTGTCGAAGCTTCCTTTTCCTCTATCGGAGCCCCGTTTGGTGCTACTTCTTTAGACACAATCCAAGTATAAGTCTCCATCGATGCCTTGTAAGTGGTGGGAAGATCGGTGGACAGGAATTCCACCAAGCTTCACGTCCGAAGGCCATGTACCAAACCTGAGATCCTCTGATCTTCGTGCAAACCAAGAATTTGCAAAGTTTCATCGGTGTACCTCGTAACGAAGGCCCTTGTGCTTTCGTTGTCCCTTTGCTTGATGGTGTGCACGGTTAGATGGGTCTTGGTGTACTTCTTCTGTTGGCTAAAGTGTGATCGGAACTTAGCCTTAAGGTTGTCTAGACTTACAATGCTTCCCAGCTTTTGTCCATTCCACCATATTCTCGCAGAGTCTTGGAGCATATAAGTGAACATGTGGCATGCTACGGGCATGACCCACTTTTTCATCTTGATAGCGCCTTCGAACAAGTGTAGGAAGTTTTTAGGATCGCCTTTTCCGTCGTAGGTGCCTATGTGAGTGGGCATCTTTAGACCGTCAGGTAGAGGGTAGTCTCCGATCCACTTCACGAAAGGTGTACAAGCTCCAGAGGCTTCGGTGTAGTATGGGTTCTATGGAGGTGGATAGACAGGTGTAGGGTTATATGGGTTAGGAAATGGCTGTGTGTAGGTAGGATAAACCGTAGAAGGTTGGTACAAAGGGTTTACACCCATCGACTGCATATGAATGTGTCCATAGGGCATTTGCTGGTAAATCCTGTTGGGGAGAGAACCATTCGGAGGATAGGTGTTATAGGTTTGAGTAGGTAGGTAGGGGTTCATTCCGAGGGGTAACTAATTCATACTTGAGTTTGGAGGAGAACCTCGACACTTTCGAAACATACGAGGGGGGGGTATCGGAGCCCCCATCCCTTCTCTTCCTAAGTGGGCAGCTAGAAGAGGGGGTAGGTTTACCCCTCCGTTTCCTACCTGGTTGCTTCCTCCATTAGAGTTCTCGCTCCTTCTTTCACCTTGCACTCTTTCCCTTCTTCCCGAATCTCCTCCAGGACCTTCTTCAAAACCCACAGTCCTTCCATTTGGCCTTCTGATGGAAGGAGAACCATTTCGTAGGGCCGAGCGCCCCCTGTTAACCGGTCGAGGCCTCTCCTCTATCTCAATCTCTTCGTCATACTCCTCACTAGAGTATTCCAGTTCTCTTCGCATTTCAATGTTGTGAACCTGCCTCTTATGAGCCCTTAGTAAAGAATCTAAGGCTTCAAGTTTGCCTCAGCGAAGGGGGGGCTAATATCTGGAATAGGGTTAGCAGATGTTGAGGTGTGATGTACGGGAGTGGTTTCCAAACGAGATGGTGTGGTGAAGGTTGAGGCCGTTATGGTGTTAGTTGTGTTGAGAGGGACCAGGGTAGAAAAACCTGGTGGAGGTGTATCTTCCCTTCCTGGTTCCATGCCGAAAAGGTAGCGTAATCGGTTAGGGTTTTAAGACTGGGTGATTAGGGGACTAATAGTAGTGGTCCCACGGATGGCACCACTGATTGTACAATAGATTTCACTACCAGGCTTCAATGATGATCAAAGGTATGAGGGGTGTATGTTCCAGCCAAGACTTGTCTTTCACCTGAGAATAAGAAATATGAAGACACTACGTTAAGTGATTACGCAGGGGTAGGACCCTACAAACCACCAAAGTGAGAGTATGAGTTATGGTTGTATAAGTGTGTGTAAGTAAAGAGATGAATGTGAAAAGAGCATACCATAATCTATTGCCTTCAACCTATTTATAGTGGAAGAAATAGGGTTAGAGGCACTTCTCATAATGTCGGAGATCATGGGGGTGTCCCATGATTGTGGGTAACCGCTAGGGCTCAGTGACCTATGTTCTCAAGCTTGGAGGGGAAGCCAGGAAAGAGAGGGAGATCGTGGGTTTGACCAAGTCAGGAGGTTCTCCTATCCATTACTCCTTCGTCAACCTTACCCCGAAGGGCTTAGGGCTTCGAATGGTGAATTCCCCTGAGGTAACTTTCGTGATAACGAATGGTTTGACGCCTATGGATATTATGGAATGCTAACTGGGGCCTTCGAATGGAAGGGCTTTGACACATCTCGGAGGAGTGTCCTTCGAGCTACTCTGAGGGTACATCATCAGTTGACAAAGAAACAATCCGAGAAAACTTGTTCCTTCCTCGAGTCTCTAGGATTAGAACTACTCGTTCGGGTCAAGAAATCAACCAAGATCCATTCGGAATGGAACTCAATGAACTAAAACATGAATTCAATAAATGGGAAAAAGTCATTTAGGCAAACGTCTTGTGTACCATTGGAAACCGTGATCACATCAATGCTTGTCTCTGTTACATGCTCTATAGTTTATCAACTCGTCAACCTTTCAACCTAGCTTACTATGTTGCCAAAAGGATGGCCGACATACCTACGTGAAGAACCACTGCTCTTCCCTATGGGATGCTTCTCACTCGCCTCTTTAGAGCCTTTGCACCAATTCCACCAAATTCCAAGGGAATGCATCTTGATTATTACCTTGTTGATCATGTTATGGCACCTTTGAGTGATAAAAGGGTAGCTAAGACCAAGTCTGTAGGAAAGCGTCCTCAACCTCCAACTTCCTCATCATCGTCTAATAACTTGGATGATGGACTTTTTAACTCGAAGCTTCATTCTCTTAAGTACCTCAGAAACTCCGGAGATTGAACAACCATCAGAAGAGTTCAAGTAAACTAAAGGAATTTTCAATGTCTTGGATGGTTTCTCACCAAGATAAACAAGAAGCTTGATAAAAAAATGAAGGTTTTATGAATGTTTGGTACAATGCTTTGAAAAACAATGATGTATGCTTTATGTTACTATTCCTAGGATATTAACTTATTAAACACTTATTTGAACTAACCAAGTATTATGCGGTAGATAACATTAAGTATGTTATCAATTTTCACTTTTCACGTTTTCATGAAATATATATCAAATTGCCTGCTATATATCTCTACTTATATGTACATTTGTTTCATTCTTGTTTCTTCATCGCAAATAGTTAAATACACATATTCCAAGAAAATTTTTGGGATTAGAACGGGTTTTCGAGGAATTAAATTCCGTAAAGAATACAGAGACCACGGGATAGGCGGACCCAAACATTTGGTACCGCCTTTGAAAATTTTTGTACAGTAGAAATAAAAACCATAGATCGAGACGGTACCAAATTTTTGGGTCCACCCTTTATAAAATTTGGTACATGGACGATCGAATACTAATTATTTTTAGTTCTAATTCCGACTATAGATCACTCATATATTTTCATTAGACCTATTCTCACTTATATTTAAACATATTAGGTTCATAGTACTATATTTGGACTTATAGGATTAGCATTTCCCACCAAAATTTAAAAATTATCAAAAATCACTCATGGTGCCTTTCTCTATAAAGGAAGGAACCTTTTATTTGGTACCTTGCAATTTGTGGATCACTGACATCATAGATTTAGCAATCATTACACCACATTTACTGCATATCTTCTTCCCTTTACTCAATCTATTCTCATTAGCTTGACTTTTAATTGATTAGACACCTGATTAACACCTCTCAATCATTAGAAATAACAAATTCTAAGTGGATTAATGTTAACTCAAGGCACATAAATCAGCAGTTCTTAACCATTATAAATTAGACGCTTTTGGATCTTCACTTTCTATCACCTTCATCACAACTTCCTGTGAATCTTAGCAATATTCAAAGCAAATTCACAATGACAAAATCTACAAACTCATCACCATCTAATAGGGCTTCTAGAAGAACAGCTAGAATTAGTATGCGACCTTGTTGTTTCGTTAACCTAAACTCTTCATCCTCTAATGGATCTCCCATTACCATATCATCACCTATTCATGATGACAATTGTAACACACAATAATTTTTCACTTATTACAAATTAATAAATGGTAATTTATTATTACTAAGTATATTCATTAAGCATACATAAGCTTGCCTTATCATTTGAGTGGATAACTCGCACCCTGTAGCCTGTTGCATTTCTTTTGCATTAATCGCATAATTTGAATATTGTGTCATTTTAGTCCTGGAATTCTCTTATGACTAAAGTTGTAAGACGAGAGGTTATCTTGTTTTCCACTGTGACCGACACCGCACGCGTACCGACACTATGATAAGGGCAAAATAAACATATGATAAATCCCCGGAATAGAAAATATTAGCCATATAATACCATTTCAGAAACGTATTCATAAGGCGTTTCAGTATAAAAAGTATCAAATTGTAATACTTCAGTCACGGTATAATATCACGAGACATAAAATACATACTACAAATTTTAATTTACTTACAACACTCAATAATTAAAACTTACCTCATAAATCAAAATTATACAAATTAATTAAGAAAATAAATAAAAGTCCTATCCATCTACTTTGGTTTAACCACCCCCCCCCCCTAATTTTTTATCATTTTCTGCCTTTCTCCTATTCCCCACGTTTCTCTCACAAAGCATAACAACAAATTCTATCCTACCAAAAAACTCTCTACCTCTACCTTCTACTACTACCTCATGCCTAGGTCAACTCACCAAAAAGGAAGGGTTGATAAAAATGGATCCTGAGAATGCCTCTTTCATCTCCACTTTCTTGTACAAGGTAATTAGGTGTTTGGTTTTGTTGGGTCTTCACCAACACCCACGCCGCCCCAGTTTCAATCAAGAATCAGAGTGTCCAAGAGATGGCTATAGGAGCATCATATGTCATTTTCTCCTTCCTATCCTTCCAAGAAGGAGCCACCTGGTGTGAGGATAGGTGTAAGAGAGAAGAAGGTCTTAGCTTAATATGTTATTACACCATGTCCCAAGATGAAAATTGAGGTCAAAGACCATCTACAAGGCTCTCTATTTCATTGATTCGAGCCAGGAGAGTCCCTCTCATCCATCATTTACATACCTCTCTCAAAACTCTTCATCTTACTTGTGGCGTTAAGCATCAGTTTTCGTTGAGACCGAGCCAAGAAAGGTGGGAGTTAAGTTTTGTTTTGATCTCGAGTTAGCATTCATCCTCGCCAGTTTCATCTCCCTTTGATAAGGTTTACTATTTTTGCTCTTCTTGTAAATTTAGTCATACTATGAACCTTGAAAATGAGATGTAAAGTTTTGATAATTTTTATTGATTCATTCTTGTGAATTTCAGTTAATTAAGTTTTCATCATCCTTTGGTGTTAAGTTGTTGTTTGACTCGACTGTGAAACCACTTCGATGCTCGTGGTCCTCACCAGTCGAGATCTATGTTGTTCAATTTGTGTCGATAAAAATCATATGCTAAAGAAACCATCACTATGTTATAAACCAAGTCTTAACTTGAGAAATTGATTATGTTATCTTGTTAACTGGTATCTTGGACTTTTGATATTAGTCTTGTGTTAAACTTGTTGTGTCTGCCTAGGAAAAGAACCCAAGTCGAGAGTACAAATTGCCAAGATGATTGTGATTAGCCTATAATATGTCATGATCCGTAGTGGTATAATAGGATGTCGGGATGAAACCGGGTTGAGTAGTACTCGACTAACACATGGTTTCGCCACACCCTTGCTCTATCTTTTCAGTTAATGTGTTAGTCTTGAGCATCATTCGGGATTTTATGGACTCGACGGGTAGTCGAGAATGTTTTGGAGCACATCAGTCGTGACACCCTCGGCTTGAGTTTAACTCCGAATTGATAGCATCTTGCTCACCTTGACTGTATCCTTGTTATATTATTTTTCATGCGTTTAGTCTTCGCCACAAAATTTTGGTACAAGTAATTGCCTTCGAAATTGTTAATGCAAAGACATACCATCAAGTTTCGGGCCATGACCTAAATCATAACTTTGTTTTATAAAAAAGAGTCTTGGTTGTTTTTGGGCCCAAGCCCAAACCTTGTACCCCAACGCCGGGCCACAACCCACTGTGGTTTTGGGATGTCCGTTTGGGTGATTTAAGCTAATCAACGACATAAAACTTGTAGTGTAATCGGAAGTCAAATAAACTAAACTCATTTCCTCATATTCAAAATCTTCTACTTAGATATATATATATATATATATATATATATATAAGTATCGACAAGTAAACAAGTGTAAAAAGTCTAATACAAGAAACAAGTGTTTAAAAACATGATCTACTTAATAAGGTCTAAATCAAAGTTTTAACATCAAATGTGTTCGGGTAGACACCTTTATGTCAAGTAAATTACTAGTCGTGAATTGTAAATGTTAAGAACCAATTTTTAACAAACAAATAGTGATTAACTATATCATTTTATCATATAATAAATTTGAAGTCTTCAAATTAAAAATGAGTATTTTCTAAAAACAATTAGAAAATAAATCAAATTCATTCAAATTTGACGATACAATTATGTGTTAACATGAATAAGTATATATACATTCATATACTTACTAGTAAAAAAATTTGATTATTTTACTAGCCAATTTCGATTTTAATACCATTATAAAGACAATATTAATTGAACCATTATAAGAAAGCCTAAATTAAAATAATGAACTAAAATATTGCCCTCCTTATCTAAGTCGCGTGTCGGTGCAGCTTCACAATATTCATTGAAATTCCACCTATGGATTACTTATTGCTAAGGTGAGTTTATAGCCCCTCTTTTATTTGATAAATTGTTTTATACATGTTGGGGTGAGAAAATATACAAAACCCTTTTATGGACCTGAACTATTGCATGATTACTATTACGTGGTTTAGCCTAAGCCCTTATGTCCCTAGAATTTCCCCCTTTCATGAACCGTCAGTTCCTCTTCGGGAAGCTAATGTTATAAATAGATCTATTGAGGGTGACTCCTCCGTTCGGTTGGCCATGATTAAGCCAAGGCGAAACGTATACCATGTCGGAGTCGAGTGTAAAGGGACAAAACACTCGCATTGGGCCCCATATATGGTATGACTTCATTTAGCATACAGAAACTGTCATAGTATCAATTGCATGAACTTAGTGCTAAAATAATAGACTTTCATCCATATATCATTATATTCTTTGTAATGATTATATGCCTTTGATTATGGTCCATGTTTACTGTTTTATTATAAACCTATGAACTCACCAGCTTTTAGCTTACCTTTTTAGCATATTTTCTCAGGTGTTTGATTTGTGATCATGCTTCAAGGAAAGGAGTGGCAATGGTCGTAGTTATGCTAAAAGAAGTGTTTTAACACATAATGATGTTTTATTTGGGACCACAAAACTTATGGGTTGTGCCCATTTTATTTAAACAATGTTTGTAAGATAATGGTTTTAAACAATTTTATGAAATTAAAACGAAGTATGTATTCCGTTGTTTATTACTTGTGTTATGATCTCCTATTTAGTAGCACCCCATGACCCGTATGCTTCCGCTAAACCAGATTTGGGGGTGTTACAGATTGGCATCAGAGCCTAAGTTATAGAGAACTAGGTACATATAAACCCTAAACTATAACTACTTTTTACAAAAACATCACGCCATGACCGTCAATTGCCACTTGCCTTACTTGCCATTCTACTTAGAGTTCATTTAAATAGGATTGCATGTTTCATTTCCTATTTACTAGTTCACTATTCTATATTTATTATGAGTATTTTTCCACATACTTACACATTTGCACCATCCGGTCACTGCACCATGCCTTCACCTGCCTTTTACCACGATGTTCAAGAGAGCATCCTACTTGCTACTCACTCACATGCTACTCACCAGATTCCACTCATGACCACAGATCCGTACATCCAAGTTGTACAATCTGTGGAAAACTAGAAGGGGGGGTTGAATAGTTTTGCCGATTTTATGTTAGTTTCAAAAACTTTAGATTCGATATTATGTGAAATCGTATGGATGAAGAGAAAGTATAGATGATGAGTGCTTATTCACTCATCATTTTTACCCATCTAAGACCACAAAAACGTCTAAAAACACTGAAATATGACCATTTATACTGCAGATATCCTTGGAGTGTGTTTTATGTATTTCGGTACAAAGGATCGAAAACAAGGCAAAACGGAAAATGAGCTTGGATTGGAAAGCGTGCTTTGCTTGACGAAGCCGAAAAGTGGATTTTCTATATTTTGAGTCAGGATACATATTTGGGAGTGAGCTTGGGGAATCAGACTATAAACATAACCCTAAACCCAAATCACCATTTTACCCTTCTACCCGAACCTAAAATTACCATTTTACCCTTTTTGCAAAATCCAAAACTACTCTTTTTAAAACCTCATTTTTATGTTACCAATTTTATTAAAATTATTTTCTTTCTAAAAAAAAAATAAAAAAAATAAAAATAAAAAAATGTTTTATAACAAAAACACAAAAAATACATTTACTCTAAAACCTTTTTATCTCTTAACCCCCTTTATTTTTAAACCTTCTACCCTTTTGAACCCCCCCCCCCCCCCATAAATCAATTTGACCCTCTTCCTTTATTTACCCAAAACTGATAAAAACAGAACACAACACAAACCCAGCAACCCTTTGGCCAAAGCTAAAACTCCACACCCCTTTGTCTCTTCCCCAACCTTTCACCATCAACCCTCGGTCCCCACAACCCTCCCCACAACCCACATGGCCAACTGCCATGTTGGCAATCAAAAACTCTCCCATTGGAGCTTATATGAAACCAAGGATTGAGAAGCAAATCAACGACTTAGATATACTCCTTGGTGCCCAAGTCCATTTTAATGGCTGAGATGAATCCAAAGAAGCACAAAGTGTCCAAGGCTCTCTTCTCACAACAAAAGCACAAGCTTATTTGAAGACCCTTCATAAGACCTTAGTATAAATAGATAACATTATAGCCAAGTTTGGCAGTAGGTTTTAGTAGTTTTAAAAGTTTAGTTTTGCTTTTATTATTGTAATTTACCTTTTAAATTAATGAAAAAGTTTTTTCCTTACAATTTTTCTTCATCGTTATTTGGCTAATAAGCACTTGAGTGCTTATTAGCTTATTGCTCATTATCTATTAGTCCTAAGTTCTTTTTTTAACCTGTTAAGTAGTAATCATCAGTGAAACACACAAAATCAGCTTTGAAAACCAATTTTAAAGTGTTTGGTTTAAGCTTAATTTGGTCCCAAACTTGTTTTTTTACCCGTTTGACTTGCAAAGTCAAACTCACTTTAAGGTTCTTAGTTGATTTTCACATGAGTCAATATGTTTTACCAAGTTAATATAAGCTTTGTTAAAAAAATATATTTCTACACTTACATTGTAGCAATGCCAGTCATAGTCAGCTGTTCTAAGTGCCTTTTCATAGCTTATTTCGGTCAAAACTTTTCCAAAATTGCTTTTATTACTTCTCTTCATACCCATCTCACTGTATGTTTTGCTTATTTGCCTTAGGATCACTGTAGCTTAGCTTAGTTTGCACTAAGAAACTGCCATTTGCCCATCTTCTTGTTCGTGTGACAAAGATCCCAAACTTGTCCAATGGGCTCCATTCTCAGATTTTTCATTTGCTTATTACTTGGTATTATAAGCTGAAATTTGGTATGCTTAGTCTAGGGCAGGTCATCTAGCTTATACACATTTTTGTTGAATTTTATCTTAGCTTATAAGTAGCTTAATCTTGCCTCAAACTACACCTCTTAGGATCGCCTGTGCAATTTCAAAGAATTGCCCCACCTTTTCTGTGCTTATCAGTTGAATGCTTTAGCTTATTTAGGAATTTTATGATCTTATTAGGTAGAGTAGATTAGGATCTAGTATTCCTTAGCTTAGTTGATGCTTATTATAGCTTAATTAGTCAATTGATAGCTTTTTACTCTTGTATGCTCTAGGTTCCATCTTAGTTTAGGACTCCCCTAAAACTGCTTATTTTCCCTTTAGTATAGCTTTATTCTAGTTAACTTTAGCTTATTTTAGTTCCTTCCATTGCATGGTAGCTTATTTCCCCTTATTTATTGCTTCTTTGTAGCTTCTAGTTTGTAAAAAAAAGCTATTTGTTTTGCTTTTACCGTCCAAAAAGTAGCAATAAGCGATCAAACTGCTTATTGCAATCTTTTCAAAAGTTTAGTCTTTACAAAAAGTTGTTATTTCAAGTCCCTTGTTAAGTTGCAAAAAGAAAATTTAAAAAAAAATGTTTGCAAAAAATGCTCTTGCTGGGATTTGATCTCTGGCCACCCAGCTCACCACACACACACACTACCATCACGCCCTAGGGACTTTTCAGTTATAAACTTACCCCTTTAATCTTTTAAGTAACAAACAGTTTTTAAGCTTAACAGCTTATTTATCCTTATTGCAGCTTATTTCAAAAATCAGTCCCCTAGTTTTTTATTTTTCTCAAACTCAGTTCTAGTCAAAGTATTTTTAGTAAAATTTTCAGATTTTTCCAAAATATTTTAGTATTTTTTTTATAATTAAATTAGATTAAATTAGTTTTTAAATCATAATAAATAATTTAAAAGTCGAAAAATACCCGGCTTTTTTCTAAAATTATTTTTAGTCGTTTAGAACGTAGGAAAATTAGTTTCACATCCTTAGGCCTTAAATTGCATCATTTTCACTTTTTGAGGCTCGATTAGCCCGTTTTCGCGTTTTGCATATTATCATTCTAGGACTTAGTGTAACTTAATTTTATTATTCCGTATGCTTAGTAGTAGTTAGATCATTATTTACTTTGTTCCCGTAGCCTTAATTACTTTCCCTTTAGTTAATTTGTAGAAAACGTAATCAAAAACAAAAACCCGTAACATCGAGCATTTTAATAACAAACCTCAAACGAAATTCTCAATTCACACCTCGTTGGGAAACGGCCCGGATATCCTTATCCGGTATCACATATCTCACTCACGGGATTTGATTGACTACCCTTTTTCCTAAAAGGTTTTTCGATTCGATTCTCGTGTTTATTTTGATATTGATATTATTATACTATTTCATCCACACACCACCTTTAAGCCCTAATCAAATTTTGGCGCCGCTGCCGGGGAGGTTGTGTTGCGACAATATCGTTACGGTTTGACGATTAGTGACTTGAAGAACCTTCCTCATGAAGTTATTGCTTTTTGAAAAATTAAAAAACACAAAAATATTTTCCTTTTTTATTTTGTATATATATATAAAAGATAAAAATACAAAAAGATTTTCCCTTTTGTTTTAAATAAAATAGAAGACACAATCAATATAACACTTCTCAACGTGAGTGTTATCATTATAAGTTCCCGAACCAAAGATTCAAAACTTGCCTTTGTGTCGCTCGTGATTTGGTTTACTTCTATCGGTTTAACAAACCGTGTGAGGGGTATAAGGACGGCATGACATTAAATTCGGCTGAAAAGAGACAAGGTTTTTAATACGCCAGGTGACCTACTAAGTCTCTCCGCTCCTTTGTGCGTTTTACTTATAAAAGTGATCATTTCACATGGGATTATTGGTTTAAGTTCACTGTGTTTTGCCTCGGTCTTGTTTTAATTGAAAGTGTTGTTTTTGGTAGTGCATGCGCACTCGTTCTTCTAATTCTTCTACCCTTCTTCTTGAACTCGCCACAATTCCGCTAAGACGAAATAGACGCGTCCCCGCCAATAGTCGAACACGAGATTCGTACTAATCCCGACCCCATTCCCGAAATGGCGGAGGATAACCGTTCTATGTTGGAACAACTCCAAGCACCCACCGAGGGTTATGGAGAAGCTATCGCCGTTCCACCAATCGCTTCGACAATTTTGAGCTCAAAAACGGATTGATTAACTTGGTATCGTCAAGCCAATTTTACGGATTTGAGAGAGACGATCCTCACTCATATCCGACGGTTTAACAAGCTCACGCCTACAATCAAATAGAAACGCGTGCCGGAAGAAGCCATCAAACTACTTCTTTTCCGTTTTCACTTGAGGGGGCCACCCGGATTTGGCTCGAGAAACAACCCCCTCAATCAATCACCACATGGGAAGATTTAGTTTCAAAATTCACTAACGAATTCTTCCCACCACAAAAGACAACACACTTAAAAATGAAATCACAAAGTTTACACAAAAATTTGATGAATCATTTAGTGAAGCTTGGGATCGTTTCAAGGACTTACTTCGTCAATGTCCTCACCATGGCTTTTCCGAGTTACATCAACTCGATACTTTCTACAATGGTTTGAACGAAAACGATCAAGACTCTCTCAATGCCGCCGCCGGTGGTAATCTCTTGACACGCTCTATTTAAAGATCGTTGTCTATCATTGAGAACAAGTCTAAAGTCCGCGACCTCACGGCAAACCGATTGCTTCCCGAGTGAGTGCTTCACCTTCTTCAGAAAATGTCTCTAGCACGGATGCTAAGATTGACAAGCTTACCGATGCTATCCAAGCATTGGTTCTCTCAAAATCTCTTTCTTCTCCATCTCCAAATCCACCGCCAAGTCAAAGCGGTGGCAACTACTTGTACTACTTGTGGTGGGCCTCATGCTTACTACAATTGGCACGGATGGTAATCCTTTTGAAGCAAATCGTAGCCGGCCTTACAATCAAGGAGGTAATCAATACCGTCCTCAAGTTGACCCAAGCTATCGTGCTAACAATCAAGGACCACCCGGTTTTCCTCAACCAAACAATCAAAATAGGTTCAATCAAAATCAAGTGAAAGGGCAAAATGTTCCATATCAAGCCCCGATGAACCAATACCCTCCCCAAGGGGGTAATCTCAATCATGGTTATCAAGCTCCTAATTACCAACCCCCGGTTGGCCCCTCTATTGAACTCTCCAACTACATTAAGTCTAATGAGGTTACAATTAGGGGTTTGCAAAACCAAATCACTACGTTGAGAAATGATTTCCAAACTTCAATGTCAAAACAAGGTAATGAGTTAAAAAATGAATTGAACAAAACGAACAACAAAATTGATCAAAATCAAAACAAAATTGAAAATATGTTCAATAGTATCATGTGTCAAATGAATCAAGCTTCAACTTCTAAAACCCTTCCGGGTAATACAATTCCAAATCCAAGGGAGTTGAATGCTATTTCCACCCGAAGTGGTAAGACATATGATGGACCCTCGATGCCTACACCCTCTCCTGTGAGGGAGGTAGCACAAGAAACCGAGGTGACAAAGGACAAAGTGCATTCTACAAGCCCACAGTACCAAGACGTCCAACCTCCGGTAGTCCAAATTTCCATTCCGGAACCCGATGTTCCGATGACTAATCCTAAGCCTTCAATTCCTTATCCTTCAAGGCTTAATGACCAAAAGCTCCGAGACAAATCTAATCAACAAATGGAGAAGCTTATCCAAATCTTTCAAGATTTGCACTTCGAGATTAGTTTTCATGGGCTTCCTTCTAATGCCCAAGTTTGCTTCGACGATCAAAAGCTTGTTGGGCAACAAAGAAAAAATTTCCGAGTTGGCTAAAACTTCCTTTAACGAGAATTGTTCGGCGGTTATCCTTTAAAAACTTCTCGAAAAGTTAGGAGACCCTGGAAAATTCCTAATCCCGTGTAATTTTCAAGGGATAGTTCAATGCTCCGCTTTGGCCGATCTTGGCGCGAGCATTAACTTAATGCCACACTCTATGTGGAAAAAGCTTTCATTACCTCCTCTTACTCCTACATGTATGATCCTCGAGCTTGCGGACCGAACAAATTCTCGTCCGTTAGGTATAGCCGAGGATGTATTTGTGAAAGTAGGAAAGTTTCATTTCCCCGCCGACTTTGTTGTTGTCGATTTCGATGCCGATCCCCGAGTACCCCTCATCCTTGGGAGGTGCTTTTGAAAACGGGTCGCATTGATCGACGCTTGATGAAGGGAAATTACTTTGAGGGTGAATAAGGAAGCCGTAACTTTTAATCTTGATCAAGTTACGAGATACTCCCCCGTTTATGATGAGACGTCCGTCAACAAAATTGATGTCATTGACATTGTGTCGGAGGAGTATTCTCAAGAAATTCTTGGATTTTCGAGTGGCAATCCCACTTCGGTTGATCCTATCATTGCTCTCTCTTCCCCTTCCCTCACTCCATTTGAGGAAAGTGACTTTATCTTGGAAGAGATTGAAGCTTACTTGTCTAGTGATTATGTCCCATGGGAAATTGATCACGCTCCCATCGACATCGAGGGAGATATTCTTCTCATCGAGAAGATGCTCAATGATGATCCATCATCACTCCCTCCTCAAGAACTTCATATTGAGGAAATCAAAAACATTGAAAATGCTAATGATCCTCCGAAGGTCGAACTTAAGGACTTACCGCCTCATCTTGAGTATGCATTTTTGGAGGGTAACAATAAATTACCCATTATAATTGCTAAAGATTTGAGTGTGGAGGAAAAAGCCGCTCTCATAAAGGTTTTGAAGTCACACAAGCGAGCCATTGCTTGGAAACTTTCCGACATTAGGGGTATTAACCCGAAATTTTGTACACACAAGATTCTAATGGAGGATGACTTCAAACCGGCGGTTCAACATCAAAGAAGAGTGAATCCTAAAATCCACGAGGTTATCAAACAAGAGGTCCTAAAACTTCTTGATGCCGGATTGATTTACCCTATCTCGGATAGTTCTTGGGTGAGCCCCGTTCATTGTGTGCCCAAAAAGGGTGGCATAACCGTTTGAAAACGAAGAAAACGAGTTGATTCCTACTCGATTGGTTACGGGATGGCGTGTTTGCATTGACTACCGAAAGTTAAATGAAGCCACCCGTAAAGACCACTTTCCTTTACCCTTCATGGACCAAATGCTTGAGAGATTAGCGGAAACGAATACTATTGTTTTCTCGATGGTTTCTCGGGTTACTTTCAAATACCCATAGATCCTCAAGACCAAGAAAAGACCACCTTCACGTGCCCTTATGGAACGTTCGCTGCACCGCGCATGCCTTTTGGGTTATGCAACGCTCCCGGTACATTCCAAAGGTGTATGATGGCCATTTTCCATGACATGATCGAGGAAACTATGGAGGTCTTTATGGATGATTTTTCGGTCTTTGGGGATTCTTTCAAATCATGTCTCTCTCATTTGGACAAGATGCTTAAACATTGTGAAGACACAAATCTTTGTCTAAATTGGGAGAAAAGTCATTTCATGGTCAAAGAGGGCATAGTCCTTGGCCATAAGATCTCAAAAAGCGGGATTGAGGTTGATAAGGCTAAAGTTGATGTCATATCCAAATTACCTCATCCCACCACCGTTAAGGGTGTTCGAAGTTTTCTAGGTCACGCCTGGCTTCTATCGTCATTCATTAAAGATTTCGAAAATAGCCCGCCGATGACCCGTCTCCTTGAAAAGATACTCCGCTCATCTTTTCTAAAGAGTGCATTGAAGCTTTCCAAACCTTAAAGAAGAAACTTACAGAAGCTCCTATTCTAGTTGCCCCCGATTGGGACTTACCTTTCGAGCTCATGTGCGACGCTAGCTTAACTTTGCTCAAGGTGCGGTCTTGGGGCAACTAAAAGAAACATTTCTAGCCTATACATTATGCTAGCAAAACTTTGACCGAAGCTCAAGCACATTACACTACGACGGAAAAAGAATTACTAGCCGTGGTGTATGCTTTCAGAAGTTTCACCATACTTGATCTTGTCTAAAAGCATAGTGTATACGGATCACTCGGTCCTCAAATATCTCTTTGCAAAGCAAGATGCAAAGCCGAGATTGCTCCGATGGGTTCTCCTCCTACAAGAATTTGATATCATCGTTCGTGATAAAAAGGGAGCCGAGAACCTCGCTACCGATCACTTATCCCGTCTTTAAAATCCTCACCAAGGTGTGCTCGAGAAAAAGGAGATCAATGAAACATTTCCTCTCGAGACACTTAATGTGGTATCTCTAGGTGGAGATTCGAGTACCCCATGGTTTGCCGACTTTGCAAACTACCATGCGGGAAACTTCATTGTTAAAGGGATGTCGTCCCCAACAAAAACAAATTCTTCAAAGATGTTAAGCACTACTTTGGGACGACCCCTACTTGTTCAAAGTCTGTGCGGATCAAGTCATCCGACGGTGTGTTCACGGCCAAGAAGCCGTTGATATTCTCAACGCTTGTCACAATGGACCCACGGGGGGACATCATGGCCCAAACTACACCGCCAAAAGGTGTTTGACTCCGGTTTCTATTGGCCCACAATCTATCGCGATGCCCATGACTTAGTCAAATCATGTGACGCTTGTCAACGTCACGGCAAAATCTCGCAAAAGGATGAAATGCCTCAAAATGCAATCCAAGTGTGCGAGATCTTTGACGGTGGGGCATCGACTTCATGGGCCGCTCCGTCATCTCGAGGGAACAAGTATATACTGCGGGCGGTCGACATTGTCTAAATGGGTGGAAGCGAAAGCGCCCCACCAACGACGCTCCGAGTAGTTGTGAAATTTCAAATCTCTCTTTGCTCGCTTTGGAACTCCCGTGCCATCATTAGTGATCGCACGCACTTTGCAATGACCAATTCTCAAAAGTCATGCTTAAGTACGGTGTCACTCACCGCCTTGCTACCGCAGATCACCCACAAACTAGTGGTCAAGTGGAAGTCTCAAATCGTGGTCTAAAAGAATTCTTGAAAGGACCGTAGGCAAAACGCCGCCTCTTGGTGGATAAGCTAGATGATGCACTCTCCTTTCGTCACGCTTACAAAACACCTATCGGTTGTACTCCTTATAAGCTTGTATACGGAAAGGCGTGTCATCTACCGATCGAGCTCGAGCACAAAGCCTATTGGGCCTTGAAGCATGCTAACTTTGATCTCAAGTCCCGCTGGTGATCACCGAAAAATTCAACTCAATGAATTAAATGAACTTCGTGATCAAGCCTACGAGAACTCTTTAATCTACAAAGAGAAGACAAAGAAGATCCATGACTCCAAAATCAAGAACCGCTTTTAACGCTGGTGACCGAGTCCTTCTTTTCAATTCTCGATTGAAGCTCTTCTCAGGGAAACTTAAAACCCGTTGGACTGGGCCGTTCACCATTGCCAAAGTTTTTCCTTATGGTGCCGTCGAGTTATCTCAAACCGACGGACCAAACTTCAAAGTGAACGGCCATAGGTTGAAACATTATTTTGGAGGGGACATACCTCAATTGGTTGTCCCGAATCTCCAAACTTTCCCCTTGAACCAATGAATTCGGGGTCGAGTCAAGCTAGCTTCGGTTAACAAAAATAGTAGCATTCCATGGGTGTCCACCCATGTTTCTATCTTCTTTCTCTTTTTCTAACATAAGTGTGGGGAAAACCCCACCGATGTTTGCTTGTTGTGTTTGCTCTCTGTTGGATTCCGTAGATCATGATGATTGATGCCTGCTTTTTTCAATCCAGCCCCAATATCCGATCTTTTGCTAACGATTATCTAGGGATATCTTATTAATCCTTTTTGTGAAAAAGATTTCGCTTCCACACTTGGCTAGTAGTATTACCTTTTTCCGTTCTATAGTTTCGCTACGGCGGTACTTTGAATATTGAGGGCAATATTCAATTCTAAGTGTGGGGGGGAATTCTAGCGAATTTTGGTCACGTGTGTACCTTCTAGTACCCTAGCACCCCCGTTTTGACCAAAAATTTTAAAATTTTATCTTTTTAAGTCAAGTATTTACATTTTCAAGAAGTGCTTTGCACAAAAATAAAGCATTGATGCTTTGGCATTAATGGTAGTTTAGTCTTGATTCGGCTAGAACAAGGGGAATCCCGACTCTGCTAGAGTGTTGATCTAGCTGCTCTCTTAACATTTAGGCTAAGGTTTTACGCTTTGTGCAAATGAAAATGCTAAGCGTGGAGTAGTTGGTTCTCTTTAGAGCTTATATAAGTAATCTATGGCTTTTTCTCCCGAAGCTAACTAATTGGACTAAAATACTTGTTCGTTGTCAAACTTTTGAACATTCAAATCGTCTTGTTACAATAAAAAAATTTTAAGCAAAATTGATTTAGAGTCCGAGTTCAACATTTTATTTAAATTTCCGAGAAAGCATACTTTCAAAAATCTGAATAAAGTTGAAAATGAAAGTATCGTAAAGTTGCTTGAATGATGCAAAAGTTGCAAGTTTAAAGTTCAAAGTTCAAAGTTCAAAAAAAAAAAAAAAAAAAAAAAAGAGAAAAGTGAAAAAAAAAAATTGAAAAAAAATTGAAAAATGAAAAAAATATGAGTTGCGTGAATAAAAGCACTAAGTTGCTTATGAATAAATGTGCTTGAAAACTTGCTTCTTCTTAAATTTAAATCGGAAGTTGAACTAGTATTACAAAGTTGTCTAAAAGTTTGACGGTGATTTGGAAATCCTTGATTTCAAAGATCCCAAAGCTCGATACTATTCTCGATGTTGAAAACCTAGCCTCCTTAAAAGGACAAGCTGAGAAGAAAGTCGCTACATGGAGTGATCTCACCTTTGAATCTCGAATTTTTAAATTATCGTCGGTTGTAATCCATTTAGGTTTAGTTTTAACTTAACGGTAGCTTCAGTAAATATTTGGAATCAATTCCCGCTAATTAGGTACTATTCTCTGTGGGGTGTCAAAAGCCCGGTCACTTAAAACTTATGTTTTGGGATGTGCCGAGAAGAAAGCCGCTACATGGAAGAGGCCCTTTCGATCCTTAGAGTTTCATCGTTTCCGGTGGGTTAGTACTTTGGTTAAGTGGATAACAACCATAACAAATGTCGATTTCAATGGTCAAACTTTTGAAAATGAGCACACACACTTAAATTTTATGAATTGCGGGAGTAAAAAGTTAAGTCTCGACTTACATAGATTATTTGTATAAGTAGTGTTAGCATTTTACAAAAACGTTTGCGCGACAAGTTTAAGCTTAGTTTGAGAGTATCAAAAAGAGGATGACGATTACAATTCCCCGGAGACACCCATTTTGCGTGAATCCCATTCCGTGATGCCATGTTTTGATAATCAAGCATTTTATTTATTATCGTTCAAGTTTAAATTTCTAGTAGTGGGATAAAAAGTCGAAACGGGGTATACTTGGTATTTTTGATCCTTTCATTACTTCATATGATCGGATTGCTAGGGACTAGCAATTGATAGTGTGGGGGATTTGATGAGTGCTTATTCACTCATCATTTTTACCCATCTAAGACCACAAAAACGTCTAAAAACAGCGAAATATGACCATTTATCTGCATATATCCTTGGAGTGTGTTTTTATGTATTTCGTGTACAAAGGATCAAAAAGGCAAAACGACGAAATGAGCTCGGATTGGAAAGCGTGCTTTGCGACGGAGCCGGAAGTGGATTTTCTATATTTTGAGCCGGATACATATTTGGGAGTGAGCTTGGGGAATCGGACTAAAACCTAACCTAAACCCAAATCACCATTTTACCCTTCTACCCGAACCCAAAATTACCATTTTACCCTTTTTTGCAAAATCCAAAACTACTCTTTTTAAAACCTCATTTTTATGTTACCAATTTTATTAAAATTATTTTCTTTCTAAAAAAAAAATAAAAAAAATAAAAATAAAAAAATGTTTTATAACAAAAACACAAAAAATACATTTACTCTAAAACCTTTTTATCTCTTAACCCCCTTTATTTTTAAACCTTCTACCCTTTTGAAACCCCCATAAATCAATTTGACCCTCTTCCTTTATTTACCCAAAACTGATAAAAACAGAACACAACACAAACCCAGCTTCAACCCTTTGGCGCCAAAGCTAAAACTCCACACCCCTTTGTCTCTTCCCCAACCTTTCACCATCAACCTACTGGTCCCCAGCTCAACCCTCCCCCACAACCCACATGGCCAACTGCCATGTTGGCAATCAAAAACTCTCCCATTGGAGCTTATATGAAACCAAGGATTGAGAAGCAAATCAACGACTTAGATATACTCCTTGGTGCCCAAGTCCATTTTAATGGCTGAGATGAATCCAAAGAAGCACAAAGTGTCCAAGGCTCACTCTTCTCTCACAACAAAAGCACAAGCTTATTTGAAGACCCTTCATAAGACCTTAGTATAAATAGATAACATTGTAGCCAAGTTTGGCAGTAGGTTTTAGTAGTTTTAAAAGTTTAGTTTTTTCTTTTTATTATTGTAATTTACCTTTTAAATTAATGAAAAGTTTTTTTCCTTACAATTTTTCTTCATCTTATTTGGCTAATAAGCACTTGAGTGCTTATTAGCTTATTGCTCATTATCTATTAGTCCCGAGTTCGTTTTTTTAACTGTTAAGTAGTATTCATCAGTGAAACACACAAAATCTGCTTTGAAAAACCAATTTTTAAAGTGTTTGGTTTAAGCTTAATTTGGTCCTAAAAACTTGTTTTTACCTGTTTGACTTTCAAAGTCAAACTCATTTTAAGGTTTTTAGTTGATTTTCACATGAGTCAATCTGTTTTACCAAGTTAATATAAGCTTTGTTAAAAAATATATATATTCATCACACACTTACTGCAAACGGCAGTCATAGCTTCTGTTCTAAGTGCCTTTTCATAGCTTATTTCTGGTCAAAAACTTTTCCAAAATTGCTTTTATTACTTCTCTTCATACCCATCTCACTGTATGTTTAGCTTATTTGCCTTAGGATCACTGTAGCTTAGCTTAGTTTGCACTAAGAAACTGCCATTTGCCCATCTTCTTGTTCTGTGACAAGATCCCAAACTTGCCCAATGGGCTCCATTCTCAGATTTTTCATTTGCTTATTACTTGGTATTATAAGCTGAAATTTGGTATGCTTAGTCTAGGGCAGGTCATCTAGCTTATACACATTTTTGTTGAATTTTATCTTAGCTTATAAGTAGCTTAATCTTGCCTCAAACTACACCCTTAGGATCCTGCCGCCATTAGTTTCTGTGGGTGTGTCCCACCTTTCTGTGCTTATCAGTTGAATGCTTTAGCTTATTTAGGAAATTTATGATCTTATTAGGTAGAGTAGATTAGGATCTAGTATTCCTTAGCTTAGTTGATGCTTATTATAGCTTAATTAGTCAATTGATAGCTTTTTACTCTTGTATGCTCTAGGTTCCATCTTAGTTTAGGACTCCCCTAAAACTGCTTATTTTCCCTTTAGTATAGCTTTATTCTAGTTAACTTTAGCTTATTTTAGTTCCTTCCATTGCATGGTAGCTTATTTCCCCTTATTTATTGCTTCTTTGTAGCTTCTAGTTTGTAAAAAAAAAAAAAAAAAGCTATTTGTTTTGCTTTACTGTCCAAAACAGTAAGCAATAAGCAGTCCAAACTGCTTATTGCAATCTTTTCAAAAGTTTAGTCTTTACAAAAAGTTGCTTATTTAGGAATTTTTATAATTAAATTAGTTTAAATTAGTTTTTAAATCATAATAAATAATTTAAAAGTCGAAAAAATACCCGGCTTTTTTCTAAAATTATTTTTAGTCGTTTAGAACGTAGGAAAATTAGTTTCACATCCTTAGGCCTTAAATTGCATCATTTTCACTTTTTGAGGCTCGGGATTAGCCCGGGTTTTCGCGTTTTTGCATATTATCACTCTAGGACTTAGTGTAACTTAATTTTATTATTCCGTCTGCTTAGTAGTAGTTAGATCATTATTTACTTTGTTCCCGTAGCTGATTCGTGTAAAGTAAACACAAATATCAACAATATCAAATTAATCGTAAAATTCGACAAATCAACCCTTTAGGAAAAAAGATCAACGTATCAAATCTCACGGGTGTGATAAAAGTGATACCGGGAAGTGATTTCCCCGGGTCGTGTCCCAACGAGGTGTGAAATTGACGGTGTCGTAGAGTTTCGTGATTTTGGACTTGAATTGGTTTAACAAATTTGGATTTGTGATTACGTATTCTACAAAATAAAGGAACGAAATGAAAAGAAAGCATGTAAAACAGAGAAAACACTAAATAAACTACGACTAAGACTAAGAAACAATAAAACAACGCTAAATTACATCCTAGGGTGCTAAAATGCAAAAACGCTAAAAACCGGCAACCACCCGAGCCAAAAACGTAAAACTTTTGCAATTTAAGGGCTACGGGTGTGATATCAATTTTCCTCGATTAAGCGACTAAAAATAATTTTAGGAAAAAGCCGGGTATTCTTTTGACTTTTATTTTATTTATTACGAATTAAAATCTAATTTAACTAATTTAAATCATTAAAATAGTAAAAAAAAAGAAAAAAATCTTAAAATTTCATGAAAATTACTAAATGTGATGCTCTACCTAGGAAAAATGAAAAGTGCAAAAAAAGCTACGATGAATAAGCAATAAATAAGCTAATAAGTGAATAAGCTAAAAAGGAACCAAGTATGATAAATAAATAACATATGCCCCTTAAGACATAAAAGTCCCAAGGGCACGTTTGGTTAAAGAGTGTTGTGTTGAGGGTCTGCTAGGGGGAGGTCGGGTCGAATCCCACCTTTGACTTTTTAACTTTTTTTTCTTTTTGCTGCTTAAAGAGTGACTTAAAATAAAGCTTTCTCTAAAAATTTGTTTTGTGAAAAGCAATGAATAAGCAGATACAACTGCTTATTCCTCAGCAGTTTAGAACAAGCAATCAAACACCACTTATTGACAAATTCTTTCACAGATTGTATGGAATAAAGAAAGAGCAAGAAATAAGCACTTCAAAGACTAATAAGTTATCATGCATCCATAAGATCTAAATTAAGCTAAAATCTAGAATTAAGCTATGCTAAAGGGAAACAAGCAATTTTAGTTGATCCTAAGCTATCATGAGGAAACAAGCATAAAAGAGACAAGATAAGCTACAATTGGATAATAAGCATAAATAAGCACTAAATAAGCTAATCTTAAACTATACTAACCTATGTATACCTAATGAGCACTAAACTACCTAGAATAAGCAAAAGGAATTCACTAATAAGCATAAACTAAGCTGGTACCTAGGCTGCTGATGAAGGTGCCAAAAAGCAGCCAAATGGGTCATTTTCTAGCTTATTTTGAATAAGCTAGAGTGGGAGTTAACCAATGGGCTTTTGGGGAAATGAAGTAAAGCTGTGGGGCAAGCTTTTGCCCCCACAAACAGCTAATTTAAAGCTTTAAACAAGCTAAAGAAAAGGGCTGCAAGGGGCTGCTAGGGGCCTGTGTATGATGGGTCGTAATGCAGAAAATTGAGCACTTGAGGGGCCTAAATAAGCAACGACATAAGCTCAACAAAGGGGAGATAAGCTAACTAAAATCAAGTATTTACATCTAACTACTTAATGCCATTACTACTAATCCTAACTCTAACCTTAAGCTACTTTAATCTAAACTAAAATAAAGTACCTATGGCTGCTGTTATGCAAGACAGTAAGACAGATGAAAGAGAGAAAAAAAAAAAGAAAAACTACTCAAGCTATTTTTTTTTTTACCAACTGAAACTATTAGTGACTTCAAAACATAGAGTTAAATCTTGCACAAAACCTTTTCAACTTCAAGAATGGGTCAAAAACTTGAGTTTTGACCCAAACAATGCTGTTCCAAACACCCCTTTTGGGGCAGAAAATCGTGAAACTGTATTAGGAAAATTGCAAAAACTGAGTATCTTACTTAACAAAAGGCTTTAAACATGACATTAAACAAACTTTAGATTACCAAGGACTGATTCACAAATATGAACAACAAGTTTAGCTACACAAATTTGAAGCAATGAAATAATAAAAACAGAAATTAAATTGCATTCACTAAAATTAAAAGTGCATTAAAATTTAAATGACAGGAAAGTAAATTGGGACCAGAACTTCAAATTCTAGACAACTTTTACATTAATCACCTAATCCCTATTTATACAAAAAATAATCTCTGTCTTCAGTCTTGTGTTTCTTTCCTTCAATCTTGACCTTTGATCAATTAGGTACATCTTGTGAACAATCTGAGCCATCCATGGATACTTTTGAAGCAAAGATTGGTGACATGGCTATTTGAATGAGCTAGAAAAAATGAAAGTGGGTTTGGGATTTGTGGGAAACTGGGTAAAAGGTTGAAGGTGGTTTAGGGTGTGGTGAGATTTGGGTAAAAGAGAGAAGGAGAGTTGGAGTGTTTGGGGAGGAGAAAGAAACTTAGGATCTGTGTTCTAGGGTTTGTGGATTGGGGAATATGGGAAGAAGAAAGACAGGGGGGTGGGTGCCGGTTTTATCAATTGACCGGTATGGTTGGATAAAATGGGTGGTGAACGGGTCCGTGATTGGACTAGGGTTTGTTTGGATTGGGCCTAAGTGGTTTGAGTTAGTGTTTATATTTGGACTTAAGGATTATTAGTGAAACCTATTTATCATTTAGGGACCAAATGTGTAAAATCCAAAAATCCAGGGACCAATCAAGCAATTTATGAAGTATTATCCAAGGGGCTGACTTTGTCAATCACCAAAAGTGCAGGGACTGAATTTGCCAATTTGTGAAACCTGAGGACTAAACTTGACAATTTTAAAAACCCAGGGATCAAAACCGTAATTTCTCAAACTTTTGACATTTTTCACCAAAGGACTAATTATGACAACTTATGATTTCAAAAGGACCTTTGGTGACTTTTCTTTTTAAATTGCGTGCTCAGGGACTATTTCTGTCAATTTTGAAAGACGGGGGTGGACCTTAATTATGCAAATTTTGTTCGTTTTCATTTGTTTTTGCATCTGAAACATATAAAACACAATTTTGAGATATTTTCAGTATTTTGATGCATTTCGGTGTTTTTAGATGTTTTGCGGTTTAGATTTGACCAAAAATGATGAGTTAATACGCACTCATCAAATCCCCCACACTAAAACATTGCTAGTCCCTAGCAATATTTTGAGAAAACTTAATGGATTTGAATCTCTTTACCAAAAGCCATTACTTTTGGAGTAGCCAAATGTTTTAGTTCAAGGAAGAACCATGGTACACCGATAACCATGTGATTTTGAGCAAACCACCGACTTTCAACGGTTTGATTTTGTCTTTACCGGAAGCGTACCCTACGGACTAGCCAACTCTTAGATAAATTATCAATATTATCTTTGGTGAGATGATTACCAATTATGGATTTTCCACTGCCTTTACCACAAGCCATAACCTTGCGGCTAGCCAACTCTTCACTTTTTAGGATATGGTGAGCTGAGCACCATACAATTTTGGGCAAATTGCAAGCCGTCAACGGATTTGATAAATCTTTACCAAGAGCCGTTTGCTCCTGGATTAGCCAATCCTTTTGTTTATTAGACATGGCGGACGGATAACCATAAAAAAAAAAAAATTGGCCAAAAATGGGGGAATTGGGTGGTATAATTACATGATAAAATTCGTGAGAATTCCCACCCACACTTAGAAATGAATATTGCCCTCAATATTCAAAGTACCGGCGGTTATGCCGAAACATAGAACGAAAAAGGGAAATACTACGACCATTATTTGATTTTTTTTTTTTTTTTAGAAAACTTTATATACAATGTAGGGCAACTCCCCACACTAGGGTGGTAGAAAGTAGAAAGAAGTCGAAATAAATGTGAAAACCCATATAGTGTGCTATTGTTTTTGTTAACCGAGTCGCTAGCTTGACTCGACCCCGAATTCATTTGGTCCATGGGGAGCAAGTGGAAGAGAAAAATCTCCATCGGACTTTCATTCAAATGGTTTGGATAAACATTGAATGTTCTGAAAGTTCCACTCCGATGAGATATAGCCGGCTCAAAAGAATGAGAAATGCCGGGATCAAAGATGGTATCTTCACTCCAGTAAGAGTGAAGGAAAGGAGAAGAAATAGGAGGAGAAGGCGATGTGTCAATGGATTGACAACGGGTGGGATGGGTGAGCAAAAGATTGGATTGAGGAACATTAAGGGAATGTTCATAAATCTTATCCACCACTGAAGCAATGAAAACATCCGTATCGGGCTTAGAAGAGGTTCCATCATCCGCGGTTTAGCAGAAGGACGAGTGGATGATGGACCTAAGCCATAATCGTCCTTAACCAAAACCGAAGGTATCGAGTCATCCGAGAAAGAAAGTCGACCTCTTCTATAAGAGTGTCACTTGCCACGAATTATCGAGAGACCAATTGTAAAGAAGATTTTCCAACGGTGGTCGACTTCAAAGTCGAAGTGAGCATCATCATCTCCCCGTGGAGAATGATCAACGAGAGCGAGTTCATCGGCAAACTCCTCGAGAAGGTCTAACGTCGAAGTGGGATTGCCACTATTCTTTTCTTCGGGTAAAGAAGGAGATGTAACGAGGTTCTCCATGTAAAGGTCACTATCCTTATTCTGAATGTTAAAGATGGGGTTATCCGAAACTAGAGTGAATTGAGTGAAGTCAAACAGAGGATTGGTGAACGCCATAGCAAAAGGTTTCTCGGACACAACGAGAATATCTTCATCATCCGCATCAAAATCGATGTCCATATCAAGATCATCGGGATCAACATCTCTCTTCTTCCAAGCGACGAGCTCAGACGGTATCTCCTCAACATACTCGATGTCTCCACACGATAAAGAATCATCAAACGACGTATAGTCATTATCAGACTCGGAGATCACCTCAACGTGGTTCTTTCGGGGTGGGAGAAGAATCATCATCGAGAGGCTCATCACACATATCACCAAAGATAACCTCGGATTCACTTGGGGTTGGGACAAGGCTCTCAACACAAGGCGGTTCCGTTCCGAATAGTGCTAAGATGCTCGTCCCCCATTAAAAGGTTATCCGAAGGTTTCATGGTAGATAGGCAATATGAGGGTGGAGAGTGGACATGTGCGGTACTTTGTGGGCTTGAGATATGCACCTTGTCCTTTGTCATCTCCCAATCTTCCTCATCCTCGTCATCTAGACGGCAAGCTTCGTTAAATAGGATACGTTGTTGAGCGTTAAATAGGAGAAGCTTTTGAGTCGCTCGCTCATCGCTAGAAATCTTTCGTTGCGAGAAGCTTGTTCCTCGAAAGTTCCTCAAAATTATCTGAGGAAATTGATCAATGACGGGAAGTTGTGGGGGTTGGATGTGGTCAAATCCAGAAGTGTTATAACAAGGATCAGGTCCATAGTAATTTTGAGTCCACGATTGACATTGATAATCATCATGAGGACCCCCACACTTAGCACAATGAGGGTATTGGGGAGAGAAGTTCAAACGATGAATCATTGAAATCTTGATAGTACGGTTGTGGTTCGTATATGATTCTGTGGAGGGTAGTTGAAATCGTTTTGTGGATAATTGAAGGAATTTGGATTAGAATCATAAGCGAATGAATTCTCGGCACAAATCGAACAAAATCCATTAGTGAGATAATCTCCACACCACTCACACATACATTTGAAACAACGAAAACCTTTAGGTAACATGTCTCCACAAGCGTAGCAATAATATTGATCGAAAGAAGATATCTCGGGTACGGGAGTAGGAATCGAGGGCTCAAAAACATCACAAATGTTAGGTAAAACGATATTTCCCGAAGTTGAAATTTGACGAAATTCATTTAAGCAATTTTGAACAATGTTCATGAAATCGTCAAAAAAAGGTTTTGAAGATTCCGGAGGTGGGACAAGTGGTGTGCTCTCAGAGCTAGCAATTTCCACCACTTCCTTTTGGTCTCGGTTCTTGCTCTTTTCTCTTAACCTTGACCAGAATCGCGAAAGATTTTGATCAAATCTAGACGGTTTAGGTTCAGAAACAATAGAACAAATCTGGGGTTGTGGAGGGTGGTCAGAAAAACTTGGAGAATCATCAAGAGAGTTTTTATCGGATAATTCGCACCAATAGCAATATTTGCTTGCACCAGCCCTACCACATTGCTTACATACACATTCATGATTGAGACAATAAACTTGATCCTCTTCCATACGTCCTTTGCAATGAAAACAACGACATAATCGATCGTGCCATGAGAATTAAACATATAGAGGGTTAAAGAAATAGAATCAAATGGTCGAGGATACTGAAGAATAGAATTAAATGGCAAAAGAGGGTAAGAGAAATAGAATCAACAAATAAGAGGAATGAGAAGAATATTTTTGTATTTTCGGATTTTATGAAAAACGGAAACTTCACGAGGAAGGATCTTCAAGTCACTAATCGCAAAAACTTCACGATATTGTCGCAACACACCTCCCCGGCAGCGGCGCCAAAATTTGATTCGTGTAAAGTAAACACAAATATCAACAATATCAAATTAACCGTAAAATTCGACAAATCAACCCTTTAGGAAAAAGGTCAACGTATCAAACCTTACGGGTGTGATAAAAGTGATACCGGGAAGTGATTTCCCCGGGTCGTGTCCCAACGAGGTGTGAAATTGACGGTGTCGTAGAGTTTCGTGATTTTGGACTTGAATTGGTTTAACAAATTTGGATTTGTGATTACGTATTCTACAAAATAAAGGAACGAAATGAAAAGAAAGCATGTAAAACAGAGAAAACACTAAATAAACTACGACTAAGACTAAGAAACAATAAAACAACGCTAAATTACATCCTAGGGTGCTAAAATGCAAAAACGCTAAAAACCGGCAACCACCCGAGCCAAAAACGTAAAACTTTTGCAATTTAAGGGCTACGGGTGTGATATCAATTTTCCTACGTATTAAACGACTAAAAATAATTTTAGGAAAAAGCCGGGTATTTTTTTTGACTTTTATTTTATTTATTACGAATTAAAATCTAATTTAACTAATTTAAATCATTAAAAATAGTAAACGAAAAAGAAAAAAATCTTAAAATTTCATGAAAATTACTAAATGTGATGCTCTACCTAGGAAAAATGAAAAGTGCAAAAAAGCTACGATGAATAAGCAATAAATAAGCTAATAAGTGAATAAGCTAAAAAGGAACCAAGTATGATAAATAAATAACATATGCGCCTTAAGACATAAAAGTCCCAAGGGCACGTTTGGTTAAAGAGTGTTGTGTTGAGGCTGCTGCTAGGCAGGAGGTCAGGGGGTCGAATCCCACCCCTGACTTTTTGGCAAACATTTTTTTTTTCTTTTTGCTGCTTAAAGAGTGACTTAAAATAAAGCTTTCTCTAAAAATTTGTTTTGTGAAAAGCAATGAATAAGCAGATACAACTGCTTATTCCTCAGCAGTTTAGAACAAGCAATCAAACACCACTTATTGACAAATTCTTTCACAGATTGTATGGAATAAAGAAAGAGCAAGAAATAAGCACTTCAAAGACTAATAAGTTATCATGCATCCATAAGATCTAAATTAAGCTAAAATCTAGAATTAAGCTATGCTAAAGGGAAACAAGCAATTTTAGTTGATCCTAAGCTATCATGAGGAAACAAGCATAAAAGAGACAAGATAAGCTACAATTGGATAATAAGCATAAATAAGCACTAAATAAGCTAATCTTAAACTATACTAACCTATGTATACCTAATGAGCACTAAACTACCTAGAATAAGCAAAAGGAATTCACTAATAAGCATAAACTAAAATTTGGTACCTAGGCTCAGCGATGAAGGTGCCAAAACAGGCCAAATGGGTCATTTTCTAGCTTATTTTGAATAAGCTAGAGTGGGAGTTAACCAATGGGCTTTTGGGGAAATGAAGTAAAGTGTGGGCAAGCTTTTGCCCCTAACAAATAATTTAAAGCTTTAAACAAGCTAAAGAAAAGGGCTGCAAAAGGGGTGCTAGGGCCTCAGAATAACATGGTGGGTCGTAGAAAATTGAGCACTTGAGGGGCCTAAATAAGCAACGACATAAGCTCAACAAAGGGGAGATAAGCTAACTAAAATCAAGTATTTACATCTAACTACTTAATGCCATTACTACTAATCCTAACTCTAACCTTAAGCTACTTTAATCTAAACTAAAATAAAGTACCTATGGTTTGCTGTTATGCAAGACAAGAAGACAGATGAAAGAGACAAAAAAAAAAGAAAAACTACTCAAGCTATTTTTTTTTACCAACTGAAACTATTAGTGACTTCAAAACATAGAGTTAAATCTTGCACAAAACCTTTTCAACTTCATGAATGGGTCAAAAACTTGAGTTTTGACCCAAACAATGCTTCCAAACACCCTTTTAAGTAGCGTAAAATCGTGAAGCTATAGGAAAATTGCAAAAGCGAGTATCTTACATAACAAAAGGCTTTAAACATGACATTAAACAAACTTTAGATTACCAAGGACTGATTCACAAATATGAACAACAAGTTTAGCTACACAAATTTGAAGCAAACTGAAATAATAAAAAACAGAAATTAAATTGCATTCACTAAAATTAAAAGTGCATTAAAATTTAAATGACAGGAAAGTAAATTGGGACCAGAACTTCAAATTCTAGACAACTTTTACATTAATCACCTAATCCCTATTTATACAAAAAATAATCTCTGTCTTCAGTCTTGTGTTTCTTTCCTTCAATCTTAACCTTTGATCAATTAGGTACATCTTGTGAACAATCTGAGCCATCCATGGATACTTTTGAAGCAAAGATTGGTGACATGGCTATTTGAATGAGCTGGAAAAAATGAAAGTGGGTTTGGGATTTGTGGGAAACTGGGTAAAAGGTTGAAGGTGGTTTAGGGTGTGGTGAGATTTGGGTAAAAGAGAGAAGGAGAGTTGGAGTGTTTGGGGAGGAGAGAAAGAAACTTAGGATACTGTGTTCTAGGGTTTGTGGATTGGGTGAATATGGGAAGAAGAAACAGGGGGTGGGTGCAGGTTTTATCAATTGACCGGGTATGGTTGGATAAAATGGGTCGGGGTGAACGGGTCACAGGTTGGACCAGGGTTTGTTTGGATTGGGCCTAAGTGGTTTGAGTTAGTGTTTATATTTGGACTTAAGGATTATTAGTGAAACCTATTTATCATTTAGGGACCAAATGTGTAAAATCCAAAAATCCGAGGACCAATCAAGCAATTTATGAAGTATTATCCAAGGGGCTGACTTTGTCAATCACCAAAAGTGCAGGGACTGAATTTGCCAATTTGTGAAACCTGAGGACTAAACTTGACAATTTTAAAAACTCAGGGATCAAAACCTTAATTTCTCAAACTTTTGACATTTTTCACCAAAGGACTAATTATGACAACTTATGATTTCAAAAGGACCTTTGGTGACTTTTCTTTTTAAATTGCGTGCTCAGGGACTATTTCTGTCAATTTTGAAAGACGGGGACTGCCAATTATGCAAACTTTGTTCGTTTTTCATTTGTTTTTGCATCTGAAACATATAAAACACAATTTTGAGATATTTTCAAGATATTTGATGCATTTGGAGTGTTTTTAGATGTTTTGCAGTTTAGATTTGACCAAAAATGATGAGTGAATACGCACTCATCAAATCCCCCACACTAAAACATTGCTAGTCCCTAGCAATCTTTTGAGAAAACTTAATGGATTTGAATCTCTTTACCAAAAGCCATTACTGGGTAGCCAAATGTTTTAGTTCAAATAAGAACCATGGTACACCGATAACCATGTGATTTTGAGCAAACCACCAACTTTCAACGGATTTGATTTTGTCTTTACCAGAAGCCGTACCCTTCTGGACTAGCCAACTCTTAGATAAATTATCAATATTATCTTTGGTGGGCTGATTACCAATTATGGATTTTCCACCGCCTTTACCACAAGCCATAACCTTGCGGGCTAGCCAACTCTTCACTTTTTAGGATATGGTGAGCTGAGCACCATACAATTTTGGGCAAATTGCAAGCCGTCAATGGATTTGATAAATCTTTACCAAGAGCCGTTTGCTCCTGGATTAGCCAATCCTTTTGTTTATTAGACATGGCGGACTGATAACCATAAAAAAAATTTGGCCAAAAATGGGGGAATTGGGTGGATAATACATGATAAAATTAGTGAGAATTCCCCACATAGAAATGAATATTGCCCTCAATATTCAAAGTACCGCATGTTATGCGAAACATAGAACGTAATAGGAAATACTACGATTATTTGATTTTTTTTTTTTTTTTTTTAGAAAACTTTATATACAAATTGGGGCAACTCCCCACACTAGGGTGGTAGAAAGTAGAAAGAAGTCGAAATGGTGAAAACCCATATAGTGTGCTCTTGTTTTGTTAACCGAATTAGCTAGCTTGACTCGACCCTGAATTCATTGGTCCATGGGGGAGCAAGTGGAATAGAAAATCTCCATCGGACTTTCATTCAAATGGTTTGGATAAACATTGAATGTTCGAAAGTTCCACTCGATGAGATATAGCGTTCAAAAGAATGAGAAATCTGGGTCAAAGATGGTATCTTCACTCCAGTAAGAGTGAAGGAAAGGAGAATAAATAGGAGGAGAAGGCAAAGTATGTGTCAATGGATTGACAACGGGTGGGATGGGTGAGCAAAAGATTGGATTGAGGAACATTAAGGGAATGTTCATAAATCTTATCCACCACTGAAGCAATGAAAACATCCGTATCGGGCTTAGAAGAGGTTCCATCATCCCGGTTTAGCGAGGCGGACGAGTGGATGATGGACCTAAGCCATAATCGTCCTAAAACCCGAAGGTATCGAGTCATCCGGAGAAAGAAAGTCGACCTCTTCTATAAGAGTGTCACTTGACGAATTATCGAAAGACCAATTGTAAAGAAGATTTTCCAATTCGGTAAGGTCGGCTTCAAAGTCGAAGTGAGCATCATCATCTCCCGATGGAGAATGATCAACGAGAGCGAGTTCATCGGCGAACTCCTCGAGAAGGTCTAACGTCGTAGTGGGATTGCCACTATTCTTTTCGGGTAAGAAGGAGATGTAACGAGGTTCTCCATGTAAAGGTCACTATCCTTATTCTGAATGTTAAAGATGGTGTTATCCGAAACTAGAGTGAATTCGTGAAGTCAAGCAGAGGATTAGTGAACGCCATAGCAAAACGTTTCTCGGACACAACGAGAATATCTTCATCATCCGCATCAAAATCGATGTCCATATCAAGATCATCGGGATCAACATCTCTCACTTCTTCCAAGTCGACGAGCTCCGGGGCGGTATCTCCTCAACATACTCGATGTCTCCACACGATAAAGAATCATCAAGCGGCGTATAGTCATTATCGACGGAGATCACCTCAACAGGTTCTTTCAGGGTGGGAGAAGAATCATCATCGAGAGGGTCATCACACATATCACCAAAGATAACCTCGGATTCACTTGGGGTTGGTACAAGGCTCTCAACACAAGGCGGTTCCGTTTCCGGAATAGTGCTAAGATGCTCGTCCCCCATTAAAAGGTTATCCGAAGGTTCCATGGTAGATAGGCAATATGAGGGTGGAGAGTGGACATGTGCGGTACTTTGTGGGCTTGAGATATGCACCTTGTCCTTTGTCATCTCCCAATCTTCCTCATCCTCGTCATCTAGGACGGCAAGCTTGTTAAATAGGATACGTTGTTGAAGCGAGCCGTTAAATAGGAGAAGCTTTTGAGCTACTTCGCTCATCGGCTAGAAATCTTTCGTTGCGAGCAGCTTGTTCCTCGGAAAGTTCCTCAAGAATTATATGAGGAAATTGATCAATGACGGGAAGTTGTGGGGGTTGGATGTGGTCAAATCCGGAAGTGTTATAACAAGGATCAGGTCCATAGTAATTTTGAGTCCACGATTGACATTGATAATCATCATGAGGACCCCCACACTTAGCACAATGAGGGTATTGGGGAGAGAAGTTCTGAAACGATGAATCATTGAAATCTTGATAGTACGGTTGTGGTTCGTATGAATTCTGTGGAGGGTAGTTGAAATCGTTTTGTGGATAATTGAAGGAATTTGGATTAGAATCATAAGCGAATGAATTCTCGGCACAAATCGAACAAAATCCATTAGTGAGATAATCTCCACACCACTCACACATACATTTGAAACAACGAAAACCTTTAGGTAACATGTCTCCACAACCGTAGCAATAATCTTGATCGAAAGAAGATATCTCGGGTACGGGAGTAGGAATCGAGGGCTCAAAAACATCACAAATGTTAGGTAAAGCGATATTTCCGAAGTTGAAATTTGACGAAATTCATTTAAGCAATTTTGAACAATGTTCATGAAATCGTCCGAAAAAGGTTTTGAAGATTCCGGAGGTGGGACAAGTGGTGTGCTCTCAGAGCTAGCAATTTCCACCACTTCCGTTTTGGTCTCCGGTTCTTGATCTTTTCTCTTAACCTTGACCGTAAATCGCGAAAGATTTTGATCAAATCTAGACGGTTTAGGTTCAGAAACAATAGAACAAATCTCGGGTTGTGGAGGGTGGTCAGAAAAACTTGGAGAATCATCAAGAGAGTTTTTATCGGATAATTCGCACCAATAGCAATATTTGCTTGCACCAGCCCTACCACATTGCTTACATACACATTCATGATTGAGACAATAAACTTGATCCTCTTCCATACGTCCTTTGCAATGAAAACAACGATAATAATCGATCGTCGCTATGAGAATTAAACATATAGAGGGTTAAAGAAATAGAATCAAATGGTCGAGAGGATACGAAGAATAGAATTAAACGGCAAAAGAGGGTAAGAGAAATAGAATCAACAAATAAGAGGAATGAGAAGAATATTTTTGTATTTTCGGATTTTATGAAAAACGGAAACTTCACGTGGAAGGATCTTCAAGTCACTAATCGCAAAAACTTCACGATATTGTGCAACACACCTCCACACATGGCGCCAAAATTTGATTCGTGTAAAGTAAACACAAATATCAACAATATCAAATTAATCGTAAAATTCGACAAATCAACCCTTTAGGAAAAAAGGTCAACGTATCAAATCTCACGGGTGTGATAAAAGTGATACCGGGAAGTGATTTCCCCGGGTCGTGTCCCAACGAGGTGTGAAATTGACGGTGTCGTAGAGTTTCGTGATTTTGGACTTGAATTGGTTTAACAAATTTGGATTTGTGATTACGTATTCTACAAAATAAAGGAACGAAATGAAAAGAAAGCATGTAAAACAGAGAAAACACTAAATAAACTACGACTAAGACTAAGAAACAATAAAACAACGCTAAATTACATCCTAGGGTGCTAAAATGCAAAAACGCTAAAAACCAGGCAACCCCCGAGCAAAAACGAAAACTTTTGCAATTTAAGGGCTACGGGTGTGATATCAATTTTCCTATGATAAACGACTAAAAATAATTTTAGGAAAAAGCCGGGTATTTTTTTTGACTTTTATTTTATTTATTACGAATTAAAATCTAATTTAACTAATTTAAATCATTAAAAATAGTAAACGAAAAAGAAAAAAATCTTAAAATTTCATGAAAATTACTAAATGTGATGCTCTACCTAGGAAAAATGAAAAGTGCAAAAAAGCTACGATGAATAAGCAATAAATAAGCTAATAAGTGAATAAGCTAAAAAGGAACCAAGTATGATAAATAAATAACATATGCCCCTTAAGACATAAAAGTCCCAAGGGCACGTTTGGTTAAAGAGTGTTGTGTTGAGGGTCTTTGCTAGCAGAGGTCGGGGTGTCGAATCCCACTGACTTTTGGCAAACATTTTTTCTTTCTTTGTCTTAAAGAGTGACTTAAAATAAAGCTTTCTCTAAAAATTTGTTTTGTGAAAAGCAATGAATAAGCAGATACAACTGCTTATTCCTCGCCAGCTTTAGAACAAGCAATCAAACACCACTTATTGACAAATTCTTTCACAGATTGTATGGAATAAAGAAAGAGCAAGAAATAAGCACTTCAAAGACTAATAAGTTATCATGCATCCATAAGATCTAAATTAAGCTAAAATCTAGAATTAAGCTATGCTAAAGGGAAACAAGCAATTTTAGTTGATCCTAAGCTATCATGAGGAAACAAGCATAAAAGAGACAAGATAAGCTACAATTGGATAATAAGCATAAATAAGCACTAAATAAGCTAATCTTAAACTATACTAACCTATGTATACCTAATGAGCACTAAACTACCTAGAATAAGCAAAAGGAATTCACTAATAAGCATAAACTAAGCTGGTACCTAGGTCGATGAAGGTGCCAAAACAGGCCAAATGGGTCATTTTCTAGCTTATTTTGAATAAGCTAGAGTGGGAGTTAACCAATGGGCTTTTGGGGAAATGAAGTAAAGTTGTGGGGCAAGCTTTTGCCCCCACAAACAGCTAATTTAAAGCTTTAAACAAGCTAAAGAAAAGGGCTGCAAGGGGCTGCTAGGGCTTGCTGTAACAGTGGGTCAGAACAGAAAATTGAGCACTTGAGGGGCCTAAATAAGCAACGACATAAGCTCAACAAAGGGGAGATAAGCTAACTAAAATCAAGTATTTACATCTAACTACTTAATGCCATTACTACTAATCCTAACTCTAACCTTAAGCTACTTTAATCTAAACTAAAATAAAGTACCTATATGTTATGCAAGACAAGTGAAGACAGATGAAAGAGACAAAAAAAAAAGAAAAACTACTCAAGCTATTTTTTTTTACCAACTGAAACTATTAGTGACTTCAAAACATAGAGTTAAATCTTGCACAAAACCTTTTCAACTTCAAGAATGGGTCAAAAACTTGAGTTTTGACCCAAACAATGTTGTTCCAAACACCCCTTTTGGGGCAGAAAATCGTGAAACTGTATTAGGAAAATTGCAAAAACTGAGTATCTTACTTAACAAAAGGCTTTAAACATGACATTAAACAAACTTTAGATTACCAAGGACTGATTCACAAATATGAACAACAAGTTTAGCTACACAAATTTGAAGCAAACTGAAATAATAAAAAACAGAAATTAAATTGCATTCACTAAAATTAAAAGTGCATTAAAATTTAAATGACAGGAAAGTAAATTGGGACCAGAACTTCAAATTCTAGACAACTTTTACATTAATCACCTAATCCCTATTTATACAAAAAATAATCTCTGTGTCTTCAGGTCTTGTGTTTCTTTCCTTCAATCTTGACCTTTGATCAATTAGGTACATCTTGTGAACAATCTGAGCCATCCATGGATACTTTTGAAGCAAAGATTGGTGACATGGCTATTTGAATGAGCTGGAAAAAATGAAAGAAGTGGGTTTTGGGATTTGTGGGAAACTGGGTAAAAGGTTGAAGGTGGTTTAGGGTGTGGTGAGATTTGGGTAAAAGAGAGAAGGAGAGTTGGAGTGTTTGGGGAGGAGAGAAAGAAACTTAGGATCACGTGTTCTAGGGTTTGTGGATTGGGGGAATATGGGAAGAAGAAGAAGGCGGGGGGTGGGTCCAGGTTTTATCAATTGACCGGTATGGTTGGATAAAATGGGTGAGGGTGAACGGGTCACGATTGGACCGGGGTTTGTTTGGATTGGGCCTAAGTGGTTTGAGTTAGTGTTTATATTTGGACTTAAGGATTATTAGTGAAACCTATTTATCATTTAGGGACCAAATGTGTAAAATCCAAAAATCCAGGGACCAATCAAGCAATTTATGAAGTATTATCCAAGGGGCTGACTTTGTCAATCACCAAAAGTGCGTGGACTGAATTTGCCAATTTGTGAAACCCGAGGACTAAACTTGACAATTTTAAAACTCGGGGATCAAAACCGTAATTTCTCAAACTTTTGACATTTTTCACCAAAGGACTAATTATGACAACTTATGATTTCAAAAGGACCTTTGGTGACTTTTCTTTTAAATTGCATGCTCGGGGACTATTTCTCAATCAATTTTGAAAGACGGATTTGGACTAAATGCCGATTATGCAAATTTTGTTCGTTTTTCATTTGTTTTTGCATCTGAAACATATAAAACACAATTTTGAGATATTTTCAGTATTTTGATGCATTTCGGAGTGTTTTTAGATGTTTTGCAGTTTAGATTTGACCAAAAATGATGAGTGAATACGCACTCATCAGTAGCCTTAATTACTTTCCCTTTAGTTAATTTGTAGAAAACGTAATCAAAAACAAAAACCCGTAACATCGAGCATTTTAATAACAAACCTCAAACGAAATTCTCAATTCACACCTCGTTGGGAAACGACCCGGATATCCTTATCCGGTATCACATGTCTCGCTCACGGGATTTGATTGACTACCCTTTTTCCTAAAAGGTTTTTCGATTTGATTCTCGTGTTTATTTTGATATTGATATTATTATACTATTTCACCCACACACCACCTTTAAGCCCTAATCAATAGATCTAATGATAATGCAAGTAAATAAAGTAAAGAAAGGGATAGAAATGACACAACCGATTTATAGTGGTTCGGCTACAAGGAAACCTTCCTTTCCCCACTCCACTCCCCGAGTCACCTACTCGAGAGTTCAAGCACTATGTCAACAAACTCCTTCAACTTGGCGGAGAAGCCTTCACAACGTTGCTTACACATGTTTCTGGTACAAAGCTAAATACCGAGTCCGTAACACGGTGGACCAAACCAACACGACTATTACGCAACAACTATGTGAAATATCAAATACAAGATCTTTGCTACAGAAATCTTGTGGAGGAACAAATCAATCAAGGACCCCTTACTTGGATGACTTGTAGAATGCTCGTGATCTCGCCTTAGAGAAGGACCTATATGAGAATCTCTAAAGAAAGAAAGAATAACAACTCTATAGATCAAGTGATCTTTTGTTAGAAGAGAATGAGAATATATGAGAGAATTAGTAAGAAGAGGGGTGAGTTAGAATGAAGAAATGGCTCTCTATTTATAGGCAAAACTTGCCACTGTTCCCCAGATCCCACGGATCCCTCCCACAAGGGATCCTTCTAGTGTAAACCTATGGATCCGTGGGACGCTCCTCTTCGCCCATGGGTTTTTTGGTTATGGGTCATGGGTTATGGGTTGGTCCATGGGTATTTCTTTAGATACAATGTATCTAATGAGTACAATGTATCTAGTCAAGTGGGTATGGGTCAATACCATGGGTTATGGATATGATCCATGGGTTGTGATTTTTACCCATCCTAATAAACTATTACAACAAATGATTTATTACAACAATTTGTATTAAGTGACTATATGTAAATGCTTAACAAAAATAACATGTATCCTTATAATTTTACTTATGATAACATTATATTTTTTATCAACAAAACACAAAGAGATCGCAAAAATATTAATAAACGTTTTTACGGTTTATTTGTATTAACACAATCAATTCAGCCAGACACTACACATGTTTCATCCATACCCACTCACACTACTGCTCCATCTGCCTTACTGACTGGCATGCGTAAAGCCCGCATGGTTGTTAGAGTGCTTGGATATCGTGAGCGATATTCATTCCTACCTGCATCAGCTTCCCAGATGACCCGAACTGCTTACATGGGTCCCTCTACCACTCTAGTATCACTATCATCATCATCCACCCAATCACCACCAAGCTTCGAGTCCGAAGGCCATGTATAAAACCAGAGATCATCTGATCCTCGTGCAAACCTAGAATTTGCAAAGTTTCATCGGTGTACCTTGTAACGAAGGACCTTGTGCTTTTGTTGTCCCTTTGCTTGATAGTATGCACGACTAGATGGGTCTTGGTGTACTTCTTCTGTTGGCTAAAGTGTGATCGAAACTTAGCCTTAAGGTCGTCAAGACTTACAATGCTCCCCAACTTCTATCCATTCCACCATATTCTTGTGGAGTCTCGGAGTGTGTATGTAAACATGTGGCATGCTACAGGCATGACCTACTTCTGCATCTTGATAGCGCCTTCGAACAAGTGTAAGAAGTTGTCAGGATCGCCTTTTCCATCGTAGGTGCCTATGTGAGTGGGCATCTTTACACAAAAGGCGTGCAAGCTCCAGAGGCTTTGGCATAGTAAAGGTTATATGGAGGTGGATAAACAGGTGTAGGGTTATATGGGTTAGGAAATGGTTGTGTGTATGCAAGGTAAACTGTTGAGGTTGATACGAAGGGTTTCCACCCATTGACTGTGTAGGAATGTATCCATAGGGCATTTACTGGTAACTCTGGTTGGGGAGAGAACCATTCGGAGGGTAGGTGTTATAGGTTTGAGCAGGTAGGTAGGGGTTCATTCCTGGGGGGGTAACTAATTCATCCCCAAGTATGGAGGAGGGCCTCCAACACTCGAGACATATGACGGGGGTATCAGAGCCCCCATCCCTTCTCTTCCTGAGTGGGAAACTAGGAGAGGTGGTAGGTTTACCCCTCCGTTCCCTACTGGGTTGCTTCCTCCGTTAGAGTTCTCGTACCTTCTTTTGCCTTGTACTCTTTCCCTTCTTCCCGGATCTCCCCCGGGACCTTCTTCAAAACCCACAGTCCTTCCATTAGGCCTTCTTATGGAAGGAGAACCATTTTGTAGGGCCGAAAGCCCCCTATTAATCGGTTGAGGCCTCTTATCTACCTCAATCTCTTCATCATATTCCTCACTGGAATATTCTAGTTCCCTTCGCATTTCAATGTTGCGAACTTGCCTCTTATGAGCCCTCAGTAAAGACTCTAAGGCTTCGAAGTTTGCCTCAATGAAGGCAGGGCTAATTTCTGGAATAGGGTTAGCGGAAGTTGAGGCGTGATGTACCAGACTGGTTTCCAAGCGAGATCATGTAGTGAAGGTGGAGGTTGTTATGGGGGCGAGATTATCGGTGTTAGTTGTGTTGAGAGGGACCAGTGGTACGTGAAACCACGGTGGAGGTGTATCTTCCCTTCCTCGGTTCCATGCCGGAAAGGTAGCGTAATCGGTTAAGGTTTTAAGACTTGGTGATTACGAGACTAATAGTAGCGGTCCCACGGATGGCGCCGCATGATTGTACAATAAATTGCACTACCGGCTTCATGATGATCAAAGGTATGAGGGGTGTATGTTCAAGCCAAGATTGTCTTTCACCTGAGAATAAGAAATATGAAGACACTACGTTAAGTGATTACGCAGGGGTAGGACCCTGCGAACCACCTCCGGCGTGAGAGTAAGTATGAGTTATGGTTGTATAAGTATGTGTAAGTAAGGAGATGAGTGTGAAATGAGCTTACCATTATCCATTGCCCCGTCCAACCTTTTTATAGTGGAAGAAATAGGGTTAGGGGCACTTCTGCGTGAATGTCGGAGAACATGGGGGCGTCTCATATTTGTAGGTAACCGCTAGGGCTTAGTGACCCACGTTCTCAAACTTGGTGGGGAAGCCAGGAAAGAGAGGGAGATCGTGGGTTTGACCAAGTCAGGATGTTCTCCTATCCATTACTCATTAGTCAACCGTACCCTGAAGGGCTTAAGGCTTCGAATGGCGAATTCCCCTAAGGTAACCTTCGTGATAACGAATGGTTTGACGCCTATGAATATTCTGGAGACCTAACTTGGGCCTTCGAATAGAAGGGCTTCGACACGTCTCGAATGAGTGTCTTTCGATCTGTTCGGAGGGTACATCATCAGGTTCCATACAGATCAGTTAAAGAGAGTTGAGCCAGCATGCTTATAGGCTTATGAGCAGCGTGTTGACGCTCTTGATCGCACTAAAAATGTGTTATTTGAGAGCATGGAGTTGGAGAGGCACGAGAGGATTTGGTTAGGTTTCAGGTTTGAGGCTCAGGTTGAGATTGTTAGAGAGCTGGACAGCAGATCATAAGCATTGGGCAGAGGACAGGCCAGGATGCATGGAAGACTTGAGGAGTTAGAGAGGATCCAGTGGATTGCCCGGGATACTGCCAGAGCTGAGTGGCAAAGGACTTCAGATTTGGAGTCCATGTTAGCCTCCCAAATGAGGCGCATTATGATTCTGGAGGCTACTCAGCGAGAGCTTTTGCTAGCATTGAGCGTTTGAGCGGAGAGCACGGTCATCCCTAGATCTTTGTTGTATGTTGTAGTACACTAAACTGGATTATGACAGTTAGTGTTGTTATGAATCTTGTATTGCCGCTTATGATTTATGAACTTTGTAACCGAAATTTCCATCTATGGCAAGCTTGATTTCCTATCCAATTGTCCTTTCTTTCATAATCTGTTCATATGTGCTATCTGTGATGTTTACACTATTACCTGGTACTTACCTTGTTTAAAAGGTTCTATCTCTCATCACCTTTCTTAATGCAGAAAATGCCACCAAAAAGAAGATCAAAAGCAACCAACTCGGTGGAGTCGCTAATGCTCCTATTCCAAATTAGGGTCACTCGCAATCGAGCAACAAACACCGCTACCCCAAAGAAGGGTCACACATGATCAAAGCTGCGATGCCCCACACCGGTAGGGATACTCCCAATCAACCTACCATGAATCAAGCTATGATAGACCAATGGTCAATGAGCGATGAATGCAGCTCTAGCTGCAGCAAATCACTCCTCTAATGAAACTAGAACCTCAAGACCAGCCATCCATGGCCGCAGCTGCACCTACTAGGACTTTTGAAAAACCATGACTGGTGGTTTTAGTGGAACCGAAGGAGCTGTCGGTTTGACCAGGTGGATCGAGAAACTTGAGACTGTGTTTCGAATCTTTAACTATGAAGAAGAAGCCAAGGTTAAGTATGCATCATTCACTTTCACAGATGCTGCCTTGACCTGGTGGAACAATTACTTGAAGTTCGCAAGTATTGATTTTGCCTATGCCATGCCATGGGAAAACTTCAAAGAAATGGTGCTTCAAAAATAATGCCCTCGTAATAAGATAAAGAAGCTGGAGCACGAGTTCTGGAACCTCAAGGTTCAAGGCACAAACATGGCCGCTTACAACCAGCGCTTTCAAGAATTGGCCTTGCTATGCCCTGAAATGGTTCAAACTGAAACTCGGTTGTTGGAAAGGTACATCAGGGGACTGCCCCCATCCATCAAGGGAAATGTCACCACTTCTAAGGCTGCTGATCTTCATGAAACCATCGAGGTAGCCAATAAACTCATGGACCAAGTAATTGAGGATGCTGCTTTGGAAAAAGTGGTCGACAATACGAGGAAACGGGATGACCACTCTCGAAGCTACAACAACAATGGGAATCACAGCAACAATAGTGGAAGCTACAACAACAGCCAGAACAAAAGGCAAAATGTTGCTAGAGCTTATGCAGCTGAGACTGGAGAAAGGAAACCGTGACGCCGAGGATCGCACCACCTGTAACCGATGCACATTGCACCACAAGGGCAGTACCAAATGCCGCGCTGTCGAAGATTGGACATTTGACCAGGAACTGCAGGTACAAATCTTTGGCAATGGTTCAAACAGCACCAGCTCAGGACCCAAAGGCTGCTATAACTTGCACTGGTTGTGGTGAAAAGGGGCATTATAAGAATAAATGCCGAAAACCCATAAACCAAGGCAATGGGGGAAATCAAGGTAACTGAAATAACCAAGGAAACCAAGAAAGCCATGGAAATGGCAGGATCCAGGGGAATGTTGGACAACAGGATACCCAGGGAAATAGTGGAGGAGCTCGTGGAAGGGTCTATGTTGTGACCAAAGTGTAAGCTCAAGAGGACCCGAATGTCGTGAGGGGTACGTTCCTTATAAATAACCGTTATGCATCCATATTGTTTGATACGGGAGCGGATAGGAGTTTTGTTTCTAATGCATTTAGTCCACTACTCGATATTGCCCCGACTACTTTAGACAATGCATAAAATGTGGAACTAGCTAACGGTAACGTAAAAAGGGTAGATATCATCATAAGAGGTTGCACCTTAAATCTGTTAAACCACCCATTCAACATCAATCTTTTGCCAGTAGAATTGGGTAGTTTTGATGTTATCGTCGGGATGGATTGGTTATCAAAATACCATGCTGCCATCATTTGTGACGAGAAGCTCGTCCGAATACCCTATGGAAATAAAGTCCTAATCAGAAGGAGATAGAAGTGATAGAAGAAGCGCGTCAAGACTACACATCATTTCCTACACTAAGGCGTTGAAGTGTATCGAGGAAGGATGTCATCTCTTCCTAGCCCAAGTCACTGGGAAGGAAGAAGAGAAACCGGAAGAAAAACGTTTGGAGGACGTGCCCATAGTGAGAGAATTTCCAAAAGTCTTTCTTGAATATTTGCCAGGACTTCCACCAGCCCGACAGGTCGAATTCCAGATCGATTTAGTGCCTGGTGCCGCTCCTGTGGCAAGAGCACCTTATCAACTAGCTCCAACAGAACTACAAGAGCTATCAAACCAGTTGTCGGAACTTACGGAAAAAGGATTCATCAGACCGAGTTCTTCACCATGGGGAGCACCGGTTCTATTCGTCAAAAAGAAGGATGGAACTTTCCGAATGTGCATCGACTACCGTGAGTTGAATAAACTGACCATTAAGAACCGTTACCCACTTCCAAGGATCGACGATTTATTCGATCAACTTCAAGGTTCGAGCGTTTATTCAAAAATTGACTTAAGGTCCGGATACCATCAACTAAGAGTTTAGGAAGAAGATATTCCCAAGACCGCCTTCAGAACTCATTATGGACATTATGAGTTCCAAGTCTTGCATTTTGGGCTGACCAACGCACCAGCTGTGTTCATGCACCTCATGAATCGAGTGTGCAAACCATACCTGGACAAATTTGTAATCGTTTTCATTGAAGATATCTTGATTTATTCCAAGAACATGAGAGAACACGAGGAACATCTTAGGTTGATCTTGGAATTGCTAAAGAAAGAGGAGTTGTATGCTAAATTCTCGAAGTGTGAGTTTTGGATATCAACTGTGCAATTTCTGGGTCACGTAATCGACAGTCAGGGTATTCATGTAGATCCCGCAAAGATCGAGTCAATAAAGGATTGGGCGACACCCACAATGCCTACTAAAATACACCAATTCTTAGGACTCGCTGGATACTACAGAAGGTTTATTGAAGGCTTCTCAAAGTTCGCCAAGTCTTTAACCAAACTAACCGTAAAAACGTCAAGTTTGGACGGGAGAAAAAAGAAGAAGCTTTTCAACTCCTTAAGGGAAAGTTGTGTAGTGCACCTATCTTGGCCCTACCTGAGGGTAGTGAAGACTTTGTTGTTTATTGTGACGCTCACGTAAGGGGCTAGAGCGTGTTAATGCAAAGAGAGAAGTTAATAGCATACGCCTCTCAGCTTGAAAACCCACGAAAATTACACAACACACGACACGGAATTAGGATCGGTTGTGTTCGCACTCAGAATTTGGAGACATTATTTGTATGGCACAAAGTGTGTCGTGTACACCGATCACAAAAGCCTACAACACATTTTGGACCAAAAAGAACTGAACATGAGACAACGTCGATGGTTGGAATTACTCACCGACTACGACTGCGAGATTCATTACCATCCGGGTAAAGCAAATGTAGTTGCTGATGCTCTCAGTAGAAAAGAGTGACCAAAACCCCTTAGAGTCAAATCTTTAGGTATGACAATCAGTTCACCTCTTCCATCCAAGATTCTTGAGGCTCAATCAGAAGCACTCAAAGAAGAGAATCAACCAAATGAGAACCTTTACGGAATGCCAGAAAGTGAAAATGGATTCGTAAAAAGGTCGGATGGTACCTTATATTTTAAGGATTGAAGTTGGATTCCACATTACGGAGGAATTCGTGATATCATTATGCATGAATCCCACAAATCTAAATACTCCATACACCCAGGATCTGACAAGATGTATCTAGATCTGAAGAAATTGTACTGGTGGCCAAACATGAAGGCCGACAATGCGACTTATGTTAGCCAATGTTTAACATGCTCGAAAGTCAAAGCCGAACACCAGAGACCCTCAGGTCTACTGGTACAACCCGAAATTCCCGAATGGAAATGGGAACGCATAACAATGGACTTTATCATCAAGCTACCTAAGACCTCTAATAGCTACGACACTATTTGGGTAATAGTTGATTGTCTCACCAAGTCAGCTCATTTTCTACCGATAAAGGAAAATGACGGTATGGACAAACTTGCACGATTGTACCTAAAGGAAATCATCGCACGCCATGGAGTCCCAATCTCCATAATCTCGGATAGAGATAGCCATTTCACCTCAAATTTCTGGAAGTCACTCCAAGATGCATTAGGATCTAACCTTGACATGAGCACCGCTTACCATCCTCAAACTAATGGATAAAGCGAAAGGACCATTCAAACCCTCGAGGATATGCTAAGAGCATATGTGATAGATTTTGGAAATGGCTGAGATAAACACTTGCCATTAGCCGAGTTCTCTTACAACAACAGCTATCACACAAGCATCAATGCTGCACCATATGAAGCACTCTATGGTCGAAAGTGCAGATCGCCCATGTGTTGGGCCGAGGTCGGAGAAAGTCAACTTACTGGTCCAAAACTAGTTCAAGAGACTACTAAGAAGATTTTGCTAATCAAGAACCGGCTACAAGCAGCTTGTGATCGTCAAAAGAGCTACGCGGACAAAAGACGAAAGCCACTTGAGTTCCAAGTGGGAGATAAAGTCATGCTAAAAGTTTTGCCATGGAAAGGCATAATCCGTTTCGGAAAACGTGGAAACGTAAATCCTCATTACATTGGACAATTCAAAATTCTCGCAAGAATCGGGCCTGTGGCTGATAACATCAAATAGTCCTGAATATTAAGTGTCAAGTTCCCCCGATAATGCTCGTTATTTATATCATTTATATGGATTTACGCTTGTTTTCCATTGTTTTCCACTTCAGGTAAATTACGAGCATTGGAGCTAAAGAGACGCGGAAATGGAAACATTACTAAAGATTTATCACAAGATGCCTATTTTGAAGAAGTTACGGCATAACTCGCCTCACATTACGCAGTAACTATTGCGTGACCCAGAAGTCCAACTTATCAAGAGGTTACGGTGTAACTCTTCCCAAAGGTTACGACGTAACTCCATTAGGTCAAAAGAGGTTACACACCGCTGATACTTACTCCGTAACCTCGCATCACTTACGACGTAACCGAAGTTTAATGAAGACTACGGCACCCACTTATAAGGTTACGTAACGAAAGCGATCTAGTGCATTTACGGGGAAATAGAAGGTTACTGCGTAACTCCTATATTGGTTACTGCCGTAACATAGACTCGCCTATAAATACCCCAATTCCAATTTCAAGGCATCCCATTCCACACACAACACTCGAGAGCGTGGGAAAAAGCTCAAGGCAGGTATAGGGAAGCATACGAAGCTGTTTCCAAGGGAGAAGTCACACCATTACGATAAGCTTTAGCGTTTATTATTTATTTTACTTTCAATTCATGTATTTCGTACCTTTGAATATTGAATTGATTTGCATGATTAATAAGAGCGGCTAAGCACCCTTTGGTGCTAGCCTAGTTATGATTCTTTAATTGTTTTATTTACGTTTACCTTTACTTCCGTACAATTATTTCTAAGTGTATGCATGCATAGTTCTTTGGTAGTCACCCTTGGTTCGGTAGTTTTGAATGGCAATAGAGGCCAATTGCCTAGGAGATATGACCAACTAACCCTAGGTAAGCGGACTGAGACGGGAAGGGTATGATATGACCAACTGACGACCCTTTCTACTTGTGCGATTTGACCAACTGATCACCTATCGTTTGGATGAACTTAAGAATTGGGGGTGTAGTGTCTAAGTTCCTAACGGTCGGGCACTCACTATTTAGAATCTAGCATGTAGCGGTACTTAATGACTTGGCTTAGGGGACCAGGAACAACAGACTTATGACGGTGCCTTTGATTTCTCTTGTGGTGGCATCTTTGCGATAGGTTAGGCAAATTGACCAAATGCTTTCCTCTCGAATTTGACCCCACCTGAAGTAATTGGAAGTAGGTAGACGTACACATAACTAGCTAGGAGGATTGACTAGGTTAGCACGACTATTCCTCTATTGATTTCCCTTTACCATTTATTTGTTGTTATTTTATATTCTGCATTAGTAGTTTAATTAATTAAATACCTATCGAAACCATTATTATTCTGTGACAATTTGACTTAGTAATAATCCAACACACATAGCTCTTGGGACGACCTCGGCTTTACCATTTACTACACTACACACGACCGGGTACACTTCCTGTTAGTGCATTAGGGTAGACCATAGGTATAGCGAGACACTATAAATATTAAGAGCTGGTCAATAAAACCTGCATCAAGTTTTTGGCACCGCTGCCGGAGAGTTATATTAGGATTGATATTAAGTCTTTCATTTCTTTTCTCACGATCATATTTCAAGTTTTCAGGTACCATGGAAGTTATTAACATCGATGACCTCACTCTTGAGGAATACTTGACGTTGACTAGAGCGGTAAAGGGCGGGTCTCGTAAGACCAAAAATCGAGCGGATGTTCGTTCGAGATTAAAGACCAATTTATGAGGGCTTCGCTAACCCTTTTCGTGAAATAGGGACGAAGATTCATATGAGCACGTTGAAAATGTCCTATACATCGCTAGCCTTTTCAACATTCCCGGCGTGTCTCATGATGCTGTTATGCTCAGGGTCTTCCCAATGACCCTCACTGGAGCAGCTAGAAGATGGATCGAAAGATTTCCCGCATGGGCAGTTAACACTTGGGCACTACTGAAGAAACACTTTATCCAAAGATATTGCCCCACCATCGAAAATTTCTCATCAGCTTTTGGAGATCCATAACTTCAAACAAGAAGACGACGAAACTCTGTATCAAGCTTGGGATAGATACAACGATCTTCTTTATAAGTGTCCTACCAATGATCTAAATAACCGAGAAGGTCAATATTTTCTACAAAGGAATAAATGTTACTACAAGACGGATGCTGGACTATCAAGGACCTATCCCGAACATGACTCCTACTATCTCACGCAATTGAAGCCATTCAAAATGACGGACCATTCTCAAAATGGCATGACGGTGGAAGTAAAAGAAACCAAGGCGGGCTTCGACGGAATTGCGCAATCACTAGTAAAATTGAAAGTCTCTGTCGAGATATGCTTTGAAGGTCGAGAAACCGTTCATGCCATCCAAGAGGGTTGTGAAAGAGGAGGACATCTTATGAAAAATTGTCCTCATATGGACGAAGAGGATATTGAAGAAGCTAAGTATGGAGAAAATTGACCATTTTACGGTGATAATCGAAATAGTAATGGTTATCGTGGAAATTACAACCGTGGGCCTTATGGAGAAAGAAAGCCCGGTCTTGAAGAAACAATTAATAAATTTCTAGAAAAGAATTACCCAAGGCAAAAGGAGCGAGATGAGTGGTTAAAGGAATTCCAGGAAAACACCGACGAAACATTTCCAAACACGACTCAACTCTCGAAAAACCTTGAATCCATGGTGATTAGGCTCAGTGAGAAAGTAAGGAGAAATAACGATAAACCTGAAGGACCTAAACCAGCTACGGAATGCAAGGTAATTTTTTTTGATGATAACTCAAAAGTTCAAGTCAATGATACAAATTCGGGGAAAAATTCGTCCATAGAATCGAATTACGTAACATACCTAATGAGTTATGGCGTAACCTTGTGTTTAACGGCGACGCGCGAGTTGTGAAGAATCTCGAGGAAAGAGAATCTAATGAATTACGACGTAACAAGAATCTCGATTCGGCGCTTAGGATACATGGGCAAAAAATTCTTAGAGCGTGAACGGTTTAAAAACTCGAGGAACTCTCCTTGAAGATGAAGAAGAGCCACTTATCACTCACGGTGTACTCTGTCGTCATTACTGATGAAGAAACCACTAGGGCATGGCCTTCATGCATCCCCTTCCATGAGTATTGCAATGGAGGAGACAATGAAAGAAAGGAAGAATGGACGTGCCCTCATGAGCGTGGAAGACATTGTATTAAATTCGGAGAATTAGCCTTTAAAGATTGGTACGCAATTCAATTTGGGGACGCCAAGATCAACCCAAATCTTCTTATGCCCTCTGCACGGATGAGCACTTAAGACAAACTGACAACAAGAAACTACGTAGTCACTGGTGCGAAAAAGTAAAAAATCCTGTGGAAATTTTAAAGTCCATGCAACCGTCGGCGATATGTGTAATGGGGAAGCAACTCGGAAGATTAGGAAAATATGAATTCTTTTGGTCCTCAACCAATGATGAGGAGAGAACAAGTTTACCTTGGCTGGAAAATTTAGGATTCGATAATTGGGTAAAAATTAAGTATGGATATGTGGACACATTAACCAAAGAGAAAATTTGGAAGGAATTCATGGATCGAGAAAACTCAAACGACAAAAGTCTCGACTACACAAATGAAATAACTATTGACAATGAGAAAGAGTTGGTTTGTAATGATAAAGAAGAATGCAAGCGCATTCGGTGGAAAATCTTTCGATGAAGAATGGTTCAAGGACAACGATGGCGATGATATTGAAGGGATCCTAGATTACCTTGAATTTCAAGGAAATGAGGAGTTCACTAATCCGATGATGAGGCTTACTAACGAAGGAGGTTCAAGCTCTGGGAATTCCCTACAAAGACCACCCCAATTGTAGTCAAAAAATATGAATTCACTCGCTAACACCTAGGGCCGGAAGAGAAATTTTGTAAGGTCCGAAAAATCGGCTGTTGAATACCTCAATCGCCTCAAATGTTTCATGGATGAGACATAATTTGATGAAGGATATTTAAGAAGTAGGGTAAGCTCAAAGGCCCCATAGGAGCCCCGACTCTTAGTCTAGCTTAAAGACTTCGTTAATAAAGAAAAGTGCTCTTTCAGGAGACAACACGAATTTTCCCTTTCTTTTGTTTTTATTTCCTTCTTTGGGTTTTGTGTTTTCTAACCATTTTTGCGGAGACAAAGTAATTACTATTGCTGCAGTTCTTGATGCACCAGGTGGCAGAACTCATCTTGGTGATTACGCGTAACCAACATTTTAGGCAATTCTTGGCGCATTACCAATTCTGGTAATTCCATCTCTCGTTATTCTGCGGTAACTACTCGCTTCAGCTCATACCAGGTTTTGCCGATTCGGCGTAACTCCTAATAGGAGTTCGGCGTAACTCTCCACTAATTCTTTCATTTTAAAACACGATAACGTTGTATTAGTTTTTAAATCAACTTTGTGATTGTGTTCCCTGTAAACCCTCACGTGACTTCACTCGTCCACTTGGGACACCAAGTTTAAAAACTTGTTGCATTAAGCTAAATGCAACCATGATTCCTATGAAAGTGAGTTAGGTTTATTTTTCATTTTATTTTTCTTTTTAGAATTATGCTTGTCGGTATTGTGATTTCAGGGATGGAAGTTTGGTCATGACGCTTAAACGAAGGAACGGTTCAAGTGGGAGGACGGGAGTAGAATTATATCTTGAACTTTATTTCGCCCATATTGAAAATTATGACATGTTTTTCAGAACCTAACTAGATTAGACCTTAGCCGAGCACATACAACCCTTGACATTACATGGTGAGATTACCCTTATCCGTTACCTTTATTTTACCCCAAATCCACCAAATTATGAGTGTGCCGGTAGCTTGTAAACTTTAGAACTTGGCCTTTGCATCATTTCGAGACCATAGACGAGGTATGTTGAGTTAGCTCGATGTATTTCTACTTTTCAGTTTTAGAAAGGCAATATTATAGGATTATCACCCAAACAGCCTACCATTGTGAGTCTATCGATTAGTCACCTCGACATTTCGACCCCCATGTGAAACCCTTTTGTTGCACTCATCTTTAGTGCAAGATACCCTAGATACACCCTTCTGAGCCATTCCTTTCATTTTTTTAACCCAATATATTATTTCGTTACACCCTTAGCCTACCTGTAGTCTTTTATTTGTGATTGGGAAGTCATCATTTGCCTAAGTTCAAGGTTCGAGTGGAAAGGTTTGGAAATCGCTTTCATCGACAACATTTATGAAGATCATTGAAGACCCCCCGAATTCCCTTTGTTCATCTCAAGTGGGGGGATGTTATGTTCAAAAAAAAAAAAGTTAGTTGATTGAGTTATGATATTGTAAAGTGCGATGTTATAAGAACTATAGTATGAGCTTTATTGATTAGTATCGAGGAGGCCACCTCGGTCACATTAGAAGATTGGAGTTGGAGGTATACCAACTGAAGAAGAAAAGGTAGTGTGCCCATCCACGGCGTCCTCTAATGGCAACCTTGCATTTCATGATCGGTCTGGACTTAAGCTTAAACTTTGGGCGGACGGTAAGTGGTGATGACTTAGTTAAAGATTTAGACTACCTGCTTGTTTTTCATTTTACACCAATTATATATCCCATGTCTTATCCTACCCTTTAGTCATTAAGCGTGTCTAGGTGATGCAGCGAGCAATCTTTGGTGTCTTGGCCATGGATTTGGTCATGTATCATTGATTTTGTCCACTTCGCCGTGACATGTTAGCAATGACGAGTCACCCCTTAACCTTTGTCGTGTCTACCCATATTGCCTTCGAGAATTGTTTAGCCCTTAACTCTAGTGGTGGAGATTTGTGTAACCGCCAAGCTTATGATATATAATACATGCTGTATGGATTGAGTGATCACCCCCGAAATTGACACTTAGAATAGTTGAGAGATTTAAGTGTTTGTTCCCCTTTACGTGAGTGTTCGGCTTTGTTTTATTCTAGCATAAGGGATTTGTAAACTAATATTTTCCAGGTTTTGGGAGAAATCTTTTTAGGAATCTATCTAATAAGGTGCGCTTGAGGCAAGTAGAGTTCAAGTAACGGGATATTTGATAACATCAAATAGTCCTGAATATTAAGTGTCAATTTCCCGATAATGCTCGTTATTTATATCACTTATATGGATTTACGCTTGTTTTCCATTGTTTTCCACTTTCAGGTAAATTATGAGCATTGGAGCTAAAGAGACGCGGAAATGGAAACATTACTAAACATTTATCACAGTATGCCTATTTTGAAGAAGTTACGGCGTTTCGTCTCACCATGATGCAAGTAGCTGACCGTGAAGTCCACTTATCAAGAGGTTACGGCGTAACTCTTCCCAAAGGTTACGACGTAACTCCATTAGGTCAAAAGAGGTTACGGTAAACATTACTGCCAGCATTATCTGCATCACTACGGCGTAACCGATTTTAATGAAGACTACGGCGTAACCATATAAGGTTACCGTAGCGAGCGATCTAGTGCATTTACGAGGAAATAGAAGGTTACAGGTGTAACTCCTATATTGGTTACGTAGTAACCGACTGGCCAATAAATACCCCACGAATTCTAGCATTTCAAGGCATCCCATTCCACACACAACACTCTGAGAACGTGGGAAAAAGCTCAAGGAAGGTATAGGGAAGCATACGGAGCTGTTTACAAGGGAGAAGTCACACTATTACGATAAGCTTTAGCGTTTATAATTTATTTTACTTTCAATTCATGTATTTCGTAACTTTGAATATTGAATTGATTTGCATGATTAATATTAGCGGCTAAGCACCCTTTGGTGCTAGCCTAGTTATGATTCCTTAATTGTTTTGTTTACGTTTACCTTTACTTCCGTACATAAATTTCTAAGTCTTTACATGCATAGTTCTTTGGTAGTCACCCTTGGTTCGGTAGTTTTGAATGGCGATAGAGGCCAATTTCCTAGGAGATATGACCAACTGACCCTAGGTGAGCGGTGAGGAAGAGGGAATGATGACCAATGGCGACCCTTTACTTGTGCGATTTAACCAACTGATCACCTATCGTTTGGATGAACTTAAGAATTGGGGGTGTAGTGTCTAAGTTCCTAACGGCCGGGCACTCACTATTTAGAATCTAGCATGTAGCGGTACTTAATGACTTGACTTAGGGGACCGGGAACAGGTGATGACGTCGCTTTGATTTCTCCTATGGTGGCATCTTTGCTGATAGGTTAGGGCAAATTGACCAAATGATGTCCTCTCAAATTTGATCCCACCTGAAGTAATTGGAAGTAGGTAGACGTAGACATAACTAGCTAGGACGATTGACTAGGTTAGCACCACTATTCCTCTATTGATTTCCCTTTACCATTTATTTACCGTTATTTTATATTACGCATTAGTAGTTTAATTAATTAAATGCGTTATGAAACCATTATTCTGTGACAATTAGACTTAGTAATAATCCAACACACATAGCTCTTGGGGCTAACTCGGCTTTACCATTTACTACACTACACACACGACCGTTTGTTAGTTCATTCATTAGTGTAGACCATAGGTATAGCGAGACACTAAAAATATTAAGACCTGGTCAGTAAAACCTGCATCAGTAGCCTACCGACTCGAGTTACCTCAAGAACTCAACTCTGTGCACAACATGTTTCACTTATGCATCCTGAAGAAATGTCTTTCTGACAAAACTCTTGCTATACCATTGGAAGAAATTCAAATCGACGAAAGGTTGAATTTTGTCGAGGAACCTATTGAGGTTATGGATCGAGAAATCAAAGGGCTCAAGCAAAGTCGCATCCCCATCGTTAAGGTCCGTTGGAACTCTCGAAGAGGTCCAGAATACACGTGGGAACATGAAGATGAGTTCAATCGTAAATACCCACATATTTTCTTAACTTCAGCAAGTAACTCTAACTAAAAATCGAGGACGGTTTTCCTTTTAAGGCGGGGAGGATGTGACACACTGTAATTTTTCACTTATTATTAAATAATAAATGGTAATTTATTATTATTAAGCATATTCATTAAGCATACATAAGCTTGCCTGATCATTTGAGTGGATAACTCACACCCTGTAGCCTGTTGCATTTTTTTTGCATTCATCGCATAATTTGAATATTGTGTTATTTTAGTTCTAGAATTCTCTTATACTAAAGTTGTAAAGAGCGAGGTTATCTCGTTTTCCACTTGAATGACACCACCGCAGCGTCTTGACACTATGATAAGGGCAAAATAAACATATGATAAATCCCCGGAATAGAAAATATTACCCTTATAATACCATTTTAGAAGCGTGTTCATAAAGGCGTTTGATTATAAAAGTATCAAATTATAATACTTCAGTCATGGTATAATATCGCGAGACATAAAATACATACTACAAATTTTAGTTTACTTACAACACTCAATAATTAAAACTTACCTCATAAATCAAAATTATACAAATTAATTAAGAAAATAAATAAAATTCCTATCCATCTACTTTGGTTTAACCGCCCCCCCCCCTCAATTTTTTTATCATTTTCTGCCTTTCTCCTATTCCCCACGTTTCTCTCATAAAGGATAATAACAAATTCTCTCCTACCCAAAAAGTCTCTACCTCTACCTTCTACTGCTACCTCACGCCTAGGTCAACTCACCAAAAAGGAAGGGTTGATAAAAATGGATCCTGAGAAAGCCTCTTTCATCTCCACTTTCTTGTACAAGGTAATTAGGTGTTTGTTTTTGTTGGTTCTTCGCCAACACCTACGCCGCCCCAGTTTCAATCAAGAATCAGAGTGTCCAAGAGATGGCTATAGGAGCATCATATGTCGTTTTCTCCTTCCTATCCTTCCAATAAGGAGTCGCCTGGTGTGAGGATAGGTGTAAGAGATAAGAAGGTCTTAGCTTAATATGGTATTACACCATGTCCCCAATACCATCTAAAGGCTTTTCTATTTCATTGATTAGAGCGGAGAGTCCCTCTCATCCATCATACATACCTCTCTCAAAACTCTTTACATCTTACTTGGCGTTAAGCATGGGTTTTGTTGAGATCGAGCCAAGAAGGTGGCGATTAAGTTTAGTTTTGATCTCGAGTTGCATTCATCCTATTCAGGTTTCATCTCCCTTTGATAAGGTTTACTATTTTTGCTCTTCTTGTAAATTTAATCATACTATGAACCTTGAAAATGAGATGTGAAGTTTTGATAATTTGTATTGATTCATGCTTGAATTTGGTTAATTAAGTTGTCAACATCCTTTGGTGTTAAGTTGTTGTTTATTTCATTGG
>OU343220.1:79874319-79912918 GCA_910596185.1 Chrysanthemum makinoi
AGTGTGAGTTTTTGATATCAACTGTGCAATTTCTGGGTCACGTAATCGTGATGAGGTATTCATGTAGATCCCACAAAGATCGAGTCAATAAAGGATTGGCGACACCCTGCGCCCTCTTGAAATCGCCAATTCTTAGGACTCGCTAGATACTATAGAAGGTTTATTGAAGGCTTCTCAAAGATCGCCAAGTCTTTAACCAAACTAACCCAGAAAAACGTCAAGTTTGACTGGGGAGAAAAAGAAGAAGAAGCTTTTCAACTCCTTAAGGGAAAGTTGTGTAGTGCACCTATCTTGGCCCTACTTGAGGGTAGCGAAGACTTTTTTGTTTATTGCGACGCTTCACAGAAGGGGCTAGGAGCAGTGTTAATGCAAAGAGAGAAGTTAATAGCATACGCCTCTGCGCTTGTTGAAAACCCATGAGAAAAATTACACAACACACGACCTGGAATTAGGATCGGTTGTGTTCGCACTCAGAATTTGGAGACATTATTTTTATGGCACAAAGTGTGTCGTGTACACCGATCACAAAATCCTACAACACATTTTGGACCAAAAAGAACTGAACATGAGACAACGTCGATGGTTGGAATTACTCACCGACTACGACTGCGATATTCGTTACCATCCAGGTAAAGCAAATGTAGTTGCTGATGCTCTCAGTAGAAAAGAGCGACCAAAACCCCTTAGAGTCAGATCTTTAGGTATGACAATCAGTTCACCTCTTCCATCCAAGATTCTTGAGGCTCAATCAAAGCACTCAAAGAAGAGAATCAACCAAATGAGAACCTTTACGAAATGCTAGAAAGTGAAAATGGATTGGTAAAAAGGTCGGATGGAACCTTATATTTTAAGGATCGAAGTTGGATTCCAAGTTACGGAGGAATTCGTGATATCATTATGCATGAATCCCACAAATCTAAATACTCCATACACCCAGGATCTGACAAGATGTATCTAGATCTTAAGAAATTGTACTGGTGGCCAAACATGAAGGCCGACAATGCGACTTATGTTAGCCATGTTTGTAGAAAGTCAAAGCGAACACGAGACCCTGGTCTCGGTACAACCGAAATTCGAATGGAAATGGGAACGCATAACAATGGACTTTATCACCAAGCTACCTAAGACCTCTAGTAGCTACGACACTATTTGGATAATAGTTGATTGTCTCACCAAGTCAGCTCATTTTCTACCGATAAAGAAAAATGACGGTATGGACAAACTTGCACGATTTTACCTAAAGGAAATCATCGCACGCCATGGAGTCCCAATCTCCATAATCTCGAATAGAGATAGCCATTTCACCTCAAATTTCTGGAAGTCACTCCAAGATGCATTAGGATCTAACCTTGACATGAGCACCGCTTACCATCCTCAAACTAATGGATAAAGCGAAAGGACCATTCAAACCCTCGAGGATATGCTAAGAGCATGTGTGATAGATTTTGGAAATGGCTGAGATAAACACTTGCCATTAGCCAAGTTCTCTTACAACAACAGCTATCACAAAAGCATCAATGCTGCACCATATGAAGCACTCTATGGTCGAAAGTGCAGATCGCCCATGTGTTGGGCCGAGGTCGGAGAAAGTCAACTTACTGGTCCAAAACTAGTTCAAGAGACTACTAAGAAGATTTTGCTAATCAAGAACGGCTAGCGACTTGTGATGATCAAAAGAGCTACTGCGGACAAAAGGCGAAAGCCACTTGAGTTCCAAGTGGGAGATAAAGTCATGCTAAAAGTTTTGCCATGGAAAGTAATCCATTTTAGAGCGTGGAAACTTGAATCCTCATTACATTGGACAATTCAAAATTCTGCAAGAATCGGGCACGTGGTGATAACATCAAATAGTCACAATATTAAGTGTCAATTTCCCCGATAATGCTCGTTATTTATATCATTTATATGGATTTACGCTTGTTTTCCATTGTTTTCCACTTTCAGGTAAATTACGAGCATTGGAGCTAAAGAGGCGCGGAAATGGAAACATTACTAAAGATTTATCACAGTATGCCTATTTTGAAGAAGTTACGGTTAAACTCGTCTCTCACATACGCGTAACTATCGCGTGACCCGGAAGTCCAACTTATCAAGAGGTTGCGATTGTAACTTTCTTCCCAAAGGTTACGGCGTAACTCCATTTGGTCAAGGAGGTTTGCGCCGATACTTACTCGTAACTCTTTGCATCACTTACGGCGTAACGAGTTTATGAATACTACGGTAACCACTTATAAGGTTACGCCGTAGCAACGAATCTAGATTACTGCATTTTGGGGAAATAGAAGGTTACGGTAACTCCTATATTGGTTACCTTGCATTAACCCGGACACATTCTAAATACCCCGCAATTCGAATTTCAAGGCATCCCATTCCACACACAACACTCTAGAACGTGGGAAAAAGCTCAAGGCGGTATAGGGAAGCATCGAAATTTGTTTCCAAGGGAGAATCCACCAATTACGATAAGCTTTGGCGTTTATTATTATATTTTACTTTCAATTCATGTATTTGTTGCCTTTGAATATTGAATTGATTTGCATGATTAATAGGCGGCTAAGCTCCTTTGGTGCTAACCTAGTTATGGTTTATAATTGTTTTTGTTTACGTTTACCTTTACTTCCGTACAATTATTTCTAAGTGTATGCATTCATAGTTCTTTGGTAGTCACCCTTGGTTCGGTAGTTTTGAATGGCGATAGATGCCAATTGCCTAGGAGATATGACCAACTAACCCTGTAGGTAAGCTGACCAGACGGAAGGGTATATGACCAACCAATCTAACCCTTTCTACTTGTGCGATTTGACCAACCGATCACCTATCGTTTGGATGAACTTAAGAATTGGGGGTGTAGTGTCTAAGTTCCTAACGGTCGGGCACTCACTATTTATAATCTAGCATGTAGCGGTACTTAATGACTTGGCTTAGGGGACCAGGAACAACAGGACTTATGACTCTACCGATTTCTCTTGTGGTGGTATCTTTTTGATAGGTTAGGGCAAATTGACCAAATGCTGTCATCTCGAATTTGACCCCACCTGAAGTAATTGGAAGTAGGTAGACGTACACATAACTAGCTAGGAGGATTGACTAGGTTAGCACCACTATTCCTCTATTGATTTCCCTTTACCATTTATTTGTTGTTATTTTATATTCTGCATTAGTAGTTTAATTAATTAAATACCTATCGAAACCATTATTATTCTGTGAAAATTAGACTTAGTAATAATTCAACACACATAGCTCTTGGGACGACCTCGGCTTTACCATTTACTACACTACACACGACCGGGTACACTGCCCGTTAGTGCATTAGGGTAGACCATAGGTATAGCGAGACACTATAAATATTAAGACCTGGTCAATAAAACCTGCATCAAGTTTTTGGCACCGCTGCCGGGGAGTTATATTAGGATTGATATTAAGTCTTTAATTTCTTTTCTCACGATCATATTTCAAGTTTTCAGGTACCATGGAAGTTATTAACATCGATGACCTCACTCTTGAGGAATACTTGGTATTGACTAGAGCAGAGAAGGGTCTCCGTAAGACCGAAAATCGACGGATGTTCATTTCGAGATTAAAGACCATTTATAGGGAGTTTTCGCTAACCCTTTTCAAGAAACAGGACGAAGACGCATATGAGCACGTTGAAAATGTCCTATACATCGCTAGCCTTTTCAACATACCGGTCGTGTCTCATGATGTCGTTATGCTCGGTCTTCCCAATGACCCTCACCGAGCACTAGAAGATGGATCGAAGACACCACGGGCGCAGTTAACATCACACTACTGAAGAAACACTTTATCCAAAGATATTGCCCACCATCGAAAATTCTCATCGCCTTTTGGAGATCCATAACTTCAAACAAGAAGACTAATTAAACTCAGTATCAAGCTTGGGACAGATACAACGATCTTCTTTATAAGTGTCCTACCAATGATCTAAATAACTAGCAGAAGGTCAATATTTTCTACAAAGGAATAAATGTTACTACAAGACAGATGTTGGACTATCAAGGACCTATCCCAAACATGACTCCTACTATCTGCAATTGAAGCCATTCAAAAATGGCGGACCATTCTCAAAATGGCACGACGGTGGAAGTAAAAGAAACCAAGGCTAAGCTTCGACGGAATTCAAAGCAACCACTAGCAAAATTGAAAGTCTCTCACGAGATATGTCAAATCGAAACCATTCATGCCATACAAGTGGGTGAAAGTCGTGGAGGAGGACATCTTAAGAAGAATTGTCCTCATATGGACTAAGAGGATATGAAGAAGCTAAGTATGGAGAAAATTGACCATTTTACGGTGATAATCGAAATAGTAATGGTTATCGTGGAAATTACAACCGTGGGCCTTATGGAGAAAGAAAGCCCAGTCTTGAAGAAACAATTAATAAATTTCTAGAAAATTCAGCCCAAAGGCAAAAGGAGCAGGATGAGTGGTTAAAGGAATTCAGGAAAACACCGAGAGAAACATTTCCAAACACGACTCAACTCTGAAAAACCTTGAATCCATGGTGATTAGGCTCAGTGAGAAAGTAAGGAGAAATAACGATAAACCTGAAGGACCTAAACTAGCTATGGAATGCAAGGTAATTTTTCCGATGATAACTCAAAAGTTCAGGTCAATGATACAAATTGGGGAAAAATTGGCAACAGATCCGAGTTACCGCAACATACCTAATGAGTTACGGCAACCTTATACCGATGCAATAAACCAGGTTGTGAAGAATACCGAGGAAAGAGACTCTAATGAATTACGCCAGAATCAAAATCCCGCTTACTCGGCGAACTGAATGGGCGAAAAATTCTTAGACGTGAACGAAGTTAGAAAAACTCGAGGAACTCTCCTGAAGATGAAGAAGAGCCACTTATCACTCAACCGTGTACTCTCGTCATTACTGATGAAGAAACCACTAGGGCATGGCCTTCATGCAGCCCCTTCCACGAGTATTGCAATGGAGGAGATAATGAAAGAAAGGAAGAATGGACGCTGCTCATGAGCGGAAAGACATTGTATTAAATTCTGAGATTTAGCCTTTAAAGATTGGTACTAATTCAATTTGGGGACGCCAAGATCAACCCAAATCTTCTTATGAAGCTAAAAATTGATTACGCGGAGCACATTCAGAAAAAGGAAAAGACTAATAGAGATATATTCTGCACGGATGAGCACTTAAGAGAAACTGACAACAAGAAACTACGTAGTCACTGGTGCGAAAAAGTAAAATCTACTGGGGAAATTTTCTCAAGGCCATGCGGCGATATGATATGTGTAATGGGGAAGCAACTCGAAGATTAGGAAAATATGAATTCTTTTGGTCCTCAACCAATGATGAGGAGAGAACAAGTTTAACTTGGCTGGAAAATTTAGGATTCGATAGTTGGGTAAAAATTAAGTATGGATATGTGGACACATTAACCAAAGAGAAAATTTGGAAGGAATTCATGGATCGAGAAAACTCAAACGACAAAAGTCTCGACTACACGAATGAAATAACTATTGACAATGAGAAAGAGTTGGTTTGTAATGATAAAGAAGAATGCTGCTCGTGGAAAATCGCTCGATGAAGAATGGTTCAAGGACACTGATGACGATGATATTGAAGGGATCCTAGATTACCTTGAATTTCAAGGAAATGAGGAGTTCACTAATCCCGATGATGAGGCTTACGAACGAAGGAGGTGCAAGCTCCTGGAATTCTACAAAGACCACCCTAATTGTAGTCGAAAAATATGAATTCACTCGCTACCACCTAGGGCCGGAAGAGAAATTTTGTAAGGTCCGAAAATCAAAACCGCTGAATACCTCCGAACCGCCTCAAATGTTTCACATGGATGAGACATAATTTGATGAAGGATATTTAAGAAGTAGGGTAAGCTCAAAGGCCCCCATAGAGCCCCATGCTCAGTCTAGCTTAAAGACTCGTTAATAAAGAAAAGTGCTCTTCGAGACAACCCGAATTATCCCTTTTGTTTTTATTTCCTTTCATGGGTTTTGTGTTTTCTAACCATTTTTGCGAAGACAAAGAAGTACACGCCGCAGTTGTCGATTCAAGATTTAGAACGGCAGAACCTCATCTTGGTGATTATGCCGTAACCAACATTTTAGCAAAGTAATTCTTGACGCATTACCAATTACCACGTAATTCCATCTCTGTGGTTACGCTGTAACTACTCGCTTCACAACATACCAGTTTTGCTGCCATTGCATCCTCTAATAGGAGTTACGACGAATCTCCTCTCTTTAATTCTTTCATTTTAAAACACAATAACCTTGTATTAGTATTTTAAATGAATTTTGTGGGTGTGTTCCTCAGAACTCTCACGTGACTTCACTCATCCACTTGGGACACCAAGTGGTTTAAAACGCTTGTTGCATTCGCTAAATGCAACCGTGATTCCTATGAAAGTGAGTTAGGGTTTTTTTCATTTTATTTTTCTTTTAGAATTATGCTTGTCTGTATTGTGATTTCAGGGATGGAAGTTTGTTCATGACGCTTAAACGAAGGAACGGTTCAAGTGGGGGGACGGGAGTAGAATTATATCTTGAACTTTATTTCGCCCATATTGAAAATTTTGACATGTTTTTCCGAACCTAACTAGATTAGACCTTAGCCGAGCACATACAACCCTTGACATTACATGGTGAGATTAGCCTTTTCCGTTTCCTATATTTTACCCCAAATCCACCAAATTATGAGTGTGCCGATAGCTTGTAAACTTTAGAACTTGGCCTTTGCATCATTTCGAGACCATAGACGAGGTATGTTGAGTTAGCTCGATGTATTTCTACTTTTTAGTTTTAGAAAGGCAATATTATAGGATTATCACCCAAACAGCCTACCATTGTGAGTATATCGATTAGTCACCTCGACTTTTCGACCCCCATGTGAAACCCTTTGTTGCACTCACCTTTAGTGCAAGATACCCCTAGATACACCCTTCTAAGCCATTCCTTTCATTTTTTCAACCCAATATATTGTTTCGTTACACCCTTACACCTTAGCCTACCCTGTAGTCTTTCATTTGTAATTGGGAAGTCATCATTTGCCTAAGTTCAAGGTTCGACCGAAAGGTTTGGAAATCACGCTTTCATCGACAAAATTTATGAAGATCATTGAAGACCCCCCGAATTCCCTTTGTTCATCTCAAGTGGGGGGATGTTATGTTCAAAAAAAAAAAAAAAAAAAAAGTTAGTTGATTGAGTTATGATATTGTAAAGTGCGATGTTATAAGAACTATAGTATGAACTTTATTGATTAGTATCGAGGACGCCACCTCGGTCACATTAGAAGATTGGATTTGGAGGTATACCAACTGAAGAAGAAAAGGTAGTGTGCCCATCACGACGTCCTCTAATGACGCATCCACCTTGCATTTCATGATCCGGTCTCTGGACTTCTTGGCTTAAACTTTGGGCGGACGGTAAGTAGTGATGACTTAGTTAAAGATTTAGACTACCTGCTTGTTTTTCATTTTACACCAATTATATATCCCATGTCTTATCCTACCCTTTAGTCATTAAGCGCATCTAGGTGATGCAGCAGCAATCTTTGGTGTCTTGGCCATGGATTTGGTCATGTATCATTGATTTTGTCCACTTCGCCGTGACATGTTAGCAATGACGAGTCACCCCTTAACCTTTGTCGTGTATACCCATATTGCCCTTAACTCTAGTGGTGGAGATTTGTGTAACCGCCAAGCTTATGATAGAATACATGCTATGACTGTGCGATTGAGTGATCACCCGAAATTGACACTTAGAATAGTTGAGAGATTTGAGTGTTTGTTCCCCTATCGTGAGGTGTTCGAATTTTGTTTTATTCTAGCATAAGGGATTTGTAAACTCATATTTTCCAGGTTTTGGGAGATATCTTTTAGGAATCTATCTAATAAGGTCTACTTGAGGGCAAGTAGAGTTCAAGTGGGGGATATTTGATAACATCAAATAGTCCCGAATATTAAGTGTCAATTTCCTCCGATAATGCTCATTATTTATATCATTTATATGGATTTACGCTTGTTTTCCATTGTTTTCCACTTTCGTGTAAATTACGAACATTGGAGCTAAAGAGACGAAATGGAAACATTACTAAACATTTATCACAAGATGCCTATTTTGAAGAAGTTACGCTAACTCGCCTCTTTACATTACTGTAACTATCTGCCAATCTTAAGTCCAACTTATCAAGAGGTTACGGCGAACTTTCCCAAAGGTTACGACGTAACCCATTAGGTCAAAAGAGGTTACCATACTTAATGTAACTACCTATCACTTCACGACGTGAACCGAAGTTTAATGAAGACTACGGTAACCACACTTATAAGGTTACCAGAAGCGATCTAGTGCATTTACGTGGAATTAGAAGGTTACAGCCAGAACTCCTATATTGGTTACCGTATCCCGCACTGCCTATAAATACCCCAATAATTCCAAAGATTTCAAGGCATCCCATTCCACACACAACACCTCGAACGGGAAAAGCTCAAGGTGTCTAGGGAAGCATACTGAGTCGTTTACAAGGAGAAGTCACACCATTACTTATAAGCTTTAGCGCTTATAATTTATTTTACTTTCAATTCATGCATTTCGTAAATTTGAATATTGAATTGATTTGCATGATTAATATTAGCGGCTAAGCACCCTTTGGTGCTAGCCTAGTTATGATTCCTTAATTGTTTTGTTTATGTTTACCTTTACTTCCGTACATAAATTTCTAAGTGTTTGCATGCATAGTTCTTTGGTAGTCACCCTTGGTTCGTAGTTTTGAATGGCGATAGAGGCCAATTGCCTAGGAGATATGACCAACCAATTCTAGGTGAGCGAGACCGAGACGGGAAGGATAGACCAACCTGACGACCCTTTCTACTTGTGCGATTTGACTAACTGATCACCTATTGTTTGGATGAACTTAAGAATTAGTGTAGTGTCTAAGTCCTAACGGCCGGGCACTCACTATTTAGAATCTAGCATGTAGCGGTACTTAATGACTTGGATTAGGGGACCAGGAACAATGTGGATCTGATCGTATACCATTTCTCCTATGGTGGCATCTTTGCTGATAGGTTAGGGCGAATTGACCAAATGATGTCCTCTCAAATTTGATCCCACCCAAGTAATTGGAAGTAGGTAGACGTAGACATAACTAGCTAGGACGATTAACTAGGTTAGCACCACTATTCCTTTATTGATTTCCTTACCATTTATTTCATGTTATTTTATATTCTCGATTAGTAGTTTAATTAATTAAATACCTATCAAACCATTATTATTCTCTGACAATTAGACTTAGTAATAATCCAACACACATAGCTCTTGGGACGACCTCGGCTTTACCTAATACTACACTACACACCACTGTGCACTAATCGCCATTAGTGCATTAGTGTAGACCATAGGTATAAATGAGACACTAAAAATATTAAGACCTGTCAAGAAACTCTGATGCATAAGAGCCTACCCACGAAAGTTACCTCAAGAACTCAACTCTGTGCACAACATGTTTCACGTATGCATCCTGAAGAAATGTCTTTCTGACAAAACTCTTGCTATACCATTGGAAGAAATTCAAATCGACGAAAGGTTGAATTTTGTCGAGGAACCTATTGAGGTTATGGATCGAGAAATCAAAGGGCTCAAGCAAAGTCGCATCCCCATCGTTAAGGTCCGTTGGAACTCTCGAAGAGGTCCGTATTACGCGGGAACATGAAGATGAGTTCAATCGTAAATACCCACATATTTTCAACTTCAAATAGTAATTTAATCAAAACCGAGGACGGTTTTCCTTTTAAGGCGGGGAGGATGTGACACACGGTAATTTTTCACTTATTATTAAATAATAAAAGGTAATTTATTATTATTAAGCATATTCATTAAGCATACATAAGCTTGCCTGATCATTTGAGTGGATAACTCACACCCTGTAGCCTGTTGCATTTCTTTTGCATTCATCGCATAATTTGAATATTGTGTTATTTTAGTCCTAGAATTCTCTTATGACTAAAGTTGTAAGACGAGAGGTTATCTCGTTTTCCACTATGACCGACACCACACGCGTACTGACACTATGATAAGGGCAAAATAAACATATGATAAATCCCCGGAATAGGAAATATTACCCTTATAATACCATTTCAGAAACGTGTTCATAAGGCATTTCAGTATAAAATGTATCAAATTATAATACTTCGGTCACGGTATAATATCGCGAGACATAAAATACATACTACAAATTTTAGTTTACTTACAACACTCAATAATTAAAACTTACCTCATAAATCAAAATTATACAAATTAATTAAGAAAATAAATAAAATTCCTATCCATCTACTTTGGTTTAACCGCCCCCCCCCCCTCTATTTTTTTTATCTTTTTCTGCCTTTCTCCTATTCCCCACATTTCTCTCACAAAGGATAACAACAAATTCTCTCCTACCCAAAAAGTCTCTACCTCTACCTTCTACTGCTACCTCACGCCTAGGTCAACTCACCAAAATGGAAGGGTTGATAAAAATGGATCCTGAGAAAGCCTCTTTCATCTCCACTTTCTTGTACAAGGTAATTAGGTGTTTGTTTTTGTTGGGTCTTCGCCAACACCTACGCCGCCCCAGTTTCAATCAAGAATCAGAGTGTCCAAGAGATGGCTATAGGAGCATCATATGTCGTTTTCTCTTCCTATCCTTCCCAATAAGGAGTCGCCTGGTGTGAGGATAGGTGTAAGAGATAAGAAGGTCTTAGCTTAATATGGTATTACACCATGTCCCCCAAATACCATCTACAAGGCTTTCTATTTCATTGATTCGAGCCAGGAGAGTCCCTCTCATCCATCATTTACATACCTCTCTCAAAACTCTTCATCTTACTTGTATAAGCATCGGCCTGCTGAGATCGAGCCAAGAAAGGTGGCAGTTAAGTTTAGTTTTGATCTCGAGTTAGCATTCATCCTCGTCAGTTTCATCTCCCTTTGATAAGGTTTACTATTTTTTCTCTTCTTGTAAATTTAATCATACTATGAACCTTGAAAATGAGATGTGAAGTTTTGATAATTTGTATTGATTCATGCTTGTGAATTTCGGTTAATTAAGTTGTCAACATCCTTTGGTGTTAAGTTGTTGTTTGACTCGACTGTGAACCCACTTCGATGCTGGTGGTCCTCACCAGTCGAGATCTATGTTGTTCAGTTTGTGTCGATAAAAATCATATGCTAAAGAAACCATCACTATGTTATAAACCAAGTCTTAACTTGAGAAATTGATTTTGTTGTCTTGTCAACCGGTATCTTGGAATGTTGCTATTAGTCTTGTGTTAAACTTGTTGTGTCTGCCTAGGAAAAGAACCCAAGTCGAGAGTACAAATTGCCAAGATGAATGTGATTAGCCTATAATATATCATAATCCGTAGTGGTATAATATGATGTCGGGATGAAACCGGGTTGAGTAGTTGATATGTGCTTAAACACATATCTTTTATTTATCAAAACTGACCCAAAATAACCAAGAAAAGAGCCGTTTATTGTTAACATTTGCGTGTTTCTTGAGTTTTTGCATTTGCAGGTACGGATATGACAAACAGCAAAAGAAAGCCAAAACCAAGAAAACCGGTTAGAGAAAGAGAAGAATGCAAAAGCCGAAAATGGAAAAGAATTTGCAAGATTGGACACAATTCTCAAAATGGCAGCTTTAGTCCCTCAAGATTCGAATTGTCATGTTTAGTCCTTGGAATTTTCAAAGATTGGCAAAGTTAGTCCTTGATATAATTTTCAGATTTACATGTTTGGTCCCTGGATTTTCAAAGATGTGCAACTTTGGTCCTTGAATAACACATTAGATCCAATACTAGTCCTTAGTCCATATTTTTATCACAAAAGCCGATGTAATCCAAAAGCCCAAACCTAAGTACTGCTAACCCATTTTACTTATACATGACCCGGTATACCCAACCCAGTTTAATAACCTTACCCGGTTTACCCACACTTAACCCCGGTCTAATGAAAACCCAACCAAACAAATATAAAAGACACGCGCCAAAACTCATCCCCAAACCAACCCAAGCTATGAACTAAAACACCCCTTCCATCAATTGATCAAATTAGTCTAATAGAAGGGTAATATCGTATTCTCTCGACACATAATCACACTACGTGATGCCGTTCAAACCGTGTGTCACATTCCTCATTCCTCACCTCGATTGGTAAGCTACGCGAGATGTAAATCCAAGGGTCTAACATGATTGGATGACTTGAATTAATCCAAGGGTTGTAAGATGCTCAAAAGAAACAGACATTTGCCTTTCCTAACCTTCAAGACTTCAAGACCTCAAGGCTATAAATACCCCCCTTCTTTCATTGTTGTATTCAAGTAGATTAGGAGTAGTATAGGAGTAGTTCTGGGTAGTTTTTAATTGTTTTAATTTTTAAATTCTCAGATAAATTTCTTGTACTCAAGTTTCATTAATGAAGTAATTTTCAGTTTTAAAATCTCATTTGTTAATTTCTGTTTTGAGTTTAATTTCAAATTAAGTAATTAATGATTTACAAATCTCTATAAAGTTTTCTGATAGCTTAGGTCCATTTTAGTTGTTATATTTGATTCACTTAGTTTAGTTTGAGCTTACTGAATATGGTTTGAGGATTGTTTATGCTTGGATTTAAGGATGACTTGGAAAATCAGTTAATCGGTTTACATATCTAGTGTTTGGATCAAGGCAAGAAATCTGAGTTTAAGGTTTGATAAATAGATAAGTTCAGTTGATTTAGTCTAATTTAGGTTTAATACACTCAAATTGTTCCTTAGTTTACATCTATATCCACTCATAGTCAAAATCACTTTCATCTTGCTCTAATTAGTACATCAGTTAGGTATTTAAAGATCCCAAGCTTCATTTAGGTTTAGACATTTAGAGTAGTAGCATAATTCAGCTTTACTTTAGCTTATTTCATCATTTTCAGCTCTTACATTGAAATCAAAACTCATTTTAGTCAATTATCCATTTCTGTCATAAAGTCAAAATACCATCAATAGCAGCAAGAAACTTTATAGATTTTAAATCATGATCATTAGTCCAATTCATTTGCAATTTTGGATTTCATAACTTTAGTTGGTGGTGATTTTCAAGATATTTTTAGTTTATTTTTATAAATTTTCTAAAAGAGCTTTTGAAGTGCTTAAACTAGGTGTCATTTTCTGAATACCCCTGGGCACACCTCGCAATCACGAGAGTGCACTGTGAGACTTTGGTGAAGGAGCATAACTTGTTCATGTTAGTTATTAATTGGTTGAAACTTGGTACAAGTGTTCTCTGACTGGTAGTCTTAAGTTCTCAACATCTGGTTTTCAGATTAGCTTATTAGATAAGCTGTTACAATAGCTTAAAGTAGGGCCTTAGTAGCTGTTTTGCTTAAGTAGTCATTATAGTCAAATCATTGAGATCTGCATTAGAGGTTTTAGCTGGAACTAGTTGCTTTAAGTACTTTTAGTATAAGTTAGCTTCAGAGGTTTGGTATCTTTACTATTCATTTGCTTATTTCCTAGTGCTTATTCATAGCACTTTCACATCGTTTCATAATCTTGCACACTAGCTTTAGTTTTTATATTTTTCATAGATTTAGCATAATATTTTAGACTTTTCCCATTTTTCGTAATTTTAGTTACTCTGCTACTATTTTTCTTGATTTAAAACAGCTTTTAAGGCATTTTAAATAGCTTTATTACGATAACTAAAAAGTTCTAAAAATAAGTTTTCAATTTTCATAGATTAAGATAAATATTAAAAGCAAAAAAATAATTTTTCTAGATTTTTCCTAGTTTAATTTGTAATTTTAGCAATTTAATTAGTTTTAAATAGAAATTCATAGAAATTCAAATAAGTTCTAAAATACAATTCCAGCTTTGAAAAGTTTTGAGTAATTTTAGATTTTTGAAAAATAGTTTCATAATTTTCCCTTTTAATTTTAGATTTGTTTTATTAGTTTAAAATTTGTTTTTAATTCATATAAATTATAAAAAATCCTAAAAATTAGTTTTAATTCTTAAATAGTTTCTAATTGCATTTTAGTTTAAAAGTAATTTTAGATTAATTTTAGGACTTAGATTAGATTTAGTTGCATTTTATTCACATTTTATTATATACGTTTTAGTATTAATCACGATTAGGATTTCCGTAGTGTAATTTCCTTTTATGCTTCCCTTGCCCCGTAGTTTAGAAAACTTCAAATTATTCCCATTTCCCATTCAAACTCCGATAATCGCGACGTGAGTTGGAAATTCCATTCAACCCTCGCTCGGAACGATCTCGGTGCTCAAACCTAACACGTTTGAGTTACCCAGATACTACACACTTCTTCTATTATTGATTTTATCAAGAATCAATTTTACGCCGGGAGGGCTTGTAGTTTATTCCTCGCCTCAATCGCTGCATTTGAAGATCCTTCCCGAGTGAAGTTACCGTCATTTTTTTGTATATATTTTCAAAACCTAAAACATTTAAAACCTAAACATTCTTCCTAGAGTGTTTACAAAACCATAAAAATTAAAAAACCAACAAAATAAACCCGAACATTAATTCCGATTTTCAGATGCAGAATCCGATTGTTTACGAGCAAGTACCTTGTTACAATTACGATTATTCTTATAACCCACCTCCACAATACCAAGAAATTCAACCGCAAACTCCGTCAGATGATCAAGAATTTTACCAAGGTTGTTTCAATATAGTACAAGAGTTAAAGGAATTAAAAGAATTGCTTAATAAACCGCTCAAGAAAAGATCCTAATCAAAAGACCTATCGGAATTATTAGTCAAGAAGCCGCGAAAGTGATCCAACATCGCCCAACTACCTATTATTACGATCTCCGATTCGATGACGATTATACTCCGAGTGGCAATCCCACTCGCTTCGAGCCTTTAATTTCCGACCTTCTCCTTCACTCACGCCGGTTGAGAAAAGTGATCTTTTGGAAGAGGTCGATGATTCTATTTCTTCAAACATTGTTGAACCCGTTGACTCTTTCATAATGGGGGACGAGCCTCTTAGTACTATTCCGGAAACGGAATCGTCTGATATTGAGGTCCTTGTCCCAATCCCAAGAGAGTCCGAGGTTGTTATTAATGATATTTGTGATGAGCCTTCTCTTGATATTTCTAATGATCATGATGAGATGTTCTCCGATTCCGATGATGATTCTTATGGAGACATCAATTTTGTCGACGATTTACCTTCTGAGCCCGTTCATATTGAAGAAGAAAATGATTTTGAGCAGGAAGTTGAAGAGATTGAGCCCGATGATATAGAGATCGAGGATGAAGCACTACGTGAAACATTGTCGAATGTCCATCTTCTCATTTCTAAGATTGAAGCCCTCAACGATAATTGTTCGCCTCCCATCTCCGTTAAAGATAGCGACTTCTCTCCGAGCTTGAGACTTTCCGATTTGATGAAGAGATTAGTGGCAATCCCACTATGGCAGATGTTTATCCTCCGATTCTTGAGCGATTTTACTTCGAGGTTGATATGAGCAAGGTTTTGAACGATATTTCCGATAATTCGACGAATAACCCGATCATTGAGAATGCTGATTCATCTCTCACTTTTGATGACCCAATACCACCGGGTATTGAGGATATTGTGAATGATCCTGATGAGGATATGGTTGTTCTTGATGGTTTTATTGACTCCCCTTTCTCTGATGAGTCCACCATCCTTTATCCCGTGGAGCCGACATGTGAAGACAAAATCTTTAAACCCGGGATATGCATTGATGAGCCTTTTGTTAAAATCATTTCTGGAGATAAGGATCCTCGGATGGATGCCTTCATTTGTGAGCCTAAACCTCTTATCCTTTACCATGAGCTCCCATTTTCTTTGGAGTATTCTCATGTTGATCCGTCATCCTTTCGTCCACCCGCAAAACCACCGGATGATGGATCCTTCTTACATGATATGCCTTATCCACCCATTTTCTTCTCCACCCAACCCACCCAGTCTCATTCTTTCGGGAATGAAGACACCGTTTTTGACCCTGGTATCTCTACCGCTTTCTTCCCCAAGGACAACTGAATTCGGGGACGAGTCAAGCTAGCGACTCGGTGAACAAAAACAGTAGCGCTTCGTGGGAGGCACCCCATGCTTATCCTTCTATCTTCTTTCTATTTTCTAATAAGTGACGTGAAGGGGTTAGCCTCTTCGATTTCTCGTGTTTGGTTGTTTGTGATATTGTCTAGGATTTTCCCGATATGAAGACTCTCGTGCTCAAAGTTTGTTCTTTTCTCTACTCGAGTTTCATGTTCGTTCGTGCTGATGGAATCCGATATCCGAAATCTTATCGACTAACGTTTATCTTTGAGCATACTTAATAAACGGCTTTTAGATTTTCGTTGATACCCTTGTTTTAAACATTGAGGACAATGTTTCGTTCTAGTCTGGGGTAGGGTAATCTTCGATTTGATTTGACCGCACTTATTTTTGTCGTGTACTCAAGAACCTCGCCCCGTTTTTTCCTTAGAAAATGAAAAAATTGTGCAAAAATGAGAAAATTTAAAATTTTTTTTAAGCTTTTGTTAAGTCTTTTTGATTGAAAAGTTTGCTAGTCTCTTAGACAAGAAGCTATAAAATGCGAATTCTAGCTCACAAGGCCAAGATTTTGCAAGTTTCCCTGAGTGATTTTAAATATGCATGACTTAATTTCATTAGACGAAGCATTTGCTAAGTTAATATATGTTTTGACACCTTGTTGACTTTCCGCTGGTGAGAGTAGGAATAGAATTCTGACTTGACCGGGCGTGTTGAGCCCTAGCTTGTTCCCTTAACCATAGATAATCTAATTATCAGCTAAGCATCCGCGGATCTCATTATTTGGGATTTTAAATTTGCGGAGATCGAGAAATGATAGAGTTACTTATGAGTTTAGATGCTAAACGTGGAGTAGTTGGTTCTCTTTAGAGCCCATCGAAGGTACTTATGGCTTTTTGTTCCCACAAAATTGTTTCACCCCATATTTTTCAAATAATAATTAGAGATGTTGAGTTTTTGACGATAGTTAGTTCTTTATCTTCTTTAGAGAATCTTTGCCTATGAGAGTTGGGTACACATCGAGGTACTGTCACTGTTACGGTGTAATAGACAACTGATTCCTGATAGTTTGCTGCTATTGTTTCTATTGTTATAAAAGCCGTAGGGTTTGGAGTTTGGCACAAAAATTAACATGAAATAAAGCCCAAATGTTTTAAAATAAAAAATCCAAAGCTATAAAAGTTGTCATAGACTTCTATAAAGGCAGAGGAAAATCCAAAGTCATAATAAGACTTCTGATAAAACGGTAATCCCGTTGAGTTAGTAGTTTAAAAGACTAAGGGCCTAAATTGCAAAAATGCAAATATGCTGAAATAGTGTTAAGCCAAACTTCGGATCCGGGAGATGTCTAAATAAAGCTTCTGTCTCTGGACTCGTAGATGAGTTGTCTCGGTCGCCATAAAAAGGATATTCTCCCTAAATCGTGTGAAATTAGGACCTTGATGTGGACCTCATTCTTGTGTGCAATGGTTTTCGAGGGAAGGTGGATAACTAATTAGCGACTTAGCTTTATATCTTTATCGGAATAAAAGTTATCGAAACGAGAATTATGAAGAAATTCATGTCTCACAAAAATAAAAAAATCTAGAGGAAAATAGGAAAATGGGAGCAAAAGGTAATTACACAAGTAACTTCCATGGGTAGTGTTAGCATCTAGAGTCATATGTAACAATGATTTCGATTTTACGCTTAGTTTGGGGACTTGTGAAAAATCAGGGACGATGTATTCTATCCATATGGTCACTTCACACGTGTTGTGTTTCCTATTCAGTGATCCTAACGTGTCGTTTGAAAAATGTTGGAGTTATTGATCGACATGAAAGTTCAACAAACCGTCACTCATAATCTGAATGTGCTTAATCGTAATATCTATATGTGAAATAAAAGGAAAACGGGGCGTTTTTAGAATTAAGGTTTTCTTAATCTCTTTTGAGGAATCTTTGCTACTTCTTCATAGGTTTAGTAGAAAGAGATTGAAATCCTTGGTTTTAGAAGCGTGAGTTGATTGCATTGCGTGGGGACACGACAATGGTTTCGTCTGGGGTATTTTGATATGTGCTTAAACACATATCTTTTATTTATCAAAACTGACCCAAAATAACCAAGAAAAGAGCCGTTTATTGTTAACATTTGCGTGTTTCTTGAGTTTTTGCATGTGCAGGTACGGATATGACAAAACAGACAAAAGAAAGCCAAAACCGAAGAAAACCGAGCACGAGAGAAAGAAGAATGCAAAAAGCCGCGGCTGGAAAAGAATTTGCAAGATTGGACAATCAATTCTCAAAATGGCAGTTTTAGTCCCTGAAGATTCAGAATTGTCATGTTTAGTCCTTGGAATTTTCAAAGATTGGCAAAGTTAGTCCTTGATATAATTTTCAGATTTACATGTTTGGTCCCTAGATTTTCAGCGTGTGCAACTTTGGTCCTTGAATAACACATTAGATCCAATACTAGTCCTTAGTCCATATTTTTATCACAAAAGCCGATGTAATCCAAAAGCCCAAACCTAAGTACTGCTAACCCATTTTACTTATACATGACCCGGTATACCCAACCCAGTTTAATAACCTTACCCGGTGCTTATCCACACTTAACCCGGTCTATGAAACCCAACCAAACAAATATAAAAAAGACACACGCGCCAAAACTCATCCCCAAACCAACCCATTTTATGAACCCTAAAACACCCCTGCCATCAATTGATCAAATTATTCTAATAGAAGGGTAATATCGTACTTTCTCGACACATCGACACACGGATGCCAGGTTGGCAATCCGTGTGTCACATTCCTCATTCCTCACCTCTGATTGGTGCAAGCTACATGGAGATGTAAATCCAAGGGTCCAAAATGATTGGATGATGCTGGGAATTAATCCAAGGGTTGTGAGATGCTTAAAAGAAACACGCATTTGCCTTTCCAGAACCTTTTGAAGACTTCAAGACCTCAAGCGTGGCTATAAATACCCCCCTTCTTTCATTATTGTACCCAAGTAGATTAGGAGTAGTATAGGAGTAGTTCTGAGTAGTTTTTAATTGTTTTAATGTTTAAATTCTGTATTTAAATTTCTTGTACTCAAGTTTCATTAATGAAGTAATTTTCAGTTTTAAAATCTCATTTGTTAATTTCTGTTTTGAGTTTAATTTCAGCTGTTAATTAATGATTTACAAATCTCTATAAAGTTTTCTGATAGCTTATCTTATAATTACTTATTCTACTCTTAGATATTACTTAGTCTATAAAATTCAAATTCAGAATCATAATAATAAAATGATGTTGTTCTGCTGATATGGAGCTGGATAAGGGTTGAGATTGTATTCGATTTGGGTTTAAAATTGCATTAGATTAGTGGTTTCATTGGTTTTAAAGGCGAGCCATTGTGGCAGGACATCATGTAAGATCTGATATTTTTCTTTGCTCCTAAAATCTGCATAATATCTGTTTTGTTAGATTAGGTCCATTTTAGTTGTTATATTTGATTCACTTAGTTTAGTTTGAGCTTACTGAATATGGTTTGAGGATTGTTTATGCTTGGATTTGAGGATGACTTAGAAAATCAGTTAATCGGTTTACATATCTAGTGTTTGGATCAAGGCAAGAAATCTGAGTTTAAGGTTTGATAAATAGATAAGTTCAGTTGATTTAGTCTAATTTAGGTTTAATACACTCAAATTGTTCCTTAGTTTACATCTATATCCACTCATAGTCAAAATCACTTTCATCTTGCTCTAATTAGTACATCAGTTAGGTATTTAAAGATCCCAAGCTTGATTTAGGTTTAGACATTTAGAGTAGTAGCATAATTCAGCTTTACTTTAGCTTATTTCATCATTTTCAAAACTCTTACATTGAAATCAAAACTCATTTTAGTCAATTATCCATTTCTGTCATAAAGTCAAAATACCATCAATAGCAGCTTTTAAGAAACTTTATAGATTTTTAAATCAGTGATCATTAGTCCAATTCATTTGCAATTTTGGATTTCATAACTTTAGTTGGTGGTGATTTTCAAGATATTTTTAGTTTATTTTTATAAATTTTCTAAAAGAGCTTTTGAAGTGCTTAAACTAGGTGTCATTTTCTAGAAAATACCTGTGCACACTCTCGTGCAGCGAGTGTGCACAGGCACCTTGATGAGCATAACTTGTTCATGTTAGTTATTAATTGGTTGAAACTTGGTACAAGTGTTCTCTGACTGGTAGTCTTAAGTTCTCAACATCTGGTTTTCAGATTAGCTTATTAGATAAGCCTTTACAATAGCAAAGTAGGGCCTTAGTAGTTGTTTTTGCTTAAGTAGTCATTATAGTCAAATCATTGAGATCGATTGCATTAGAGGTTTAGAGTAGCTGGAACTAGTTGCTTTTAAGTACTTTTAGTATAAGTTAGCTTCAGAGCAGTTTGGTATCTTTTACTATTCATTGCTTATTTCTAGTGCTTATTCATAGCACTTTTCACATCAGTTTCATAATCTTGCACACTAGCTTTAGTTTTTATATTTTTCATAGATTTAGCATAATATTTTATATACTTTTCCCTGAATTTTTAAGTAATTTTTAGTTCACTCTTTACTATTTTTCTTGATTTAAAACAGTTTTTAAGGCATTTTAAATAGCTTTTATTACAGATAAATCAGAAAAAGTTCTAAAAAATAAGTTTTCAATTTTCATAGATTAAGATAAATATAAAAAGCAAAAAAAATAATTTTTCTAGATTTTTCCTAGTTTAATTTGTAATTTTTAGCCATTTAATTAGTTTTAAATATTTTTTAATTCATAGAAATTCAAATAAAGTTCAGAAAAATACAATTCCAGTTTTGAAAAGTCTTTTGAGTAATTTTAGATTTTTGAAAAATAGTTTCATAATTTTCCCTTTTAATTTTAGATTTGTTTTATTAGTTTAAAATTTGTTTTTAATTCATATAAATTCCAGAAAAATCCTAAAAATTAGTTTTAATTCTTAAATAGTTTTCAAATTGCATTTTTAGTTTAAAAGTAATTTTAGATTAATTTTAGGACTTAGATTAGATTTAGTTGCATTTTATTCACATTTTATTATATACGTTTTAGTATTAATCACGTATTTAGGATTTCAGTAGTGTAATTTCCTTTTATGCTTCCTTGCCCCGTAGTTTAGAAAACTTCAAATTATTCCCATTTCCCATTCAAATCCCGATAATCGCGACGTGAGTTGAAAATTCCATTCAACCCTCGTTCGAACGATCTCGGTGCTCAAACCTAACACGTTTGAGTTACCCGTATACTACACACTTCTTCTATTATTGATTTTTATCAAGAATCAATTTTTAGCGCCGCCTGACGGGGGAGGGCTTAGCGAGTTTTTTTATTCGTCTCGAATCGCGTGCATTTGAAGATCCTTCCCCGAGTGAAGTTACCGTCATTTTTGTATATATATTTTTCAAAAACCTAAAAACATTTAAAAAACCTAAACATTCTTCCTAGAGTGTTTACAAAACCATAAAAATTAAAAAACCAACAAAATAAACCCGAACATTAATTCCGATTTTCAGATGCAGAATCCGATTGTTTACGAGCAAGTACCTTGTTACAATTACGATTATTCTTATAACCCACCTCCACAATACCAAGAAATTCAACCGCAAACTCAGTCAGATGATCAAGAATTTTACCAAGGTTGTTTCAATATAGTACAAGAGTTAAAGGAATTAAAAGAATTGCTTAATAAACGGCTCAAGAAAAGATCCTAATCAAAAGACCTATCGTGAATTATTAGTCAGAAGCCGCGAAAGTGATCCAACATCGTCCAACTACCTATTATTACGATTATGATTCTGATGACGATTATACTCCTCCGAGTGGCAATCCCACTCCCGTTTTTGAGCCTTTAATTTCCGACCCTTCCCCTTCACTCACGCCGGTTGAGAGAAGTGACGCTCCTTTGGAAGAGGTCGATGATTCTATTTCTTCAAACATTGTTGAACCCGTTGACTCTTTCATAATGGGGGACGAGCCTCTTAGTACTATTCCGGAAACGGAATCGTCTGATATTGAGGTCCTTGTCCCAATCCCAAGAGAGTCCGAGGTTGTTATTAATGATATTTGTGATGAGCCTTCTCTTGATATTTCTAATGATCATGATGAGATGTTCTCCGATTCCGATGATGATTCTTATGGAGACATCGATTTTGTCGACGATTTACCTTCTGAGCCCGTTCATATTGAAGAAGAAAATGATTTTGAGCCGGAAGTTGAAGAGATTGAGCCCGATGATATAGAGATCGAGGATGAAGCACTACGTGAAACATTGTCGAATGTCCATCTTCTCATTTCTAAGATTGAAGCCCTCAACGATAATTCGAGTTCGCCTCCTATCTCCGTTAAAGATAGCGACTTCTCTCCCGAGCTTGAGACTTTCCGATTTGATGAAGAGATTAGTGGCAATCCCACTATGGCAGATGTTTATCCTCCGATTCTTGAGCGATTTTACTTCGAGGTTGATATGAGCAAGGTTTTGAACGATATTTCCGATAATTCGACGAATAACCCGATCATTGAGAATGATGATTCATCTCTCACTTTTGATGACCCAATACCACCGGGTATTGAGGATATTGTGAATGATCCTGATGAGGATATGGTTGTTCTTGATGGTTTTATTGACTCCCCTTTATCTGATGAGTCCACCATCCTTTATCCCGTGGAGCCGACATGTGAAGACAAAATCTTTAAACCCGGGATATGCATTGATGAGCCTTTTGTTAAAATCATTTCTGGAGATAAGGATCCTCGGATGGATGCCTTCATTTGTGAGCCTAAACCTCTTATCCTTTACCATGAGCTCCCATTTTCTTTGGAGTATTCTCATGTTGATCCGTCATCCTTTCGTCCGCCGCCAAAACCACCGGATGATGGATCCTTCTTACATGATATGCCTTATCCACCCATTTTTTTCTCCACCCAACCCACCCAGTCTCATTCTTTCGGGAATGAAGACACCGTTTTTGACCCTGGTATCTCTACCGCTTTCTTCCCCAAGGACAACTGAATTCGGGGACGAGTCAAGCTAGCGACTCGGTGAAGAAAAACAGTAGCGCGTCGTGGGAGGCACCCCATGCTTATCCTTCTATCTTCTTTCTATTTTCTAATAAGTGACGTGAAGGGGTTAGCCTCTTCGATTTCTCGTGTTTGGTTGTTTGTGATATTGTCTAGGATTTTCCCGATATGAAGACTCTCGTGCTCAAAGTTTGTTCTTTTCTCTACTCGAGTTTCATGTTCGCTTGTCGATGAAATCCGATATCCCGAAATCTTATCGACTAACGTTTATCTTTGAGCATACTTAATAAACGGCTTTTAGATTTTCGTTGATACCCTTGTTTTAAACATTGAGGACAATGTTTCGTTCTAGTCTGGGGTAGGGTAATCTTCGATTTGATTTGACCGCACTTGCTTATTTTTGTCGTGTACTCTCGCAACCCCGTTTTTCCTTAGAAAATGAAAAATTGTGCAAAAATGAGAAAATTTAAAATTTTTTAAGCTTTTGTTAAGTCTTTTTGATTGAAAAGTTTGCTAGTCTCTTAGACAAGAAGCTATAAAATGCTAATTCTAGCTCACAAGGCCAAGATTTTGCAAGTTTCCCCGAGTGATTTTAAATATGCATGACTTAATTTCATTAGACGAAGCATTTGCTAAGTTAATATATGTTTTGGCACCTTGTTGACTTTTCCTATGGTGAGAGTAGGAATAGAATTACGACTTGACCGGGCGTGTTGAGCCCTAGCTTGTTCCCTTAACCATAGATAATCTTAAAATTATCGCCTAAGCATCCGCGGATCTCATTATTTGGGATTTTAAATTTGCGGAGATCGAGAAATGATAGAGTTACTTATGAGTTTAGATGCTAAAAGTGGAGTAGTTGGTTCTCTTTAGAGCCCATCGGTTGGTACTTATGGCTTTTGTTCCCACAAAATTGTTTCACCCCATTTTCTCAAATAATAATAAGAGATGTTGAGTTTTTGGCGATAGTTAGTTCTTTATCTTCTTTAGAGAATCTTTGCCTATGAGAGTTGGGTACACATCGAGAGGAATACTTGTCAGTGTTACGGTGTAATAGACAACTGATTCTCGATAGTTTGTTGCTATTGTTTCTATTGTTATAAAAGTCGTAGGGTTTGGAGTTTGGCACAAAAATTAACATGAAATAAAGCCCAAATGTTTTAAAATAAAAAATCCAAAGCTATAAAAGTTGTCATAGACTTCTATAAAGGCAGAGGAAAATCCAAAGTCATAATAAGACTTCTGATAAAACGGTAATCCCGTTGAGTTAGTAGTTTAAAAGACCAAGGGCTTAAATTGCAAAAATGCAAATGTGCTGAAATAATGTTAAGCCAAACTTGGATCCGGAGATGTCTAAATAAAGCTTCTATCTCTGGACTCGTAGATGAGTTGTCTCGATTAAGCCATAAAAGGATATTCTCCTAAATCGTGTGAAATTAGGACCTTGATGTGGACCTCATTCTTGTGTGCAATGGTTTTCGATGGAAGGTGGATAACTAATTAGCGACTTAGCTTTATATCTTTATCAGAATAAAAGTTATCGAAACGAGAATTATGAAGAAATTCATGTCTCACAAAAATAAAAAATCTAGAGGAAATAGGAAAATGGGAGCAAAGGTAATTACTTTACTAGTAAGTAACTTCCATGGGTAGTGTTAGTATCTAGAGTCATATTTAACAATGATTTCGATTTTACGCTTAGTTTGGGGACTTGTGAAAATCAGGGCGATTTATTTATTCTATCCGTATGGTCACTTCACGCTGTGTTGTGTTTCCTATTCAGTGATCCTAACGTGTCGTTTGAAAAATGTTGGAGTTATTGATCGACATGAAAGTTCAACAAACCGTCACTCATAATCTGAATGTGCTTAATCGTAATATCTACATGTGAATTAAAAGGTAAACGGGGCGTTTTAGAATTAAGGCTTTCTTAATTTTCTTCTTTTTGAGGAATCTTTGCTACTTCTTCATAGGTTTAGTAGAAAGAGATTGAAATCCTTGGTTTTAGAAGCGTGAGTTGATTGCATTGCATGGCGACACGACAATGGTTTATTACAGGGTATTTTGATATGTGCTTAAACACATATCTTTTATTTATCAAAAGCTGACCCAAAATAACCAAGAAAGAGCCGTTTATTGTTAACATTTGCGTGTTTCTTGAGTTTTTACATGTGCAGGTACGGATATGACAAAGCAGGACAAAAGCCAAAACCGAAGAAAACCGAGCACGAGAGAAAGAAGATGCAATTTGGAAAAATTTGCAAGATTGGACAATCAATTCTCAAAATGGCGAGTTTAGTCCCCGAAGATTGAATTGTCATGTTTAGTCCTTGGAATTTTCAAAGATTGGCAAAGTTAGTCCTTGATATAATTTTCAGATTTACATGTTTGGTCCACTGGATTTTCGGCATGTGCAACTTGGTCCTTGAATAACACATTAGATCAATACAGTCCTTAGTCCTATTTTTTATCACAAAAGCCGATGTAATCCAAAAAGCCCAAACCCAAGAATCTGCTAACCCATTTTACTTATACATGACGGTATACTGACCCGGTTTAATAACCTTACGGTTTACCCACAACGGTCTAATGAAAACCCAACCAAACAAATATAAAAAGACACCGCAGCGCCAAAACTCATCCCAAACCAACCCGGCTATGAACCTAAAAACACCCTGCCATCAATTGATCAAATTATTCTAATAGAAGGGTAATATCGTACTTTCTCGACACATAAGCCCGACGGATGCGGGTTGGCAATCCGTGTGTCACATTCCCTCACCTCGATTGGTGCAAGCTACATGGAGATGTAAATCCAAGGGTCCAAAATGATTGGATGATGTTGGGAATTAATCCAAGGGTTGTGAGATGCTTAAAGAAACCGCATTTGCCTTTCGGAGAACCTCGAAGACTTCAGACCTTGCGTGGCTATAAATACCCCCCTTCTTTCATTATTGTACCCAAGTAGATTAGGAGTAGTATAGGAGTAGTTAGGAGTAGTTTTTAATTGTTTTAATGTTTAAATTCTGTATTTAAATTTCTTGTACTCAAGTTTCATTAATGAAGTAATTTTAGGTTTAAAATCTCATTTGTTAATTTCTGTTTTGAGTTTAATTTCAGCTGTTAATTAATGATTTACAAATCTCTATAAAGTTTTCTGATAGCTTATCTTATAATTACTCAGATTCTACTCTTAGATATTACTTAGTCTATAAAATTCAAAATTCAGAATCATAATAATAAAATGATGTTGTTCTGCTGATATGGAGATTTGATAAGGGTTGTGATTGTATTCGATTTGGGTTTAGAATTGCATTAGATTAGTGGTTTCATTGGTTTCAAAGCTGAGCCATTGTGGCGAGGACATCATGTAAGATCTGATATTTTTCTTTGCTCCTAAAATCTGCATAATATCTGTTTTGTTAGATTAGGTCCATTTTAGTTGTTATATTTGATTCACTTAGTTTAGTTTGTGCTTACTGAATATGGTTTGAGGATTGTTTATGATTGGATTTGAGGATGACTTGGAAAATCAGTTAATCGGTTTACATATCTAGTGTTTGGATCAAGGCAAGAAATCTGAGTTTAAGGTTTGATAAATAGATAAGTTCAGTTGATTTAGTCTAATTTAGGTTTAATACACTCAAATTGTTCCTTAGTTTACATCTATATCCACTCATAGTCAAAATCACTTTCATCTTGCTCTAATTAGTACATCAGTTAGGTATTTAAAGATCCCAAGCTTGATTTAGGTTTAGACATTTAGAGTAGTAGCATAATTCAGCTTTACTTTAGCTTATTTCATCATTTTCAGCTCTTACATTGAAATCAAAACTCATTTTAGTCAATTATCCATTTCTATCATAAAGTCAAAATACCATCAATAGCAGTTTTTAAGAAACTTTATAGATTTTTAAATCAGTGATCATTAGTCCAATTCATTTGCAATTTTGGATTTCATAACTTTAGTTGGTGGTGATTTTCAAGATATTTTTAGTTTATTTTTATAAATTTTCTAAATGAGCTTTTGAAGTGCTTAAACTAGGTGTCATTTTCGAAAATACCCTGTGCACACTCTCAGCCGATCCTTGAGTGTGCACAGGCACTTTGCAGTGAGCATAACTTGTTCATGTTAGTTATTAATTGGTTGAAACTTGGTACAAGTGTTCTCTGACTGGTAGTCTTAAGTTCTCAACATCTGGTTTTCAGATTAGCTTATTAGATAAGCTGTTACAATAGCTTAAAGTAGGGCCTTAGTAGTTGTTTTGCTTAAGTAGTCATTATAGTCAAATCATTGAGATCAGTGCATTAGAGGTTTAGAGTAGCTGGAACTAGTTGCTTTTAAGTACTTTTAGTATAAGTTAGCTTCTGTAGCAGTTTGGTATCTTTTACTATTCATTTGCTTATTTCCTAGTGCTTATTCATAGCACTTTTCACATCAGTTTCATAATCTTGCACACTAGCTTTAGTTTTTATATTTTTCATAGATTTAGCATAATATTTTATACTTTTCCTGAATTTTTCGTAATTTTTAGTTACTGTTTACTATTTTTCTTGATTTAAAACAGCTTTTAAGGCATTTTAAATAGCTTTTATTACAGATAAATCAGAAAAAGTTCTAAAAAATAAGTTTTCAATTTTCATAGATTAAGATAAATATAAAAAGCAAAAAAATAATTTTTCTAGATTTTTCCTAGTTTAATTTGTAATTTTTAGCCATTTAATTAGTTTTAAATAGAAATTCATAGAAATTCAAATAAAGTTCAGAAAAATACAATTCCAGTTTTGAAAAGTCTTTTGAGTAATTTTAGATTTTTGAAAAATAGTTTCATAATTTTCCCTTTTAATTTTAGATTTGTTTTATTAGTTTAAAATTTGTTTTTAATTCATATAAATTACAGAAAAATCCTAAAAATTAGTTTTAATTCTTAAATAGTTTTCGAATTGCATTTTTAGTTTAAAAGTAATTTTAGATTAATTTTAGGACTTAGATTAGATTTAGTTGCATTTTATTCACATTTTATTATATACGTTTTAGTATTAATCACGTATTTAGGATTTCCCGTAGTGTAATTTCCCTTTTATGCTTCCCTTGCCCCGTAGTTTAGAAAACTTCAAATTATTCCCATTTCCCATTCAAATCCCGATAATCGCGACGTGAGTTGGAAATTCCATTCAACCCTCGTTCGGAACGATCTCGGTGCTCAAACCTAACACGTTTGAGTTACCCGTATACTACACACTTCTTCTATTATTGGTTTCCCGAGCGAATCAGTAGTACTCGACTAACACATGGTTTCACCACACCCTTGCTCTAGCTTTTCAGTTAATGTGTTACTCTTGAGTATCATTCGGGATTTTATGGACTCGATGGGTAGTCGAGAATGTGTTGGAACACATCAGTCGTGAAGCCCTCGGCTTGAGTTTAACTCCGAATTGATAGCATCTTGCTCACTTAACTGTATCCTTGTTATATTATTTTTTTTGCGTTCAGTCTTAGCCACAAAATTTTGGTACAAGTAATTGCCTTCGAAATTGTTAATAACAGCATTACCATCAAGTTTCTGGGCCACAACCCAAATCATAACATTGTTTTACAAAAAAGAGTCTTGGTTGGTTTTGGGCCCAAGCCCAAACCTTGTACCCCAATGCCGGGCCATAGCCCACTGTGGTTTTGGGATGTCCGTTTGGGTGATTTAAGCTAATCAATGAAATAAAACTTGTAGTGTAATCGGAAGTCAAATAAACTAAACTCATTCCCGCGTATTCAAAATCTTCTACTTAGATATATATATGTATCGAGAAGTAAACAAGTGTAAAAAGTCTAATACAAGAAACAAGTGTTTAAAAACATGATCTACTTAATAAGGTCTACATCAAAGTTTTAACATCAAATGTGTTCGGGTAGACACCTTTATGTCAAGTAAATTACTTGTCGTGAATTGTAAATGTTAAGAACCAATTTTTAACAAACAGATAGTGACTAACTATATCATTTTAGGGAAAATGATGCAAATAGACCGCGAGCCCTGAGGCTAGTCACTTTCCAGACTACTTTTATTTTTTATATCAAATTGGACCAAGGGCAACCGCTGTCATTGGGCAACTCATCGACATTGTAACAAGTGTCCCGTATGTGTAAGGTATTGTTTTTTGTCCAAATAAAAAGCGTTGGGCAACCGTATTTTTTAATAATGGTTGTTTCGTCATTTCACATTACATAGAAAGTTGATTCGATAAAAATCAATAATAGAAGTTGTGTAGTATTTGGGTAACTCAAACGTGTTAGGTTTGAGCACCGAGATCGTTCCGAACGAGGGTTGAATGGAATTTCCAACTCACGTCGCGATTATCGGGATTTGAATATGTTAAAAGAGAATTTGAGGATTTCTAAACTACGGGGCAAGAAATAATAATAAAAGGCGTATAAATCTACTAATCCTAAGGTGCAAACAAGTAATCTCAATTAAGTACGTAAATAGAACTAAAGACGCAAATTACTTTATGCTAAAAGCGTATTCTAAAATGCAAATTAATCTATTTTAACCCCTAAAAGTGATCTAATATATTTCTACAACTAAAAATGTGATCTAAAAATTATCTAAAATTTTAAACTAATTTTTTTGGTTTTTGATTATTTTTTATTTTTTGAAAATAGCGAAATATATTCTTTTTGACTTTTTAATTTTTTTTTAAGAGATTTTTTTTTAAAAACTAATTTAACTAATTAAAGTTTAAACTAAAATTTAAATGACAAACTACAACTAGTGACGATAAATATTAAGCTAAGAGTATGATACTAAAAAGACTTAACAAGCATAATACAAATAATTAAACGTAACGTTAAACTAAGATTCTAAGCTAAAAATGATAAAAAGTTAAGAGAATAAAACCCGGTGATGAAACGAGAGGAATAAAACCACCCGATCTTATAAGCACAAATTAATACAAAAGTTTACAACTTTATTAATCTTATCCACTAATTAGTAAGTAAAGTTTAAAACTTTATTCACCAACAAGCTTAAAAATTACTAAAGCTTCAAACTTTATGTATTAAAAATGCTTAAAGACCCTTAAGCTCCACGCCTTATGAGGTAGAGATGATGATAAACACAAAAAGATACAAACTTAATAAGAGTTAGGCAATAATAAGCACTACTACTAAATGTAAATAAGCTAAAAGTGATCTAAAAATAAAAAAAAAGATTTAAACTTTATAACTAAAAACTATTAGATCTAAGTCCACCCGAAGCCAAGTTGTTCCATCCGAAGATTAAACGTGAATCGGGTATATTTAAGGACTTGATCTAAATGAACAAGCTATTAAATAGCTTATTGTTCAATAAAAACTTAAAAAGTTGCAACCTTTATATGAAAAACTTGATAAAACTAATAAATCTAATTAATAATAAGCTAAAAAAAATAGAAAATGTGCTCTCAAACTTAAAAGATGTCAAGGCTTATTTGTACAATAAGCCGAGCTTAATAAGCTCATGCATCTCTTTTGTTGTTTGAATCGAGCTAGAGGATGAAGAAAAGATGTGATAATAAGACATAATAAGCTAAAACTTATAAAAATGTAAACTTTTTATAAAATAAGTGAAATAAAAACTATTTATGAAAAGTATTAAATAAAGTTTTATAGAAGAAAAACAAATAAAAGAGCTTAATGGATAAGCTTATAGAAAAAGCTAACCCAAAAAGCAAAACCTAAATAAGCTAATAAGCTAATATAGCTTAATAGGTAAGAAAAGAAAAAGAAAATAAAGAAAGAGATGAGAAGAATAAATAAGATGTAAAGATAATAAATAAGATTAACTAACTTGAAAGAAATAAATAAAACTTTTATAAAACTAAATAAGCATTAAAATTACAAGAGTTTGGGTACAAAAATAAAAATAAAGATTCTTTAAAATGAGGTGAGGAGGTGGGTATTATATAGACCCACAAGTTACACTTTGGTCCTTACTAATTTTTCATATTGACCCCTAAACTATTCTAGCTTGGTACAAAAAATACCCTATCAAAACTTGGTCCCCAAGTATAATTATTCTAAAGAGCAGATTGCATATTTCTGGACTTGGTCTCCACGTTGGACTGGAATTGGGCTAGGTCTTCACTTGGCATAGCTGGGCTTGGACTGGGTCGCACTTGGGCTTGCATCTTGGACATTTCGTGGGTTAGCTTGGGCTGGATCTGAATTCGTGGAAGCAGCTGGGATGAGACATTAGTTGTGTAAAAAATTTAATTATGCCATGGATGGGATTAGAACCCTTGACCTCTTGCTTGATAAACATGTCCTCACCCACTAGACCAAGAGTCTTTTTGTGTTGAATGTTGCATTTAATTCCCTTTTGACCTTCTTTTTTCTGCTGATCCATTTTCTTTCTTTTCTTTTTAAACATCTTTAATTAATTGCAATCTTTGTTCGGGCTTCGTTTTGTCTTTAAATTTTTTTTTCTTCTCTTGCCTCGATGCTCCAAATAAAATTATCATTGGTCCCGTAACTTCGTGCTCCTTCCATTCTCGTGCTCGTTTTTGTCCATTTTTCTTTTTTTTTCATTTTACAATATCCGTTACCTGCACATACATAAACACAAAAACACAAATATTTATGGCTTTAGGGGTTAGTTTTTGGTCTTTTTGGTCCGGTTTTGATAAAGAAAAGGTATATGTTTTTACATATACCAAAATACCCAGACGAGAAGATTGCCGTGTCCTCACGCAATGTAATCAACTCACGCTTCTAAAAACAAAGATTTCAATCTCTTTCTACTAAACCTATGAAAAGTAGCAAAGATTCCTCAAAAGAGATTAAGAAACCCTTATTTCTAAAAACGCCCCGTTTACCTTTTAATTCACATATAGATATTACGATTAAGCACATTCCATTTATGAGTGACGGTTTGTTGAACTTTCATGTCTATCAATAACTCCAACATTTTTCAAACGACACGTTAGGATCACGGAGTAAGAAACACAACACAGAGTGAAGTGACCATACGGATAGAATACATCGTCCCTGATTTTTCACAAGTCCCCAAACTAAGCGTAAAATCGAAATCATTGTTAAATATGACTCTAGATGCTAACACTACCCATGGAAGTTACTTGTGTAATTACCTTTTGCTCCCATTTTCCTATTTTCCTCTAGATTTTTTTATTTTTGTGAGAAATGAATTTCTTCAAATTTCTCGTTTCGATAACTTTTATTCCGATAAAGATATAAAGCTAAGTCGCTAATTAGTTATCCACCTTCCCTCGAAAACCATTGCACACAAGAATGAGGTCCACATCAAGGTCCTAATTTCACACGATTTAGGGAGAATATCCTTTTTATGGCGACCGAGACAACTCATCTACGAGTCCAGAGACAGAGGCTTTATTTAGACATCTCTCGGATCCAAAGTTTGGCTTAACACTATTTCAGCACATTTGCATTTTTGCTATTTAGGCCCTTGGTCTTTTCAACCATTAACTCAACGGGATTACCGTTTAATCAGAAGTCTTATTATGACTTTGGATTTTCCTCTGCCTTTTTAGAAGTCTATGACAACTTTTATGGCTTTGGATTTTTCAACTTTAATACATTTGGGCTTTATTTCATGTTTTTTGTGCCAAACTCGAATCCTCGGCTTTTATAACAATAGAAACAATAGCACAAACTATCGGAATCAGTTGTCTATTACACCGCTTACATGACAGTACCTTGATGTGTACCCAACCCTCATGGGCAAGGATTCTCTAAAGAAGAATAAAGAACTAACTATCGTCAAAAACTCAACATCTTTAATTATTATATCACAGATATGGGGTGAAACAATTTTGTGGGAACAAAAAGCCATAAGTACCTTCGATGGGCTCTAAAGAGAACCAACTACTCCACGCTTAGCATCTAAACTCATAAGTAACTCTATCATTCCTCGATCTCCGCAAATTTAAAATCCCAAATAATGAGATCCGCGGATGCTTAGCCGATAATTAAATTATCTATGGTTAAAGGAACAAGCTAGGGCTCAACACGCCCGGTCAAGTCAGAATTCTATTCCTACTCTCACCAGCGGAAAGTCAACAAGGTGTCAAAACGTATATTAATTTAGCAAATTCTTCGTCTCATGAAATCAAGTCATGCATATTTAAAGTCACTCAGGGAAACATGCAAATTCTTGGCCTTGTGAGCTAGAATTCGCATTTTATAGCTTCTTGTCTAAGAGACTAGCAAACCTTTCAATCAAAAAGACTTAACAAAAGCTTCAAAATTTTTAAATTTTTCACATTTTTGCACAATTTTTTCAATTTCTAAGGAAAAACGGGGTTGCGAGAGTACACGGCAAAAACAAACAAGTGCGGTAAAATCAAATCGAAGATTACCCACCCCAGACTAAAATCAAACATTGTCCTCAATGTTTAAAGGTACGGGTTCTCAACGCAAATCTAAAGCCATTGATTAGGTATGCTAATAGATAAACGATAATCGAAAAAGATTTTGGATATCGGATTTCCATAAGAGCGTCGAAACATGAAACTCGAGACAAACTTCGAGCACGAGAGTCTTCATATCGGGAAAATCCTGGACAAAACATCACAACACGAAACACGAGAAATGGAAGAGGCGAACCTCCTCACGTCACTTATTATAAAACATAAATAAGATAAAAGGATAAGCATGGGGTGCCTCCCACGGCGCTCTTGTTTTTGTTAAACGAGTCGCTAGCTGACTCGTCCCCGAATTCATTTGTCCTTGGGAAACAATCGGAAGGGATACCGGATCAAAGATGGTATCCTCACTCCCGAGGGAAAGAGAAAGGGTGGGTTGGGAGGGGAAGAAAATGTCGGGCTCAAGCACATAAGGGATAACTCCTCCCAAACTCACATAAGGTATATCAAGAAAGAATGATCCATCATCCGGTGGTTTTGCGGGTGGACGTCGGGATGACGGATCAAAGAGAAACGACTCCATAGAAGAAGGGAGTCCATGGTACAGAGAAATGTAGTTCAAAGGTTTATCAATGAAGGCATCGAAGAGAGGATCCTTTTTCCGGTTAACTTTTGTTTTATGAATGTCCTCTCCGATGAGTATCCCAGGGTTAAAAATCTTGTCCTCGGAAAGGAACGAAATCAACGTATCTTCTACGTGAAAATCCTCAAGAGAAGAGGAATCACTCTCGGATAAAAAATAGTGTGGGACCTCAGTATCAATAAGCTCATCAGTCGAAATCTTTACTTCTTTATCTTTCTTCGGGAAAAACGGATCATCGTATTCATTTTCTTCATTTTCGGAAAGAATTGAGTCGGTGAGAGCAAGTTCATCGATGAACTTCTTGAAGTAAATTGACGGATCTTGATATAACAAATATTCAATTTCGCGTAAGTCGGCTCTAAAATCAAATACGTCATCCTCACTTCCCGGTGGAAGAGGATCCATGTGAGCGAGTTCATCGGCGAACTCCTCGAGAAGTAAATCAATGGAAGAATCCTTGAGCTCGGGCTCCGAAGGATTAGTAAATGGCTTAATTTCATTTTCTTTCGGAGAGAGTGAAGAGAGCATTTCTTCAATTAAACGAATATCTCCCTCGATGTCGATGTCAGCATTATCAATTTCCGGTGAAACTGAATCACTTTTCAAATAAGCCTCAATTTCTTCCATGATAGAATCATCCTCCTCAAATTTAGTGAGGGAAGAGGAAGAATCAGAAATGATTTGTTTAGAATAAAGTTCAATATTTTCAGAAGAAGGAGTGGGATTGCCACTCAAAGAACACTCGACGTTCTTAAGTTCAACACAACAAACAGAAAGCGGAGGTGGTACAAGTGGTGTGCTCTTAGAGCTAGCATTTTCCACCACAACCGTTGTAGACTCCTTTTCTAATTTCTTTTTTTGGTCAGCACGTATCGTCGACAAACTCTTAACCGTAAAACGTGAAAGACTCGGATCAATTCTGGATGTCTTAGGCCCAACCTTTTGAACCACCGGAGGTTGGACGTTTTTGGTACTTCCGTTATTAGTAGGAATTATCGGGTCCTTTGTCACCTCGGTGTCATTAATTTTGGCCACATCATATTGGTTGGTTAGAGATTTGGAAGTATGGTTAACATTGAACGTGACGGCTTCATTTCCTACTCGTAAAGTGATCTCTCCTTCATACACATCAATCAACGCATGGCCCGTCCTTAAGAAGCTCCTTCCGAGAATGAGAGGTACTCGAGGATCGGCATCGAAATCAACTACAACAAAATCAGCGGGGAAATCGAACTTCCCCACTTTGACAAAGACATCCTCGGCTATACCGATTGGTTTTATCGTATTACGGTTGGCTAGCTCGAGGGTCATACACGTTGGGGTAAGTGGGGGCAATGAAAGCTTTTCATAGATTGATTTCGGCATCAAATTGATACTCGCGCCAAGATCGGCCAAGGCGGAGCATTGAATAATTCCTTGAAAATCGCACGGAATGAGGAACTTGCCGGGGTCACCTAACTTTTCGGGAAGTTTCTTGAGAATAACCGTCGAACAATTCTCATTCAAAGACGTTTTTGCCAAATCCACAATTTTCTCTTTGTTACTTAATAATCCCTTTAGTGTCGAAACAAACTTAGGCATGAGAAGAAGAGCATCCGTGAAGCTAATTTCGAAGTGAAGATCTTGAAATATTTGAAAGAATTTTTCCATTTGAAGATTTGCTTGTTCGCGTTGCTTTTGATCATTCATCCTTGGCGGGTACGGAAGTGTTGTTTTTGGATTAGTCTTTTCGGCACTAACCGAAGCATCCTTGGGCTCAGACGTCGGGACAACCGTGGGTTGGACATTTTCGGTACTCCCCTTATTAGTAGGAAGCACCGGGTCCTTTGTCACCCCGGTCTCACGGTCTACCACACGAGACGGAGAAGAAGAAATAATGGTAGGAGCCGTGGGTCCATCGTAAGCAACACCACTTCGGGTAGTGATCGCTTTCATGTCACCTCTCGGGTTGGGAATCGTATTACTCAGAAGAGAACCGGAACCGAGGGTTGAGAATAAGAAGTAGAAGCTTGATTAGCTTGAAAGAAACTAGCCATCATATTCCTCATTTGACTCATCTGCTTGTTACTCGTAGCTTCCATTTCTCTTTTGAAATCATTCCTCATGCTGGTAATTTGAGTTTGCAAATTTTTAATGGTATTATCGGAGTTCTTCATGTAAGTTAGAAACTTGTTGTTCGGAGCAACTTGATGAGGTGGTTGATACGGTTGTTGATAAACTTGAGGTGGATGAGCTTGGTAGTTTTGATTACCATGATTGAGATTAGCTCCTCGGTTTTTATTGTAAGATTGGTTTTGATAACGGTTTTGGTTTTGTTGAGGAACGGGTGCAAAACCGGGTGGTCCCATTTGGTTGGCACGATATCCTTGGTTCTGATGTTGAACCGGATTAGCAGATGCTACGGAAGCATTTCTGAGATCGCCATCGGTGGCTTGACAATTATAGTACGGATGAGGACCACCGAAAATAACACATGTTTGATAACGGCTTTGGTTGGTTCGGATTTCTGAATCTTAAACTCTCTCATCATAGAATTAATAGCATCAGTCAGCCCACTTAACTCACTCCTCTGAACATAGTTATCATTAGTAGCAATCTTAGAAACAACCGGTCGGTTTCTAGACGAGACAACTTTTGACTTATTTTCGATAATCGTTCTAATATCGGTGGGCATACGACTCAAGATGTTACCACTGGCGGCTGGGTTAAGCGAATCTTGATCGGACGGCGTTAAAGCATTGTAGAACGTATCAATTTGATGAAGATCGGTAAAACCGTGATTTGGGCATTTACGTAAAAGTTCCTTGAATCTATCCCATGCTTCTCCAAAACTTTCATCGAATTTTTGTTGAAAATTAATGATTTGATTTCGTAACATTGTAATTTTCGAAGGAGGAAAGAATTGATTCACAAACTTTTTAGAAAGATCTTCCCATGTTGTAATTGATTGAGGGGGTTCTTTTTCGAGCCAAGTCCGGGCTGCCCCCTCAAGGGAAAATGGAAACAATCTCAATTTAATTGACTCATGAGTGACGCCCCGAAAGTTTATCGTAGAAGCAACTTGATTAAACCAACGGAGGTGTGCGTGGGGCTCCTCATGATCCAAACCACAAAAAGGTTTATTTGAAACCAATTGAATTAAGTTCGTTTTTAGTTCAAAATTCTCGGCATCAAGTGGTGGAACAACGATAGCATCACCGTAGCCGTCTACGGGAGCTTGAACTAATTCGATCATCGTTCGAGTATCTGCCATGACGACGGGTTCTTCAACGATAGTACGTAACTTCGAATGCGTCTATTCTACGATTACGATTACGTCGGATTGAGAACAGTGCGCATGCACAAAAAATTCAAAATCAAAATTTAAAAAGGAAAATCTTTTTTATTTTTATATATATGAAAACTTTTGAAAACACAATTTTTTTGGTAACCGTCGCGTCAACCGGTGCTCGGTAGCTCCCAAAAGTACGCGCAAATGAGCTGGAACGAAGAGTGGATCGTTCTTGATCTGCAATTTAATGTCAAGACTTTCCTTATACCCCGTGTATAGGTTGTACTCTCAAGGTGAGCCGACGTAACAATTGACGTTTCAGGCTTGTTTTGTTGGTTTTTAATTTTTATGGTTTTGTAAACACTCTAGGAAGAATGTTTTGGTGTTTTAGATTTTTGGGTTTTGAAAATATATATATACAAAAACGACGGTAACTTCACTCGGGAAAGGAGCTTCAAATGCACGCGATTCGAGGCGAATCGAAAATTCACTACAAGCCCTCCCCGGCAACGGCGCCAAAAATTGATTCTCGGCATCAAGTGGTGGAACAACGATAGCATCACCGTATAGTGGTAAATATTCCCGCCTGTCACGCGGGTGACCCGGGTTCGATCCCCGGCAGCGGCGCCAAAAATTGATTCGATAAAAATCAATAATAGAAGTTGTGTAGTATTTGGGTAACTCAAACGTGTTAGGTTTGAGCACCGAGATCGTTCCGAACGAGGGTTGAATGGAATTTCCAACTCACGTCGCGATTATCGGGATTTGAATATGTTAAAAGGGAATTTGAGGATTTCTAAACTACGGGGCAAGAAATAATAATAAAAGGCGTATAAATCTACTAATCCTAAGGTGCAAACAAGTAATCTCAATTAAGTACGTAAATAGAACTAAAGACGCAAATTACTTTATGCTAAAAGCGTATTCTAAAATGCAAATTAATCTATTTTAACCCCTAAAAGTGATCTAATATATTTCTACAACTAAAAATGTGATCTAAAAATTATCTAAAATTTTAAACTAATTTTTTTGGTTTTTGATTATTTTTTATTTTTTGAAAATAGCGAAATATATTCTTTTTGACTTTTTAATTTTTTTTTTTTTTTTTTTTTTAAGAGATTTTTTTTTAAAAACTAATTTAACTAATTAAAGTTTAAACTAAAATTTAAATGACAAACTACAACTAGTGACGATAAATATTAAG
>OU343220.1:79913018-79983230 GCA_910596185.1 Chrysanthemum makinoi
CACGCATAACCTTTCCTTATTATCTGTCACACCCCCAAATTACCTGTTTTACAGCGGAATGGAATACCTTGGGGAGGACTGTCATAGCTTCAAAGTTACAGTTATATCGAACGACCTAAAGTGTCGTTTTGAAAATATCGTTTGATTAAGTAAAAAAAAAATCAGATTTTACAAAACATAGGTCCCAAAAGGTTTCCAATATACCAAAATGAGTTTGTTACAATCTAACGATAAATAAGTGCTTAAAAAAAATATGTGAGACGCGTCGTCATCGCGACTCTATGATAACTTCACATGCATGCCATGAAGTGAATGCCTTAGATACCTGAGATAAAACATGCTAAAAGTGTCAACACAATGGTTGAGTGAGTTCATAGAGTTTGGTTAACAAGTAACGCTTTTAAAGAGCGTTCATGCAACAAAGGCAAAGTTTTTGGTCATTTAGAATAGTCCACAAAGCAAAGGCATTGTAAATCCACTCGGTTCCAAGTTCATGCCCATACAAAAACTTGCAACCTTTGTGTGTTCACAACCCATTGCCAAAAGTAGTATGTCTAGCAGTCAAGTGCACATTATCATAAGAGTTCACAAAGCAAAGGCATTGTAAATCCACTCAGTTCCAAGTTCCGCCCATACAAAACTTGCAACTTGTGTGTTCACAACCCATTGCCAAAATATGTATAGTTTAATAGTCAAGTGTACGATGTCAAAATAGTTCACAATATAACGCCACGTATATAATAATTCAGAGGATGCTCGAACATGGGAGACTTTACCTTGCTCCAACAAGGGAGACTCCTTTGTCACTTTCGACCACCTAGAGAATTATTGAGAACACTCCACCATTAAAGGCGAGAATTATTGAGAACACTCCACCGACAAGGCGAGAATTATTGTGAACACTCCACCGACAAAGCGAGAATTATAGTGATGCTCCGAACAAGGGAGACTTTATAGTGATGCTTCGAACAAGGGAGACTTTATAGTGATGCTCCGAACATGGGAGACTTTAGATCAAGGTCATAACACGTCCGGTTTAATAACTTCAAACAAGTCATAAGTTTGTATTTAAGTTCAAGAGTTCCGTTCAAAAGTTAGTAATTAAGTTCAAGAGTTTAAGTCGAGTTCAAAAGTTCAAAGCAGTCAAAGAGCTCAAAACATGTCAAAAGGTTCAAAATAGTCAAAGTGTTCAATATTATGTCAAACAAGTTCAAAATAGTCAAAGGGTTCATTATAAAGTCAAACAAGTTCAAAATGGTCAAAGGTTCAATATTACGTCAAACATGTTCAAAATAGTCAAAATGTTTTAAATCAAGTTAAAGTGTTCAAATCTATGCCAATATGTTCCTATCAAGTTAAAGGAGTTCAAATATATATGTCGAAGTGCTCAAAATCACGGAAAGTGGTTCAAATAATAGTGTTCATAACATAGTGATCAATTTAGTTCGGGCAAGTAACAATCAACTTACTAGCATAAGTAGTGAAACAAGAGTTATTTAAGTTCATATAAATGTATAGTAAAAACCAGTAGTTGAGCATGTATCTCCCCCCAAAGAGTTTATAAAATAATTAAACGAGTAAAAGTGGGGCTACGAACTCACCTAATGCAATGATTATGATGACAAAAGTAGATACACTGAAATGAGGTGCGATCTCTATCTGCAACCTAATGTGAATGATATGTCCTAATGTAAGTCATGAAACAATGTCGTGCATGCAAACTCATATGATATCCATACCACTTGTACACTTAGAAATAAAGTTTATTAGGTGAAAATAATCTTATAATGTCTTGACAATTTATAAATTATTTTACATGTATTTACGTTGAAATGATATCCTACGATAATCATTTAGTGATTTATTATGAAATTATAACTTTTCGTCGTAAAATAATGTCATTGAAAATTTCATGAAAGTGAATAAACGGCCTTGAAAAGCTAGTCATAAAATGGTGCACATCGAGTGTTAGGAAACAAACTCAACGGTTTTGGGAAGCTTGTATCATTATCTCAAAGTTTTAGCATTTAAGTTTTCATCCTAGAGGTCTCGATCATGGAGAAAAATATAGGTAAAGTATGGTACTTGTGTCCAAAATATTGTTTAAGGGTGGTTTTTGGCAAAGTTTAAGTGACCAGTATTTTATTCGTTTACAACTCATGACGAGCGGTTGGACATTTTGGAAAAAATATGCTTGGCGAACTTACTTTTACTATAAGACATCACTTATAAAAGTACTACATCCATGTTAAAAACGACCCTCAATATGGTCATTTGTGGCCGTAATATTTGTCTAATAGTAATATACTAGTTTTGCTTATTTAATATAGTTACGGCAACTTATGTAAATGCGTGTAATTTAATCGTTACAAGTCCGTTTTTTACGTTTTATATATACTTAGCTTCGTATCAAAGTATACTAATATATTTTTGATAAGTCGACACATTTCATAATGCTTAAGCCTCATTTTGACTCGTAAAAGTGGAAGTAATGGCTGAAATTTCAGAATTTTATAGTTTTTAGATGCGTCTAACTTGAAAAATTCATATCTTCTTCAAGTTATAACTCGCGTTTTAACCGTTCAGCGGCCCGCGTTTTCGTTTTAAAGTTTATTTTCTAAATATCTAGTCCAAAAATTTTTACCTACTGTCGAAAATTCCAGAATTCTAAAATATGGACAGACCTTTAACTAGAGTTGTCGAAATGAGTTTTTCTCGCGCAAAACCTATTCCAACCAATTCAAACCAACTCCGAAGCTATTCTAATCCTACCATACACCTTCTTTGGGTGTCATGGGTTCCTAGATATCACCAAAAGTGATATGTTTTAAGGAGTAATTATAGGATGATGAATATATATATATATATATATATATATATATATATATATATATATATATATATATATATATATATATATATATATATATATATATATATATATAACACTAAAAAACAATAAGAAGTGGTATAGACATCAATATGACTTGCATGTTTTTCTCAAATATGATGAAATGAACATAATATAAATATGAAAGATGAATATGAACATGAAATGCTTACTAGTAACTTGATGAGGTATAATGAACAAGGTTAATCCTAACACCCTAGGTTTTTATTTCAAAACCTTACTTAAGAGTGTGACTAGATTGATATGAACTTGACTTGAAAAAAAATATATATGATCTTCTTGTGCTTCACCCTTATGGCCGGTTATGGAGTGAAAGAAATGAGAGAGCTTTTTGTTTCACACTTTAATATCTTATGTTGTATGTGTAGGTTTGTTAATATAAAATAATGTAAGTATAAGTTAAGTAAACAAGATATTTGTTAACAAATAGTTGATTCATCCTTGTGGTGGTCGACATACATAACGAAAAAGAAGAGTAGATGCATTTTAAGTAGCTTAATACATATGGAATGTCCTTGATGATTGTTCATGAATTCGCAGCTAAACCCCTAAGGTTACGCGAATTTGATACTCGTAAACCTAGTTTACGATAAATGATGAATAGTAAATTTGAGAAATGACCGGAAATTGAGAATTGTGACATTATCATACGCATAGTGTTTGGTTTGTGTTTTGTTCAACCGATCTTCCTCTCTACTCTTTCTATTGATGCTTGTGTTGTAAAACTAGTGACCTAACAGTGGTATCAATCGCCAAATAGTTGGGTGAACCGATTGTTCTTGAAGTGGGTTTTGGTCCTACGGTAGAACATACGGTTAGTGGTTAATACTTTGGTTTGCTTAAAAACGCAATTTTTTCACTTTTTAATCCAAGATTCTTGTACTTTCAATGTTTTAAGGTGTTAAAATAACTGTTTTGGCAAAAAGTTTCAAACTTTATGCGTGGATCGTAGTTTTTAAGCTTGTTTTTGAGCGAGGGTTTCGTTCTACGCATAACCGTTTTTTGACGCTTTGGATTATTAAGTTTCACACTTTTGTGTTATTTTGGTGATATTGAAGCTATTTCATCACAAAATCTGGTTTAGAAACATCTTTGGGCAAAATCACTTTTTAGAACTACTGCGTATCAAAACCCTAGTTCTACGCGTAACTCACTCCTTGGTTTGATCTTCAGTTTAGTGGTTTACTCCGTGTTTTCTTGCTTGGATAAGCCTGAAAATACGTCGACTTAGGATATCTTTTGCCTTTGTGATAGTGTAAAAGATCACTTGGGCAAAACCTAAACTTACGCATAAGCTTAAGCTTAGAACCTCTTACGCATAAGATTTATCTTATGCCTAAGCTTTGTCTTACGCATAAGGTAATCCTACGCTAAGTTTTCTCGCCTAACTTCTTGTTTTACGCATAACTTTAGTGTTTTCACCTACTTACAGCGTAAGCTAAACCTACGCGTAACTCTTGCTTCTAGCGTAACTTTGGTGTTTATTACGCATAAGTGCTACTTGGTTTATTGTGATTTCTACGCCTAAGGATACTTCATCAACAAAGGTTCATTCGACTACAAAGATCCATTTTATAACACAGGTTTTCAACATGTCACAACCACCATACTCAAACTATTTCCCTTACACTTATACTCAACGACAACAACAATTAAGTCCACAACATCAACAATTTAATCAACAACAAGCAATTTATCAACAACAATTTAATCAACAACATACTCCACAACTTGCAGCAATTACACAACCTCAAATGGTTCAACCACCACCAAGTCTTCAAGTTCAACCCTACACAACCGATTTCAATCAACATCCATCAAGGAACACTATGAAGGAACCCACTTGGTTTGCAAAGATGTGTGAAGCTTTAAGCGGCCAACAATCAATTCATGAGGCTGGATCACTTGATAGACCTCCAATGCTCACTCCAGGAAACTACGATCAATGGGTGATTAGGTTCTTTAGGTTTTGTGATCTGAAAAAGCCACATGGAAAGTTCTTAAAGAAGGTTATCTTGGAAGGTCCATTTGGATGCCTACTATCATTGTACCTGGAGATCCAAATGCTAATCCACCAAGAGATGAACAATCAAACATTGCTACGGTTGCGACCTGAATGCGAAAGAACTTCTACACTATGAAGGCGATGAACTTGCAATGCAATATATCCTTTTAGGATTACCAAAACCAATTCTTCGAAGTGTTGATGCTCAAAAGACTGCAAAGGCGATGTGGGAACATATTCATCTTCTTATGGAAGGATCTGCACTCAATCAAGAGGATATGGAATCCAAAATTTACTTGGCTTATGAACACTTCATGATTGAACACGGAGAGACACTAGAGTCTTATCATCATCGATTCTCGGACATCATAAATGATTTGGATAAACACAACATCATCATGCCAAGAATTGCAGGTTAATACTAAGTTCCTGTGTAGTCTTGGTCCTGAATGGGAGAAGTATGTCATTTTTCTCCGTCAAGCGAAGAACATGCATCATTCTACATACGGATTGTTGTATGATTACTTGAAGCCTCATGAAAAGGAAGTTGATAGGAAAAGGATTCTCCGTGCTCAAATTGCTTCACCGTCACATCCGAAAAATCAACAACTTGCTTTGTATGCTCAAAACAGTTATTCTCCTCAACCGACAACTCAACCAACTGCTACAATCACACCAAATGATCCTTCACAACAACAATCTCAACAAACTCAATTGGTTCCATACAACAACAACAATGCTCAAGCATTTGTCATTGAAGCTAATGAGGAATCCGATCCGTTCGAAGCATTGCAACAAGGATTTGTTATGATTGCTAATGCTTTTGGCCGTTATACCAACAAATCCAACAATCGTATTCGTTCCTCATCTAACACACGAAATCAAGCATTTGTGAACAATGGCGAGTTGAAGTTGAGAATCGTGGTTATGGACGTCAGATGAGCGGTGGTCAAGGGTTTAATGTTGTGGGTAGGAATAACAATAGAGCTCAAGTGGTGAAACAGGGAAATGCTCAGAATGGGTTGAATGGTCTTCGATGCTACAATTGCAATGAGAAGGGACACCTGGCTAATGCATGCCCAAAGCCGAGGACTAGAGGCAGTGCTTATCAAAAGGAGGCTTTACTTTTGGCTCTTAAGGATGAAGCTGGTGGAACTCTCACGGACAAGGAACAGTTTTATGGCGGATCTGACTTCGGATGATGATATGGAGGACTTGCGGCCAATGCATTTGTATGTTGATGGCTAATATGCATGAGTTACATATGAGTGACACAGGGCCCAGTGTATGACCGATGGCTTGTCTCAGTACCGAACAAACCATATTTATCTCGATCTAATATCTCGCCAACATCTGAATCCGGCAAGGCTCAGAATGTTCAAAATGAGTCGTCCACATCTCATTCGGACGATTTTCAACTAGACCCCGTAGTTATATTTGACGATCAAGATGACCTTATGGTTTCCCTTGATAATCAAATTGACTCCGTGGTTATACTTGAGGATCTAAATAATGATCATGTTGTGACTCACGTTGAACACACAGAACTTTTGCCTCGTCCAGATGTTGATCGTTCTTAAAACCAACAATCCATAGTGGAAGAATGTCGTGCAGATCGGGACTTGAAAAGTAAAATGCCTTTGTTAACCAAGGATTTTAGAATGTTTACAAAAGCAACTCAACTTTTTCAAAACTCAAGAAAATCGTGAAAAAGGTTTTGAAGCGCCTTTGCTAAATCTCATCAAAACGAAAAATATTTAGAGAGCGGATCGTGATCTAGCCGCTACGAAGAATGCTTTGTTGTCTAAAATAGAACAACTGAAACATGAACATAAAAAGCAAATTAATGCTCTCACCTTGGAAAATCAAAAGCTAAAATGAGTTGTTAACTTGTCAAAAACAGTTCTCTGCATACAAAAAGCATTCAACAAAACGAATAGATGATCATCTTGAAGAAATTATCGGCTTGCAAAACAAACTTAAAGAGTTTAAAGTTGTTGTTTACAAACATGGTGAGTCGGTCACAACTATTGAAAAGTTTACTTTAAAACCCAATCCAAATGGATATGGACCGAATCTTCTGATTACAAACCTAAGCTTTCAACAAAAGCATTCAAACCAAATCCTGAAGTTTCGGTCTGAGAATATAAAATTGATAATTACATTATGAGTGTTGTTGAATATCATCGTCAAGAGGAATTAGATGCAGAAGGCGAGAGTCGATCAAAATTAAAAAGCTTTGTTTACAACAAACCTTTTAACTATTCAAAAGCGGTCACTTTCGTCACACAGGATTCTTCTAACACACCAAGGATTATCATAAAAACTTCTGAGTCTTATAATGTTAATCCCAAACCAGATTATGCACAAACTTATGGTCCTTTACCTTCCATCGGTGAAGTAAACTCAAAACCGAAAATCGCAAAAATTCTTAGATATTTTGACCTTTTCATAGCTGACCTCAAAACTTTAGAACATGAGATAGAATATCATTCTGAAATCAAAGTTCAACATTTTCAATGCGTCTGCGCGAGAACAAAGAGACATTTTTCAGAAAAATCTTTTACCAATTGTTAAAATTTGAAAAATTGTGCATTGTCTTGGGAAAGGGACTTTCATAAGGAACTTGGAATGATGAAGGTCATTTTGAGAAAGCGAAACATCTATTTCTAATACTAAGCGTAAAAGAAAAATGTTGAGAAAAGATGTTGATCGACTCTTGGAAGATGTCATATGTCTTTGATGTCCATAATGTTGTGTTATTGAATTCTTTGTCATATGCATCTGATTATATCTCTGTGATCTGTTGATTACGTGGTAAATGTTGAGAACACGATAATGTGCTTCGGTCGAGTCTTTAAAAGTTGAAAATGAGCGATTGTCAAGCGAGCTTTCTAATGCAAAACGTCGTCTTAATTGGTGTCAAAAGATATTCACGATCAACAACTTGCTTATCAAAACAAAATCGCCCGATTCGCGTGAAAAATCTTCGATCAAAAATTGAGCAAGCTGGATGATCAAAATGAGTCTTTTAAGTGTCAAATCTCAAAATATGAACAAGAACTTGCAAAAGTTAAAAAGGAATATGGTGTCATATTTGATTTACTCAAACAGACTCGTGATGAAGCATCTAACGAACTTGATCATTATCTTGCACACACTAAAGAAGTTATGCATTTCTTTGGAAATCTTGATTCGAAAATCAAGATCGATTCACACTATCTTTCAGTTAAGAGAAATGTTAGGAAAGTATGAACAACTTCCGCCTACCGTGATTAAGAGAATAGCACCGGTAACACTTAGTAATCGTGAACCTAGAATCCCTACAGCCAAATCACAAGTTGCTAACGTGCTTCCTTCTCTGAAGCAGGAATAGTTGCCTCTTTTCCAAGCGTCCGCACTTCACAGCCTAGGAGCAATACAAGGAAGAATAGGAAGTTGCGACCTAAGAAAAGAACAATAAAGAATGCTGAAGTAGAAGAACACCCTAGGACTATGAATAAGACTCACGTTGCTTCCACTATAAATATTGCGTCTGGCAAATGTAATAGGAAAAGTGATGTAACGAATGCTAAACCTTTAAGTACTTTTGATATTGATCGATGCACCTTGTGTTATCTGTCATAAAAGTATGAATTCTGATTGTCATGACAAATGTGTTGCTAAAGCTATCATCTCTCGTTTAAGGAATCCTAAGAATCGAAATACCTCTAGGCCCACTAATCTTTCTAAGTGCATTGGCTTGGTAAACCGCCCTCTTTAGATTCTAAAAAGCATTGTTGTCCCTGTAGCTCCAGTTTCACCTCCTAGGAATGTAGTACCACCTAGTGCATTCACTAAGACTAAAGCAAATACTAGTTGGAGATGGCAGAAATGGATATATAACACACTAGGATTTAAATGGATGCCTAAAGTTATTGATGTGTGTATGTCTACGATAAGCTGCTCGGAACCCTCTAACATTTGGGTTCCACATCTACTTCTATTCCATCATGTGTCGTATTGTAATGCAGGTGTCTGAGATCATTCTCGGATTGTTGATAGCGGATCTTCCCGACACATGACAGGCAACCTTAAACTGTTATCAAACTTTATTGCAAAGTTCATTGGCACTTGTCAGGTCGGGAATGATCACTTCGCGGCTATCATGGGCTCTGGAGACTATATCAATGAAAACATCGAAATTAGCAGGGTTTATTATGTGGAAGGCCTCGGTCACAATCTGTTTTCAAGGTCGATTCTGTGATGGAGATTTGGAGTTGCTTTAGGGGAGAAATCTTGTTTCATTAAGTGATCTACAAGGAAATGACCTTATATGCGGCTCGCGTAATTCCAGTCTTTACACTATCTCTATGCAAGACATGGTTGCTTCATCTCCCATCTTCTTACTTTCAAAGGCAACATCAACAAAATCCTGGCTATGGCACCGTCGTCTCTCACATCTAAACTTTCAAACCATCATCAATCTTGCTCGACACAAACTAGTTGAAGGACTCCCACGATTCCGGTATTCTAAAGATCACCTTTGCTCAACTTGTGAACAAGGGAAAAGCACTCGTGCTCATTTTCCTTCAAAGGTGGAACCACTCTCGGCATGTGCTTCATCTTCTTCACATGGATTTGTGTGGCCCGATGTGCGTGCAAACGATAAATGGCAAACGCTACATCTTAGTAATTGTTGATGACTATTCTCGCTGGACTTGGGTCTATTTTCTTCGAAGCAAAGACCAAGCTCCACAGATGATCATCACCTTTCTCACGAAAATACAGTTGACTCAAACACCGTCGACAAATTGAGCAGAAGGAACTGAATTTGTTAGCAAAACTCTTCGTGAATTTTATGAGAAAGTGGGAATTCACCATCAAACATCTATTGCCCTTTACACGAACACGAACAAAGCGGAGTTGTTGAAAGAGCGAAACCGCGTTAGTGGAAGCTGCAAGAACAATGTTAATCAATGCTAAACTCCCAGTTACTGTGGGCGAAGTGTATCAACTTGCATGCTATACTCAAAACCGTTCTATGATTACAAAGCGCCACAACAAAACACCTTTCGAGCTTGTCCACAACAGAAAACCGAATCTCAAACACTTTCATGTATTTGGATCTCTTTGCTATCCGAATAATGATCGTGATGACTTTGGAAAGCTCAAAGCCAAAGTTGACATTGGAGTCTTTATTGGATATTGTGATAATTCTAAAGGTTTCGAATCACGGAATCGTCGAACAAAGGAGGTTATGGAAATGATTCATGCTCATTTCGATGAACTTACGGATATGGCTTCGAGTATAACGACTTGGAACCGGTCACAACCGCTTAAACTTCCCCAAACCCCATCATCGGTGAACAAAGCCCTCGGCTTACTCGTCAACAAATGGAAAGACTATTTGCTCCTCTATTCGTGTGATATTGATGAGCGTGCTCGAGGTGTATCCGCTGTTTCCATTTGCTCAACGATACTACTCTTATACGATACACTGCTACAACAACTCACTGTTGAAGAAGCACCACCAATTGACTCCAACACAACAGTTGAACAAAACGCTTCCAACAATGATGAACCGGCTGATGATGTTCTTAATGAAGTACCCCCACCTGCTGATTTTGATCCAAATGCGTTCTTTAACCCGTTTGCTAATGAGAAGGCTGCTACACGGATGTCGCGGAATCTACCACAAGCCATTTGAATCCTCAAAATCTGCACAATGTATACCAACATCAACCCTCTACACATCGATGGACAAAGCACCATCCTCTGGAAAATATTATTGGCAACCCGAATCAACCAGTCGTTACGAGACAACGCGTCTTCACACGAGATGGTGAACATTGCATTTATGCACTCACGGTCTGCCAAACTGAACCCAAAAACATTAAGGATGCAATGACAAAAGATAAGTGGATTGAATCCATGCAAGAAGAACTCAACCAATTCAAGCGTCTTGAAGTATGGGAACTGGTTGAAAGACCATCGAGGGTCGTCATTGGTCTAAAATGGATTTGGAAGAACAAATTGGATCTTTGAAAGGGAATGTCATCAGAAACAAGTCCGCGTCCACGGTGGCTAAGGGTTATCGACGGGAAGAGGTATTGACTTTGAAGAATCATTTGCTCCGGTTGCTCGTCTTGAAATTGTTCGGATATTTCTGTCGGCGTTCGCGGCTCATATGAATATCACGGTCTTTCGGATGGATGTCAAAGCTGCTTTTCTGAATGGACAACTGAAGAAAGCGGTTTATGTCACCAACCGGAAGGATTCGTTGATCCGAGTTCCGAACCATGTCTACAAAATGAACAAAGCTCTGTATGGTCTCAAACAAGCTCCTCGGGCATGGTATGATAAGCTATCATCTTTCCTCATTGCCAATAATTTCACCAAAGGTTCGTTCGACCCAACTCTTTTCATACAATATCACGGGAACATATTTTAATTGTTCAAATTTACGTGGATGACATCATTTTTGGGTCAACACATAAAAGTACTCAATCGCTTTTGCAAAACTAATGAAGAAACATTTTGAAATGTCCATGATGGGTGAACTTACGTTCTTTCTAGGATTACAAGTTCATCAATCACCCCGTGGTATTTTCTTGAGTCAGTCCAAATATGCCCTTGAATTGTTACACAAATTTGGAATGCAAAACTGTGACACCTATGCCACACCAATGGCTCATACCAAGAAGCTAGACGCTGATTTACATGGGAAATTGGTGGACCCTACAAAATACCAAAGTATTATTGGGTCTCTCATGTATCTAACACTAGCCAGACGACATTGTCTTTCCCGTTTATCTTTGCTCCGTTATCGGTCGACCAAGCTGAAACCCACCTCTCAGAGGCTAAAAGAATCCTCCGATACATAAAGGGAACCATTAATTTGGGAATCTAGGTATCGAAGGATTACTGGTTTTGAACTAATAGCTTTTGGGAGTCGACCACGCGGGATGCTTAGATTCACGTAAAAGTACTTCAGGAGCTCTACAATTTCTTGGTGATAAACTGGTGTCATGGCAATCGAAGAAGCGGGATTGTACATCGATGTCCTCAACGAAGCGAATATGTAGCCATGTTAGCATGTTGTGCTCAAGTCATTTGGATGAGAACACAACTCAAAGACTATGGTTCACGTATTTGTGAATCCGATGTCTTTGCGACAATGGAGTGCTATTGCGATCTCGTGCAACTTCGGTTCAACATTCAAATCAAAGCACATCGATCTTGATATCATTTCATCAAGGACCACGTGGAGCAGGTGCGGTTGAATTATACTTCATGGGTACAGAATACCAATTGGCAGATCTTCTCACCAAAGCCTTAGCTCCGCTAGGTTTAATGAGTTGGTCCACCGGATTGGTATGAGGTGTTTGACTCAAGAGGAATGGATGAACTCTTAAAACATTCTTAAAACCAGTCAAACACCAAAATCTCTTTTGTAAATATTTTTCAAAAACAAAATACAAAAATATAAAATCAGATAAAACATCAAAAATATTCTTCTATCTATTTTTCTTTCAACATGGAAAGTACAATTCTTCCGTCAACACTTTTATCTTTCAAAATTAATATTTTTCGATCAAGTGTTGAGGGGAGAAAATAAATTTTAACTGTTTCAAAATAACCGTTGTACTTGCATGTTATCTTATCCCGGTTGTTTCTTTAAAATGGTGGTCACATTTATGGTTCACTAACACTCCTCGGACTAAAATTTATAACCTTTCATTATTTCTTAAGTTGAGGGGGAGTGTCGTCAAAGTTATTTCCAAGTATTCTTACTTTGGTAACCAAAATGGAAGTTAAAAGGCTTTGGATGAAAATGGAAAAGGTGGAGGGACTAAAACTGCAAAAAGCTTAAAGTTACTTTAAATAAAACTCCTCACCTAACACATCTTCACATTTATTACTCATACCAAACTCATCCTACGCTTAATATTCGTTCATCAAATCCGTGTTTTGGATCATCAATTTGTAAGTTGTTTCATGATCTTTAACGTGTTTTACAAACAATGGTTTTGAATCTTTTACAAATCCAACGGCTTAAAGCGTTGAGATATGAGTGATTATGTGTTCTACGCATAAGGTATGAACACACAATCATTGGTGTGTGTTTGTGGTTAAAATAAGTGTGTCAAAACGTTTAAATAACATCAATGATACTATGTTTATCCTCAAAATCCACCCAGAAACACGAATTGATTGTTTTTCAAAATTAGGGTTTATGAGTCGGTTTGGGTATTCTTCAAATGTGAATATTTTTGGACAATAAGATTGTTGTGAGGTTGTTTATCAGTGAATTGATCATATCTAGGCTTTGAAACAACCCAGAAACACTAATTGCTTGATAATTAGAAATTAGGGTTTATGTTCTTAAGATTTGGGTATTTTTGATTCTCTGCACATTAGATGTTAATAACTTGGTTATAAGACACTCACATGACTTCTTAGAACTACGAGAAAAACTTTGGTGCAATTTCCATGGCTTAATTTCATACGCGTAATCTTTGAACTCTAGGGTTTAAGACTACGCATAAGATATCTCTTACGCGTAACTTGTTTGATTAAGAGTTTGTATGAGTAAATCATGTTATACAATGAATGAGGATGTTAATATTGATGTTATGATGAATTTATTTCGGGTTTTCTACTCGTAAAATCGAGAATCAAGGTTGTTAACCATCTACATAAGGATCACCTTACGGCGTAGCATGTTATCGCGTAAGAGAAATCTTTCGCGTAGCGTTTACGCGTAAGGTTCTACAAAGGGACTACTGCGTATCACTGTGAAGGATATGCGTAACAGATGACCTCTACGCATAAGGTCTACTCTTACGAGTAAACCTTACGGCGTAAGGTTTCATATACAACTCTGGCGTAAGCTTCACGTATAAGGTCTCCTTTTCCTACGGCCAATATCTCTTACGGCGTAAGTAAGGATCCTACGCATAAGCTTGCGTCTATGCGTATAACTCCCTTTTACGCATAAGCTACCATTTCTACGCCTAAGCCTTGATCAAACCTTCATTGTGAATTGTTGCAGCGTGCAAACTTGTAAATAAATAAATCATAGCGCCACGAAACCAATAATGTCACTAATAAGCTTAAATGTTTAATGTGTTGTGAAAATATGTGATAACATAAACTTTAAAACTTAAAGTTAACTAACTCACAAAACTTTTCTCGACATCATTGGACTATTGAACAAACAAGTGACTTTGGACTCGTAACAATCATTGACATATGCTCATTCAATAAATTAGACAATAAACCACCTGTTGACTAACATTATGTCTTTCGATATGTTGGTTCTTTTGGCTAAATGTGTTTAAGATCACGACATGGAAGCTCAAATGAATGTGGATGCACCAAATGTTCTCACCATTCTTTGATATCTTCCCTCATGGCTATCCAATGAAGATTGGAAAGAACAATCTTCGTGTTGACTTTGAAACTCTCACACGCTCCGGAATCTTCTTGTCTCATTGCGGTGGATATTCTGAAGAATCATCCTTATCGAGAACATGCTCACCAACTCTGCCACTGTTCGGAGATCTACATACGGCAATTACGGAATACTATGCAAATGGTCAAAGGTCAAAATGTTTGTACGATGGACGCTCAATCACAAGCAAATCACCATCACTCCTGCGGATTTAAAGGGCTATTCTCCTCATTCTTGACATCATACCAAGCTGAATTCTCTGCACGACTCTTGAAGAGGCTGTTCGCAAATTCTTGATTGATATTGGGTGCAGCGAAGCTTCCGGGAGTAATCATCAAGTATTCTCATGTGGATCTAAAGAACATTCCTCAACCTTGGAGAACCCTTTATATCATCATCACAAAATCTGTTTAGGTGCGTGACAGCGGCTATGAGCATCCCAAGCTCATGGGCGCAAATCTTTTGGGCTCTCGATCAACATGAAGCACATGAAGTTGAAGCTCTCGATATGGGATGACATGATGTCATTCCTCAAAAAGCTTGGCTCAAAGATTCCTTATATCGGATATACAAAGCTGTTGATCCGGAAGAGCACTTGGATATAACCCGATATCCCCAAAAGAATCAATGACCCGACAATCATGACATGTTGTCCGAACCCACTCTAACATCGATTTAAGAGTCAACTACCAAGAAACAAGGTCTTTGTGTTGCGGATCACCTTCTCTCGAGATGAACTCAAACAGCTCTAACTCTTATAAAAGATATTTGTGTGGAAGAGAACAAAGTTGGATTTCTAGATGATAAATCTTACGGTACACCTACAAGGAAAACCGAGAAGAGGAAGTGGAGGAAGTCTTTGCAAGCCGAGTCAAGGAAGTTCCCAAGAGGAATACTCCAAGTAAGAGGAGTTCCGCCAAGGAAGCTATTCCTATTCCTATTCCCAAGATTGAACCGCAAAGCTAATGACGAGAGACTGGGAAACCGGGCATCGCGATGAAGAGATCTTTCTACTCGAAAGCGCTAAAGATGAAACCTCAGCGGTACCTAAACCTCCAGTCCACCGGCAAAGTAAAAGGAAAGACTCGATAATTGAGCAACAAGAAGAAGAAGATTCATGAAGAGAAACCTAGGACGCTATACGCATTGAAGAAGTTCAAATTCATTAGACTCAACACGCGTTGCAAAAGAATTTGCTAAGGATCAAATGGGTGGCCCCGGAGGATCAAGTGGTGGAGTTCAACCTTCACCAGAATCGATGCGGTTAATCAACCCGATAAGGGATGCGGTGCCACCACTTAGCAACAACAAAAAAGCGCGTGGAAGATTCTATTGAGTTTGACAACATTGAAGAACCTAAACTCGAAAAGTCCAAGAAAAGTCAGAAGGAAAAGTGCGAAAAGCGGCTCAAGCTAAGTGCGTGAAGAACAAGCTAAGATAAAGATTGAGATGGATGATAAGTTTCTTCTAGATAGTCCCGCTTCTAAGGAAAACTGCTAAGCCTCCAAAGGACGAGTCTCCTCATATCTCTTCATCATCGGATTCATCTTCTCACTCTTCACCACCACCATCAAAAGATCAACCAAATCATCATCCAAATCGGTGAAGAAGCCAGCTGCATCTTGGATCTCTCAAGCTAAACAAGGAATCGTTAAAGGCATCAAGCATGTCGAGAAAAGAAGGATGTAACCAACAAAATTTGAATTTCTTCTTGCGATCAACTTTCTTCATGTGAGACGGGATGAAAAGATGCAAGTGTGAAAGGAACAAATCCAGCGTTTATCAATGGAGATTTCCAAAAGGAATTGAAAGAGCGGCAAAGAGAATATACTCACAAATTCCTTCTCGACATTCCTAAAGTGACAAGGGAAGTTATATCTCAAACTACTTACTCCAAACATCGTTACATTGGTCAAACATATAATGAGCCAAAGAATCGAACCTTACTCAAACATTTGAATTGATTACTAAATTAGTGATGCAAATGTCAAAAGAGTTTGGAACCTTCACTTGGGATGAAGCTAAGTTTTTGAGACTCTTTTAGACTATCAACTCAAATCTTCATGCAAAGAGTCAAGAAGTCAACCAAAGCGACCAAGAGATGGCGATGATAAGGACAAAGACCTTCTGCACCTAAGCGTTCAAAGAAGTCGGTGAATCTTCCTCAATGCCATCTCCACCCCGAAGGACCTCACCACCAAGACGATCTCCTCCTCGCTCTTCTGCTGAAAAACCTCGGGATTACGAGACACCACCGACTTCGAAAACCGGTGATCATTTTGAGTATACGGGTGGTGACGATGAGGAAATCCATGAGCCCCAACAACAACCCATCTCTCGACACGGCCAAGAAACCGAGAATCTTCCTCTAGGCCAAAGAAAAGAAGAAGAAAGCGCTATGGTGGCGTCTTATCATGGCTGGGCGAGGATATACTTGAATTTGAATGGTTCTCGAGCTTGTTGATTCTACACCCCTACCCATCCGAAGGTCAAGAGGTTCTGAGAAGGTGTAGTACATTGGAGCATGCTAAGTTCTTTGCAAGAAAAATTCCGTGTGAAAAAGATGGCGAAATCCGAGTTGAAGCGAATCAAGAATGAAGCATTTCAACTTCTCAAAGATTACTCGGAAAGTGCTATTAAAGTTGAGTATCACCTTGATAATATAGCACGAGCTATGTCTAACAACATGGATTGGCTCAACCTAGAAGCAAACATCGACTTCACCAAGCGGACAACCCTCCATATTACACATTGGTCTAAACCTCTACCAACAATTGGCCAACCAGATCGGCCTAGGATTCCATTCCGATATTTCTTCAACAAAGACTTGGAATTTCTTCTTCCTGGCGATGGTTCAAGGAAATCGCTACATCACGACACTTCGTTCCGCAGTGACCATATACTCTAATGCATAGCCATCGAGGAAACGGCTAACCACATGTTCTCCAACAAAGTGGAAGAGTATGACCGTGATGCAATGTATGGGATTCACCATTGGCGGAGCGTCGAAGAATCTACTGAGCCGGTTGAAGTCTCAACATGAAGTGTTCAAGATTACTAAGGTATCGTTGCCATCAAACATGTTGATCTTTTGTCTAAATGGGACTACACTTTTCTCAAGAATATTGTGGTCAAGGCAAGAGCGAAAGGGATTATGCATTCTCTGAAGCGGACTTTGAGAATTTGTCTCTCAGCGACATTGAAGACATGTACCTTGCCAAAGTACGAGGGTGCATGAGACAATTTTCAATCGCTGAAGTACAAGCGTGAATTCATCAAGTCCTTGCTATCTTCATCGAAGCATAGTCATCAAAGAGCGTGTAGAAGATCTCACTGCGTTGAATCATATCGGACCGTGTCAACTTCACTCCACCTCACTAGATCTTCCGACATCAACCGGCTTTCACAATATACACTCATCCACCAACCATTGGAGTGGTTTACCTTAGTGAAACACTACATGCATTGCTTGATGGCGTGTTGCGATCTTCACAAGTTTGGGGATCACACATTGAAGAAGGTTAGGGACGGATTGGCTTATAGGTTGAAGGATATTCATGAAGGAATTGGGTCAAAAAGGCGATGGAATTCTAAGGAAAGATGGGATGTGAAGAGAATCATCACCATGATTGATGAAAGGTTGTATCGAGGGATGATTCGAGAACCTTGGAAGAGCTTTGTAGGTGGTCGTCGAGTTGCTCTCGCCGGCTATCAGCATACGCCTTGATTCGCATTCTGGAAACATTGATGGACTTTCTGGTACCCCTTGAACTGCTTCTATTTCATAATATTTTGGATGTGTGATTATATATGTCAATGGCTTGTGCACACATAGCAGTGTACAACCCGTACTTGTAAATAAAGGACCACGTAGTGCGGCTTGATTGCCACAATCCTTATGAAAGGAGAGAAAGCTTCTTACTTTTGAGTAAAACCTATCAAACCTTTCACTTTTCAAGGTTTTGCTCAAAAGAACAAGTACTTCCTTTTATGATTTTCAAAACCTCAACCGTTTATATCACTTGTTGAGGGGAGTATTTGACTTAAAAACTTTGTTCACAAATTGTTCTTCGTGTAATCTTCCCACAAACTCAAAATGGTCATATTTATTCTCAACATTTCTTCAAAAATAACATTTATATGCCATTTTTGAGGGAGAGAAATTTATGTGATAAGAAATATGTTGTGTAAATGCAAATGAATCTTTGTGCTATAGACTTAACCAGCATGTGAGATCTTAACCGCTGTTAGTAACTTCGAAAGACTTGTCGGTCCGACGGTAATAATTTCAAGCTAGTTAAGCTAGTGATGTAAGCGTGTCTTCATAAAGGACTTGTCGAGTAGAATGTACCATTAGAAACTCTTGATAGACATGATCTTTGGCGGGTTTGACAACCTTCCGGGGTTGTCCACACCTTCAAGATAGTTATTAGAGCTAGTTGTCACCTAAAAGTGAACAATGTAACTCTTTAACTATTCAATGTAACCGTGTCTCGCGGGGGATTGTCTATCTTGAGTCGATCAATTCAAAAGTGCTCTTTCCTCACCATGTGCAGATTTCTAGTCAAAACTCTTAAGCACGTGTGGAGGAGTATTTATGCTAAAAGATAAAACTCTCGATGGTAAAAATGTTTTTCATTCACAAACATTTAGAGAGATTTTCATGAAAATGGTTTTATGGCAATGGAGTTATAAGGTGATTAAGGTTAGGAATAACCTTCCTATGATCCTTGCCAGCGGAGGGATCTACCCAAAGGACACTACCAATAGTTAGAATTAGAAGTCCTTAGGTATGATTGTAAAAAGGAGAAAAATGAGAATGGGAGAAGAAGGAGTTGAAGAATTAAAAAGAAATGCAAAGAAAAGGGTGAAAAGAAATAGCCCTCCAGATTATTCAACTTAGAGGCGGAACACGGGTTCAATTCATATGCTCTTGGTTGTCACTTAGATGACCCGGTATTGAAGATTAAAAGTCGTCATGGACCCAGTGACGCATGCACTAAACCTTCTTAGCCACTCAAGTTTCTCTCACAGAAGCTTGTTTCATTCTCTTGAGGAACCCTACATAATCTATCGGCTTTCTCTTAGAGATTGCTAGTATTGAAGAAGGAGACCCTCTCCCTAGTCTCCGCAGGAAAACCAAAATGCACTATTGAGTCTAGAGCCACGAGATTCATCAAAAGATCTCTTAGGTACACTTGACATTTCATCACTTGTTTTTCAACAATAAGAACATCAGTGCTACGTTATCGAGTCCTTCACAGATCTTAGCAATCTGTCGAGAACATTTATGAGAGGTTCATAATTGTGATCCTCGGTGATTGAATGGAAACTCTGCCTAGGGTCAACATCAAACAGCGACCACGGCGGTGATTAAGGTGCGGTAACTCCCCGTGGATTACGGCTTAGTGTGTCTCAAGCGGTCTGATGCGTGGGGTGATGCTTCGGTGTACCTCATGACTCATCTGAACCGTAGATGTACTTCGGTACATCGCGTTATCTCACTTGTGGGACTCGGGTTCAGAGGAGCGGCCTTTGTGAGAATTAGAGTTGTGTTTTCACACTATCTTGTTAACACTCTCGAAGTTCAAACTTGTAAGTGCCGGAATCCGCTTATTACTAACCTTTCTTATGTTTACTTCTTATGGAAGCTCTGGAGCGGTGATCGTCTGATTCTTCACATGCTCATACCAACAACATCACTTATGGAAGTTCTCTCATAATCAAAGGCAACACAAAGTCAGAATGATTCTTCGTCAACAAAGAATCTACAAATTTTAAAGACTTAAAGAACTTCATCAACTGTAATCCAACGTTAAAGAGCGTGTGAGCATGTTGGAGAAAGGCGTGGAGACACTAAGCGTGAACTGAGGCGGACTTGATGAACAACAACAACATACTATCACTACCATCACAAAGAACAAAGATCAAAGAACAAAGATGATGTCAAAGCAGAATACTTCAAAGAAACAATTTCTCTACACTGGGGAGATTGTTCGAATAAAGGCAATTCTTCTCACAAGAAAGAAGAATGTCAGAAGACGTCAAAGCTACTATTACATCAGCACCCTCACCGTCAGCGTTCATTCATCACCAACACTTAGGGGGAGATTGTTGGAATCACTCCTAAACCTAATTCAAGTGTTAGTGACTCATATGTAATAGTTAGCTTAATATGGCCTTTATGTTAGTAATTAGCCTTAGGCTTATGTAGAAGGCCCATAAGCCTAGGCCTAGTCCAATAAGGAAAAGGAAGGGACTAGGAGTGTTGCCCTAGCTCCCTCTCCTATAAATACCATGTAATAACCCTCACTTGAGGGTTGGTTGTTCAATTCATTTCTCTTTCACTATAGCTACGCATAACCGTCCTTAGTATTCATACGCATAGTGTTTGGTTTGTGTCTTGTTCATCCGATCTTTCTCTCTATCTCTTTCTATTATGCTTGTGTTGTAAACTTAGTGACCGAACAACGCGTAAGGTTCTATATACGCTTACGCGTAAGCTTTACGCATAAGGCCTCCTTTTCCTACGCGTAATATTTCTTACGCATAAGACAAGAACCTACGCATAAGCTTACGTTTACGCGTATAATCACTCCTGTTTACGCATAAGCTTGCCATTTCTACGCCTAAGCCTAGTTTAACCTTAATTATGAATTGTTACGCGCGTGCAACTTGTAAATAAATAAACCATAACGCCACGAAACCAATAATGTCACTATAAGCTTAAATGTTTATCAAGTTGTGAATAATAAGTGAAAATATGGACTTTAAAACTTAAAGTAATCAACTCACGAACTTATCACGACGCATTAGACTATTGGACAAACAAATGACATTGGACTCGTAATAATCATCGACATATCACATTCAATAATTAGACAATAAAACCATCTGTTGACTAACATAATGTATTTCGATATGTTGGTTCTTTTGGCTAAATATCTTTCAGATCACGTCATGGTCGCCAGATGCAAGATGTGGATGCCCCAAATGTTCTCACCATTGCTGATATCTTCCCTAATGGCTATCCGATGAAGATTGGAAAGAACAACCTCCGTGTTGACTTTGATACTCTCACCTGCTCAGAGTCTTCTTGCTCAATGTGTGGATATTCTGAGAATCATCCTTATCAACATGCTCACCAACTCGCCAGTTCCGGAATCTACATACAGCAATTCTGGACACAATGAAGCAATCAAAGGGAAAAAGTGTGTGACTCTGACTCTCAATCACAAGCAAGTCACCATCACACCAGCAGACTTGCGGGCTATTCTCCTCATTCCTGTCATTGAACCAACCGAGTACAACGCTACACACCTTCGAAGAGGTCGTTCTGCAATTCATGATCGACATCGGTTATGACGAAGCTACAGGGGTAATCACCGAGCACTCTTACGTTGATCTAAGAATATCCTCAGCCTGGAGAAACCTCTTCATCATCATCACCAAATCTGTTTCTTGACGGGATAGTGGTTATGAGCATCCCAAGCTCATGGAACTACAAATTTTTTGGGCTTTGGTCAACATGAAACATATCGAAGTTGAAGCTCTGATATGGATGACATGATGTCTTTCCTCAAAAAGCGAGGCACCAAGATCCCATACATCGATACAAAAACTCGCGATCCGTAGAGCTCTTGGTTTAAATCCCGATATTCCCTTGAGACTCGACGACCCAAACAATCACTCCATGTTGTATGAACCTACTCTAACAGTCATATTTAAGGAATAAACAACAAAGAAACAAGGTGCTGTGCTGCCGGATCACCTTTCTCTCGATGCAATCAAACAGCTTTACTCTACAAAGGTATCTGGTAGCAGTTGATGAAGGTAAAGTTGGTTTTCTCGATGACAAGTCTTCTGGCACACCTACTAGGAAAACCAGAAGAGGCAGTGCTGGAAGTGTTGCAAGCACTGAGAGTCAAAGAAAGTTCTCTAAGAGGAAACCTCCACTCAAAAGGACAGTTCCCTCTAAGGAAGTTGTTCCCATTCCCATTCCCAAGTCTGAACCGCAAAGAAAGCTAGTCGATGAAGAAGCCGAAAACACTCGATACGGACGAAGAAGTTTTATACTCTAAAACTCCAATCGTTGAAACTGAGAAAGTAGCAAAACCTCCAAGTCCCAAAGGTGACAAGGGAAAGACTTCGGTGCATGAGCAAGAAGAAGAAGAAAGTTCAGATGAAGAGCAACTTGACAAAGACTACAGGAAAAGGTGAAAAATTGAGACTCAACCACGCTGCTGAACAATTCAAACAGACACAAATTCGTGGCCCTGGAGTGTCAAGTGGTGCACTATCTACACCAGCTCGGATGCGGTTAATCAACTCGATAAGGGAACTGGTACCACCACCCACGATCCACAACAACAGCGACTGGAGGATACCATCACCTATGAATTTGAAGAACCAGAAAAGGAAAAGTTTGAGAAAGAAAAGACTGATGAAGAGGCTGCAGCTCATGCCAAAGCAGAGGAAGAGGCCAGGATTTAGGCTGAAGATAAGGCTAAGACTGCAAAGGATGACGAGGTTGAATATGATGACTTTCTTCTACAAAGTCCAGCACGTTCCAAAGAACAAACCTCTGAACCTCCAAAGGATCCAGAGTCACCTCACGACTCCTCATCATCAGACTCGTCTTCTCACTCTTCACCTCCACCATCCAAAGGCACAACCAGATCCACTTCCAAATCTGTGAAGAAACCAACAGACACTTGGTTATCCCGAGCTAAAACAAGGATTGTTAAAGCTGTCAAGAAAGTACGGAAGAAGGATGTAACCAACAAAAAGCTGAATCAACTCGCTGACAGAATCAACTTTCTTCAAGACGGGATAAATGAGTTGTTGACAGAAAGGGAACAAATCCAGAAGTTCATCAAAGGAGATTTTCAAAAGGAATTAGAGAAGACGGCAAGAGAATATACTCACAAGTTTCTTCTCGACACTGTCCCTGGTGTGACTAGAGAAGTATTCTCCAGACAACTTACTCCAAACATCGTCGCGTTGGTTAAACATATAATGGCAAAAGAATCTGATCTTTCTGAAACTGAGTTAATCGCTAAATTGGTGATGCAAATGTCAAAACGATCTGCAACTTTTACTTCGGATGAAGCTAAATTTTTTGAAGGTCTACTAGATTATCAACTCAGATCATCATGCAAGGAATCAGCAGATCAACCTAAACGACCAAGAGATGACGATGATATGGACAAGGACTCTGCACCTAAACGTCCAAAGAAGTCTGGTGAATCTTCCTCCATGCAACCTCCACCCCAAAGGACTCCAACAACAAGACGATCTCCTCCACGCTCTTCTACTAACAAACCTCAGGACTCTGAGTTACCACCACGGACAGAGAAAACCGGTGATCACTTTGAGTATACCGTGGTGGACGATGAGAAGTACCGAGCCCCAACAACAACCCACATCTCCAGCTTCAACAAAGAAACCATCATCCTCATCAAGGCCAAAGAAGAAGAAAAAGACGCCTAAGGCTGATGTCGTCTCATGGCTCGACGAAGATGACACCGAGTTTGAATGGTTCTCCACACTTGTTGATGCCACTCCAGCTCTAACTGATGATCCAGATATGGTAGAAGGTAGTACGTTGGAGCATGCTAAGTTATTGCAAGAGAAGTTTCATGTGAAGAAGATGACGAAATCAGAGTTGAGACGAATCAAGAATGAAGCCTTTCAACTACTCAAAGACAGCTCAGAAAGTGCTATTGAAGTCGAATATCACCTTGAAAACATAGCACGAGCCATGTCTACCAACATTGATTGGCTCAACCCTGAAGCAAACATTGACTTCACCAAAAGAGACAACCCTCCATACTATACCAACTGGTCTACACCTCTACCAACAATTGGCCAACCAGATCAACCTAGGATTCCATTTCGCTACTTCTTCAACAAAGATTTGGAATTTCTTCTACACGATAGCGATGGTACAAAGAAATACGCTACATCACTTACACTTCCGTTCCCGGCAGCCATATACTCCAACTGCATAGCCATCGAGAAAAGGCTACCCACATGTTTTCCAACAGCGTGGAACAGTATGACATTGATGTAATGTACGGGATTCATCATTGGCCAGAACGCCGACGAATCTACTACAAGAGCTGCCAGGTTCGAAAGTCTCAACATGAAGTGTTCAGTGATAAAGGGATCGTGGCCGTTAAGCATGTCACCCTTTCGTCTAAATGGGATTACACCTTCCTCAAGTCTATCGTGGTCATAATACAAGACGAAAGGGACTATGAATTCTGTGAAGCGGACTTTCAGAACTTGTCTCTCAATGACATTGAAGATCTGTATCTTGCTAAAGTATAGGGAAGAATGACACATTTCTCGATTGAAATTCAACGTGAATACATCAAGTCCTTACTCATCTTCATCAGAAGCATAGTGATCCAGGAACGTGTAGAAGATTTACAACTTGCTGTTGAATCATATCAGACCCGTGTCAACTTCACCAGACCTCAGCTAGAAATACCTGCCATCAACCAGCTTTCACAATACACTCTCATCAGCAAACCATTCGGAGTAGTTTACCGCAATGAACTACAACGCAACTGCTTGATGGCGTGTAGAGATCTTCACAAGTTTGGGGATCACACATTGAAGAAGGTCAGGGATGGCTTGGCTTATAGGTTAAAGGAGATACACGCAGGCATTGGGTCTCCAAAGCGATGGAATTCTCAGGACAGACGGGATGTTCAGAGGATCATCACAAGGATCGATGAAAGGTTGTACATAAGGGACCAGTTCAGAACTCTGGAGAGCTTCGTAGGTGGTCATCCCAGGATTACTCTCACAGGCTATCAACGCCCGGTTCGCATTCCTGGAAAGATCGATGGACTACCTGGTACCCCTTAAACTGTTTCACTTTCATATTAATTTGGATGTGTGATTATTTTATTAAAATGGCTTGTGCACACATAATAGTGTACAACCCGTTCTTGTAATGAAAGGACCCTGTGGTACGCTTCAGTGCCACAATCCTTATAAAAGGAGTGAAAGCTTCTTACTTTTGAGTTAAACCTATCAAACCTTTCATTTTTCAAGGTTTTGCTCAAAAGGACAAGTACTTCCCCTTATGATTTCCAAAACCTCAAAAGTTAATATCACTTGTTGAGGGGGAGTATTTGACTAAAAACTTTGTTCACAAATTGTTCTTTGTGTAATCTTCCCACAAAACTCAAAATGGTAATATTTATTCTCAACATTTCTTCAAAAATAACATTTATATGCCATTTTTTAGGGGGAGAAATATTATGTGATAAGAAATATGTTGTGTTTTGCTATTGAATCCTCGTGTGAAAAGACTTCAACCCATGAATTGACGGGATCTGAACAATCATACATTGAAAAGATTTGTCTTCCAAGACATATCCAAGTAAATTGTACCCATTCGAGAAGCTCTTGATAGACATGAACTTTGATGGGTTTGACAACCTTTCGGGGTTGTCCACATCTTCAAGGTAGTTATTAGAACTAGTTGTCACCTAAAAGCTGACAATGTATCTCTTTAACTATGCAACGTAATCGTGTCTCGCAAGGAATTGTCTATCTTGAGTCGATCAATTCAAAAAGTGCGCGCTCTTCTCTCACTGTTCAGATTTCTGTCAAAACTCTTAAGCACATGTGAAGGGGGAGTATTTCTGAAAATCCAAAACTCTTGAAGTGTTCAAACATTTTTCATTTACAAACACTTTGAGAGATTTTCATGAAAATGGTTTTATGGCAATGGAGTTATAAGGTGATTAAGGTTAGGAATAACCATCCTATGATCTGCCAGAGCCGGAGGGATCTACCCAAGGACACTACCAATAGTTAGAATTAAAAGTCCTTAGGTATGATAAGAAAAAGGAGAAAATGAGAATCGGAGAAAGAAGGAGTTGAAGAATTGCAAAGAAAAGCAAAGAAAAGGGTGAAAAGAAATAGCCCTCCAGATTATTCAACTTAGGGCAGACACCGGGTTCAATTCATATGCTACTGGTTGTCACTTGATGACGCCGGTATTGAAGATTAAAAGTCTTCATGGACCCAGTGATACATGCACTAAACCTTCTTAGCCACTCAAGTTTCTCTCAACAGAAGCTTGTTTCATTCTCACAGGGAACCCTACGTAAACTATCGGCTTTCTATTAGATATTGTTGGTATTGAAGAAGGAGACCCTCTCCCTAGTCTCCGCTCAGAAAAACCAAAATGCACTATTGATTCTAGAGCCACGAGATTCATCAAAATCTCATAGGTACACTTGACATTTCATCACTTGTTGTTCAATAATAAGAACAACAGTGGTACGTTATCGAGTCCTACACAGATCCTAGCAATCTGTCGAGAACATTTATGAGAGGTTCACAATTGTGATTCTCAGTGAATGAATGGAAACTCCTGCCAGGGTCAACATCTAACAGCCCTGACAGCAGGTCACTTCGGTAACTCCCGGTGGATTACGCTTAGTGTGTCTCAACGGTCTACATCGTGAGGTGATGCTTCGGGTACCTCAGCGGCTCATCTGAATCAGAGGTGTACTTCGTACATCGCGTTATCTAACTTGTGGGACTCCAGTTCAGGAACGGCCTTTGTGAGAATTAGAGTTGTGTTTTCACACTATGTTGTTAACACTCTCGAAGTTCAAACTTGTAAGTGCCGGAAACCACTTATTACTAATCTTTATTACGTTTTCTTCTTATGGAAGCTCTTGAGCGGACTGATCGTGCAGATTCTCCACATGCTCAAACCAACAACAACACTAATTGAAGTTCTCTCAAAAGGCAACACAAAGTCAAAATTATTCCTCGTCAAAGTCACAGAATCTACAAAGTTTAAAGACTAAGAGAACTACATCAGTATTGAAATCCAACGTCAAAGAGCATGTGAGCGTGTTGGAAAAAGACGTGGAGACACTGGAGCAACGAAGCGGACCTGATGCAGACAACAACAACATACTATAACTACCACCACAAAGAACAAAGATCAAAGAACAAAGTAAATGATGACGTCAAAGCAGAATACTTCAAAGGAAACAATTTCTCTACACTGGGAGATTGTTCGACCAAGACACTTCTTCTCACAAGAAAGAAGAATGTCAGAAAGACGCCAAAGCTTCTATTACATCAAGACCTACAACGCCTATCACTCCTTTATTCATCACTAACACTTAGTGGGAGATTGTTGGAATCACTCCTAAACCATATTTCAAGTGTTAGTGATTCATATGTAATAGTTAGCTTTGTTATGTTTATGTATAGGCTAGGCTTATGTATCAGGTTACGCTTATGTAGAAAGCCAATAAGCCTAGGCCAAGCCCAATAAGTAAAAGGATGGGAACTTGGAGTGTTGCCCTAGTTCCCTCCTATAAATACTCTTGTATAACCCTCACTTGAGGGTTGGTTGTTCAATTCACATTTCACCTTACGCATAACTCTTCTTTATATCATATCATGTGTGTGTGTGTTTGTTCATCCAATCATCTCTTCTCTATTTCTTCTATTGATGCTTGTGTTACTAATATGGTGACCTAACACTTTTGTATGTTTTCAAAATGTTTTTTACTTTTTTAACAACCTTTGTATTCATGAAAACCCAACATAGATAATATAAATGATTTGTATATATATATATATATATATATATATATATATAATCCGGATCGATTGAGAATGTTTTTATTTTGAGAAGATTGAGAAGGTTTTCAAAAACGATAGATAGAACCACAAGACCCCGATCTATCATTTGAGACGGGTGTGTAATAAAAGTGAGTAGGCCGAAGTTGGCCGATCCGGCGACGGCGCCGTAACCTAGGAGATGGTGGCCGATTTTTAGAGAGATGTAGGAGAGAGTTGTGTGTGTGTTTTGTAGAGAGAGAAAGAAAGATTGTGAAATGAGATAAAGTGAGAGGTGTGGGGTATTTATACCACCGTGAGGGACCAAAGTTGTATACTAGAAAACACAAGGAAGCGTCCCGCGTAATTTATCCAAGGACTAGTTATGTAACTTTCTAAATCTTTTGTCATATTAGGTTCGGGACTCGTTTGGACTAGCAACTGAAGGATTCACTACTCGAGAATTATGCCAATGTTCTTAGAATATTATTTCCAATAAAAAAAACTATAAATACGACTTGTATCTCACATAAGAGAGAACAATCACTCTATTTGCCTTTTCCCCATCTATGACGCGTCGAGGTGATTACGAGTTGTCACAACAAATCTCTTCCTTCTCTTCTTCACTCATTCCCTATGAGCCGCTTACGAACGCCTTTTGGTCGTCTCGTTTAGTACATTCACTAATGAAGTGATTTGGATCCCCTTACTTGAAACATTTGCGCTCATCCTTCACCTTCTTATCGTCTTTGATTTTCTGCAAACCTTTCTTGTCATCATAGGGTTGCTTGACATACTTTCCTCTTATTCGAAAGAATTTCTTGAAGTCTCGTACCGCCATTGCATATTCTGCATCTTCACTTTCCAAGGATGAGGTTTCTTCATCACTAGAGACTTTCTTGGCTTTCAAAGCAAGAGATTTATATTTCTCTTTCTTTTCTTTCGACACCTCAGAGTCTTTCGCAAGTACGAACTCATAGACTTTTAAGTTGCCTATAAGTTCAACGAAAGTGAGAATCGACAAATCTTTGGATTCTTCAATACCTGTCACCTTCGGTCTCTATTTTGATGGAAGCGCCCTTAGAAATCTCTTGACATGATTACACTTAAAAATACTCATCAAGTGCTTGTAGTGAAGTAATAATAATATTAAAACTAGCAAATGCATTATCAATACTATCATCATCCAATATTGAAAATTCTTCATATTGTTGAACAAATAAATCAATTTTGTTATTTTCACTTGTTGGTTTCCTTAGTGTGTTACAACCAAAAAGTTCTAAATTTCTTTAGCATTTTTGTGCATAAAGATTCTTTCAAATTCCTTTTTAGTTAAGGCATGGTATAAAACCATTTTTGCCTTATTATTTTTGAAAAGCTTTTTCTTTGGTGTCAGTGAAGAAGATCATGAGAAATATTTTCTTCTCTACCGTTTTATCATCATCTTTCACGGTTTTTTTGAAAATCACCTTTAACAATAATATACCAAAGATCAGTATCTTTAGATTTCATATAAGTTTCAAATATATTTTTCCATAAATAAACTATTAGTTTCAAGTAGTGGAGGTCTTTGCATGGTTGCCTTTCTTTTTAGTTTTCAAAATCCATTTTGATCGAATTTTTTTTAAAATACAATTTACTATAAAACTTTTTGAAAACCTTGCTCTTGATGCCAATTGTGGAAAACTAGAATAGGGGTTGAATAGTTTCACTGATTTAAATTTAGATTTCAAATGTTTAGATTCAAGCTTATGTGAAATTTTGTGGATGAATAGATAGTACCAGACAATAAATAAAGTAAATGAAGAATGCAAGTAAAGTAAGTGGTATGTGTGAAAACACATACCTTTTGGTATGTGTGTTTTTGTGTTTATGAATGTGCAGGCACGGATATCAACAAAATGTGCAAGAAAAGACAAAACAGCGGAAAAACGAGCACGGGATATGGAAAAGTGCAAAAAGCCGAGGTCGGGGAAGAATTTGCAAGTTTGGATCACCATTTTTCTCAAAATGTCAAAAGAAGCCTTTGGATTTCTCAACTTGTCAAGATTGGTCCTTGGAATTTATGGAATTGTCAAAATTCACCCTTGGGAATATTTCTCCAAAATTACATAAATGGTCCTTGCATTTTACCACTTGTCAAAAATAACCCTAAACTAAAACTATATTAAAAACCCCTAATAACCATAACCGGATCCAACCCTTTTTATATTAAACTCATTCCACCCCAAGACCAACTCTTATTATACCTCCAAAGCCCAAAATAACCAAATCCCCTTAACCCGTTAACCACCAACCCAAGTCAACCAACCCATTTACCCTTAATATTTCCCTGGTCAAACAAGGTCAAAGCGCCCCAAACATTTTACCACGTTTATCTTTTACAAGCCATTTACCCGCACCAAAATTTACCCAAGATATAAACCTCGTACTAGAATCTACAATCCTTTTACTAGCTCTGACAAGGACAGAGAATGACACGGTGGAAAAATAGAGACCTCTGATTGGACAAGCCACATCACAAGGATGATCAAGGGCTGGAAAAATAGAGACCTCTAACATTCAAGTATGCAACTTCCCTTCCAAACCACTTAAGCTAAGATCCACATCTGTATCGTGGATAACACCATCCAGCTCCTCAAACTAAGTTTCATGCCTACCCTGTTCAACATCATCTTCAATAAGTTTGTCTAGAATGCTGTCAAATGTTGAATTCATAGCTCCCATAGCCTCTCTTGGCTAATGTTTTATTATCTTAGCTTCTCCTTCATTTTCTCATAGTCATCGCTAGTACAAGATCAATCTCGAATAAGATTTTTCTGAACTCGAAATTATAACTCAACCTTTTTTCCTTTTTTATTCTTACTTATATCTGAACATGGTGTTGGAACAAAAGCTCATCATTAAATCTAGGAAAAGTCATTCTCATCTTTACAACATTCAACCTTACTAGATGAAGCATGATCAATCTAATTCTCAACTTGATTACCGTTGTTTCTCATTTCAGTAGCACCATGCCACTCTAACAAAAACACCTTTCCATCTTTCCCAGCTCCTTAACAACATCCTTTCCATCTTTCCCAACTTCCTTAACGACATCTTCCTCCTCTATTTCTTCAGTGACCACACCCTTACCACGACTACTCCTCATGTCCAACAAATGTTGCTCGACCAATGAAACATCAGTTTCAATGTAAACCTCTATTTCCTTAAATCGAGACACGTATTTTAACAATGTTACCACATCTTCCTCACTAATCAATGGGACCAACCCATCATCCAAAGACTCATTAGGGATTATAAAATGTGTGAACAAATCTTATCATCCCCTAATCCTAGCTTCTCTAGCATCTCACCAAACTGATCAATCGATAATAATTCACAATCAATAAGGTCAACATAGTCTATATATGCAAACGGATATTTTCGGCCTAGTGGATTAGTAAAGTCACCATCGCAGTGGATTTTGATCGTGAACAGATTTTCATTAAAATCTGGTGAAAAAAACAAATAACAACTTACAAGTTTGAATTTAACAAAACCTACAATCTACACATGCATGCTCGAAGAAGAATCTTGGGAAAATAAAACAACAAGTTAATTTTAAAAACAAGAGAAATCGAAGCTTACTGTAAATAAGACCAAGCTCACGGTCAAAAATTGAGTGTTCGAATATGCCAAATTGAATGTCCAACTACCATGTTTGATTGATAGTGGTTGTGTATGATTGTGTGTGTATAAGTGTTTGTGTTTGATTGTATGATTCAAGTACATATACAAAAGTTTAATTATGTGTTTCAAGTTATGTCCCTATCAATAAGGTGTCATTGGGAACGTAACCAAGGAGATGGGTGTGTTAAATAGCGGGAGACACGGCGCCTAAAATACCCCGACTTGTACAGAGCTAACGAGATTTTCCGACGATCGTTAGGCCGAGGAACATAACTTGTTAGAAAAGTAAACATAATGGCATAATATGCAAAAAATAAGAAAAGAAAAAATAAAACTAATGGCATAGGGTTCAAAATTAGCAAACCACATGGACATTTTTTGCAATTTACTCTTTATATTTATTAGCGGAAAATTATTTTGAGACAAACAAAAATGGAAGAATGGACAATAATATTGAGACATAATAAGTATAATATACTATATTATATAACATGATAACATTTAGTTATGTCATGTCAGTTTTCAATGTTATTCGTGATGTGTAATATTTGGCTTTATCATGTTAAAAGTATACTCAATTTAAACTATATAATATTATATCACATTGTAAAGTTATATTATATTATACCTAGATTATATTATGTTACATCACATGACATAATTTTTTGCGAGTTAATAAAATTTCAACTATTTAAATTGTCAGGCCTTTTACAAGTAAAAAGTTAAAAGCTAGAAAAGATGAGTTAATTCCAATGTTGGTCATTTGATTACACCAAATATTGGCCTGACTGCTTGGACTATCAGTAATGGAAGCTACAACGGTGATTAAGAAATGGGATAACAAGATCACAGTGTTTTACCTTTTACTAGATTGATGAATATCCTAAACCGATGTTTTGCTGCAACAGGGTTTATTTACATGTTGATAAGCTTGTTGATGGAATTGTTGTTAGGTTCCGGTGCTTAGTTGAATCTAGGGTTACTACACGCCACATGTCCCGACCAGACACGGACACGGCGATACGACAAAATCTAAAAATATAGGACACGAACAAGGCGAGGACACGGAATTTATATATATATATATATATATATATATATATATATATATATATATATATATATATATATATATATATATATATATAAACATGTATAAAACAGTAAAATCAAATTAAGTTTTACATTCTTAAAGTCATAATTCATAACTCATAACAATGCAAAATAGTAAATACATGGTTTCATAGCCAAATAGCCAACTAGCTACTAATCTTCATCATCAACTATATCATCGGTTGTGAATAACATGGCTTCCATTTTCGGCTCATCAAGAGAAAGGTTGGCCATTCCAAGTATCCCAACATCATCTAAAGTGTCAAATTTATCTCCTCCCAAATCCCACATGCTACTCTCACCTTTTATGTATTCGGGAGATTGCCTCGATAGAAGACGAAGATTTTAATACACAAAAACTAGGTCTTCGCCTCTTTGGGGTGTAATCTTGTTTCTAAGCAAAGAGTTTATGAAAGAATATGTACTCCAATTTCTCTCACAACATGAAGATGAACAAGGTTGCCCAAGTAATTTCAATGATAAATTTTGAAGCAATGGTGTTGAAGATCCATATGTAATCCACCACAAATCAGGATCCAAATATCCACGATTACTAATCGAATGAGTACTTGCAAACTCCCTCACAGATCCTAAGAATTTGGCAAACTCCGTGTGGATTTATTTACGCTCAAGTGTGGAAGGAAAATATTTCTCAAAACACTTTAGCCTTTCATCAGGAATCTCTTTGTCCTTATGTGGGGGAAGCCGATTGGGAGACTCTTTAAGCAATTCATCACTATAATACCTACATCAATATTTTTAGAATTATATATAGTAGAATATTATATTAATATATAAAAAAATGAAGACTTGAAATATGAAAATAATAAAATAAAAGTTATGACATGAATAGTACCTAGGGTTCAAAGAATGAACCAAACAATGAGGTGTGTTGCTTTTAGTCCAACGATCGACTAGTATAGTGTGCACAATAGAGTATAAGGAAGAATCTTCTTCTTCTTGTTTTCCTTCATGGAGGTAGATAAGCACTTTCACATTCTCTATCATAGAATCCCACCATTCATACACCAAGTGAAGACATGGTTTATCAAGTATCCGCCTTCCTTAACATCTCATATATAGGCTCTGCGAAAGCAATAATGTAATCAATCTTATCCCACCACAAATCGTTCAATATCTTCTCCTTGACCAAAGATGCTCTTTGAATATCATCATCCCTATATTTTGCCCAATTTGGGCTAACTACCATATTCAAAAGCCCTTGCTTGATGAGCTTGAATCTTTTAAGCATGATAATGCTAGAAGCAAAACGAGTCTCTGCAATTGAAAGCAACTTCAACTGTGAATTAGCATTAAACATTTACAATCGCATAGAATGATTCACAATGAAGTTATTAATAGCCATTACATCTCCAGTAACCTCTGTAATCCAACTACACTCTTCATATGTTTCTGCATTGGCTTGTGTATTCTTTGCAGCACAAATATTTTTCAAAGCAAGATTTAATGTATGCACCACACACGGAGTCCAAAAATATGAGGAAACTGGTTTTCCATCAACAAACCCACACTCCTACCACAGGTAAGGGTGACACACGGACCACCGGACCGATGACCGACCGACACTGACCGAGACACCGACCACATTCGGGTCCGCGGTCTCGCTTTTGCAATCGGTCCTCGGTCCGTCCGACCAAACCGACAAAAACCGACGATTCCTTTTGGACCGTACCGACCAAGACCGAGGGACCGACCGTACCGAGACCGGATACTTCGGTCTCGGTCTGGCTTTACCTCGGTTTTCGGTCCGGTCCGGTCCTGGCCGGTCCGGTCCGGTTTTCAGCCTTCGCACACCCTTACACACAGGTGCATTGTCTGTAATCACTTGAACTACATTTTGAGGGCCAACTGGGTAAAATAACTTTTTTGAGTAAGTTGAAAATGAAGTACTTATCTTTGTATTTACCCTCACAATTGACCGCTTGTAAGAACATTGGACCACCTTCACTAGCCGCCATAAAATTGATAATTGGCCTTCTTTGAGCATCTGTCCACCCATCACTAACAATGCTCACACCTTTTTCCTTCCAAGCCTTCTTAAGAGGTTCAAGCAACCCTTCAATGTGTTGTCTTTCCTTTACTAAAAGAGAGGTTCTCAAAGCATTATAATCTGGAGGAACATAACAAGCAAGATGTTTTACTATTTGCGGCTCTAGTGTATGAGCGAATGTAGTATGGATTTTTGGCAAGAGAAAATGCCAAACCCTATGAATAGAACATTCTTGCAATCTCAGAATCTAGATCTTTTCGAGCTTGTACATTGAAAGCCACCTCAAGAGGGGAGTCACCAGTTACCTTCTTTATTTTTTTGGAGTGTATCAAGACCTTGAAGGCGAGTTCCCATTGAAGTTCCCGTAGAAGCCGATGATGGAAAAGAATTAGTTCGACTAATAGATTATGGAAGTGGTACTTGTTTAGGTAAGACTCTAGCCGCCCTCGTTTCAATGTCTCCTTGTTTTCTTTCCATAATAACCGAGTCATCAGAAGATACCTTGGTACATTTACTAATTCCGGTACCACCAATCTTTAGTAAATGACTTATTACACGTGCATAAGAACCCGAATATGGTTTACTGCAATAGTTACACGTAAACCGAACATTTCCTCCTCCACTAATCTTCTCTCCAACAGCGACAAACTTCCAAAGAGGAAACCGACTATTATTAGAATCTTCGGAGCTAATTGGTTAGTGTTTATAATCTGAAGAAGGCCGATAAAGATTCAAAATATCAAAATCCCTAATTCCTCAATTAGAGTCTTAGAATATAAATTATGTAACTATTAATATTTAATGGAACAATAAAGATTCAACAAATCAAAATCCCTAATTCCCAAATCAAAAACCTTAATTCCTAAATTAAAGTCTTAGAGACTAGAGAGATATGAAGATTGAAGAGAAAGAGATTCAAATTAGAGAAAAAAAAAAAGAGATTAGAAGTAAAAACCTGATGTGATAGAGAGATCGTTGAAGAGAAGAGAGACACTTGTGCTTTGGTCCTTTGGAGAACTGAGAGAGAGTCAAAGTTTTAAGTATTAGAAAATCCGTGTCAGGCTGTGTCCAATCCGTGTCCTAATTCGTGTTCGGCCCAAACATCACGTGTAACGGCACGCATGTTGGACACGTGTCCGAGCCGTGTCTGAGGCGTGTCCGTGTCGACACGTGTCCGACACTACGCCACTCTTACTTTGAGACGTGTCCGTGCAACCTAGGTTGAATCAAACATGAAATATTTAATTCCAAAGTTTCAATTGGTTTGTAAAACCATAAGGAATAAAGTTGGAGATTATTAAACATTGATTGTAGATTTTGTTTATGGTTAATGGTTTATGATAAGAGTGTTTATTGGGTGATTTGGTTTGATTTATTTCAAAATTTTAACTTTCTATCACGGGACTAGCCTGGTTGTCTATTTTATTATCTGAAATCAAACCGCACTAGGCATGTAACCGGACTTGCGGGTATTTGAAATGATCGGTTACCTGTAATTCAGATCACGGTTAACATTTTTAAACATTTAATCGAATCAAACCGTACTTTTAATAACATAATCTAGAACTTAAAATGTCATTTTACTATAATTAACTAACATTGAAAATATTAAATTCACAGTAAAGTCGTACCTTAACAATAGTTACATTCAAATAATTATATACAAAAAATAATCTAAGTTGTTTATTTGACTTTTATAGGTTACGATATTATTTATTGAAAGTCATGCATATACGTTAGTGGATGTTCACATTGAGTAAGTAAATATCCATTATAATATAAATTAGTGCAATAATAGAATGCCTATACAATTGTACAAAAACTTAGTTAAAACATACATATATTACAAACGGATCGATTCGGGTAACCATGAATATGTGACAATAGTAACCGATAACGAACCGTGATAAGTGGATTCTTCCGGTTTTGGGTTTTTCCGATTTTAATTTTTTGGTTTATTAATCTCCAAGCTCCACCCACCATCACATACATCGCCACCAATCGCTTCCGAATGTGGAAACGACAGTGGTAATGGAGGTTGGGGTTATTGAAGTTTAATAAGGATGTGTTCAGGATCTTCAAGAGGTCGTGGTTATATAGATTTTAGTTAATTATATAAAGAAGATAAAAATTGTAAAATGACTAAATTGCCCACACTTAACATATCATGCAATGATTAATCGGTACAACATCATAAGATTCCTGTAACGATACCTACAAATGAAATATTAAAAGTTTGATAATTAAATAGCAAATTAAAATTCGATGTAGAAGAAGAAGAAGAAAAAAAAAAAAAAACGTGTCAAATTGGATACATTATAAATTGTCTCTATAAAAGTATACAATGGTAAGATAAAACCATCAAGTTTAAGCTTAGGATTTCAACCTTTTCCGGCAAATCAGTCAAGACTGTTACTTCTTGAAAATAGGTGTATGGAACAATAAACCGACTCATATGATTTTGAAATGAGACACTTTCAACCTTTATTATACATATTATTTTATTCATTAGAGAATCGTATGTATTTATAATATGTTTTAATGACTTGTATGATGATGTATTGATGTGTTTAAATTCAAAAACAATATGTGTAAATCACCTCTAAAAATATTGCATATAAGAGGTAAATTGCATAACTCTCTTACGGTCTTACCGAAGGAATACAAAAACATGATTTGAACACAAAACGTTACTTGTTATGATAAACTCTAAAATATATGATGTGTACATGTGTATAGCCAAAGATAACGTTAACATAAATTTATAATAACACTCTAAGTAACTTGTATAAAGGATTAATTATAAGGAGAAAAGAAAAGGGTGACTTAAAGCTTTCACATGTTTCAGAAGCAATAGAAAAATCAAACACGTACTCTGATAAATAGAAACAAATGAAAATTAGAGCTTGTACATCGAGTTTTGGTCTGTTTTTCCTAGTTCAACGACTATTATTTCACATCTATCATTCTCTTAACAATAGATGAGCATACTAAATTACGTAAGACACACCTTATACTATTTTAGGCCCTATTTATAAACCGTCACTAATCAATGTTACTAGTACTTTCGGGTACACAAATCTACAAACTTAGAGGGGTTTCATAATCAGGGGCAACCCTTGCCTTGGTCTAAGGGAAAGCATAATAGAGGGTAAATGAGTGTAATTTGGTGATAGTGAAAACGAAAACTTAGTCAAGATTAAGCTCAACACGATCTTGTACTCGAGTGCACTCAAATTTCTACCCACGCACATTCGACCTCCAAATCCAAATGGTAAATAGCCCATTTTGTGTTTGCACCCACCGTGCACGTCATCCTTGAAACGTTCGGGTTTAAATTCATTGACATCTTCACCCCAAAACTCTTGATCATGGTGCATTGAAACAACATCAATCCATATGTTGGTGCCATCGGGGATTACAGTGTCTTCATCTACTTGAATGTCACCTCGGGCTTGTCTTTGTACATTTGGTGCCGTTGGATATAATCTTAAGACTTCATTCATCACCCACCCCATCTGTTGTATATGGCAAAACAAATCCGTCAAACAAATTAGTAACGATAATTATTAGCTGTAGTATGATAGAACAAACTTTATCACAAATTTATCTAGTGAACGTAGATATGGATGAAATACTACTATTTATTTGTCTTAATATAAGTAGAAAGTGTTATACCCCATTTTGACACAAAATAAGTATTTTCAGGGATAAATTTCCATGTTAAATGTATTTAAAATGTTTATGATAGTAAGATTTTATTTCCTTATACAAAACATGCTATATGATTGAACTCCCTTTTTAGCAAAAATTATCACCGGTTCAATATATAGCTAAGTATTTTAGTTTATACTGTCATAATAAGCCCACGCTATCAACATTTCATTTGCTAGAATCTCTTAAAGGTACTAAGAAAGAAAATAAAATAAATAAATTAAAAAAAAAATTATTCAGGTGGTAACGAAAACAAAGGAGAAACCCTGGCGTGTTAATGAATACGAAAAGAAAGCGTGTTACCTTCTTTAGACCAGCAACCATGGTTGCATCAATGTCACCATCTCCAATCACTTGTTTGATTTCTTCTCTGAGCTCATGTTGCCACATGGGATGCTCAGCCAACAATAATAAGCTCCAAGTGATTGCTAATGCCGTGGTTTCGTGCCCACCAAAGAAAAATGTCTTGCACTCATCCACAAGTTCGCTTGTACTTAGCTTCCTCGCCTTTTGTCTCTGCACATGGTTATCTTCCAACAAAACGTCTAAAAGGTTTTTACCGCCTTTACTACCACCATTTTGGGCCATTGATTTCTTTTTATCGGCGATGATTGACAAGAGTAAGGCATCTATCTCTTTTCCAAGCCTCTTTGCTTCAAGATTATGTCCCAAACAGAAATATTTGCTAAAAGGTACCCCCACGTAACGATTGTATTTGAATAGTGTCTCTTGCATTGCTCTTAGTTTCTTGAAAACTGTTCTTCCATTTTCGAAATTCATTCCAAAGCTTGTTTTCGCAATGATTTCGCCTGCAGTGCTTATGATTTCTCTCTCTATATCAATCTCTGGGTTCCCGGAGTTGATTAGCTTTGTCCATCGGTCCAGCATGCTTGTTGTCGTCTCCACCATCATGCCTGCCATTGCCTGATATTCCATGCAACCAAAATATTCTTTTATTAGTAACCTGAGATAAATGCTATGAATAAAAAAAGATAGATCGAAAAGGTAAGCACACAAGTTTTAATACGTATCAAACTATTGCAACAATACATCACAAACAATGTATTGCAACATTTTCAAACAGACGAATGTATTCCATGCGTAAAAGTCTAGAGATTGAGTTTAATGACCTTGAGATTAGAAGGGGAGAATGCAGGAGTGATAACATGACGATGTCGAACCCAATCATCACCTTCCACCATAACCAACCCATCACCAAACATTGGTTTCCTATCGTTCTTGAAAACTTTGGGTTTCCCCCAACTTTTGCCCATAACACCGGATGATATTTTCTTCAAGAATTCAGGATCCGCAATGTACAAAAACGGCTCGGTTCCAAGCCAATACATGAACACCTTCCCTGAAAACAGGTAAAAAAACATATTTAACCCTAATAATTCAACCAAAACCCCACAAAAAATGATCAATCATAGTAATAAGAACCACCATGTATAGCCCAAGTGGTACCAAGTATGTTATATCATCCAAATATAATGTGGTAAAAAACTCGTTAGAGACATGTGCGTATCAGTTCTTTGTATAGCAGCTAGGGTTGCAATGTATACTTACCATATGATTTTTGCCATTGCGCAAAGTATGGAAACGCAAGAGAATGTATATCATTGGAAACCGTCAAAGATGAAGAAGAGGAAGACGATTCAGTCATCTTGGTATTCTTCATCTCAATGGTGTTCCCTAATGGGAAGCTTGGAGGTGGACCATTAAATCCATTAATGGCAAGCTTTCTATAAGCTCTAATAGGCAAAACCCAACAAGAATATAAAACCCTCCATAACATAAATGAAAACAATGCTGCTAGAGCAAATGTAAGAGCTTCAAGATTCTTCATTTTTGGCTTTTGAGTTATGAAATGTGTTGTATGATAGTATTGTAGAATCACAAAATGTTTTATTTGATTGTAGTGCAGAATGAAACAAGGGGGATTGGATATTTATAGGAAGATATAAGGGTAAGAAACGTCGTAAGTTTGACCAAACAATTCCACCTGAAGAATATTGAATAAAGAATTTGGAAATATTAAATCATTTTTTTGACGTTTAGTCATATCATAATAAAATATCACTAACTTTCTTCATTCCGTCCAAATAGCTATACTCGGTTGCTTAGACTATAGTACTATACACATGGTTCCTACGTACGTGTACAATTTAATCATTTTGAATATTTTTTGTAAATATTTGTTTTAACCACATATTTTGTCGCTAGTTTTGATTATACATGCGCATAGGGAAAAAAAGGTTATATTAACAAATAGCTTGTGTCTGAATGAGTGTGAGAATTTTTTAAATTTAATGATTGTGGATTCAAGTCGTGGTTAGAACGTGTAAGATAGATTGTGATTTATATTGTGTGAGATAAATAGTTGTCGTTCTAAAAAATATGAAAATATTATACCAATAAAATCGACATTTAAGATCGTAAAAATTAGAAGATTTGCTATCAAGATATTATAGTAGCATTAATGAATGTAGAGATTCATGCAACTTGTCCATGCATGAGTGTACGTAAAGATGAATTAGCTTTTTTATGAGGAATTAAATACACTTTTGAGCGTTTAGTATATGAATTACTCATTTTCTGTAAGTAGTGTTTGTATTTAAGAACGTATCACTAGCTAATTTCTCCATCATATTGTAATAATCCTTTATTTTATTTTATTTTAGTTTATTTTAGTTTGAGATAGTAAGAATTACTCCGTATTTGTTATTACTAACGTTGACCTTGCTTTAACAAAACAAATTACGGAGCATTATCGGACATCTACACATAACACACTCTGTTAACTACTAGACATTCATAGGACACCTTGTTTATAAGGAATAAATTCATATAAAATTATAATAATCATTTACTGTAATAAATAATACTGTTAAGTCGTACTACGTATACACGTTTGGCTTGCTTGGTGTTTTAAAATAATATATACACTAATGCATCTAGTTATATTATTATTTCTGAAATAAGTGAATATACTAGTTGACTAATTTGTATCAAAACACATGTTAAGATATTTAAATGAGGAACGTTAAAAATGCAACCGTTTTCTTTGGTATTGCACCTCATGGCTTCACACTCCCATATGAAAATTTTAAACTTGTGAATACTTAATAATATACGAGATGAATCCAAAATGTTGCTGATTTTCACCCTTAAACTAAGAAAAACTCTATATCTCTTCGATTGTACCAAGCTGTAACTGAATTAAAACTTAAGTAGCTATTCCTCAGTATATGATATGATTCAACTACCTAGTTATTGGGTACGATTGTACACTAATTAGCTAGGTAACTAGTTTTTCAAAACAATACATCTTCATGTGTACACCGTCGATGGTGGTGAATTAGCTAGGTAACTAGTTTTTCAAAACAATACATCTTCATGTGTACACCGTCGATGGTGGTGCGATATTGACTTGATCACCTAAGCAAGAGGTCTATCTGATAATCGAGGAGATGTTTGAAGTACTGAGTATATTATAACATACAAATACAATAACTCGTATAACTTATCATTTATGCTTTCAAATACCAAGTTCATATTTCTATAACTAAACTGTAAATAAGTAACACGAGATTAATAAAAAATAAACCTTCTCTCCTAATTCGGGAATGTAGTCTATATTTGTTGTGAACATTTGTGAAAATGTGTATGGTGGCAATTTGAATTAAATTTTCATATTTTTAGTACATATAAAACATGCATCTCATTTCTTAAAAATTGTATTCTTTAAACTTAATATTAAATTTATTGACTTTTGAGCTGAATAATTCTTATGAATGAGTCACGGAATTTTTCATATCCCAGTTAATAGTTTTCATGATTTGGCAAACGGCTTTTAACTTTTTGTCTATTATATATGCTCACATGAAAATAATTTTTTACATTTGAAACTTTTGAATTTATTGACCTTTAGATGCATATTTCAAACTTGTGGCTAAAATATCGTTGCTATGTACGGGTATTCATCTAGTTTAAACATATCGGTATAACTCCACCTATGAAAATAGAAAGAAAAAAAATTATCAAAAAAAAATGAAAATAGAATATTTAGAAATTTTTAATAGGTCTTGAAAATTCTAATCTTCACGCTAGCTATTTAACGTGAAGTCATTTTCAAAAATTTTGGATATCAAACGGACCTCCCCAGAAGGTACCTTCCTTGTGGCCTGGACTCGTGCGGGCGGGAGGGGGAATGGTGGGGGGGGGGGGGGTATTGGTGTTTAGTGGGAGTTTGAAAATGATTTGTAAGAGCCAAAACCAAAAATATTATTCTTTTTTACACGGTTTTTTATTTGAACATTTTTACTCAGTTTTTAAGTAAAGTTAAAAAAAAAATTTATTTATTATTATTATTATTATTATTATTATTATTATTATTATTTTTTATCTATCTTCGTTACAATAAAGTGCAAAAACAATCCTTGTAGTTTATCCAAGTCATCTGGTATTCTGGTCCCTAAAGCTTAAATAATGCATGGATTAATCTTATCAGAAACTTTTGGTTTGTATAGTCTTTAGCCAAATTGAAATTATTAAAATGCTATTCTTCTATGTCCAACTATTGACTTGAATAGGGTATTTTCGTTATTTGGCCAAAGAAAACATAAACCAAGAGTACTTTCTCACATAGACTATACATGCACTTCCAAACTTTTAGAGGCTAAGCTTGTAACTTGGAAAAAAGCACATGGACGGTTTTTGGTAGTTTATTATTTTAGTCCTCATAATTAAAGAGGTGGAATTTCTATTATAACATGCTTGAACGACTTTAATGTAATAAAATAAAATAAAAACGTTAAATTTTGTGTTCGTCTATCCTGCATAAAAGATCTAATAGTGAGTTTACTTTGGAAAGGCTTGAAAACGATAACAAAATACCTCGGTTAGAGTGTGCATATTTGAGTTAAAGACTCCCTTTTCTTGATTAAGAGCAAGGGGTATGGGGTCCGTTGTGGTTCGCCGATTCCCACGTGGCACCTCGCCGATTTTTTCCTTCCATTTGAGCTCGCCGATTGCACTCTCGTCGTTCAAACGACATACAAAAAGACAAACCATTTCAAATTAAACCGTTTGAATATTATCCGTTTGAAAACAAACGGTAATTTTTTTTTTTCAAATCCAAATAATACCCCATTTCTCCTATAAATAATACCCATTTTTTACCAAAACATTCACATTTCTCATTCACAACCATAAATATATTATCATCATCATCTTAATCCACAATAAAAAATGTATCAAGATCCTAACGAGATGTCGTTTATGAATCTCCTCAACTCGTCTTCGTCAAACCCGTCCACCCCATCGTCTCAAACCTCAAGCACTTCTTCGCAAGTCGGATTTCAAGCTTTTCAATATCCAAGGCAATCACCACCGCAATTCTATCCATCACAACCATCACAACCGCAATTTTATCCGTCACAACCATCACAACCGCAATTTTATCTGTCACAACCATCACAAATGCAATTTTATCCGTCACAAGCATCACCAACGCAATTCTACGCTTCACAACAACATTACTTTGAATCGCAATTCAAAGTACCTCAACCACCACCAACCGAAACACGTGAAGAACGTCGTCAAGGAAAAAAACCGGCCAAAGCGACAAAGAAAAAAAAGAAGGCCGTTGTGAAATTGGACGCGGACGACGACGAGGAGGAGGAGGATGAAGAGGGTCGAACCACAATTCGTTGGTCAAGCCAGGAAGAAAACATTTTAGCCGAGTGTTGGGTCGAGGTATCCCAAAACGCCGCTATCGGTAATGACAGACTAAACGATGCGTTTTGGACTCAGATTTGGGAGGATTTCAAGGCTCGTAGTCCAGAGCCTTATCGTACAAAAAATATGTGCATGGGAAAATGGACTCGGATAAACGGTGATTGCCAAAAGTTTAATGGTTTTTACAAGCATTTGCAGTAGATCCGGGAAAATGATGCTGATGACATTGAGAATGCAAGATTTGCTTTCAAAATGGGACGGGAAACAGTTTAGTATGGTTTCGCATGGAAGGTTTTGAGAGAATATCCCAAATGGGACGGCCGGAGGGATCAATGCATAATATCGCCGAATTATTCGCCCCTGATCCACGAGCTCGTCCCGCAGGCAAGCCTCGTCCCCAAAAAAATCTAAATCTGAGTCTCAACGAGCACCGAGGGAGTCAATCGGATGCTATTGGGGAAGCTTTAGCTCAAGAGTATAAACGTAAAGTTGACGGAGCACGAGAAGTGTACGAGGCGAGGATTGCGAAAGAAAAGTCGGAGCAAGAGTGCCGAGAATTGAAGTTTCTCATGCATGATATTGAAAATTTGCCGGAGCAAAGTTAAGACGATCCTCAAGAAGAAAAAAGACGAATTGATAGCTAAATACTACAAATGAAGTTGTATTATTTAAGTTTCAGATGGTTTTTATTTTTCGTATGTTTTTTTCCGTATGTTTTTTTTCAGATGTTTTTAAATTTTCCGTATCTTTTTTATTTTTATTTTCCGTATTGTATGTTGTATTTTTATTTTAAATGAATTAAATGAATTTAGTTGTGTTTGAAAAATATGGAAAATAAATAAAATGATAGTGGGTGAGGCCCAAAACGAAGTGAAAGTAAATTCAAGACGTGATTTATTTTTTAGTTAGTATGTTGAGTGATGTTAGTTGGATGTATTAGGCACACGCTGAGCCTCCAAATAAAAGAAATGGGGAAGTCACAATAAACCTTATCCATATATCCATTTATATAACAAGAAAACAAGAAGAGAGACTAAACACACGTGAAATTAATATTGACTTAATAATAAATCTATATTTATCAAAAGATTGTGTGTCACAATAGTACTTAATATTATGTAAGAAACTCCTCAACTAAATGATTGATGTTTAATTAGGGTATGTAAGATAGATTTTTGATGCGTCAAATATTTAGTTGTCGTTTAAAAAGAAAAAAACAAATAGAGCGCCACTTTTTGGACTTGTATTATAGCAACGGAAGATAATATATGAGAATCATAGAATTTATGAAATACTATAGGGACTTGGTTTGTAGTTTACTCGAAATAAAAGAGACGTTGATTTTTCTGGATAAAAAAGTTAGTATACATTTGTATGCTTAAAAGGTCCGCCGATCCTTGTCAAGGATAACCGAAGGCTTTTAACGGCAGAAATCGGGTACACACACGCGTTCTAATTTATATACCACGTAACTGCAGTTTCAATGGTCAATGAACTAAAAAAACGTTTTCAAGGATGATTTTCTCAAATATGTTGAGGTTTCTCCGACCACAACTATATGGCAGCTAGCTATACGTGCATGATATGCATGTGTATATGTATATCTATGATAATAAATTATTTAAGTGCATCAAATAAACTCATAAGCTAACACTACACTGAGGGGGTGTTTGGGATTGCTTATTGAAAATAGATTATTCGTTTTGAAAACGAATAATCAGATAATCAGCTGTTGTAAAACGTGGTTTTGAAATATAGTGTTTGGATTTGATTATGCTGTTTGATATCGCAATAATCAGATAATCAATTTTTTTAGTGTTTGGCAAATCTGATTATGAATAACTTAATTTGTAAAATTACCAAAATGGACATCCTTATATATTGTTGAATTACATAAACCTAACATGTTATTACTGTACTATTTTAAGGCATGCCAAAGTTTTTGTATTAGAAAGTTTCGAATAATACATGTATCACAATTCTAAACTTTAATTTGTCAGTGGGCTTTTATAAGAAATATATGTATTGTCTTGGGCTTAATGGGAGTGTTTGCAAGTAAAGTAGAGTTATATATTTTACTACATGTCTTTACATAACAGCCATAGCCACCCATCCACAGTTTCTTCCTTCCTCACAGAAGCCAAAAAAACAAATATTCAGATTATGAAAATGGATGATTAGAGCAACCAACAATAGAAACCAACAGCAAATAAGATACAATTTAAAGGTAAAGTGAAGGTAAATGAGTAATTTCAACATAAAAGCAAAACCACGTTTGCAAGCAGTAGCTCCACACTGGCTTTTTGATAACCGCGTTTTGGAGCCAACAAAACGCACATAATCAATTATCTGGTCATCTCATCCAAACACCTTTCATTAGATTATTGCGTTTTGCAAATGAGATAATCAGATAAGCTGCCCACAAACGCAATCCCAAACACCCTCTGAGTCAAAACGTAACACCCATATTCCCATCTATTCTCAATGAAATTTATGTCTTCTAATACAGTAATACATATATTAACCGTTTTACTTATTTATCTAAAGATATTTATAAAACCGTACGTACGTATATATAGTGAGTCAAGTTAAGTATTGTCTTTAAGTGAGAACATTAATTTATGTTCCTTGTATGTCGTAAGTTAATAATTATTTTAACTCTTCAAGTGCATGTTAATATTAAAGTACTACAAGAGTTGAAGCACGTAAGTATGTTTATAACTTAATTACATCGTTCATGCTCAGCTCGTTAATTATGTTCATTAGTCATTAAAGACTGTAGAACCACTTTGATAAGTTCCTTGATCGAAATTCAAAGGATGTAATGATACATTTGCTCATTTGTTTATATAGCTGAGAAGGCGAGAGCACATTTGCTCATTTGTCTATATATAAACTAGCACATATACTAGTATATACATATATGATTATTCAGCACATTTTTTTTAAACTAGTGGAATTCGAACCCATTCACAATGATGACGATAAAAAAAAGATTGTTACAACACCGTCAAACATTTAAAACGTTGCACTCGTTTAGGTTGGAGTTGAGCCAATCTTCTTTAACTTTTTCCTTTTTGTCACTTTGTTAACCAAGGTATCCACCACTTAATATTACCCAGTTTTTCCTAGGTTGTTTAGCACTCGTGATGACCTATAAACCGATAAGGCAAATTCCAACACTAAATATAATCAGGTCATCAAATTTAAAGTAACTTGAAAATGTCCATGTCAAATGATGCATACGACCTAACGAAAATTATTATCAGTCACCTATACCAACCTAAATTTTTAGATTGAGTTTGATTCAGATTTAAAACCGTGTGCGTGTATTACTTTGTGTATCAAAATATATATTTTATAAAGCGGTAATTGCATATATACCTCTGAAACTGTGATTATTTGCATATATACCAAAACGCTTAACTTGTGATTATATATCATGCATTGAAAACTTGTATTTTGAAAAAATATGCAAATATTTGAGATTCACTGAGTATATATGCAATTCTCCCTTTTATAAACAATTAGGACGGTTCGAGAATAATCGAATTTATATATAATAAAACTTATAAGTTCATCTCGATCAAATCTATACTATTTTATAACGTATTTGAGACATTTTCAAAATGAACGTCTTAAAATTTTAAGTAACACACTTACACATATACACCGAGGAATATGTTAACTTTTAGTTAATATAAGTAATATATCAAACGTTATATATTAATTATTATATTTAGTTCATGAAATGATTTAACGACCGTTAGACACATAACTAATTAACGGGATAACTAATTAACTTGTGATGGATTAGTTAAATTAGTAAAAGTCAAATAATCCCAATAAACCCCTTATGGGTTAATGGCCGGTCAATTAAAGGAACCAAATGGAGGAGAGTTTGATTGCTTGGAGTTTAAGTTAAGTAATTAATATATATTGTACATAATTAGTTATCTTAAGGACTTAAACGCAAAACTGAAACATTCTAGTAGTAGGAGGGACGATCGGTTTTCTAATGCTATATAATGAACCCTTGTGATTCATTATTGACTAATGCATTCTAAACACTAGCAAAGCAAATCGACGCCCTTTGTTCTTGCCCATTGCCGATTGGATTTTTGTCCCTAATCATTGGGATGATTGATCATCATCAAAATCAAACGCATCGTGCCTCGTTTGTGTTCTTTGTGAAGGTGTACTAGCATACACATATTCTACGTGATGTGTATGTATGCAACAATAGAGATAACCTACTTTGGTTAATAGTGTTTCGATCCAAGGTGATTCGTGATTCAAGATTCAAGAACGTTAATTGTCTTAGTAATTCAGTTAACTAAATGTTGAGATTAAGAGACATGATATACAAATAATAACATGTAGACATCACATAGTATACAGCGGAAGACTTAGAATATAATAGCAATTAATTAACTGAAAATAAAACGTAACATACCTCTTGCTATTTGCTAGATCTTTTCAATTCAAGAACCCTAATTAGGGTTTATGTGGTTTAACGAATTGACCCTTACCGTTTTTCAATTCAAACCAATTGATGTAACAATAGTGTGTTACACCACGTTTTTGTACACACGCATATTAGCTTATTCGATGCATGCTAGTTCTTGATCACAATAGAATAACCAAACATCTTTGTTATTGCTCAAGGTCACTCGTAAACCCCTACAAGGGGATTCACTCGTCGAACAAGACAAAAGGGAAGAAAAGAAGAAGTTTGGCCCTCTATTGAAATCTAGTCTACCAAAGGATGAATACAAGGGAATGTATTTATAGCCTTATGGTACATGTCAAGTTTACTATGGTTTCCAATGTGGGATTCCATAGTTTCGGCCAAAAACAAGCCCAAAAGAGGGTTCCTAAAACCGTCTCTTGGCTTGTCTACTTTTCTTCATATCCCGTTGACATTTAACGATCGATAGTCACTTTCGATAAGAACTTATCGCTCGTTAAGTCGTTTATTGTGAATTTAATAATTAAACATAATATTTTATATTAATTATTTAAACATCGAAGTCTCATAACGAAAGTGTGCAATCCCGTGATCTTGAGTTCGAATCCGGTCATACACATATTAAATATATCCATAAACCAACAGCTCCCACTTGGAGATATCTTAGTATGCGTAATGACATCGGTTAGCATCTAGCAACACGCCAATGACCCCAGAACAACTCGAGTATGGTTTCCTAGAAAAACCTTTTGATGATTCATCATCATACTTATCCTTTTGTTTCTAATACCATGTTAATAAGAATATGGATATCACTCATTTCTTAATAAACTATTCTGTTTCTCGCTTTATATGATTGATCATGATTACCAATTCTTCTGAACATATTCCAGAAGACCTTGGGCATGGCCATGCAAACATCTTGACAACCCTACGAGGGGCCCAACAGATATACTTCAAAATAAATTTGAAGGAAACAAATCTCGTTTTGACTACGAGCAAAATTCATAAATTTCGCAACACTTCTGAAAACAACCCTTATAACTACCAACACGATAGCTAGATTAGCTCACGAAATGCACTACATCCATGACATTTCCTTGTATCTCAAGTCAGAAGATAAATATTCATGATGTACTTAATGACTAAGATCCATAAAGTACCATCATGTGGTTGGGATAAGTCCTATATTCAATCCATTGAATATCATCTCGAATTAGTCATGCTACGCATCTATATACTTTCAAGTATATTCTAACTAATACTCAGATTTGTCTTAATTCAATATCATTCCCATGTTATTGATCGACAACGGACTATTTAGAATAACTTAAGTTATTCAAGAATTTAAACATGCAAATACAGGATAACATCATAATAAATGAATAATAAACATAACAAAATACTTTATTTCATTTGAATAATAATGTTTATAATATCCTTTATCCAAATACTAAATAGATCAATGCATGATAATTCTTAGTTAATGAATTTTGCCTCAAGTCATGATAATCATACTTGTTGACAGAGCATAATTTCAACTAACTTTTATCTATAGGAATTTTGAGAATACTTATTTCAAGAATTCAATAAGTGAATTTCTTGTATGTGTTTACACATATTTTGATATTGTCATATGATTCCATAAGGTGATAACCGAACCACCTTGATGACAATCATCTGTCAAAACTTTAAAGTTTCAAAGTATTCTTTATTCTTTAATATATAATGCAACTATGCTTTTAGTTGAGCATAACTAGTCAACATGGTCATTATCAAGGATACCATGACTAGAATTGAGTGTCATCTCAATTATACCAGCATCATTGTGTACAACAATATGCTCTTTAAACATCCGTAAACTTTGAATATTATTTGTTTGGTGCCATTCAAACTTCAAGTTTGTTGACTATAACAATTATATAACAATTGTTGTATAGAATCTGGGAGCAACTCCAGGCTGAGGAATGCAATTCTAAATCCAAACATAAATATTACAATGTTGTTAAATCATCTTGTAATCAAGCATGATACAACAACCTTATACACAATATGATGTACAAAATGAATCTTCAAGTTAGACTTTAAGATCTCATTCATATTCTATCTCGTCAAAGATATGTATTCATCATATTCTATTAGACTCATTTATTTACCGCATATGTTTATAACAATAAACATATATTCTAAGGTTGTATGTCTTATTTCCAAATCTTACAAACGAAGTTTCATTCCCAACTAAAACTTAATTTAGTGGTGGTTGCCCATACAACATATAAGATTTAAGAAAATAAAAATAATACTCCAACTAGCTTTCAGGAATACTTATGAGTTGTCTTATTTTAATTATTAAATCAAACATGTATTTAATATTAAACATAAGAATCATCTCCTAGATGCATGCATATATCCATTCATGGATTCTTGCAATTTGTACATATTCAAAGATTATTTGAATTCATAAAACTCCTTTGCATTACTTATCTTTCCTCGAAAAGTAATTCCAAAACAAAGAGTTTTGATATTCATAGTCAAAGTTTCATATCAATGAAACTAAGTATGACAATTATAATCTTTATACTTCTATTTAATGTATCTAGGAAAGAATATTCAATCATAGTTAATTGCTTAAATATGATTAATATTATTATCACTAGACATACATTAAATACATGTATAATATTGTCCATATGATTTCTACACAAAGATTTAAACCATTAGGGTTTTCATCCTTTGAAGAAAATCATCTTCATTAAGATAAACCAAGTATCTAAAGTTGATTATCTTTATGGACAGCATCTCAACATTCATAGTATGATTGATTTACCATAATTCAACATTTGGTAAATTCATCATCATGATTAACAGGCTTACCATGATCCTGTAACTCATAATCCTCAGCATATTAAATATCTGAGATATCCTTAGGGATCTATGAATGACAATTCCATCATATTAAGGTCTATCATTTACATGTTTAGCCTCATCATGATATTTGCTAGTGCATTTTAGAAGATTATGTATTTTGTAACTTTAATCTTTCAAGATCTAAACCAAAACTCCCACTTACCTTTAGCAAATTAAAGATTACCTCTAAATAGTTTAGCAAGTAGAGCAACAATACATTGTTCTCTTTTGGAATATTACAAAAAACATTGACAATTCCTGACTTTAGTTTGTTACAACCCACTCTACAAGTAGTTTAACAAATTCAGAACTTCATTATAAGACTTAATGTGATTCATCACATTCCATAAACAAATGGTGTCTTATCAATCTTCTAGGTTGGAGTCTTATTGATTATATTCAATCTATACTCAATCTACTAACCTTGATAACATGTGGAAGAAACTATAGTTATCTTGAATCAAACATGCCAATAGATTTTGATTCTTCTAACTGAACATACCATAAGTCTATGGTATTTCATTAGAATTAATATTGTAAGATAATCTAACAATATTTAAGATAACCATCTACTATATGGCTTACCTATTTACCAACAAAGTAAAACTTAATGGTACAATAGAATTACCAAGTCAATTGCATGCATTATAACACAAGTATTTTTGACCAAGTCAAAAGACATAACAGTTATAATCCCACTATACGTTGTAAGTCATTGATCAACTCATTGACTTCATGCATATGTCTTAAAACATAGCAAGTTAACGTCTTACTTTATATTGTAAGTCTTGTATTAAAAGACTTCATGTTTGTGACTTTACAAAATCATAAACATTTATAATTAAAGTAATTATGAACACCTCGTTTCAAGTTAATATTTTACTACATATATTTAAGTCATTCAACGAATACTCAAATTCAAAGTAGTATTAGATTACTTCATTTAATTATGTCATTCCATGAAATGTTCAATGTAAGAAACTGCAGAATCATCCATGCCCGTTCTCACGACATGTGGATATTTTACCTTGGGCTACAATCTAGTTCACGTTCTCATGTAACATAAATTGTAACTACAAGTGTTTCTTAAATATTAAATGACATAAATATTTAAAGTAGTCTTTGTTATCATCTTGACACATGTTCTAAATGTGGCAATCATACACATTTAAATGTATAATTCCTATTGGAACGTTACTCTTGGAACGTTACTCTCTTACCTTGCGGTCAAGAGAATCCATTTAAATCATATTTATATGTGTTGTACCTTGCACACAATAAATATTTCTCCCACTTGTGCATGGAACAACATCATGTAGCAGATAAACAACATGATACACGTTTGTTTATTTGATTGATATGATTTGTGTCATAGATATAACAAGTAGATGTAGGACTATATTGATTAGTAAGGAAACGCACATGACTCTCCTTAAAACGTAAGTGCCTAGAATTGGAAAGTAATTATCTTTGAAGATAACTGGTTACTACACGGAAATAAGGCTAGTAGCTCCACTAATTAGAAATCAATAAAACAACTTCTTATTCAGAATGCAACACAAATGCTCCAATGAATCTAACAACATTGTAAGTGTTGCATAACCAGTGAAAATAACTTGCTTGCTTTTTACTTTCCTACACCTTTGAAGAACCATACGTAATCATTACTTAGGTACTAAAAGGTGTATTCTACTCTGTGAATAATGGGTTATCCATCAATGTTATTAACTTGAAAATTAGGTATGCAATTTCTTCCTTAACAGGCCTACCATGCCCATAAAGGTATGTAGCACCTTTAAAGGTTAAAGCAAAACAACTAGATAAATAATGCTAGTTTGCCATTTACCAATTTTCGCGGTAAATAGTCTAACTTCTAATTTAGTAACTCATATACATGTTTTCCAGTTAACCAACATTCATGTTGTTACAAAAGGATTCATTCACCAAATGAGGGTAATGAAATATTTATGGAAAATATGATATGCAATTCTGTAGGATCGATTAACATAGTGATTCATGTGGTTCGGGGGGTCGGGGAAGCTCAAAGAATGAATAAGACATGGTATTGTTTAGATTGAAGAAAAGGGAAGATGTGTGGGTTTCTAGAGAGAAGAAGAAGAAACCTATAACAACTCGTAAATTTCCCTACCGATTTTTCGCGACTATATATTTTTTATTATTTTTCTTTTACTATAATCACGCACCATACGGCAAAATATAAAAACGAACTATCAATACCAACGACATTATTTTTATATCGGTCGAAGACGCCTAAAAATATAATTTTTATATTTTTCGACACCGAGAATACGCTTACTGAGACCACAACATACGCAGCATAAGTTATACAGATAATAACAAACAAAATAAATAAAACTAAATCATCCCCACATAACCCCATCGCCCCTTATCCTCTTCATTTTTCTTTCATGTTTTCTCTCAAACCATCTGCTACTCCCGCTTCCCTCTCCTCCATTTTCGACTCTCTCTCTCTACCCCACCATCACCATCAACACTCCTCTAAAAATAGTAAACCATCCAAAATAATCATCCCACCTCAAGAATCAACCTTAAACCAAACATAGAACCATTCTTGGCCCTTTCCATGGAAACAAATCGACAAGACGAGGTCCCCATCTGATCCCTTGTCCTTAGGAGTTTCGGTTAAAGGCTAAGCTCAGGAAGAGCCACGTAAAGACCTGCAAGCTACTGGTATCATTACTCAAAGAGGATCCTTATCATCTTCAAGACCAAAAGTGGTGGTCCAAGCACTCCTCCATTTCATCTATAAATAGGTTCGAGTTTTATCACAGCTTCATCACTTCATCTCACCAACAAGTCAAAAATTAGGGTTCATAGATGTCACACCCCCAAATTACCTGTTTTGCAGCGGAATGGAATTCCTGGGGATTGACTGTCATAGCATCACAATCACAGTTATATTGAACGACCTAAAGTGTCGTTTGAAAAGAACATCGTTTGATTTAATAAAACAATCAGAGTTTACAAAGTAGGTCCCAAATGAAAATCAACTTGTGCGGAAAAATAAATTTGTTACAATTCAAACGATGTTTTAAAGTACGTAAAACCCAAGTGAGACGCGTCGTCACCACGACTCCATGATGTGTCCAAATGCATGCCATGAAGTGAATGCCTTAGATACCTGAGATAAAACATGCTAAAAAGTGTCAACACAAAGGTTGAGTGAGTTCATAGAGTTTGTGTTGAAATGTAAAGCCTTTCGAAATCGTTTATGCAGCAAAGGCATTGTAAATCGTTGAAATGTAAAGACTATCAAAATCGATTATGTAGCAAAGGCATTGTAAATCCACTCAGTTCCAAGTCCCGCCCATACAAAACTTGCAACCTGTGTGTTCACAACCCACTGCCAGAATATGCATAGTTTATGTGCAACACATGATGTCAAATGAATTCACAATAGTACCTAACTCGACGTAGAACAATAGCACATAATCAATAGTACTTAACTCGACGTAGAACAATAGCACATAATCAATAGTACTTAACTCGACGTTGAACAATAGCACATAATCAATAGCACCTAACTCAATGTATCAGTAGTCAACTGATTTAGAACGTTATACGACGTAGAACCGTAGCACGCAAACAAGAACAATATATATAGTATAACCTTTGATTTAGAAACAATGGTAATCATGGTAGCATTTAGCCTTAAAAATCTAAAGTACTTGTAAAAAAAATAGTTGAGCATGTATCTCCCCCAAAATAGTACAAAACAATTGAAAGCTAGTAAAGGTAGGGGCTATGAAACTCACAGAAATCCTTAAATGATTAGATTACTTATGAAAGTAAATGAAAATAATTGAGCATGTATCTCCCCCAAAAGTAGTATAAAACAATTAAAAGTGGGGCTATGAAAACTCACCTGTTGCAATGATTACGATGACAAAAGTGGATACACTGAAAATATAGCGTGAATCTCGAAATGACCTATTATGAATGATATGATATGCAATGAGTTGCAATGTAATGTTATGCATGCATTTCGTATGTTATTTATACCATTTGCGAGTTTTGAAAATATTACTTATCGTCGAAAAATACTCGTTTGACGTCTTGACCAATCCAAAATCACTTTTCAAGTTTTTACGTCAAAATGTCATCCTACAATGGTTTTATAATGATTTATGGTGAAATTATCACTTTTCGTCGTAAAACAATGTCGTCGGAAATTTTCATGAAATTAACAAAAATGGCTTTGGAAAACTAGTCGTAAAATGGTGTACGTCGATCGTTAGAGAACGAACTCGACTGTTTTGGAAAGTTTGTATCGATATCTAGAAGTTTCTTCAGGAGTTCTCGCCCAAAAGGTCTCGATCATAAAGATATTAAGGGTTAAAGATAGTGATTTTGGCTAATTGTTGTGCAGAAAATGAGTTTCGGCCAAGTTTGAGCATCCGTAAATAATTTACTATAACTCCGCTTTACAAACAGCTTGTTGTTTTGAAAAATATGGCCGTGAACTTGATTTCATTAGAAGACATTTCGTTCCAAAAAGTTGCACATCATGGTTAAAAAACAGCCCTCAACATGGACGCTACAGCTCACCGTAACACTTGTATCGTAAATTAATATAGTTTTTCAAAAAAATAATAGTTACGGCAAGTTTATGAAAAACGCATATCTTTGTGTTTCAAATCCGCTTTCTACGTATAATACGTCCTTAGCTTCGTATCGAAGTAAACTAATATATTTTTGAGAAGTCGAAATAATTTGTGAAGCTTAAGGCTCATTTTTGACCCAAACAATGTAAAAACAGTTTGCTGAAAATTCTGAAAATAATATATTTCGTCGTCAAACTTGTAAAATCCATAACTTCTTCGTTATAAGTCCGTTTTCATCCGTTCAAGCGGCCACGGATTCGTTTTAAAGTATATTTTCTAAATATCAAGGCCAAAGTTTCGTACCAACTGTCGGATTTTCCAGAAAAATGAAACAAGGACAGAACATAATTTATAACTTATCGAAAATAGTTTTTCTCGGACAAAACCTATTCTAATCCCTTCAAATCAACTCCAAAGCTAATCTAATCCTACCATACACCTTCTTAGGGTGTCATGGGTTCCTAGACATCATCAAGACCAAAGAATACCAAGGGAATATTTATAGGATGACCAAATATGTATATATACTCTAAAATCATGAAAAAAAAAATGGTATAAATCACATATCATGCATACTTGCTCCAAAAATGAAAAGATGAATATGAAATGATAAGGAAACATGAAAATGAAAGAAATATGCTTACAAGTGAAAATGATGAGGTGAAAGTAACAAGGATAATCCTAAATACTCTTGGTTTTTATTTCAAAACCTTATAAAGAGTAATAACTAGATTGTGTATAACTTGAGCTTGCAAAATTTTGTGATGATCCCTTTGAAGACACCTATATGGCCGGATTGTAAGGAAGAAAAACAAGAAGAGAACACTTTTTACTACTTGTTGAAAATAATGGAAGATAATTGAGTGATATGAATAAGTAGACTTTAAGTAGTGTACAAGTGTATTCAATCAAAGAAAAAAAAAAGTCACCAACTTAGATACATCCCCCCCCCATGGCCGGATATGGGGGGATTGTGTCTTTCAAATATATATTTTTTTTTTCTTTCTCTTTTATGTATATACATGTAACAATTGTAAGAAAATGTGTAGTTAAATGTAACTTGTAAGGTTTTTATATATTAGTGTATTTAAGGAAATCTTAGCTAAAAGTAATATTTAATAGATCAAAGTAGAGTATAATGATATCATAAAAATTGTAAAAATACACTCCTTGTGAAATTTGAGTGATAAAATAATTATCGTAAAGTTTTTAAGAAAAACGTCGTAATGATATAATTTTAACGATTCTCATACAAAATAAATTCAAAACACTAGGTAAAGTCAAAAATATAGTTTTTATAAACTAATGCAAGTATAAAAATATGTCGGGATCATTTTTGAAAGTAACGGATTAAATATTAAAAATAATAACTCACGCGATAACGTTTATTTAATATAAAAAATTACGCGATAAATGTGAAATGAAATGTCATGAATGAATTATCATGATGCAAATGATGTCAATGAAATGTAGACTAATCTTAGTCCATATGAAATGTACGTGATGTTATGATCATGAATTCGCCGCTAAACCTTTAAGGTTACGCGAATTTGGAACAAGTAAACCAAGTTTACGATAAATGATGAAATTGTGAAACGTGAATTGTTTTGAGAAATGACCAAAAATTGAGAATTGTGACATTCTTCCCATGTCAGAGGAATCACGTCCTCGTGATTCAATCGATGATACTATGGTTCGAACCTCGACAAGAGTTCTAAAAGTTTATGCTCGTGTATGGTCTAAATGATTATGTCCATGCTCATGCATATGAGTTACTCGTCCCACAAGATAATTCCTCGTATATCGTGAGCAATTCCCATCCTAAATACATGCTTTCTGGGTCGATGAGACAAGCTTTCTCATTCTCAAGCAAAATTTTTAAAAGACTTTTTGGTAACCGATTTTACTTAATCCCACAACTCATCAAACAAGAACTGTCATACGATTAGGCTAATTCGGTTTAGGTAACAACTTGTTTCTAGCTCGATCTTTGCAACTCATCAAACAAGAATGTCACTCTGGATCAAACCGAAACAAGTGGTTTGATGAAAATCTTTTGAAAATTTGGCTTGATTACGGAATTGCTTACACATATGAGACTACTACTCCTTTCATTGCATGATTCTTCCTAAATTAGACATAGGTGATCAGGCTATGTATAATTTAGGAGTAACTATGCAATGCTTGGACTAATCGACTCATATGATGTTTGGTGTTGAGTCATAAGTCCGCATGTATAAAGAATATGCACTTATAATGATATGATGAGATGCTATGATGATGTAGTTATAGTCTAGGGTCAATGATGCAACCTAGTTCTCTATAATGAAGCTCTGATGCCAATCTGTCACACCCCCAAATTACCTGTTTTGCAAATGAATGGAATTTCGATTGACTCGTCATAGCATCACAAACACAATTATATTGAACGACCTAAAGTGTCGTTTGAAAAGAACATCGTTTGATTTAATAAAACAATCGGAGTTTACAAAGTAGGTCCCAAATGAAAATCAACTTGTGCGGAAAAATAAATTTGTTACAATTCAAACGATGTTTTAAAGTACGTAAAACCCAAGTGAGACGCGCCGTCACCACGACTCCATGATGTGTCCAAATGCATGCCATGAAGTGAATGCCTTAGATACCGGAGATAAAACATGCTAAAAAGTGTCAACACAAAGGTTGAGTGAGTTCATAGAGTTTGTGTTGAAATGTAAAGCCTTTCGAAATCGTTTATGCGGCAAAGGCATTGTAAATCGTTGAAATGTAAAGACTATCAAAATCGATTATGTAGCAAAGGCATTGTAAATCCACTCCGCCCAAGTCCCCATACAAAACTTGCAACCTGTGTGTTCACAACCCACTGCCAGAATATGCATAGTTTATGTGCAACACATGATGTCAAATGAATTCACAATAGTACCTAACTCGACGTAGAACAATAGCACATAATCTATAGTACTTAACTCGACGTAGAACAATAGCACATAATCAATAGTACTTAACTCGACGTAGAACAATAGCACATAATCAATAGCACCTAACTCAATGTATCAGTAGTCAACTGATTTAGAACGTTATACGACGTAGAACCGTAGCACGCAAACAAGAACAATATATATAGTATAACCTTTGATTTAGAAACAATGGTAATCATGGTAGCATTTAGCCTTAAAAATCTAAAGTACTTGTAAAAAAAATTAGTTGAGCATGTATCTCCCCCAAAATAGTACAAAACAATTGAAAGCTAGTAAAGGTAGGGGCTATGAAACTCACGGTAATCCTTAAATGTTTAAAGTAACTATGAAAGTAAATGAAAATAGTTTGAGCATGTATCTCCCCCAAAAGTAGTATAAAAACAATTAAAAGTGGGGCTATGAAAACTCACCTGTTGCAATGATTACGATGACAAAAGTGGATACACTGAAATATAGCGTGAATCTCGAAAATGACCTATTATGAATGATATGATATGCAATGAGTTGCAATGTAATGTTATGCATGCATTTCGTATGTTATTTATACCATTTGCGAGTTTTGAAAATATTACTTATCGTCGAAAAATACTCGTTTGACGTCTTGACCAATCCAAAATCACTTTTCAAGTTTTTACGTAAAAATGTCATCCTACAATGGTTTTATAATGATTTATGGTGAAATTATCACTTTTCGTCGTAAAACAATGTCGTCGGAAATTTTCATGAAATTAACAAAATGGCTTTGGAAAACTAGTCGTAAAATGGTGTACGTCGATCGTTAGAGAACTTAACTCGATTTTGGAAAGTTTGTATCGATATCTAGAAGTTTCAGCTCAGGAGTTCTCGTCCAAAAGGTCTCGATCATAAAGATATTAAGGGTTAAAGATAGTGATTTTGGCTAATTGTTGTACAGAAAATGAGTTTCGGCCAAGTTTGAGCATCCGTAAATAATTTACTATAACTCCGCTTTACAAACAGCTTGTTGTTTTGAAAAATATAGCCGGTGAACTTGATTTCATTAGAAGACATTTCGTTCCAAAAAGTTGCACATCATGGTTAAAAACAGCCCTCAACATGGACGCACAGCTACCGTAACACTTGTATCGTAAATTAATATAGTTTTTGAAAAATAATAGTTACGCAAGTTTATGAAAACGTATATCTTTGTCGTTTCAAATCCGTTTTCACGTATAATACGTCCATAGCTTCAGATCAAGTAAACTAATATATTATTGAGAAGTCGAAATAATTTGTGAAGCTTAAGGCTCATTTTTGACCCAAACAATGTAAAACAAAGTTTGCTGAAAAATTTAAAATAATATATTTCGTAGTCAAACTTGTAAAATCCATAACTTCTTCGTTATAAGTCCGTTTTCATCCGTTCAAGCTGCCACGGATTCGTTTTAAAGTATATTTTCTAAATATCAAGGCCAAAGTTTCGTACCAACTGTCGGATTTTCCAGAAAAATGAAACAAGGACAGAACATAATTTATAACTTATCGAAAATAGTTTTTCTCGGACAAAACCTATTCTAATCCCTTCAAATCAACTCCAAAGCTAATCTAATCCTACCATACACCTTCTTAGGGTGTCATGGGTTCCTAGACATCATCAAGACCAAAGAATACCAAGGGAATATTTATAGGATGACCAAATATGTATATATACTCTAAAATCATGAAAAAAATGGTATAAATCACATATCATGCATACTTGCTCCAAAAATGAAAAGATGAATATGAAATGATAAGGAAACATGAAAATGAAAGAAATATGCTTACAAGTGAAAATGATGAGGTGAAAGTAACAAGGATAATCCTAAATACTCTTGGTTTTTATTTCAAAACCTTATAAAGAGTAATAACTAGATTGTATATAACTTGTGCTTGAGAAAAATTTTGTGATGATCCCTTTGAAGACACCTATATGGCCGGATTGTAAGGAAGAAAAACAAGAAGAGAACACTTTTTACTACTTGTTGAAAATAATGGAAGATAATTGAGTGATATGAATAAGTAGACTTTAAGTAGTGTACAAGTGTATTCAATCAAAGAAAAAAAAAAAAAAGTCACCAACTTAGATACATCCCCCCCCCATGGCCGGATATGGGGGGATTGTGTCTTTCAAATATATATTTTTTTTTTCTTTTATGTATATACTTGTAACAATTGTAAGAAAATGTGTAGTTAAATGTAACTTGTAAGGTTTTTATATATTAGTGTATTTAAGGAAATCTTAGCTAAAAGTAATATTTAATAGATCAAAGTAGAGTATAATGATATCATAAAAATTGTAAAATACATTCCTTGTGAAATTTGAGTGATAAAATAATTATCGTGAAATTTTTAAGAAAAACGTCGTAATGATATAATTTTAACGATTCTCATACAAAATAAATTCAAAACACTAGGTAAAGTCAAAAATATAGTTTTTATAAACTAATGCAAGTATAAAAATATGTCGGGATCATTTTTGAAAGTAACGGATTAAATATTAAAAATAATAACTCACGCGATAACGTTTATTTAATATAAAAATTACGCGATAAATGTGAAATGAAATGTCATGAATGAATTATCATGATGCAAATGATGTCAATGAAATGTAGACTAATCTTAGTCCATATGAAATGTACGTGATGTTATGATCATGAATTCGCCGCTAAACCTTTAAGGTTACGCGAATTTGGAACAAGTAAACCAAGTTTACGATAAATGATGAAATTGTGAAACGTGAATTGTTTTGAGAAATGACCAAAAATTGAGAATTGTGACAATAGAATCAAAGGGGTTTTTAAAATTAGGTTAGGGGTTTTGTTATTGGATGCATAAGGAAGATTTCCGAAGTGTTTAATTGCTTCAATTCGTTCCGAGCCTAATCTCTGGCGATTGGTGTTCGATAATCAACCCTCGACCCATCATTATTATTGTAAGAATGATACTTGTTATTTTGGATTATTATTTAATCTTTTTATAATCCGAATTTTTGTATGTCATGTTGGTATTATTTGGATTAGTAAAAAGATGTCATGATTATGTTGTTGTTGATAACTTGTGTAGTAATAAGATTTTATAAATTTATTAGACAAACATAAAGTTAACAATAAATCAAGATTTGGCTATTACCTTGGAATTGCTTTTTGTTTTGCTTATTGACTAGGTTAATTAGATTAAAACATGTAAAAACAATATATGTTGCGTTTAGTTTTGATTGTGGGTCGAAACCCACTACGGTCGAACCATAGCTCTTGGTCAAGATTTTCTTTTGCAATCACAAACATGACGGAATGATATGGTATTTTTGTTTAAGGGTAAATTTGTTTGCGACTTTGTTTTGGATGTATGTCGAGACCTACAACCCAATGGCTTCATGATTTATCATTTTTTTTTATTTATTTTTTATTATTATTTTTTTTCTTTTGATTCACTTCTTTGAAAGCTACTACAAGTAAATTGTTTTGGGGTAAATGGGTTATGTGGTTAACTTGTGTTTTCATCTTGGTTTATGCTTGGTTTGTGTTTGTGTCAAAAACATTTGGTCTTTTATTTTACTCACTGATGTCATCAAGCAAGTTTCAAAAACAACAACTAATAACCTCATGATAAAATTTATAATCTATTGAAAATGGGATATTTTCATTTTGTGTTGGGTGCTTATGTTTGGTCGAGAACAGTGATGACCATTGTTTGTAATCCTTTGTTCCAATTTTACATTTCCCATTTCAAGTAGACTAAAATAAATAGGTTATAATGTATTGGTGTTTAGTAATAAAACTTATTGAGTCAAACATGCACTGAGTTTGTTTTGTTGATTGCCGCGGGTGAGTTGGGCCGAAGCCACACCAAGTCCAACTAATATTCGAATTTACTTAATTGATCTCGACTTAATTTTCCCGAAAATGTTTATGTAACGCATTCTATAAGTGGATTCTAAAATAACTTATTTCGAAACTTAATATTTTCTCATCTTTAAAAATCATAAGTTTAAAATATAAAACAAACTAAACTAAAATATAAGTTTTAACTTATTTGAGATTTTTTTTGTACTTATTTGATTTATGAATACTTATTTAAATTAATAAGCAATATATAGTGGTTTATTATTCTAACATGCAAATAGTAACACTTGGCTATTTCAACAACTATAAAAGTATACACGGGCCAGGCCTTGTTTTCGTCGAAAATAAACATGTAGCATATTTGCTGTCAAAACTCGAATACAAGACAAAAACGAAACATAACTTACATATTTTTTTTATAATCATCCACTAACTATTCTAATTAACTTAAACCTATTTATGCTATTAGTCAACGACACTTTATATTTCCGACGGCGTCTCTTATTTGCGATACTATACTTGTGATCATTCCCCTACCTTCTTTTCGAGTATTTTTACGAAACTTATTCGTCCCTGAAAGTCTTGTTATTATATACTTATATATTTACGCACTTCCAAGAGCCAATGCTTGCAAAACTGTTTTAAACTTAAATGCTGCCACATAAGCAACAACAACAACAACAACAAACACTTGAAAACTTTTCTTAAATGAGTCTTAAACATGAGATAAAGACTAAATTTACCGCACTAATTTAGGTTCCGGGTAGGAGCCACTGCCGTATCACACTCGATCTCTTTGTGCTTTATTCACCGAACTGCTAAGGTGAGTTTATAGCCCCACTTTTACTCTTATTTACTTGTTTTATAAAACTATGGGGTGAGAAACATGCAAAACTCTTTTCGGACCTGAAAACGAAAACACTATTACGTGAAACAACCTTGAATCCCAACTATGCTACCGTAGTTCCCTGGGGAGCGCGATTGTTATGAATAGATCTATTGGGGATGACACCCCGTTCGAGTTTGATAGGCATACGCCAGCGTCGGGCGTATATCATATCGTATTGATTGAGTGTAATGGAAATACACTTGCTGGGCTTTTATTTATCATGCTTCTAGATGCATGCACACGGTCGTAGTTTCGGTCGCATGAACTTGGTACTAGCGTAATAGCCTTTTTGCATATAGTGTCATTCACGGAGATGCTATATGTGCCACTGTGGTCCAACTTGATTTTCGAAACTTAAACCTATGAACTCACCAACATTTGTGTTGACATTTTAGCATGTTTTTCTCAGGTTTACTTATTGGCGTGAGCAATGGCAAAGGCATTCGTTGAAGACTGGCATCCAAAGTGTTTACAATCATATTTAATACAACTTTAATGGGACAACATATATTTTTATGGGCTTTACTTCCGCACTTTGAAACAATGATGTAAAACTATTTCTTAAATTAATCTATCTTTCGATAATGGAATAAAATTTTCCATTCTTTATTACCTTGTATTGTGTATATTGATTTAGTAGCACCCCATGACCCGAACGCTTCCGCTGTGAAATTTTGGGGGTGTTACAAAACCACACACACTTCTTTACAAAATGTGAACTTCCTACCCTCCTAGTTGGGACTAGGAGGGGTATTTATACTAGGACAAGCCTAACTTAGCACAAATGACTAAACTAGTCCTTGTGAATGAGTAAAAGAAGAGACTAATGCAATTCTCGTAATGACTTCACTTTAGCGAGGCTAACAATCTCTCCCCAGTGATGTCATACGGAGTTGCTTACAATGTTCCCTACAAGAAAAATTAAATACAAATGATAAGCGCAGCAGCTCCAAGAGTGTCTTCACAGTCATCAAACTTCATGAATCTTCTCAACTGCCATCTCTTTACTTGCGTAAGAACAATGCGAGCAAATCTAATTAGGGATTAAATCGACCTTTGCTCTCCCTAATTAGTGCTCACCCCCAAATGACAACCTTTCTCGATGAATTTCAATTCAAGAAGTCTTTTGATACTTAAATTAGAACCGTCTTTAGTCTTCTAACACGCAGCGGAAAATGTAGAAAAGACTGTCGACTCGACCTTCTTCAAGATTGTCCATTCGGGGAATAAGATATCAACATCTTCATCTCACCAAATGCATTCCAGTTATCTTGCATATATCAAATCAGCCCATAATGTACACATTTCTCTCCCCTGAAGGTTACGATTTATCGGAATCAGCATACAATTGTGTACATGAAGCATTAACTGGAGGCATTCTATCATAAATCAAATCAGCCCGTGAGAAGATGTCGATAAACAATACCATTTGAAATTGTCTAACTCATCTCAACCCCTCAGATCAAAATTCAACGGCAGTCTGTAGTAACCACATGTGAAGATAACCCAATATGACGAACTTGAGAAAGAAGTAAAATCTCCCAGACTGGTTACTTAAGCTTGCACTATCCTTGGGAAAAAGAAAGGTGTACCCATTGTACAAAATCTCTTGACGTATCCTCAACTACGTGAGACACCGAAGTGATAGCTACTTTGTGGGTTAAGAGAGAAAGAATCACAAAAGTAACTAGATAGCAAGTCTTCATCACACTCAACATATTTGCCCAGACAAGTCATCTTCGCGGAAGGGAAGAAAGAAAGAAGATGAAATAAGTAAACACGCCCGTCAAACTTCACGTCAAACCCAAATAAATAATAAAGCATCATCTTCGTGGTTACATTTGATATTCATTTCAAAATATAGCCGTGAATGTGTATCCTCCTTGAAAATTATACCATAAATACCACTTTCATATATATCCCATTAATTTTAGCTTAGATCACGTTTCCATACTCAGCCCACAAACGAGTTAAGTCCAACGCCCAAATCCATACACGGCCCACAAAAAACTAATACCCGATCCATTTTCACTATCCCATCCGGTTATAAAGTATTTGACCTAGAACACTTAAACCTAAAAACACAATCCCAAATATTCGCCTACCACTTATCTAGAAAAGAGATACGCTCCCTTTATCTCACAAACAACAGATACATCTCATCTCCATCACCATCAATCGCAACGCTTCAATGGACCAATCTCTATTCTCACTATCAGAAGCAAACAAAGACAACAAGATTGGCAACAAGATCTATTCAAATGGGTCTCGGGTAGGTTATGTCTTGATGTTACTTTTCATTTTGTCTTTGGTCATGAACGAACAAAAGGTGATGGGAATAACAAACATGTTATTATCTCTTAACCTTTATTCGGATATTAACGAAGCATAGCTTCATATGGATCAATGATGATTGTTGTTCAATCTTCAAAAAAATTGAAAGATTGGAAGAAGTGAACCGGATCTGAGATTAATTAATCTTTTCAGTTTTAGAGTTGAGTTTTGGGTAAGAGATGGAGTTGAGTTAGGGTAGTTTTGATTGGATGATGATTGTGTTGGATTTGTTGTTGGTATTTTCCTCTAGGACTGATGATGGTGTTGCAAATGAAGTCCCTGATGTTTGGTATATGGTCTCGTATGGTCTTGTGGTCGAGGTCTTTTTACGCATAACTTTTGCATTTCTTCCTTTTCTACTTTAAAAACCATAACGTGTAGGTTTTATTCTTATGCGTAAACAGATTTGGTCTTACGCGTAAGGTCTATGCGTAACAGTGCTTAGCGTAAGCCTAGGCTTAAGCGTGAACGCATACGCGTAACTTTTTCCTACGCCGAACTTCACAGCTATATCTCAATAGATTCATCATATGCGAGAAAAAGAGGGTTTTGACCCTTTGACTTTTTCCGGAAAATTTTCCGACCATGTTTTTCCGTCACTTCATAAAACCGTAAAAGCATAAAACTTGCTTCTGTTTTGACTGTTTGACCATTTAAACCGACGGTTGACCACTTTTTGTTTCACGGATATTGGTACAAAAAAATGTCTAAAAAATAACCTGTTTGGACCAGATGATAGACCAAGATAGATTGACAAGAAAATTTAAGACTTTTTTAACCAAAAGATACCAAACATGAATAAACTGTTTTACCCACAAATCGGAAAAAAAATTTCCGACCACAAAATAAGCTCAACAAAACAAGTAATAAACATGTATCAAAACCATCATCAAAAGTAACTGCTCGTTATACCAATTGTAGGATCGATTAACATAGTGATTCATGTGGTTCGGGGGGTCGGGGAAGCTCAAAGAATGAATAAGACATGGTATTGTTTAGATTGAAGAAAAGGGAAGATGTGTGGGTTTCTAGAGAGAAGAAGAAGAAACCACACACACTTCTTTACAAAATGTGAACTTCCTACCCTCCTAGTTGGGACTAGGAGGGGTATTTATACTAGGACAAGCCTAACTGAGCACAAATGACTAAACTAGTCCTTGTGAATGAGTAAAAGAAGAGACTAATGCAATTCCCGTAATGACTTCACTTTAGCGAGGCTAACAAATTCATTGCTATGAGTTACATTAGAATTTAGACAATTCAAATGTTCCTATAATACCTTTCTCATTTATGAAAAGGAATAGGATTGAGCCTCATTCGTTTCCCATGGAAAAGAGACTTTGTTTGTCTTTCGGTAAATTATTCTCGATCAAACATTTGTTTGAAAGCAGAATGGTTCAATTTACTAATCAAAGACTAAACCACGTTCCGGTTAAATGTTGCAGTTATACATTCAAAAGAATTACAAAATTCAATTTTAGTATTTTCGATAATTAACCTTTTCAAGAAAATTAAATACCCATGGTTCATAAACATATAACCATTTAATTTTCACTGAAAACTAGGATCCAAATTGACATAGTTTCATCACATCAGTTGATCTGCTAGTAATGAAATTATTCAAGATGGTACGAGTCGAACCTCAATTGCCAATTTTCAAATTGCAATTCCTAGATTTATGGGATTTACATTTAGCCAATTTCAATTGCCATGTAAACATGTTTTATCCCCATCTTATCCCTTGAGTTGTCAGTTCTCACTACAAAGCTCAATTAAGTTGTCCAACTTAAGAAACTACAAAATCATCCATGCCCGCTCTCACGCCACGGATATTTTACCCTTTGATTACGATCTAAATCACGCCTCTCACGCAAATAAATGGTAATCTCAGGTGTTTCCGTTTCGTTGGATGGCATATAACTTAAATTAAGGGTAATAAATTTTGATGTCAAATCAAATATGTACAAAGATGTCATGCATTCATCTTCGTAGCATAGGTTTTATTAAAACATTTATATCCTTGTTTTAATGTTTAAGCTTTTCATCGTCAAACTTTAATCGAGGTATTGGTTACACCAATTGAAGAATTACCTTTAACTACCACTATATCCTACTACTGCATGAGTCATAAGACCCAAGTTATTCGGATAATTACCACAAAAGTGGCGCGAGAATTTAAAGTAATTCCCCCTTAAGATTTTATGCACACATATAGGAATACTTGGTAGCTCCATTAAGACGCACAAACGAAAGGAGAATTGGTCACGAAGCATATACATACCCTCATCTGTAAGGTCACAATTTAATGCGTACCAACCTTATACCCATCACACAGTTTGTCATTAATGGGTGAGCCGTTCTAACTATTTTGTGCAAAAAATCAATCAATTAAACGACACGATTACTATGTTTAAAATTACATGTTTCACCATTGTTTAGGTCAGTTTATTTTTATTATAAAAATACCCTTGTTACATATAACAAACAAGCAAGTATTTAAAAATAAACAAATAAACAATGAATGCATAACATAATAATTAGTCATGCATATCAAATAGCCACATGCAAACCTTTTGATAAATCTATTAATAATCAATTCTAGATCTGTCAATATCTACATGTTTAATTAAGACTCTCACCGCCAAAGAATGTACAAAGTGAGCCACATGCATCGATTCATCGATTGCGCAAGTCAAAATTAAAGTATATACCACATAGCACATAATTGATTTAATAATAATTGAGGTCTTCCCCAATTTTAGATCTATCAAAAATTTAGTGTATATCACTTAATCAAGTAGAACATAAAAATAAAAGCAGATCCATGACAAAACATGCATGTATTTATCATGGATATAAATCACACTTAACTATTAATGCAATTAAACAGAGTTACGCAATTGAATACACATAAAATTGCATGCGACCTAGGGTTTCTAATCCAATTAAAACTGAAGTTTACAAAACCCTAATAAGGGCACCAAAAAAATGCCCCCCCCCCAAAAAAAAAAATAGGGTTTAGGTTTTGCAAACCCTAGATCTATACATACAATTAATAACACAATCAGTTTATTTGTTTTATGTGTTTCAGTAATTAATTACTTGTTATACAAGGCTCGTGATGCCACTGTTGAGATTAAGAGACATGATATACAAATAATAACATGTAGACATCACAGAGTACACAGCGGAAGACTTAGAATATAATAGCAATTAATTAACTGAAAATAAAACGTAACGTACCTCTTGCTATTTGCTAGATCTTTTCAATTCAAGAACCCTAATTAGGGTTTATGTGGTTTAACGAATTGACCTTTACCGTTTTTCAATTCAAACCAATTGATGTAACAATAGTGTGTTACACCACATTTTGTACACACGCATACTATTAGCGATTCGATGTGAATGCTAGTTCTTGATCACAATAGAATAACCAAACATCTTTGTTATGCTCAAGGTCACCGTGAAATCCCTTACAATGGGGATTCACTCATCGACCAGACAAAAGGGAAGAAAAGAAGAAGTTTGGCCCTCTATTGAAATCTAGTCTACCAAAGGATGAATACAAGGGAATGTATTTATAGCCTTATGGTACATGTCAAGTTTACTATGATTCCATGTGGGATTCCATAGTTTCGACCAAAAACAAGCTCAAAAGAGTTCCTAAAACCGCCTCTTGGCTTGTTTAGTTTTCTTTATATCCCGTTGACATTTAACGACCGATAATCACTTTCGATAAGAACTTATCGCTCGTTAAGTCGTTTATTGTGAATTTAATAATTAAACATAATATTTTATAATCATTATTTAAACATCGAGTCTCATACGTAAAGTGTGCAATCCTGTGGCTCTCGAAGTTCTAACCGGCCATACACATATTAAATATATCCATAAACCAACACTAAAGGTTAGTAATATTTATGT
>OU343220.1:79983330-79999155 GCA_910596185.1 Chrysanthemum makinoi
TTGAAAATCACCTTTAACAATAATATACCAAAGATCAGTATCTTTAGATTTCATATAAGTTTCAAATATATTTTTCCAATAAATAAAACTATTAGTTTCAAGTAGTGGAGGTCTTTGCATGGTTGCCTTTCTTTTTAGTTTTCAAAATCCATTTTGATCGAATTTTTTTTAAAATACAATTTACTATAAAACTTTTTGAAAACCTTGCTCTTGATGCCAATTGTGGAAAACTAGAATAGGGGTTGAATAGTTTCACTGATTTAAATTTAGATTTCAAATGTTTAGATTCAAGCTTATGTGAAATTTTGTGGATGAATAGATAGTACCAGACAATAAATAAAGTAAATGAAGAATGCAAGTAAAGTAAGTGGTATGTGTGAAAACACATACCTTTTGGTATGTGTGTTTTTGTGTTTATGAATGTGCAGGCACGGATATCAACAAAATGTGCAAGAAAAGACAAAACAGCGGAAAAACGAGCACGGGATATGGAAAAGTGCAAAAAGCCGAGGTCGGGGAAGAATTTGCAAGTTTGGATCACCATTTTTCTCAAAATGTCAAAAGAAGCCTTTGGATTTCTCAACTTGTCAAGATTGGTCCTTGGAATTTATGGAATTGTCAAAATTCACCCTTGGGAATATTTCTCCAAAATTACATAAATGGTCCTTGCATTTTACCACTTGTCAAAAATAACCCTAAACTAAAACTATATTAAAAACCCCTAATAACCATAACCGGATCCAACCCTTTTTATATTAAACTCATTCCACCCCAAGACCAACTCTTATTATACCTCCAAAGCCCAAAATAACCAAATCCCCTTAACCCGTTAACCACCAACCCAAGTCAACCAACCCATTTACCCTTAATATTTCCCTGGTCAAAAAAGGTCAAAGCGCGCCCAAAACATTTTACCACTGTTTATCTTTTACAAGCCATTTACCCTGCACCAAAATTTACCCAGCATATAAACCTCGTACTAGAATCTACAATCCTTTTACTAGCTCTGACAAGGACAGAGAATGACACGGTGGAAAAATAGAGACCTCTGATTGGACAAGCCACATCACAAGGATGATCAAGGGCTGGAAAAATAGAGACCTCTAACATTCAAGTATGCAACTTCCCTTCCAAACCACTTAAGCTAAGATCCACATCTGTATCGTGGATAACACCATCCAGCTCCTCAAACTAAGTTTCATGCCTACCCTGTTCAACATCATCTTCAATAAGTTTGTCTAGAATGCTGTCAAATGTTGAATTCATAGCTCCCATAGCCTCTCTTGGCTAACAGTTTATTAGCTTAGCTTCTCCTTCATTTTCTCATAGTCATCGTCTAGTACAAGATCAATCTCGAATAAGATTTTTCTGAACTCGAAATTATAACTCAACCTTTTTTCCTTTTTTATTCTTACTTATATCCGAACATGGTGTTGGAACAAAAAGCTCATCATTAAAATCTAGGAAAAAGTCATTCTCATCTTTACAACATTCAACCTTACTAGATGAAGCATGATCAATCTAATTCTCAACTTGATTACCGTTGTTTCTCATTTCAGTAGCACCATGCCACTCTAACAAAAACACCTTTCCATCTTTCCCAGCTCCTTAACAACATCCTTTCCATCTTTCCCAACTTCCTTAACGACATCTTCCTCCTCTATTTCTTCAGTGACCACACCCTTACCACGACTACTCCTCATGTCCAACAAATGTTGCTCGACCAATGAAACATCAGTTTCAATGTAAACCTCTATTTCCTTAAATCGAGACACGTATTTTAACAATGTTACCACATCTTCCTCACTAATCAATGGGACCAACCCATCATCCAAAGACTCATTAGGGATTATAAAATGTGTGAACAAATCTTATCATCCCCTAATCCTAGCTTCTCTAGCATCTCACCAAACTGATCAATCGATAATAATTCACAATCAATAAGGTCAACATAGTCTATATATGCAAACGGATATTTTCGGCCTAGTGGATTAGTAAAGTCACCATCGCAGTGGATTTTGATCGTGAACAGATTTTCATTAAAATCTGGTGAAAAAAACAAATAACAACTTACAAGTTTGAATTTAACAAAACCTACAATCTACACATGCATGCTCGAAGAAGAATCTTGGGAAAATAAAACAACAAGTTAATTTTAAAAACAAGAGAAATCGAAGCTTACTGTAAATAAGACCAAGCTCACGGGTCAAAAAATTGAGTGTTCGAATATGCCAAATTGAATGTCCAACTACCATGTTTGATTGATAGTGGTTGTGTATGATTGTGTGTGTATAAGTGTTTGTGTTTGATTGTATGATTCAAGTACATATACAAAAGTTTAATTATGTGTTTCAAGTTATGTCCCTATCAATAAGGTGTCATTGGGAACGTAACCAAGGAGATGGGTGTGTTAAATAGCGGGAGACACGAAGTGCCTAAAATACCCCGACTTGGTACAGTAGCTAACGAGATTTTCCGACGATCGTTAGGCCGAGGAACATAACTTGTTAGAAAAAGTAAACAGTAATGGCATAATATGCAAAAAATAAGAAAAGAAAAAATAAAACTAATGGCATAGGGTTCAAAATTAGCAAACCACATGGACATTTTTTGCAATTTACTCTTTATATTTATTAGCGGAAAATTATTTTGAGACAAACAAAAATGGAAGAATGGACAATAATATTGAGACATAATAAGTATAATATACTATATTATATAACATGATAACATTTAGTTATGTCATGTCAGTTTTCAATGTTATTCGTGATGTGTAATATTTGGCTTTATCATGTTAAAAGTATACTCAATTTAAACTATATAATATTATATCACATTGTAAAGTTATATTATATTATACCTAGATTATATTATGTTACATCACATGACATAATTTTTTGCGAGTTGATAAAATTTCAACTATTTAAATTGTCAGGCCTTTTACAAGTAAAAAGTTAAAAGCTAGAAAAGATGAGTTAATTCCAATGTTGGTCATTTGATTACACCAAATATTGGCCTGACTGCTTGGACTATCAGTAATGGAAGCTACAACGGTGATTAAGAAATGGGATAACAAGATCACAGTGTTTTACCTTTTACTAGATTGATGAATATCCTAAACCGATGTTTTGCTGCAACAGGGTTTATTTACATGTTGATAAGCTTGTTGATGGAATTGTTGTTAGGTTCCGGTGCTTAGTTGAATCTAGGTTGTACGGACACTGCCACAGTGTCCGACACAGACACGGACACGGCGATACGACAAAATCTAAAAATATAGGACACGAACAAGGCGAGGACACGGGAATTTATATATATATATATATATATATATATATATATATATATATATATATATATATATATATATATATATATATATATATATATAAACATGTATAAAACAGTAAAATCAAATTAAGTTTTACATTCTTAAAGTCATAATTCATAACTCATAACAATGCAAAATAGTAAATACATGGTTTCATAGCCAAATAGCCAACTAGCTACTAATCTTCATCATCAACTATATCATCGGTTGTGAATAACATGGCTTCCATTTTCGGCTCATCAAGAGAAAGGTTGGCCATTCCAAGTATCCCAACATCATCTAAAGTGTCAAATTTATCTCCTCCCAAATCCCACATGCTACTCTCACCTTTTATGTATTCGGGAGATTGCCTCGATAGAAGACGAAGATTTTAATACACAAAAACTAGGTCTTCGCCTCTTTGGGGTGTAATCTTGTTTCTAAGCAAAGAGTTTATGAAAGAATATGTACTCCAATTTCTCTCACAACATGAAGATGAACAAGGTTGCCCAAGTAATTTCAATGATAAATTTTGAAGCAATGGTGTTGAAGATCCATATGTAATCCACCACAAATCAGGATCCAAATATCCACAATTACTAATCGAATGAGTACTTGCAAACTCCCTCACAGCTCCTAAGAATTTGGCAAACTCCGTGTGGATTTATTTACGCTCAAGTGTGGAAGGAAAATATTTCTCAAAACACTTTAGCCTTTCATCAGGAATCTCTTTATCCTTATGTGGGGGAAGCCGATTGGGAGACTCTTTAAGCAATTCATCACTATAATACCTACATCAATATTTTTAGAATTATATATAGTAGAATATTATATTAATATATAAAAAAATGAAGACTTGAAATATGAAAATAATAAAATAAAAGTTATGACATGAATAGTACCTAGGGTTCAAAGAATGAACCAAACAATGAGGTGTGTTGCTTTTAGTCCAACGATCGACTAGTATAGTGTGCACAATAGAGTATAAGGAAGAATCTTCTTCTTCTTGTTTTCCTTCATGGAGGTAGATAAGCACTTTCACATTCTCTATCATAGAATCCCACCATTCATACACCAAGTGAAGACATGGTTTATCAGTATCCGCCTTCCTTAACATCTCATATATAGGCTCTGCGAAAGCAATAATGTAATCAATCTTATCCCACCATAAATCGTTCAATATCTTCTCCTTGACCAAAGATGCTTTTTGAACATCATCATCCCTATATTTTGCCCAATTTGGGCTAACTACCATATTCAAAAGCCCTTGCTTGATGAGCTTGAATCTTTTAAGCATGATAATGCTAGAAGCAAAACAAGTCTCTGCAACGGAAAGCGACTTCAACGTTAACATTCAACATTGACAATCACATAGAATGATTCACAATGAAGTTCTTAATAGCCATTACATCTCCGTAACCTCTGTAATCCAACTACACTCTTCATATGTTTTTGCATTGGCTTGTGTATTCTTTGCAGCACAAATATTTTTCAAAGCAAGATTTAATGTATGCACCACACACGGAGTCCAAAAAATATGAGAAAACTGGTTTTCAATCAACAAACCCACACTCCTACACACAGGTAAGGGTGAGCAAACGGACCGGCCGGACCGACCGAAGGACGGACGACACGGACCGAGACCGGACCGACCACATTCGGTCGGTCCGCGGTCTCGGCTTTAGGCAAATCGGTCCTCGGTCCGGTCCGGTCCGGACCAAAACCGAAAAAACCGACGAATTGGGCGTTTTGGACCGGACAACGAAGACGGACCGACGGACCGAGACGGACCGACCAAATTCGGTCCGGTCTCGGTCTTGGCTTTTGGCCGAACTCAGTTTTCGGTCCGGTCTGGCCGGTCGGTTTTCACCAGCACACCCTTACACACAGGTGCATTGTCTGTAATCACTTGAACTACATTTTGAGGGCCAACTGGGTAAAATAACTTTTTTGAGTAAGTTGAAAATGAAGTACTTATCTTTGTATTTACCCTCACAATTGACTGCTTGTAAGAACATTGGACCACCTTCACTAGCCGCCATAAAATTGATAATTGGCCTTCTTTGAGCATCTGTCCACCCATCACTAACAATGCTCACACCTTTTTCCTTCCAAGCCTTCTTAAGAGGTTCAAGCAACCCTTCAATGTGTTGTCTTTCCTTTACTAAAAGAGAGGTTCTCAAAGCATTATAATCTGGAGGAACATAACAAGCAAGATGTTTTACTATTTGCGGCTCTAGTGTATGAGCGAATGTAGTATGGATTTTTGGCAAGAGAAAATGCCAAACCCTATGAATAGAACATTCTTGCAATCTCAGAATCTAGATCTTTTCGAGCTTGTACATTGAAAGCCACCTCAAGAGGGGAGTCACCAGTTACCTTCTTTATTTTTTTGGAGTGTATCAAGACCTTGAAGGCGAGTTCCCATTGAAGTTCCCGTAGAAGCCGATGATGGAAAAGAATTAGTTCGACTAATAGATTATGGAAGTGGTACTTGTTTAGGTAAGACTCTAGCCGCCCTCGTTTCAATGTCTCCTTGTTTTCTTTCCATAATAACCAAGTCATAAGAAGATACCTTGGTACTTTTACTAATTCCGGTACCACCAATCTTTAGTAAATGACTTTTTACATGTGCATAAGAACCCGGATATGGTTTACTGCAATAGTTACACGTAAACTGAACATTTTCTCCTCCACTAATCTTCTCTCCAACAGTAACAAACTTCCAAAGAGGAGGCCGACTATTATTAGAATCTTCGGAGCTCATTGTTTAGTGTTTATAATCTGAAGAAGGCCGATAAAGATTCAAAATATCAAAATCCCTAATTCCTCAATTAGAGTCTTAGAATATAAATTATGTAACTATTAATATTTAATGGAACAATAAAGATTCAACAAATCAAATTCCCAAATCAAAAACCTTAATTCCTAAATTAAAGTCTTAGAGACTAGAGAGATATGAAGATTGAAGAGAAAGAGATTCAAATTAGAGAAAAAAAAGAGATTAAAAGTAAAAACGTGATGTGATAGAGAGATCGTTGAAGAGAAGAGAGACACTTGTGCTTTGGTCCTTTGGAGAACTTAGAGAGAGACAGAGTTTAAGTATTAGAAAATCCGTGTCAGGCTGTGTCCAATCCGTGTCCTAATTCGTGTTCGGCCCAAACATCACGTGTAACACGGCACGTGCATGTTGGACACGTGTCCGAGCCGTGTCTGAGGCGTGTCCGTGTCTGACACGTGTCCGACACTGCCACTCCTTACTTTGAGACGTGTCCGTGCAACCTAGGTTGAATCAAACATGAAATATTTAATTCCAAAGTTTCAATTGGTTTGTAAAACCATAAGGAATAAAGTTGGAGATTATTAAACATTGATTGTAGATTTTGTTTATGGTTAATGGTTTATGATAAGAGTGTTTATTGGGTGGTTTGGTTTGATTTATTTCAAAATTTTAACTTTCTATCACGGGGCTAGCCTGGTTGTCTATTTTATTATCTGAAATCAAACCGCACTAGGCATGTAACCGGACTTGCGGGTATTTGAAATGATCGGTTACCTGTAATTCAGATCACGGTTAACATTTTTAAACATTTAATCGAATCAAACCGTACTTTTAATAACATAATCTAGAACTTAAAATGTCATTTTACTATAATTAACTAACATTGAAAATATTAAATTCACAGTAAAGTCGTACCTTAACAATAGTTACATTCAAATAATTATATACAAAAAATAATCTAAGTTGTTTATTTGACTTTTATAGGTTACGATATTATTTATTGAAAGTCATGCATATACGTTAGTGGATGTTCACATTGAGTAAGTAAATATCCATTATAATATAAATTAGTGCAATAATAGAATGCCTATACAATTGTACAAAAACTTAGTTAAAACATACATATATTACAAACGGATCGATTCGGGTAACCATGAATATGTGACAATAGTAACCGATAACGAACCGTGATAAGTGGATTCTTCCGGTTTTGGGTTTTTCCGATTTTAATTTTTTGGTTTATTAATCTCCAGCTCCACCCACCACTGCCATACACGCCGACCACCGTTTCCGAATGTGGAAACGACAGTGGTACGTGAGGTTGGGGTTATTGAAGTTTAATAAGGATGTGTTCAGGATCTTCAAGAGGTCGTGGTTATATAGATTTTAGTTAATTATATAAAGAAGATAAAAATTGTAAAATGACTAAATTGCCCACACTTAACATATCATGCAATGATTAATCGGTACAACATCATAAGATTCCTGTAACGATACCTACAAATGAAATATTAAAAGTTTGATAATTAAATAGCAAATTAAAATTTGATGTAGAAGAAAAAAAAAAAAAAAAGGTGTCAAATTGGATACATTATAAATTGTCTCTATAAAAGTATACAATGGTAAGATAAAACCATCAAGTTTAAGCTTAGGATTTCAACCTTTTCCGGCAAATCAGTCAAGACTGTTACTTCTTGAAAATAGGTGTATGGAACAATACACCGACTCATATGATTTTGAAATGAGACACTTTCAACCTTTATTATACATATTATTTTATTCATTAGAGAATCGTATGTATTTATAATATGTTTTAATGACTTGTATGATGATGTATTGATGTGTTTAAATTCAAAAACAATATGTGTAAATCACCTCTAAAAATATTGCATATAAGAGGTAAATTGCATAACTCTCTTACGGTCTTACCGAAGGAATACAAAAACATGATTTGAACACAAAACGTTACTTGTTATGATAAACTCTAAAATATATGATGTGTACATGTGTATAGCCAAAGATAACGTTAACATAAATTTATAATAACACTCTAAGTAACTTGTATAAAGGATTAATTATAAGGAGAAAAGAAAAGGGTGACTTAAAGCTTTCACATGTTTCAGAAGCAATAGAAAAATCAAACACGTACTCTGATAAATAGAAACAAATGAAAATTAGAGCTTGTACATCGAGTTTTGGTCTGTTTTTCCTAGTTCAACGACTATTATTTCACATCTATCATTCTCTTAACAATAGATGAGCATACTAAATTACGTAAGACACACCTTATACTATTTTAGGCCCTATTTATAAACCGTCACTAATCAATGTTACTAGTACTTTCGGGTACACAAATCTACAAACTTAGAGGGGTTTCATAATCAGGGGCAACCCTTGCCTTGGTCTAAGGGAAAGCATAATAGAGGGTAAATGAGTGTAATTTGGTGATAGTGAAAACGAAAACTTAGTCAAGATTAAGCTCAACACGATCTTGTACTCGAGTGCACTCAAATTTCTACCCACGCACATTCGACCTCCAAATCCAAATCGTAAATAGCCCATTTTGTGTTTGCACCCACCGTGCACGTCATCCTTGAAACGTTCGGGTTTAAATTCATTGACATCTTCACCCCAAAACTCTTGATCATGGTGCATTGAAACAACATCAATCCATATGTTGGTGCCATCGGGGATTACAGTGTCTTCATCTACTTGAATGTCACCTCGGGCTTGTCTTTGTACATTTGGTGCCGTTGGATATAATCTTAAGACTTCATTCATCACCCACCCCATCTGTTGTATATGGCAAAACAAATCCGTCAAACAAATTAGTAACGATAATTATTAGCTGTAGTATGATAGAACAAACTTTATCACAAATTTATCTAGTGAACGTAGATATGGATGAAATACTACTATTTATTTGTCTTAATATAAGTAGAAAGTGTTATACCCCATTTTGACACAAAATAAGTATTTTCAGGGATAAATTTCCATGTTAAATGTATTTAAAATGTTTATGATAGTAAGATTTTATTTCCTTATACACAACATGCTATATGATTGAACTCCTTTTTTAGCAAAAATTATCACCGGTTCAATATATAGCTAAGTATTTTAGTTTATACTGTCATAATAAGCCCACGCTATCAACATTTCATTTGCTAGAATCTCTTAAAGGTACTAAGAAAGAAAATAAAATAAATAAATTAAAAAAAAAAATTATTCAGGTGGTAACGAAAACAAAGGAGAAACCCTGGCGTGTTAATGAATACGAAAAGAAAGCGTGTTACCTTCTTTAGACCAGCAACCATGGTTGCATCAATGTCACCATCTCCAATCACTTGTTTGATTTCTTCTCTGAGCTCATGTTGCCACATGGGATGCTCAGCCAACAATAATAAGCTCCAAGTGATTGCTAATGCCGTGGTTTCGTGCCCACCAAAGAAAAATGTCTTGCACTCATCCACAAGTTCGCTTGTACTTAGCTTCCTCGCCTTTTGTCTCTGCACATGGTTATCTTCCAACAAAACGTCTAAAAGGTTTTTACCGCCTTTACCACCACCATTTTGGGCCATTGATTTCTTTTTATCGGCGATGATTGACAAGAGTAAGGCATCTATCTCTTTTCCAAGCCTCTTTGCTTCAAGATTATGTCCCAAACAGAAATATTTGCTAAAAGGTACCCCCACGTAACGATTGTATTTGAATAGTGTCTCTTGCATTGCTCTTAGTTTCTTGAAAACTGTTCTTCCATTTTCGAAATTCATTCCAAAGCTTGTTTTCGCAATGATTTCGCCTGCAGTGCTTATGATTTCTCTCTCTATATCAATCTCTGGGTTCCCGGAGTTGATTAGCTTTGTCCATCGGTCCAGCATGCTTGTTGTCGTCTCCACCATCATGCCTGCCATTGCCTGATATTCCATGCAACCAAAATATTCTTTTATTAGTAACCTGAGATAAATGCTATGAATAAAAAAAGATAGATCGAAAAGGTAAAGCACACAAGTTTTAATACGTATCAAACTATTGCAACAATACATCACAAACAATGTATTGCAACATTTTCAAACAGACGAATGTATTCCATGCGTAAAAGTCTAGAGATTGAGTTTAATGACCTTGAGATTAGAAGGGGAGAATGCAGGAGTGATAACATGACGATGTCGAACCCAATCATCACCTTCCACCATAACCAACCCATCACCAAACATTGGTTTCCTATCGTTCTTGAAAACTTTGGGTTTCCCCCAACTTTTGCCCATAACACCGGATGATATTTTCTTCAAGAATTCAGGATCCGCAATGTACAAAAACGGCTCGGTTCCAAGCCAATACATGAACACCTTCCCTGAAAACAGGTAAAAAAACATATTTAACCCTAATAATTCAACCAAAACCCCACAAAAAATGATCAATCATAGTAATAAGAACCACCATGTATAGCCCAAGTGGTACCAAGTATGTTATATCATCCAAATATAATGTGGTAAAAAACTCGTTAGAGACATGTACGTATCAGTTCTTTGTATAGCAGCTAGGGTTGCAATGTATACTTACCATATGATTTTTGCCATTGCGCAAAGTATGGAAACGCAAGAGAATGTATATCATTGGAAACCGTCAAAGATGAAGAAGAGGAAGACGATTCAGTCGTCTTGGTATTCTTCATCTCAATGGTGTTCCCTAATGGGAAGCTTGGAGGTGGACCATTAAATCCATTAATGGCAAGCTTTCTATAAGCTCTAATAGGCAAAACCCAACAAGAATATAAAACCCTCCATAACATAAATGAAAACAATGCTACTAGAGCAAATGTAAGAGCTTCAAGATTCTTCATTTTTGGCTTTTGAGTTATGAAATGTGTTGTATGATAGTATTGTAGAATCACAAAATGTTTTATTTGATTGTAGTGCAGAATGAAACAAGGGGGATTGGATATTTATAGGGAGATATAAGGGTAAGAAACGTCGTAAGTTTGACCAAACAATTCCACCTGAAGAATATTGAATAAAGAATTTGGAAATATTGAATCATTTTTTTGACGTTTAGTCATATCATAATAAAATATCACTAACTTTCTTCATTCCGTCCAAATAGCTATACTCGGTTGCTTAGACTATAGTACTATACACATGGTTCCTACGTACGTGTACAATTTAATCATTTTGAATATTTTTTGTAAATATTTGTTTTAACCACATATTTTGTCGCTAGTTTTGATTATACATGCGCATAGGGAAAAAAAGGTTATATTAACAAATAGCTTGTGTCTCAATGAGTGTGAGAATTTTTTAAATTTAATGATTGTGGATTCAAGTCGTGGTTAGAACGTGTAAGATAGATTGTGATGTATATTGTGTGAGATAAATAGTTGTCGTTCTAAAAAATATGAAAATATTATACCAATAAAATCGACATTTAAGATCGTAAAAATTAGAAGATTTGCTATCAAGATATTATAGTAGCATTAATGAATGTAGAGATTCATGCAACTTGTCCATGCATGAGTGTACGTAAAGATGAATTAGCTTTTTTATGAGGAATTAAATACACTTTTGAGCGTTTAGTATATGAATTACTCATTTTCTGTAAGTAGTGTTTGTATTTAAGAACGTATCACTAGCTAATTTCTCCATCATATTGTAATAATCCTTTATTTTATTTTATTTTAGTTTATTTTAGTTTGAGATAGTAAGAATTACTCCGTATTTGTTATTACTAACGTTGACCTTGCTTTAACAAAACAAATTACGGAGCATTATCGGACATCTACACATAACACACTCTGTTAACTACTAGACATTCATAGGACACCTTGTTTATAAGGAATAAATTCATATAAAATTATAGAGCATTGATTGGGATGACTAACTCGTATGCCTAATAACATGCCTAAACATATGTGTCAGCATCTTATTGGGGACAACAAGGGACCCACTTTTTCACAAACCAATAATTAATTGACACATCTATTAGGCACACAATTAGTAACATATTTTAGGTCTCCCAATCATTTTCCAAAATTATAATAAGCATTTACTGTAATAAATAATACTGTTAAGTCGTACTACGTATACACGTTTGGCTTGCTTGGTGTTTTAAAATAATATATACACTAATGCATCTAGTTATATTATTATTTCTGAAATAAGTGAATATACTAGTTGACTAATTTGTATCAAAACACATGTTAAGATATTTAAATGAGGAACGTTAAAAATGCAACCGTTTTCTTTGGTATTGCACCTCATGGCTTCACACTCCCATATATGAAAATTTTAAACTTGTGAATACTTAATAATATACGAGATGAATCCAAAATGTTGCTGATTTTCACCCTTAAACTAAGAAAAACTCTATATCTCTTCGATTGTACCAAGCTGTAACTGAATTAAAACTTAAGTAGCTATTCCTCAGTATATGATATGATTCAACTACCTAGCTATTGGGTACGATTGTACACTAATTAGCTAGGTAACTAGTTTTTCAAAACAATACATCTTCATGTGTACACCGTCGATGGTGGTGGATTGTACACTAATTAGCTAGGTAACTAGTTTTTCAAAACAATACATCTTCATGTGTACACAGTCGATGGTGGTGCGATATTGACTTGATCACCTAAGCAAGAGGTCTATCTGATAATCGAGGAGATGTTTGAAGTACTGAGTATATTATAACATACAAATACAATAACTCGTATAACTTATCATTTATGCTTTCAAATACCAAGTTCATATTTCTATAACTAAACTGTAAATAAGTAACACGAGATTAATAAAAAATAAACCTTCTCTCCTAATTCGGGAATGTAGTCTATATTTGTTGTGAACATTTGTGAAAATGTGTATGGTGGCAATTTGAATTAAATTTTCATATTTTTAGTACATATAAAACATGCATCTCATTTCTTAAAAATTGTATTCTTTAAACTTAATATTAAATTTATTGACTTTTGAGCCGAATAATTCTTATGAATGAGTCACGGAATTTTTCATATCCCAGTTAATAGTTTTCATGATTTGGCAAACGGCTTTTAACTTTTTGTCTATTATATATGCTTAGATGAAAATAATTTTTTACATTTGAAACTTTTGAATTTATTGACCTTTAGATGCATATTTCAAACTTGTGGCTAAAATATCGTTCTTTATGTATGAATTATTCATCTAGTTTAAACATATCGGTATAACTCCACCTATGAAAATAGAAAGAAAAAAAATTATCAAAAAAAAATGAAAATAGAATATTTAGAAATTTTTAATAGGTCTTGAAAATTCTAATCTTCACGCTAGCTATTTAACGTGAAGTCATTTTCAAAAATTTTGGATATCAAACGGACCTCCCCAGAAGGTACCTTCCTTGTGGCCTGGACTCCCGTCAAGGGGGGGGGGGGGGGGGGGGGGGGGGGGGGTAGGGTTGGTAGTGGGGAGTTTTGAAAATGATTTGTAAGAGCCAAAACCAAAAATATTATTCTTTTTTACACGGTTTTTTATTTGAACATTTTTACTCAGTTTTTAAGTAAAGTTAAAAAAAAAAATTATTTTTTATTATTATTATTATTATTATTATTATTATTATTATTATTTTTTATCTATCTTCGTTACAATAAAGTGCAAAAACAATCCTTGTAGTTTATCTAAGTCATCTGGTATTCTGGTCCCTAAAGCTTAAATAATGCATGGATTAATCTTATCAGAAACTTTTGGTTTGTATAGTCTTTAGCCAAATTGAAATTATTAAAATGCTATTCTTCTATGTCCAACTATTGACTTGAATAGGGTATTTTCGTTATTTGGCCAAAGAAAACATAAACCAAGAGTACTTTCTCACATAGACTATACATGCACTTCCAAACTTATAGAGGCTAAGCTTGTAACTTGGAAAAAAGCACATGGACGGTTTTTGGTAGTTTATTATTTTAGTCCTCATAATTAAAGAGGTGGAATTTCTATTATAACATGCTTGAACGACTTTAATGTAATAAAATAAAATAAAAACGTTAAATTTTGTGTTCGTCTATCCTGCATAAAAGATCTAATAGTGAGTTTACTTTGGAAAGGCTTGAAAACGATAACAAAATACCTCGGTTAGAGTGTGCATATTTGAGTTAAAGACTCCCTTTTCTTGATTAAGAGCAAGGGGTATGGGGTCCGTTGTGGTTCGCCGATTCCCACGTGGCACCTCGCCGATTTTTTCCTTCCCTCGCCACGACACCATTTGAGCTCGCCGATTGCACTCTCGTCGTTCAAACGACATACAAAAAGACAAACCATTTCAAATTAAACCGTTTGAATATTATCCGTTTGAAAACAAACGGTAATTTTTTTTTTTTTTCATTTCAAATCCAAATAATACCCCATTTCTCCTATAAATAATACCCATTTTTTACCAAAACATTCACATTTCTCATTCACAACCATAAATATATTATCATCATCATCTTAATCCACAATCAAAAATGTCTCAAGATCCTAACGAGATGTCGTTTATGAATCTCCTCAACTCGTCTTCGTCAAACCCGTCCACCCCATCGTCTCAAACCTCAAGCACTTCTTCGCAAGTCGGATTTCAAGCTTTTCAATATCCAAGGCAATCACCACCGCAATTCTATCCATCACAACCATCACAACCGCAATTTTATCTGTCACAACCATCACAACCGCAATTTTATCTGTCACAACCATCACAAATGCAATTTTATCCGTCACAAGCACCACCAACGCAATTCTACGCTTCACAACAACATTACTTTGAATCGCAATTCAAAGTACCTCAACCACCACCAACCGAAACACGTGAAGAACGTCGTCAAGGAAAAAAACCGGCCAAAGCGACAAAGAAAAAAAAGAAGGCCGTTGTGAACTTGGACGCGGACGACAACGAGGAGGAGGAGGATGAAGAGGGTCGAACCACAATTCGTTGGTCAAGCCAGGAAGAAAAAATTTTAGCCGAGTGTTGGGTCGAGGTATCCCAAAACGCCGCTATCGGTAATGACAGACTAAACGATGCGTTTTGGACTCAGATTTGGGAGGATTTCAAGGCTCGTAGTCCAGAGCCTTATCGTACAAAAAATATGTGCATGGGAAAATGGACTCGGATAAACGGTGATTGCCAAAAGTTTAATGGTTTTTACAAGCATTTGCAGCGTAGATCCGGGGAAAATGATGCTGATGACATTGAGAATGCAAGACTTGCTTTCAAAAATGGGACGGGGAAACAGTTTAGTATGGTTTCGGCATGGAAGGTTTTGAGAGAATATCCCAAATGGGAGGCGCCGGAGGGGATCAATGCAGATAATATCGCCGAATTATTCGGCCCTGATCCACGAGCTCGTCCCGCAGGCAAGCCTCGTCCGGCAAAAAAATCTAAATCAGTGGAGTCGTCAACGAGCACCGGAGGGAGTCAATCGGATGCTATTGCGGAAGCTTTAGCTCAAGAGTATAAACGTAAAGTTGACGGAGCACGAGAAGTGTACGAGGCGAGGATTGCGAAAGAAAAGTCGGAGCAAGAGTGCCGAGAATTGGAGTTTCTCATGCATGATATTGAAAATTTGCCGGAGCCAAAAAGAACGATCCTCAAGAAGAAACAAGACGAATTGATAGCAAAATACTACAAATAAAGTTGTATTATTTAAGTTTCGTATGGTTTTTATTTTTCGTATGTTTTTTTCCGTATGTTTTTTTTTCGTATGTTTTTTAAATTTTCCGTATGTTTTTTATTTTTATTT
>OU343220.1:79999255-80044694 GCA_910596185.1 Chrysanthemum makinoi
TCCGTATTGTATGTTGTATTTTTATTTTAAATGAATGAAATGAATTTAGTTGTGTTTGGAAAATATGGAAAATAAATAAAATGATAGTGGGTGAGGCCCAAATGAAGAGAAGTGAGTAAATTGTGATTGGGGGTATTTTTTAGTTAGTGTGTTGGAGTGATGTGGAGGTGATGTGGCACACGTGAAGCCCAAATAAAGAGAAATGGGGAAGTCACAATAAACCTTATCCATATATCCATTTATATAACAAGAAAACAAGAAGAGAGACTAAACACACGTGAAATTAATATTGACTTAATAATAAATCTATATTTATCAAAAGATTGTGTGTCACAATAGTACTTAACGAGTGAGGAAAACCCGCGCGATGCAGCGGGATTGCTTTTGTAGACGTGAATTTGGAACTGATGAATGACCGGAAAATTTGTTTGGACCGGCTTTGCAAATACAATTAAAACCTTAGGGACTATTTTCGCGGTTACAAAGGACTTACTTTGTAATGACACTTTTAAGGACTATTTTTGCCAAATTGCAATAGATAGCAATTAATGCTAAAGGACTTACTTTGCAACGCCACTTGAACCTCGGGCTTTTGCCAAGTTCGAAAGATTGCATTGCTAAAGGACTTGCTTTGTAAAGTTGAAACTGTTGTTGCCAATTTACGAAAGATGGCAATTAATGCGTGGGGTTGGTACTGTTTTCACGGCTTTTAGTATATATAGTAAATATTATGTAAGAAACTCCTCAACTAAATGATTGATGTTTAATTAGGGTATGTAAGATAGATTTTTGATGCGTCAAATATTTAGTTGTCGTTTAAAAAGAAAAAAACAAATAGAGCGCCACTTTTTGGACTTGTATTATAGCAACGGAAGATAATATATGAGAATCATAGAATTTATGAAATACTATAGGGACTTGGTTTGTAGTTTACTCGAAATAAAAGAGACGTTGATTTTTCTGGATAAAAAAGTTAGTATACATTTGTATGCTTAAAAGGTCCGCCGATCCTTGTCAAGGATAACCGAAGGCTTTTAACGGCAGAAATCGGGTACACACACGCGTTCTAATTTATATACCACGTAACTGCAGTTTCAATGGTCAATGAACTAAAAAAACGTTTTCAAGGATGATTTTCTCAAATATGTTGAGGTTTCTCCGACCACAACTATATGGCAGCTAGCTATACGTGCATGATATGCATGTGTATATGTATATCTATGATAATAAATTATTTAAGTGCATCAAATAAACTCATAAGCTAACACTAACTGAGGGGGTGTCTGGGATTGCTTATTGAAAATATATTATTCGTTTTAAAATGAATAATCAAATAATCAGTTCTTGTAAAACGTGGTTTTGAAATATAGTGTTTGGATTTGATTATGCTGTTTGATATCGCAATAATCAGATAATCAATTTTTTTAGTGTTTGGCAAATCTGATTATGAATAACTTAATTTGTAAAATTACCAAAATGGACATCCTTATATATTGTTGAATTACATAAACCTAACATGTTATTACTGTACTATTTTAAGGCATGCCAAAGTTTTTGTATTAGAAAGTTTCGAATAATACATGTATCACAATTCTAAACTTTAATTTGTCAGTGGGCTTTTATAAGAAATATATGTATTGTCTTGGGCTTAATGGGAGTGTTTGCAAGTAAAGTAGAGTTATATATTTTACTACATGTCTTTACATAATGCCACAGCCACCCATCCACAGATTTCTTCCTTCCTCACAGAAGCCAAAAACAAATATTGATTATGAAAATGGATGATTAGAGCAACCAACAATAGAAACCAACAGCAAATAAGATACAATTTAAAGGTAAAGTGAAGGTAAATGAGTAATTTCAACATAAAAGCAAAACCACGTTTGCAAGCAGTAGCTCCACACATGCTTTTTGATAACCGCGTTTTGGAGCCAACAAAACGCACATAATCAATTATCTGGTCATCTCATCCAAACACCTTTCATTAGATTATTGCGTTTTGCAAATGAGATAATCAGATAAGCTGCCCACAAACGCAATCCCAAACACCCTCTGAGTCAAAACGTAACACCCATATTCCCATCTATTCTCAATGAAATTTATGTCTTCTAATACAGTAATACATATATTAACCGTTTTACTTAAAAAAAAAAAAAAAAAAGAACGGTTAATATATTATCATCTTATCTCTCTACGCAGCTTCTCTCCCCCATGGGGGGGGGGGGGATTTTCTTCATGGTCCCTTCACAATTCGTAAAGGGTTTTAATTCTCATCTCTCATCATGATCAAGATCGCACTAATTGTTGAATCTTGTTAGGTTTTCAATTAGTAGAATTCAGATTTCCGTGTCTCTCTTCAGGTGTGGGGGACGATTTTCTCACTTGTTCCTTCTCTTTGATTAGGGTTTCATTCTGATTTTATAACTTGTGATGATTTTCGTCTTTGATTGTGTTAAAATCGAAAGAGAGTGCAATTGTGTATATTACTCCTACCTTTTATTCAATTGTTTACGGCTAGGGGTTTTTTGGGTTTTGTTGGCTTTCGGTTTGTATTTAAAACCGATGGTTATGATTACATGATTACGTTTGTGCGGGAAAACACTCATTAGGGTTCTTTTTTCAGCTAATCATGGAATCGTGGTGTTATGAGGGTGTGATCGTGTGTGGAATTTTGTTAGGGTTACTTGATTCCTTATTCTTCACGGATTGTTGGGTTTCGATTCTTGTTAACGTCCTGTTTAGGGTTTCTGTCGACAAGAATTGTTGGGGTTTGATACAAAGTCGCATTATCTGGTGTTGTTTTCTCGTATTTGATCGTCTTCATGGTTTCTGGTCATGGTGGTCTTTCGGTTGGATCTTGGTGGGGTGAATTAGGGTTCCTTTCTCAAGATTTTGCTGCTAGGGTTTCCACATGTTTGGCTGATCGATTTGAATACGGCTAGGGTTTGTTTCGGTCGTGAATTCTGCGGGGACATGTTCGTGGGTGGTGATGAGACTTGGTTCAAGTCGTTGGGGTGAAGGCTGATGAGTGGTTCCGTCCAGTAGTTGCTTGGGTTGGCCTAGGGTTTACTTCTACTCGGATTTGGCCATTTGTTAGCCATTTGCATGCGGCTAGAGTGGTTTTGTTTTTGGTGTGGATCGTTGGTTCATGCATGTAGCCATTTGATGTCGTGGTTGTTTGATTGTCACTTGTTGGGGTGGGTTTGGACCTTTAGCCATCGTTCGAGTTGGTAGGGCACTCTCATTCCTTGTCGAGAAGTTGTACGTAAGTCGGTCCTTTGCCATCCTTTGAGTTGGTAGGGCAGTTGAAGATGCGACTTCAGATATGTTTCTGCATTGCATGGTAGTTGGTCGAGCACTCGTGGTCAAGCAATGAAGCATTGAAGATTGAGTCGTTCACCATGGATGTGGTTCATTTGAACCTTGTCTAGGTTACATTTAGACTGTTCATTTTAAATGTAATTTAGTTACTATTCTATTTGTTTAGTAGGATAGTTGGATTTTCTGCGGTTAGCAGTTGTATGTAGCTTTGTTATTTAGGTTGAGTCATATCGCCTATGTAACGGGCAGAGGACATGAGATGTACACTCATGTCAATTGTACTTCATGGATTTTTGGATATATTTACCGGGGTTTTAAGACCCTTTTACCCAAAAAAAAAAAAAAATCCGTTTTACTTATTTATCTAAAGATATTTATAAAACCGTACGTACGTATATATAGTGAGTCAAGTTAAGTATTGTCTTTAAGTGAGAACATTAATTTATGTTCCTTGTATGTCGTAAGTTAATAATTATTTTAACTCTTCAAGTGCATGTTAATATTAAAGTACTACAAGAGTTGAAGCACGTAAGTATGTTTATAACTTAATTACATCGTTCATGCTCAGCTCGTTAATTATGTTCATTAGTCATTAAAGACTGTAGAACCACTTTGATAAGTTCCTTGATCGAAATTCAAAGGATGTAATGATACATTTGCTCATTTGTTTATATAGCTGAGAAGGCGAGAGCACATTTGCTCATTTGTCTATATATAAACTAGCACATATACTAGTATATACATATATGATTATTCAGCACATTTTTTTTAAACTAGTGGAATTCGAACCCATTCACAATGATGACGATAAAAAAAAGATTGTTACAACACCGTCAAACATTTAAAACGTTGCACTCGTTTAGGTTGGAGTTGAGCCAATCTTCTTTAACTTTTTTCCTTTTTTTGTCACTTTGTTAACCAAGGTATCCACCACTTAATATTACCCAGTTTTTCCTAGGTTGTTTAGCACTCGTGATGACCTATAAACCGATAAGGCAAATTCCAACACTAAATATAATCAGGTCATCAAATTTAAAGTAACTTGAAAATGTCCATGTCAAATGATGCATACGACCTAACGAAAATTATTATCAGTCACCTATACCAACCTAAATTTTTAGATTGAGTTTGATTCAGATTTAAAACCGTGTGCGTGTATTACTTTGTGTATCAAAATATATATTTTATAAAGCGGTAATTGCATATATACCTACTGAAACTTGCATTATTTGCATATATACCAAGAACATGCTTAACTTGCATTATATATCATGCATTGAAAACTTGTATTTTGAAAAAATATGCAAATATTTGAGATTCACTGAGTATATATGCAATTCTCCCTTTTATAAACAATTAGGACGGTTCGAGAATAATCGAATTTATATATAATAAAACTTATAAGTTCATCTCGATCAAATCTATACTATTTTATAACGTATTTGAGACATTTTCAAAATGAACGTCTTAAAATTTTAAGTAACACACTTACACATATACACCGAGGAATATGTTACCTTTTAGTTAATATAAGTAATATATCAAACGTTATATATTAATTATTATATTTAGTTCATGAAATGATTTAACGACCGTTAGACACATAACTAATTAACGGGATAACTAATTAACTTGTGATGGATTAGTTAAATTAGTAAAAGTCAAATAATCCCAATAAACCCCTTATGGGTTAATGGCCGGTCAATTAAAGGAACCAAATGGAGGAGAGTTTGATTGCTTGGAGTTTAAGTTAAGTAATTAATATATATTGTACATAATTAGTTATCTTAAGGACTTAAACGCAAAACTGAAACATTCTAGTAGGGGGACGATCGGTTTTCTAATCCTGTAGGGATTAGGAGATCAAACTTGTCCAACAAGTTTCAATGCTATATAATGAACCCTTGTGATTCATTATTGACTAATGCATTCTAAACACTAGCAAAGCAAATCGACGCCCTTTGTTCTTGCCCATTGCCGATTGGATTTTTGTCCCTAATCATTGGGATGATTGATCATCATCAAAATCAAACGCATCGTGCCTCGTTTGTGTTCTTTGTGAAGGTGTACTGGCATACACATATTCTACGTGACGTGTATGTATGCAACAATAGAGATAACCTACTTTGGTTAATAGTGTTTCGATCCAAGGTGATTCGTGATTCAAGATTCAAGAACGTTAATTGTCTTAGTAATTCAGTTAACTAAATGTTGAGATTAAGAGACATGATATACAAATAATAACATGTAGACATTACATAGTACACAGCGGAAGACTTAGAATATAATAGCAATTAATTAACTGAAAATAAAACGTAACATACCTCTTGCTATTTGCTAGATCTTTTCAATTCAAGAACCCTAATTAGGGTTTATGTGGTTTAACGAATTGACCCTTACCGTTTTTCAATTCAAACCAATTGATGTAACAATAGTGTGTTACACCACGTTTTTGTACACACGTACTATTAGCGATTCGATGCGAATGCTAGTTCTTGATCACAATAGAATAACCAAACATCTTTGTTATGCTCAAGGTCACTCGTAAACCCCTTACAACGGGGATTCACTCGTCGACCAAGACAAAAGGGAAGAAAAGAAGAAGTTTGGCCCTCTATTGAAATCTAGTGTACCAAAGGATGAATACAAGGGAATGTATTTATAGCCTTATGGTACATGTCAAGTTTACTATGGTTTCCAATGTGGGATTCCATAGTTTCGGCCAAAAACAAGCCCAAAAGAGGGTTCCTAAAACCGTCTCTTGGCTTGTCTACTTTTCTTCATATCCCGTTGACATTTAACGATCGATAGTCACTTTCGATAAGAACTTATCGCTCGTTAAGTCGTTTATTGTGAATTTAATAATTAAACATAATATTTTATATTAATTATTTAAACATCGAGTCTCATACGTAAAGTGTGCAATCCCGTTGTCTTGAGTTCGAATCCGGTCATACACATATTAAATATATCCATAAACCAACAGCTCCCACTTGGAGATATCTTAGTATGCGTAATGACATTGATTAGCATCTAGCAACACGCCAATGACCCCAGAACAACTCGAGTATGGTTTCCTGGAAAACCTTTTGATGATTCATCATCATACTTATCCTTTTGTTTCTAATACCATGTTAATAAGAATATGGATATCACTCATTTCTTAATAAACTATTCTGTTTCTCGCTTTATATGATTGATCATGATTACCAATTCTTCTGAACATATTCCAGAAGACCTTAGGCATGGCCATGCAAACATCTTGACAACCCTACGAGGGGCCCAACAGTATTATACTTCAAAATAAATTTGAAGGAAACAAATCTCGTTTTGACTACGAGCAAAATTCATAAATTTCGCAACATTTCTGAAAACAACCCTTATAACTACCAGTTACGTATAGCGTTAGATTAGCTCACAGAAATGCACTACATCCATGAAATTTCTCTGGTATCTCAAGTCATAGGATAAATATTCATGATGTACTTAATGACTAAGATCCATAAAGTACCATCATGTGGTTGGGATAAGTCCTATATTCAATCCATTGAATATCATCTGAAATTAGTCATGCTACGCATCAATATACTTTCAAGTATATTCTAACTAATACTCAGATTTGTCTTAATTCAATATCATTCCCATGTTATTGATCGACAACGGACTATTTAGAATAACTTAAGTTATTCAAGAATTTAAACATGCAAATACAGGATAACATCATAATAAATGAATAATAAACATAACAAAATACTTTATTTCATTTGAATAATAATGTTTATAATATCCTTTATCCAAATACTAAATAGATCAATGCATGATAATTCTTAGTTAATGAATTTTGCCTCAAGTCATGATAATCATACTTGTTGACAGGGCATAATTTCAACTAACTTTGATCTATAGGAATTTTGAAAATACTTATTTCAAGAATTCAATAAGTGAATTTCTTGTATGTGTTTACACATATTTTGATATTGTCATATCATTCCATAAGGTGCGTGATAACCAGAACCACCTTGATGACAATCATCTGTCAAAACTTTAAAGTTTCAAAGTATTCTTTATTCTTTAATATATAATGCAACTATGCTTTTAGTTGAGCATAACTAGTCAACATGGTCATTATCAAGGATACCATGACTAGAATTGAGTGTCATCTCAATTATACCAGCATCATTGTGTACAACAATATGCTCTTTAAACATCCGTAAAATTGGAATATTATTTGTTTGGTGCCATTCAAACTTCAAGTTTGTTGACTATAACAATTATATAACAATTGTTGTATAGAATCTGGGAGCAACTCCAGGCTGAGGAATGCAATTCTAAATCCAAACATAAATATTACAATGTTGTTAAATCATCTTGTAATCAAGCATGATACAACAACCTTATACACAATATGATGTACAAAATGAATCTTCAAGTTAGACTTTAAGATCTCATTCATATTATATCTCGTCAAAGATATGTATTCATCATATTCTATTAGACTCATTTATTTACCGCATATGTTTATAACAATAAACATATATTCCAAGGTTGTATGTCTTATTTCCAAATCTTACAAACGAAGTTTCATTCCCAACTAAAACTTAATTTAGGTGGAATGTAGTTGCCCATACAACATATAAGATTTAAGAAAATAAAAAATAATACTCCAACTAGCTTTCAAGAATACTTATGAGCTGTCTTATTTTAATTATTAAATCAAACATGTATTTAATATTAAACATAAGAATCATCTCCTAGATGCATGCATATATCCATTCATGGATTCTTGCAGTCTGTACATATTCAAAGATTATTTGAATTCATAAAACTCCTTTGCATTACTTATCTTCCTCGCAAAAGTAATTCCAAAACAAAGAGTTTTGATATTCATAGTCAAAGTTTCATATCAATGAAACTAAGTATGACAATTATAATCTTTATACTTCTATTTAATGTATCTAGGAAAGAATATTCAATCATAGTTAATTGCTTAAATATGATTAATATTATTATCACTAGACATACATTAAATACATGTACAATATTGTCCATATGATTTCTACACAAAGATTTAAACCATTAGGGTTTTCATCCTTTGAAGAAAATCATCTTCATTAAGATAAACCAAGTATCTAAAGTTGATTATCTTTATGGACAGCATCTCAACATTCATAGTATGATTGATTTACCATAATTCAACATTTGGTAAATTCATCATCATGATTAACAGGCTTACCATGATCCTGTAACTCATAATCCTCAGCATATTAAATATCTGAGATATCCTTACGGATCTATGAATGACAATTCCATCATATTGAGGTCTATCATTTACATGTTTAGCCTCATCATGATATTTGCTAGTGCATTTTAGAAGATTATGTATTTTGTAACTTTAATCTTTCAAGATCTAAACCAAAACTCCCACTTACCTTTAGCAAATTAAAGATTACCTCTAAATAGTTTAGCAAGTAGAGCAACAATACATTGTTCTCTTTTGGGATATTACAAAAAACATTGACAATTCCTGACTTTAGTTTGTTACAACCCACTCTACAAGTAGTTTAACAAATTCAGAACTTCATTATAAGACTTAATGTGATTCATCACATTCCATAAACAAATGGTGTCTTATCAATCTTCTAGGTTGGAGTCTTATTGATTATATTCAATCTATACTCAATCTACTAACCTTGATAACATGTGGAAGAAACTATAGTTATCTTGAATCAAACATGCCAATAGATTTTGATTCTTCTAACTGAACATACCATAAGTCTATGGTATTTCATTAGAATTAATATTGTAAGATAATCTAACAATATTTAAGATAACCATCTACTATATGGCTTACCTATTTACCAACAAAGTAAAACTTAATGGTACAATAGAATTACCAAGTCAATTGCACGCATTATAACACAAGTATTTTTGACCAAGTCAAAAGACATAACAGTTATAATCCCACTATACATTGTAAGTCAGTGATCAACTCATTGACTTCATGCATATGTATTAAAACATAGCAAGTTAACGTCTTACTTTATATTGTAAGTCTTGTATTAAAAGACTTCATGTTTGTGACTTTACAAAATCATAAACATTTATAATTAAAGTAATTATGAACACCGCCTCGGGTTTCAATTAATATTTCAAGTTAATATTTACTACATATATTTAAGTCATTCAACGAATACTCAAATTCAAAGTAGTATTAGATTACTTCATTTAATTATGTCATTCCATGAAATGTTCAATGTAAGAAACTGCAGAATCATCCATGCCCGTTCTCACGACATGTGGATATTTTACCTTGGGCTACAATCTAGTTCACGTTCTCATGTAACATAAATTGTAACTACAAGTGTTTCTTAAATATTAAATGACATAAATATTTAAAGTAGTCTTTGTTATCATCTTGACACATGTTCTAAATGTGGCAATCATACACATTTAAATGTATAATTCCTATTGGAACGTTACTCTCTTACCTTGTGGTCAAGAGAATCCATTTAAATCATATTTATATGTGTTGTACCTTGCACACAATAAATATTTCTCCCACTTGTGCATGGAACAACATCATGTAGCAGATAAACAACACGATACACGTTTGTTTATTTGATTGATATGATTTGTGTCATAGATATAACAAGTAGATGTAGGACTATATTGATTAGTAAGGAAACGCACATGACTCTCCTTAAAACGTAAGTGCCTACAATTGGAAAGTAATTATCTTTGAAGATAATCTGGGTTACTACACAGGAAATAAGGCTAGTAGCTCCCACTGAATTAGAAATCAATAAAACAACTTCTTATTCAGTAATGCAACACAAATGCTCCCACTGAATCTAACAACATTGTAAGTGTTGCATAACCAGTGAAAATAACTTGCTTGCTTTTTACTTTCCTACACCTTTGAAGAACCATACGTAATCATTACTTAGGTACTAAAAGGTGTATTCTACTCTGTGAATAATGGGTTATCCATCAATGTTATTAACTTGAAAATTGGGTATGCAATTTCTTCCTTAACAGGCCTACCATGCCCATAAAGGTATGTAGCACCTTTAAAGGTTAAAGCAAAACAACTAGATAAATAATGCTAGTTTGCCATTTACCAATTTTCGCGGTAAATAGTCTAACTTCTAATTTAGTAACTCATATACATGTTTTCCAGTTAACCAACATTCATGTTGTTACAAAAGGATTCATTCACCAAATGAGGGTAATGAAATCTTTATGGAAAATATGATATGCAATTCATTGCTATGAGTTACATTAGAATTTAGACAATTCAAATGTTCCTATAATACCTTTCTCATTTATGAAAAGGAATAGGATTGAGCCTCATTCTTTTCCCATGGAAAAGAGACTTTGTTTGTCTTTCGGTAAATTATTCTCGATCAAACATTTGTTTGAAAGCAGAATGGTTCAATTTACTAATCAAAGACTAAACCACGTTCTGGTTAAATGTTGCAGTTATACATTCAAAAGAATTACAAAATTCAATTTTAGTATTTTCGATAATTAACCTTTTCAAGAAAATTAAATACCCATGGTTCATAAACATATAACCATTTAATTTTCACTGAAAACTAGGATCCAAATTGACATAGTTTCATCACATCGGTTGATCGCTAGTAATGAAATTATTCAAGATGGTACGAGTCGAACCTCAATTGCCAATTTTCAAATTGCAATTCCTAGATTTATGGGATTTACATTTAGCCAATTTCAATTGCCATGTAAACATGTTTTATCCCCATCTTATCCCTTGCGTTGTCAGTTCTCACTACAAAGCTCAATTAAGTTGTCCAACTTAAGAAACTACAAAATCATCCATGCCCGTTCTCACGTCACGTGGATATTTTACCCTTTGATTACGATCTAAATCACGTTCTCACGCAAATAAAAGGTAATCTCAGGTGTTTCCGTTTCGTTGGATGGCATATAACTTAAATTAAGGGTAATAAATTTTGATGTCAAATCAAATATGTACAAAGATGTCATGCATTCATCTTCGTAGCATAGGTTTTATTAAAACATTTATATCCTTGTTTTAATGTTTAAGCTTTTCATCGTCAAACTTTAATCGAGGTATTGGTTACACCAATTGAAGAATTACCTTTAACTACCACTATATCCTACTACTGCATGAGTCATAAGACCCAAGTTATTCGGATAATTACCACAAAAGTGGCGCGTAGAATTTAAAGTAATTCACCCTTAAGATTTTATGCACACATATAGGAATACTTGGTAGCTCGATTAAGACGCACAAACTTGAGGAGAATTAGGTCAGCGCGAAGCATATTACATACCCTCATCTTTAAGGTCACAATTTAATGCGTACCAACCTTATACCCATCACACAGTTTGTCATTAATGGGTGAGCCGTTCTAACTATTTTGTGCAAAAAATCAATCAATTAAACGATTACGATTACTATGCTTAAAATTACAAGTTTCACCATTGTTTAGGTCAGTTTATTTTTATTATAAAAATACCCTTGTTACATATAACAAACAAGCAAGTATTTAAAAAATAAACAAATAAACAATGAATGCATAACATAATAATTAGTCATGCATATCAAATAGCCACATGCAAACCTTTTGATAAATCTTATTAATAATCAATTCTAGATCTGTCAATATCTACATGTTTAATTAAGACTCTCACCCGTTTTCAGCAATGTACAAAGTGAGCCACATGCATCGATTCATCGATTGCGCAAGTCAAAATTAAAGTATATACCACATAGCACATAATTGATTTAATAATAATTGAGGTCTTCCCCAATTTTAGATCTATCAAAAATTTAGTGTATATCACTTAATCAAGTAGAACATAAAAATAAAAGCAGATCCATGACAAAACATGCATGTATTTATCATGGATATAAATCACACTTAACAATTAATGCAATTAAACAGAGTTACGCAATTGAATACACATAAAATTGCATGCGACCTAGGGTTTCTAATCCAATTAAAACTGAAGTTTACAAAACCCTAATAAGGGCACCAAAAAAAACGCCCCAAAAAAATAAGGTTTAGGTTTTGCAAACCCTAGATCTATACATACAATTAATAACACAATCAGTTTATTTGTTTTATGTGTTTCAGTAATTAATTACTTGTTATACAAGGCTCGTGATGCCACTGTTGAGATTAAGAGACATGATATACAAATAATAACATGTAGACATCACAGAGTACACAGCGGAAGACTTAGAATATAATAGCAATTAATTAACTGAAAATAAAACGTAACGTACCTCTTGCTATTTGCTAGATCTTTTCAATTCAAGAACCCTAATTAGGGTTTATGTGGTTTAACGAATTGACCTTTACCGTTTTTCAATTCAAACCAATTGATGTAACAATAGTGTGTTACACCACGTTTTTGTACACACGTACTATTAGCGATTCGATGCGAATGCTAGTTCTTGATCACAATAGAATAACCAAACATCTTTGTTATGCTCAAGGTCACTCGTAAATCCCTTACAATGGGGATTCACTCATCGACCAAGACAAAAGGGAAGAAAAGAAGAAGTTTGGCCCTCTATTGAAATCTAGTGTACCAAAGGATGAATACAAGAGAATGTATTTATAGCCTTATGGTACATGTCAAGTTTACTATGGTTTCCGATGTGGGATTCCATAGTTTCGGCCAAAAACAAGCTCAAAAGAGGGTTCCTAAAACCGTCTCTTGGCTTGTTTACTTTTCTTCATATCCCGTTGACATTTAACGACCGATAGTCACTTTCGATAAGAACTTATCGCTCGTTAAGTCGTTTATTGTGAATTTAATAATTAAACATAATATTTTATATTAATTATTTAAACATCGAGTCTCATACGTAAAGTGTGCAATCCTGTGGTCTCGAGTTCGAATCCGGTCATACACATATTAAATATATCCATAAACCAACACTAAAGGTTAGTAATATTTATGTGATTTACTAGTTTTCCATAATCATCAAGCTAGATCCATCCGCTGCATCCGCTGCGTACTCATGATGATTAATGGTTAATCTTGCTTGTCAAATCCCGACACTGGTATCAAAGCCATTCGTCCGATGTTTATGGGTTACACCACTTAAAAACTATAAAAACGTAAATTTGATCTTAAAAACTTGTTTTTATGTGTTTTCTTTAAACCGATTTTTACAACCATTAGGGTTATTTTTTCTTTAAAAATTTTGACCCTAAGGGTCCTATAAAATAAGTTTCTTGAAAACCCTAGATCTTGTAATGTACGTGGTCAGAATCAAATATTTTTACAAGTTACAAGTTTTTTATTTTATGTGTTGTTAGTTATAATCCATGTCAAGTACATGCATACTTGTCATGGATGATAAGCCAAGTGAATCTTATTTTTTGACATAATATTAATTGGTTAATAGTTTAGGGAAGACTTATCCGATAATCAAGGCCTTCCCAATCAAGTTTCTCAAAGCATGTGGCACTACTTGTCTAGATTTATCGACAACAGATAGGGGACTTTGATTGCTCCAAGAGTTGGGGAAGACTAATAAAATGGTCTTTTCGGATCTTACTTATTATTACTTTAATTTTTTACTACTTTATATAAGAGTCTGTATTTACCTCATCCTCTCTTTCTGTCTGTTTTATTTGGTTATACATGATTCCTTGTGATTTGATCTGTATGTCCAAAATATTTGGAAATTAAAACGAACATTAAATTATCATAATTTGATTCGATTAAACTAGTTGTTGCGAGTTTATGTGTCATAAAGTCGGGTTAGGTTCACACTCTAATTTTCTCCCACGACGAACTTGCTTAAATATTGGTTTAATTAACTTTAACTACTAGATACTTAAAGTTTTTGTGCTTTTATTAATGACCAATATTTGATTAACCAAGTGTCTTGTGTGTTTATAACACATTTTTTGGGCTTACATCCCGTAATTTTTTCCAGGGACGAACATACAAGTACATAAGTTATCAAAACGTGGTCTAGGATATGCATGGCCTTTAGTCTTTTCTCGCCCCACTGTATGCTTTGACATATGAGGGAATTATTGGAATAAATTTGGTCTTTTGACTCTTGCAGAGTAAAATATAGGGTTTGGTCATTCTTTATTTTTTTCCCGTGATAAAAGTGCAGCCAAAAAGTTAAAAACGTGTTTTTTGCAAACTTGTGATACGAAGATGTGTGCATGCTTTTTCGTACACCTTTTTCGATACACGTTTTATCAAAACTTATATGATGCCATAATTGAAACTTAAGTCTATGCCACCTAATTGTGAGTACACTTGCAATTGCCTTTTACGAGATGTGAGAAGTAAGTGAATTGGAGCCAAAGGTGTTTATCCTCTACTTGTGAGACTTATAGTGATGTACACATGTTCTCCATCGGACGACTTAATCGAGTTAAGCTGGTGAGATCCTTAAGACCTAGGCATAAAATGAGACAAAATATGCATGATAGTAGTAGCTTATACTCTAGTGTCGTAAGTCTCATAACTCTAAGAGTTGCACTTGTAATGCAATTATCGCACACCGTTTACCTCTTACCCCACAAGACTTACCAGAGTAGTGAGACTATCATGATGGGTAGGAGTTCAAGTGGGATCTTAGTCTTTTAGTAAATTAATTGTTTTCTTTAAAACATGGGTAGTTATTTTTTAAAAGATTTAATTATCAAAAGTACTAAAATTTTGAACTTTTTTTAATTGTAGATGACATTAACTGGTCAAACCGTCAAAAATTCTATTTTCAGGTGTTTTCTTGAAAAAGAAAAACTTTCTGGACCAAATTTCCTCGACTGGCATGCAACTTGAGGATTGTCCTCACAACCGAGGATAAGGAATACTAACTAGAGCATCCCATACCCGCTGCTCATGTCCTTGCTGCTGCTGGACAACCGATTAATGTTGATAAACTTGCTGCTCACACCCGTTGGGTTAAGGCATCCAAGAAAATAGCTTGTCTTATGCTCGTTAGCATGACTCCGAAACTTCAAAAGAATCTGAAGCACTTAAGTGCATATGACATGCTTCAGGAGTTGAAAACTATGTTTTCACAACAAGCTGAACAGGAACTTCTTGAAATTGTGAAGGCTTTTCATGCGTACGAACAAGAAGAGGATCAATCTGTTAGCTCGTATGTTCTAAATATGAAGAGCTATATAGATAATCTAGAACGCCTTGGTCACCTCATGTCATTATGCCTTGCAGTGATCTTGATTCTTACCTCTCTATCAAAAGAGTATGAAAGTTTCGTACAAAACTACAATATGCATGGCATGGGGAAGACAGTAAATGAGCTGCATGTCCTGCTCAAGTTACATGAAAAAAGGGCTTCCTAAGAGAGATGCTACCCCTTCTGTACTTACGATCAAAAAATAGAGAATCTAGAAAAACAACAAAAACAAGAAACCGCAAGCTGCTGCTAAGGACAAGAATCAGAATAATTGCAAAGCATGCTTTCCTATTCTTCCTAGCAAAAGGTTCCCCCTCCACCAAAGAAATATCACCTTGCTAAGGACGCGGCCTGCCATTACTGTCATCAAGTGGGCCACTGGAGGAGGAATTGTCTTGTCTATCTAAATGAGTTGACGCAAGAGAAGAACAAAACTAGTCACTCTAGTACATCAGGTATCTTCATCGAAGAACTTTACTCTTTTCCTAATAGATCTTGGGTGTATGACACTGGTTGTGGTACTAAAATCTGTAATACAACTCAGGGTCTTAGGGGAAGCAGGAAACTAAAACCTGGAGCTTTGAGCTTTTATGTGAGCGATGGAAATCGTGCAAGTGTTGAAGCTATTGGAAGCTTTGATTTAGTTTTACCTACTGGTTTAATTATTGTATTAGACAATTGTCACTATGCACCTACTATTACTAGGGGTGTTATCTCAGTTTTCCGTTTAAAGGATAATGGTTTTATTAACTTTTTTCATATTATGGCATTTCAATTTCTAAAGATAATGTTATATATTTTAATGCTATTCCTTGTGATGGTATTTATGGAATTAATATACATAATTTTATTTCAAACGATAATTCTATGTTTGCTGTTAGTAATAAAAGAGCTAAGAGTAACTTGGACTCTACATTCTTGCGGCACAGTCTTCTTGGACACATCAACAAAAAATGCATTAAAAAGCTACACCATGTTGGGCTTCTAAAATCAACTGACCTTGATTTTTTTGATAAATGTGAATCTTATGTGTTTGGAAAGATGGCAAGAAAGTCTTTTCTGCATAAAACGGAAAGAGCCAAAGATTTGCTTATACTCATACACATTGATGTATGTAGCCCTTTCAAAACTGTGTCAAGATAAGGAGATAGCTATTTCTTAACCTTCACTAACGACTTTAGTGAATATGGTTATGTTTACTTGCTTAAACATAAACCTAGAGTCTTTGAAACTTTAAAAGTATTTCTAAGTAAAGTTGAGAATCAACTCGAAAAGACTATAAAGGCTCTACGCTCAAACAGTGGAGGAGAATATATGAGTCAAGAGTTTGTAGATCATCTTAAAAGGTGTGGTATTGTCTCACAACTCTCTCCTCCTTGAACACCACAATATAGTGGTGCATATGAGAGAAGAAATCGAACCCTGCTTAACATGGTAAGATCTATGATGAATCAAACAACTCTACCAATGTCCTTTTGGGATTATGCTCTTAAGTCTGCTGCATGCATTCTAAATATGGTCCCAACTAAGAAGGTTGAAAATAAACCATATGATTTATGGTGTAGGAAAGTCCCTAATCTATCTCACTTAAAGGTTTTGGGTTGTGAAGCACTCGTGAAGCGTGACACGCTTGACAAACTAGAACCAAGATCTGTTAAGTGTATCTTTATACGATACCCAAACTAAACGATGGATTACTAATTATGTTACCCACCTGAGCACAAAGTATTTATTGAGATTTTTGAGAGTCGTCTCATCTCACAAGAGGAAAGTGGGAGTAATGTAGAACTTGAAGAAATTCATCTTTCTAAGAATACCAACCAACTTCCTGATATGGTTGAACATGAAAGTTTTGAACCAGATGATAAAATTATTCCCATTTGTATGTCCGCAAGGACACATCATGCACCTGATCGAATGTGTTTATATGTCGAATCAGAGGAACATGTGCTAGGGGATCATGGTGAGCCCGCTAACTATAAAGCTTCATTATCAGATCCTGAATCTAAAAAATGGCTTGAAGCTATGAACTTGGAGATGCAATCCATGAGACACAACAATGTCTAGATTGAAGTTGACCTCCCTCCTAACGCTAAAATCGTTAGTAGCAAGTAGCTCATAAATAAGAAAACTGACATGGATGGAAAGGTACACACCCATAAAGCTTGTCTTGTAGCAAAAGGTTACACTTAGACCTACAATGTAGATATGAGGAAACCTTTTCGCCTGTTGCAGACATCAAAGCTATTAGGACTCTTATAGTAATAGCGACATATAATGACTATGAGATTTGGAAAATGGATGTCAAAACAACCTTTTTGAATGGTAACCTAATCGAAGAGGTTTATATGGTTCAACCTGAGGGGTTTTCCAATCCACAATATCTTAACCGTGTATGCAAGCTGCACCGATCTATTTATGGATTAAAGCAAGCATCAAGGCAATGGAATAAAAGGTTTGATAAGGAGATCAAAATTATTGTTTCTCTCAAAACCTTAAAGAGCGATGTGTATATTAAAAGGCTAGTGGAAATAATGTTGCATTCCTAATCTTGTATGTCGATGACATATTGATCATGGGAAATTACATTTCAATGTTACAAGATATTAGAGCCTATATTGGAAATTGATTTGCTATGAAAGATTTAGGAGAAGTTACATATATTCTTGAAATCATGATCTACAGAGATAGATCCAAGCAGTTGATTGGAGTTTTGCAAAGTGCATACATTGAGAAAATCTTCACATTTTATATGGAGAACTCCAAGCGTGGAAGTATCCCAATGCAAGTAAAAATTGAGTTGAGCAAAACTTAAGGACCCTCCACACCTGCAGAGGTGGAAGACATGAAGAATGTTCCTTATGCCTCGGTTGTAGGATCAATCATGTATGCTGTGAGGTGCAATAAAACAGATGTTGTGTACGCTCAGAACTTAACAAGTCAAATAAGCCAAAGTCTCATGTAAATCTGTTTTATTTTTATACTGATGTTGGATGGCAGACCGACAAAGAAGACACGAAGTCGTAAACCAGATACGTTTTTGTTCTAAACGGAGGCGCTATATTTAGTAAGAGTGCTAAGCAAATCACTATAGTGGTGTCTTCAACAAAAGCTGTGTTGGATCATACTTTTTATGTTGTTTGATGATTCGGGTGGTCTAGGATGGTGATAGTATATGAATGGCATGTTAGAGATGAAGAGAGTAGAGAGGGTGATTCTAGAGAGATAAACAAAAAGAGAAAAGGTTAGATTGAATGAGAAGCACCACCCCTTCCAAGGATGGAAGGGGTATTTATAGTTACAGACACTTCGTCCTCCTGTCGGACTGTGGATCAGGCATACAGTGGGTAAAGACCCGTCCTTCCTCCACGGTGTTACTCTAAACTAATCTACGCTACTAACTAACTAATTAACTACTAAATAACGTAAATAACGACAAGTCTACATGCTAACATATGCTAGACTATAATTGGGGTGACCGACACTTCCTTATGGAATTTCCAATTCCTAACAATCTGAATACATAGCTTTTTCAGAAGCTGCAATGGAAGCAATTTGGATAAAGAAGTTTATTGATAAGATTGGAGTAGTCTCCACCAATAAAGAATCGATAGAGATAAAGTGCGACAATACTGGCGCAATAATTCTCGCCAATGAGCCTGGAGATCAGAAAGGTGCCAAACATTATAAAAAGCAAGTTCACTATCTCCAGGAGATTATCGCATATAATGAAATTAGCCTTACCAAATTTTACACAAATGACAACTTAGTTGATCTATTTACTAAGGTATTTCCTCTGACCAAGCATTTTAATCATGCTGGTAGTATTGGATTTAGACAAGCTAGAAGTCTCATGTAAATCTGTTTTATTTTTAGTATTGGGATATTTTGATATTTCAAACAATTATTATTTTTTATGAATTAATATACGAGGTATTGGAGTTTTCATTCATATATTAACTTTGTCCAATATTTGCATGTTTAATCCTTGAGTAATTTATTGCTCTAAATTTATCTGTTGTCAATCAGTTATATGGGAATATTATTGAGTTAAGACAAATGTGAGTGTTTGGTAATATATCACTTATGTGACTGATATTAAAGGATGTTTCCGCCAAACTCATATGTTATCCACATGCTATGAATATCGGACTTCCCAACTTATAATTTATCACTTTATGGATAGGCATCCTTAAGTGATATCACGCAAGTAGTTGTTCTTATTCATCGTTAGACTTGAGATGCAAGCATGTATTGCATGTGTGGATATTTCTTCTTTACTATAGTTAAACGTTGTCCTAAACAAGAGAGTTATAAATTTTATTCTCAGAAGTTATGTAAAGCACATAAATGACATGTGCATTCAAAATAGAATTTATTCCTCCACTTGTCTTCTGGAGTATGATACTACTTGGTCCTTCATCGAATTAATTCAGATGTTTGCATGGCCGTGCCCAAAAGTGTAAATTAAGATGATATTTGTTTACGTTTGGTAATCTTGATTAATTTCTAAAACGAGAAACAAAATAGTTAAACTAATGGAATGGGATTCATAACCATAGTTTAACTGGTATCTGAAGAAAAGGGATGTGTATTTATAAACCATTTAATTGAGCAACTTTTCAAAACCATACTCAAGTATTTTTGGGAGCAATGGCGTATTGCTAGAAGCTAACCATTGTTAGTATAGTTATTGGATTATGACTTATCGCAAGTGGGTGCTATTGGTTGTGCTCAAAAGTCTAATAGATAATTTATACGGCTGGGAATATGTGAGCCTACTGTGGCATACACGTATACACCGAGGAATATATTTTAGTTAATAAAAGTAATATATTAAATGCTATATATTAGTTATACTTAGTTCACGAAATGATTTAATGACAGTTAGTTAACCATTAGACGCGTAGCTAATTAACGAGCTAACTAATTAACTTGTGATTGACTAGTTAAATTAGTAAAAGTCAAATAAGCCCAATAAACCCCTTATGGATTAAGGGCCGGTCAATTAAAGGAACCAAATGGAGGATATTTTGAGTGCATGGAGTTTAAGTTAAGTAATTAACATCTATTGCAGATGTTAACACAAATAATGTCGAAAACGTCATTTGCATTATTCGATCTCAATACGTTTTGATAATCAGAAAATGTAAAAACAAGTTACGTAAAAATACATTAAATAAGTTTTTAATCGAGAAAGCTTGTTTCGAATACAACATCACTTAAGGTATAAACAAACAACTTACCAACTTAGTTAAGTAATCAAAAAAGTTATTTTTGTAAAACTCACATTTTCACACATGTGAGAAAAGCTTTTTACACAAATAACTTATACAAATTAATTTTGTAAATTAAAGAAATGTTTTATTCAAAATAAAATATTTGAATTCAAATTTCCCACCCAAATCAGATAAATTTTCATCAGAAAAATATTTCACAACTGAAGGAAAAAAGGAGGAGTGTCTACTAGGTACGGTCCCTTATAGGTGGGACGGTCCCTTATATATATGAGACTATCCACCTTTAAGGTACCGTCCCATGATTATCTTGGTGCTTATAAATACTGCACTATTCCTCATAGAAAAATACTCCTCTTTGTACAAAAACTTTCTGTTCTTTCAATCTCCCTTATTTGATCACAATAACGTGTTGGTATGTGTTTATAGGTGATCTCGATTCTTTCTACCTCAAAGTTCAAGAGAAGAACTCGTATTCGTCAAGAAATGAAGTGTTATAGATTAGGCATCACACACACGTAACTTGTGTTACGATTCTCTTCTTCATCTAAACTTTCTTAATCCTCTTAGTTGTATATTGGTGTATCTGACTTGTGTGTGAGTCGAGATTAGTTTTGTTAGGGTAGATTGGGATGAGATGTGAGTCTATATAATATTGTGTGTTGATTGGGACTAGGTGAAAGTCCATGAAGTGTAGTGTGTAGACTTGGATTGTGTGGAAGTTCAAGTGGACAAACTGTATGTCCATGTAGTGTAATGAATTGGTGTGTCGATTGGCTCTAGCTAGGATTAGAACTCAGCATTTCGATTAATGTCGAAAATTGGTGTAAGCGAAGGTGTACGGTTTTCTACGCCTGAAGGGAGTTTTTTGACATAGTGATTGTGAACTCTTGAGTGTGATACTCGAGGAGTGGAGTAGACGAAGATTGAGCTTTGTAGTTGAACCACTCTAAATCTTCGTTTCTTGGATTGGTTATGTAGAAAACTAGAAGGGGGGTTGAATATTTTTCCGATTAAAACTTTCTTTTAAAGTATTTAGATTGACTTATGTCAATCAATTTAGATCGTGTGTTGGATGTTGATAGATAGACATATTAATAAATAATGCAAGGAGATAAAGAGTAAAGGAACACAGAACCACGACACAAGTATTTATAGTGGTTCAGCTACAATGACTCCTTACTTGCCCTACTCTACTCCCCGAGTACCCAACTCGAGAGTTTCTAAGCACTACACAACACAAGCTCCTTAGTATGGCGGAGAAGCCTTCACAACATTACCTACACTTTATCCGATACAAGGCTAGACACCGAGTTCTTCCACGAGGTAGAACCAAACCTATCACAATGTCGCCTACACTTTATCCGGTACAAGGCTAGACACCGAGTTCCATTACAAAGTAGGAACTACTACCCAACAATACAACCCAAAGGAGACAAACTTCTTTTTACAACACTTCAAAGGATATCAATACCCTTTTACCCTAACTACACAAATATACATCGACACCCCATATTGAATGTACACCTTCGGTACTATACACCAATGCCTTCAACTTGACACACTAATGGAGGGAGAGAAGGACTATCAACAAGATGCACTTAAATGGTCTTGATGATGACGAAGCTTAGCAACTCATGACCTTGAGCTTGCACGTCTTCAAGAGGTCGTGATCTCGCCTTTAAGAGAAACTTAGAGAATCACACAAAGAGAATACTACATAGAATGATCCTTTGGATCTAAGGTTAGAGAGGTTAGAACATAGAGAGAAGATATGTCTAAAAAGGGGCTGAGAGCAATAGAGAAATGGCTCACTATTTATAGGCAATTTTCCTATAGTTCACCCGGATCCATCGGATCTCTTACCCAAGGGATCCGGCCAGTGCAATCCAAGGGCTCTGGCAGCTAGGTCAGGCTAGTCTGGATTTTAGGTTACAAACCAGGTTATAGGTTATGAGTTATGTACCATGGGTCATGGACTTTGGATCATGGATACCCAATAAGATACATTGTACCTAGTCAATGGGTCATAAGTCTTGGTTCATGGGTCATGGACTTTGGGTCATGGATCATGGATAATATCCAACATGATTTTATGTATGATGTCATGCAATGGATCATGGGTCATGGATCATGCTCCATGGGTATGGGTCATGGACTTTGATTTTTACCGAACATATTCCCATTACAAGTTATATTAAGCACATATACATTTTTATAAAGTATAAGTAAACAAAGCTACTGGTAAGTGTTTTATAAAAATGGTTTTGGTTTTATATAACTTATTTAACTAAACATGTTATGATGATTTTATATGTTTAGTAAAAGTGTCTTAGTAAACTATTGGCTCAAAGCTTTTACGTATTTTATTTATTTCGTTAAAATGATTTTACGATTGTTATCGACAAAACATTAGAAGATCGTAAAATATAAATAAACGTTTTTATGATTTATTTGTATTAACAGGTAGTTCTATCCCTTTGTCTTTCGTTCATGCATATATTGTTTACTTTTTGCATATCTATTGTATTCATATATATTGATGATTGATATCACACAACTTCGAATTAAACGATTTTCAAGAAAATAACAAAAAGTTTTAAAAGTCTTAAACGTAACTAAAAATGGTGAATCTATTCAACCCCCCCTCTAGTTTCTACAATTGATATCAGAGCCAGGTTACTCAAGAGCTTTAAAATATATTGTATTTTAAAACTTGAATCGATCTATGTAGTCTGAAAGAAACCTAGAAGGGCAATCTTTTCAAGGACCACCATTTTACGAAAGTAATAAGTTTATTCATTGGAAAAATAGATTCGAAAATTATGTGAAATCAATAGATCAAGATATTTGGTATATTATTATAATTGGTGATTTTCAATCAATGAAAATTAGTCTTGAAAATCAAAGTGATGATTTTAAAAGAAAACTTTCTAAAAATATACCGAAAAATGAATATGAAAGAATTTTCATGTGTCAAACGGCAAATGATATTTGGAAAAATCTTTTAATCATTCATCAAGAAAATAGTCAAGCAAAAGATAACAAGATTAATCTTGAAAAAAAATATGAACAATTCGTCATTTCTAAGGACGTATCTATAGATAGAGATTTTGCTAGATTCAACACTATTGCTGCTCGTTTAGATATTTTTGATGAAGGAAATGACATCAAGAACCATATGAGAAATTTTCAAGGATAAATCATTCGAGAAGCATGGAGTGATATCGATGAAGAAGACAACGACTGTAATGAATACGAAGTACGTCAAATGGTTGGAACTTCATACAAGGAATATCTAAAATCCGAAATAAAGAATTACCTCCAAGATGACAACCTAAGGGATAAATGTTTGGATGACAATGTCAAAAAAGAACTTGCGCAATTCCTCAATCAAAATGTGTGGGTACTAGACTCATCTCATATAGAAGAGACAACCGTCAGAACTAAATGGATATATAACGAGAATATTGTTGACACTCTGAAAGACGTACGCACTCATCAAGGTAAGTTCTCTTAATCTCCATTTATTGGTAAACGTCTAAATAGTGTTGCATATATAATATAGTATAAGCTCTTGGTTTTAAATTTTCTGAAACATCTACAAGTAGGACAAAACAAATTAAATTGTGAAACCTCTAAAAAATCAGCCTACCGCTGACAGTTCCACAAAGAGGTAGACGGTCACATAAATATGAAGGACCGTCAGATATTTACAGGGTCGTCAGTCTTGAAGTTTAACTAGCTTGATTGTCAAAATTTATTTTGGGTCTTGTTCTAAAAACATCAACCTAGGAGCCTATATCTTCATAAAATACTTTCACTAAATATAGACTTTAGAAGACAAATAGTGTAAGCACTCATCATACGATGAGTAAATTATATGATTACTAGTAACATACTTGCTAGTGACCTAGGACATAATAATTTGTTAACTGAAATTCTATGTGCATGAAACCTATTTGTGGAAGATGAAATTTAGGAAATTAGAATCTCTACCTAAACGCTTGTCCCCCATAGGAATTAAATGGAATTTTAAAAATAATAGTATTGCCCATTTCCTCGGATACAAAACTCACAAATGAAGATGAAGGTGAGTCCGTGGAAAATTGTTAGTGTTGGGGCAAAATAGGTACTTTATTGTACTTAAATCGGCAAGTTGACTCAATATCATATTTAGTGCTTCCTTATGAGAACTCTTTTGAGAGGACTATCTCTAAAGTGATTAATTGTATTCTTCAATGCAATTAAAGGCACTATGTATTTAGGATTATTTTATCCATAAGCAACGGCATATAAATCAAAATATATGTCTTCTCTGATAATTTGAGAAAGTGTGGGGAAGCTTTAGCAATTCTTGTTCGATAACTCTTGGTTTTTGAAAGACACGAATTACTCTTTATACAACCACATTAAAAGTCGAATGCGTAATCGCCAGAAAGGCAAGGGTATTAATCACTATGAATGACATAAACTCTTAATGACCTAGTCAACATTCTCAAGGACGATTCTACAGATGAAGACACGATTGACCTCAGAAGAACCCCATGAAAATCTCGCATTTGACACTCTTCTCTTCTATTTCTCTTCTCAATTCTATTTCTACTTCTATCTCATGTAAGAAGTCGTATACACTTCAAACCATTCACACATTCTCTAACACCCGTTCCCGTCATTCATTCGTTGGTGTCTCGGACACTTAAAATACGTCATGTCAATCTCTCTATTTCTAATCTCAACTTCACTTCAACACTCAAGTATATCATCCTAAGTGTCATCCTCTACTTCTTCGACATTTCTTCTATTTCGACTCTACTTGAATACCTATTCTCGTGTCAACTCAACGTGTCTATCTTTTCATGAAACTCTAATTAAAAATCATCACAAAAATTTTAATCTCTCAAAAATTGTTCACTGGCGACGGTTTTTTATTTATTGACGGTCCTAATGACGGTCCTTTATATATAAGGGACCGTCTGGGTTTTTCAGCTGATACCCCATTTTTTTCTCACTTACAGAAAACAAAATCGAAACACCCCTTCATGCAACAACAGTGACGAAAGAAACCAAAACCACCCAAACTTTCTAATTCACCACCAAAACTTAAAATTAAACACTCCACAATCAAAGATTATCAATCACTCTTTGATTAACATCATCAATAGTAAGTTATTTCATTAGTTCCTTTGTTAATTCAAAATTAGGGTTTATATAAACATGAAATAAAAATTAGGGATTTTCAAATTTTCTTGTAATTGATTGTCATTAACACTAAAACTTAACAATGTACTATCATTATCACTTACCTAGATGTAGGATTTTTTCAATTAAGAGTGTTCGTAAATTTTTGAAATATATGATTATCCCCAATTCGATTTGTTTAAATCCATCATGTTTAGGAACGTAACAGAAACGTAATTATGCATTGTTAATACATCTTAAAAATGTTTTCACGACCATGCATTACCATGGATTGAATTTTTTAATAAATATAGTTTTCAAACATGGTTTATTAAGTAAAATTGAATTGAGGAGTGTTTGGTTTATCACATATGGTTAATCAAGATAATCTCGACTCTACATTTTTGTTACATGTAAATATACACTATAACTTCAAGGTAAATCTTGCTAATAATGTATTTTTTGTAATAGATGAAAAATGCCTAAACCCACCACTATCGATCATCAAGAAACTCGTTCCTATATCCCCATTCTTTAAACTTTTTATAATCCCCCACTTTCACACGACTTTTAATTTATTGAAAGGCACAACTTTCATGATGGTCGATGACTTTGACGACATGAATTATCTTAGTGCTATGTTTGGGAAAATTGACTTTGATTGTCTCTTCAAAAGCAATGAGCAAATCGTTCCTCGCTTTTTCTTGAGTTCTATAGTGAACAAAACTTACACTTCAATCTCTAAGGTGAAATACATGTCCGTTTCATGATTCAAATTTAATTCACTTTTCTTTCTTCGGTCAAATTCTTGGCGTTCCCACTGAAGGGCATTGCTCATTCTCTAATGAATGGAGCCTCGATGCTCTAGATAGGAGCTCACCTTCAAGTGGACGCCAACAATCCTCCCTCTCTAGATGAAATAAAAGCCTATATCCAAAATGACAGAATTGAACCTCTCATTTGAATGTATAGAGGCGAAAGAATTCTTGTTGAAGACCATCAAATCTTGACAAGAGAGGTTGTTGACAATATGAAGAATTGGGCTGAGATCATTCGCGAGAATGCATTCTATCTTGGTGGCAACCGATATCATCTTCCAGCCTGTCTTGGTTATATGCTCTACTGTGTGGCTACCTTTACACCTTTCAATCTTGCATTTTTTATTGCTAAGAGAATTGAGTTTGTCATAAACAAGGAAAAGATGAACCTGCCTTATGATATGTTGTTATCTCGTCTCTTTCGTCATGTCATGGATGACTTCCATAATCTTAGATCAGAAGAGTATCCATTCTATGATCATGTCATGCTTCCCCTTACTCATATTCCTAGAAAGACAAGATCAGACCTATGTGCTAAAAGGTCTATGTGTCCTGGGTCCTCCTCCGGTGCCTCATCCTTACATAATAACAATGATGATGATGATGATGATGATGATGATGAAGGTACTTCCCGTGCTAGTACTCCTTCACTTACTACCTTTGTCAGCTCATTACCAAATAGCATTCCCGAAGTCTTTCATGATCCTGAATCTCAAAATAAAACCATGGAAACTCTTTTCTCTCGACAAAGCGAAATACTTAACCGTCAAGTTCAAATGCGAGAAGAGAACCAGAGCGGGATAAGGTCAATTTCCAAGGGGATTAAGAACATCATGAAAGGGAAGAAGAAGTAGTGACATGTTTAGGAGGTTATCGTGTCTTGCCAACTTTGTAACCATTACTTATGGTACTTATTTGACTTGCATTATTTATGATGTAATTGGTTCATACTTTGAATGTGTTTAGACTTGGTTATATTATGACATGCTTGATACTTCCTACCTAATTTCATGATTATTTCTTGGATATGTTTGAAATGAATTTGTATTTAGCTTAGTTTGGTAGTGTTATATGATTCTGCAGAAATTTGGGTTGTTTGATAAGGTTTTTGGTTACAAGTTACACAAACCAGAAAACTGGGCGAAATCTAGTAACCTTTTAGAGACGGTCCCATAAATATGGAGACGTTCCAAATATATAAAGGACCATCCCCCTATTTAAGGGACCGTCCACAGTGGTCACGGATTTTTCCACTGTTTTCTTTTCTGCAGTTTTGACCCACTTTATAAAACTCACCACCATTTCCAATTTTAGCAAAACAAATTTTTTTGCCATAATATTCCTAATGCATGCTTTTCCTAAACTATAATCCAATTTGATTATTTAATCATCCTTTTTCTTCTTCTTGTTCACCATCTTTCTTCATCTTCTTCTCTACTTCACCATTTTCTACAATGGCACCTTCTTCAACCTCACTGCCTCCTCCAACCAAAAGGCCAAAAATCACCATAAAACCTCCTAAACCTATCTTCATTGATCTCACTCAAGAAGACACTCCATCACCAAAATCCAAACCTACCTCTCCTCTTGCTCCTAGTGCACCAATCAAAACACCATCAACAAGAGGAAATTCTTCATCCTCTTCAAGATCAAATTCTTCTCTTTTTTCACCATTTGTTGAAAACTTATCACCTTTGCATAGCGTATCCAACACACCATACTTAAACACCTCCTTATCTCTATCTCCAAATGCGCATTTGGATTACACCCCGTCTACTCCACCACCATCTCCTATCATGCGGTATCCCATTGCTTACAACTTTGTTAATCACCACACCGTGAGTTGTGCATGTTGTTTTCACAACTTCAACCTAATTTCATCCATAAGAGAAGAGCTTTACTATATGTTTAGCCACATTGAGTATCTTCTCTCTCAAACTCATCTGCAACCAACCCCACTAGCCACCATGCCACCTTCTCCACCACCTTCTTCTCCACCTTCCAACTAAACATCTTATATGTTTAGTTAAGAATAATCAAGGATTATCTTTTGGGCCAAGCATGCTCTAGGGACTTAGGTTTTCTAGAAATAGCTTGTAGTTTATTTCTTCTTGTGTTGTAGTATGTTATGAATGTCTCTTTGTATCTCTTATGCATGCCTTTTCTATCTACAATGTATTATCTGGTATTATGTTTAATGAAAATTGTCCTTTTATCTTGTGATACTTGTCATAATTTCATTTATAAGTTGTAATATTAACTTGCTTCAACATGACAAAAACTAATATTACAATATTCTTTCCAAAACGGCCCCCTAGTGGCGGTCCTTTAAATACGGTTGGTCCCTTATATACAAGGGACCGTCCGTATATTTTTGGGACAGTCCCCAGATAATATGAATTATCTGATTTCTCTATCTTCCTTCCTCTCAGATAATCTAAATTACTTTGGAATATCTGATATCTCTTTCTTTCTATTAATCTGAATTAATCTAATCTCTATTTCTTCTCTTCTCTAATCTTTATTTCACTCTACTGTCTGAATAATCTGAATTGTTGGGAATTATACATTTGAGTTGATAAGACAAAAAGAATGAAACAAGAGGGACTTAATAAGACAAGAAGGAAACCTACAAAAAGATGAAAGGACTTGCTTGCAAAAGAAGATTTATTATTTAGTCCTTAGTAGAGATTTGTAAACCCTAATCCTCTAGTATATAAAGAGGACATAGGTGTAGGTTTTAATTATGTCTTCCAAGATGTAGTCGACTTAAAGGGGGGTGTGTGTCCTAGGCGTATAGTCTTGTAAACGCCTAGGTTATTAGTTTAGTTAGTAGTTTAATTATCTAGACGTGTTCCTATAAACGTCTAAGATTAGTTAGTGTTAGTGAATGAAAACCTTGTTCAATAACAAAGAATTGATTAGTTTATTCCGCTGTGCATGTTATTAGTCTTTGTTATTGATCCCTAGCTGAGCTTATAAACGATCTTATCAATTGGTATCAGAGCGGGGAGCTCTTGATATCTTGATATAGGGAGCTCTTAATATCGGAATGCTCCCCAAGATGTTTAAGTGGCATGGCATGGATTAAGGGGAAAACAAAGGAAGACATACTTGTTTCATTTATGACGAGATTTATTTATCTCAATTTCTCTACTTTGTCTAGGGAAGTTCGTTCAATAATGGTTTTGTCATTATCAACTAAGGGAAGATTGTTGGGAATTATATGTTTAAGTTGATAAGACAAAAAGAATGAAACAAGAGGGACTTAATACGACAAAAAGGAAACCTACAAAAAAATGGAAGGACTTGCTTCCAAAAGAAGATTTATTATTTAGTCCTTAGTAGAGATTTGTAAACCCTAATCCTCTAGTATATAAAGAGGACATAGGTGTAGGTTTTAATTATGTCTTCCAAGATGTAGTCGACTTAAAGGGGTGTGTGTGTCCTAGGCGTATAGTCTTGTAAACGCCTAGGTTATTAGTTTAGTTAGTTGTTTAATTATCTAGACGGTTCCTATAAACGTCTAAGATTAGTTAGTGTTAGTGAATGAAAACCTTGTTCAATAACAAAGAATTGATTAGTTTATTCCGCTGTGCATGTTATTAGTCTTTGTTATTGATCCCTAGCTGAGCTTATAAACGATCTTATCATGAATTATCTGATCTCTTTTTCTTATTTGATCTATCTGATTTCTCCTAACCTTCCTTTCTTATCTAATATCTATTTCTTATCTCACTCATCTCTCTTTTCTTCTCTATGATTTGTATCTCTATATATATGCTATAGCACTTGTACTCTAACTTGTTTCTGTAGCAAGACACCATAGCTCGATTACTTTTGTGCCCTCAACAAGGGGGAGAACTAATCAAGGGGGAGCATTAGCATCATCGATTTCTTTCTTATTTACACATCGGCGACACCTTTTTGATTCTACAAAAAAGGAGAGAAGTGAATTAAAACTCATTAAAAACTTATTAAAACATATTTTTACCTAAAATGAGTTTATATTTTGTAATCATCAAAAAGAGGGAGATTGTTACTTAATGCAAATAATGTCATAAACATCATTTGTATTATTCGATCTCTATACGTTTTGATAATCATAAAATGTAAAAACACGTTACGTAAAAATACACTAAATAAGTTTTTAATCGACTACAACATCACTTAAGGTATGAACAAACAACTTACCAACTTAGTTATGTCATCAAAGAAGTTATTTTTGTAAAACTCACATTCTTACAAATGTGAGAAAACCTTTTTACAAAAATAACTTATACAGATTAATTATGTAATTAAAAGATATGTTTTATTCAAAAGAAAATATTTGAATTCAAATTTTCCCGCCCAAATCAGATAAATCTTCACTAGAAAAATATTTCACCACTAAAGGATAAAAAGACGAGCGTCTACTAGGGACGGTCCCTTATAGTTGGGACGGTCCCTGATCCGTGCTAAACCGTCAAGTTATCTCACACAATCACTTGTGAATGGACTAACCGTAAGAAACTTAAAACAGCTCACACACCAAATGCAATTTGAAGATCGAGAATACAGTGTTTCCCGGTCGTTAAGTCCCAACGGAGGATGCTGGTGTTTAACAATCGAGTGATCGAGAGAATCAAGGATAGTGATGATTGTGAATGTTTTGAAAGTTTATTTAAAACTAAAGGGGCTTAAATGCAAATTAAAGAAAATTAAAAAGATAAACTATATTAACTAAACGCTATCACTAATTTGTAATATCTGATGTTTTTGATTTTTTTTTTTATAAACTTAATTTAAAACTACGCTGACGCATAAATAAGAAAATGTGAACTGGAACAATATTAATCCTAAAAATATGAAAATGATATTTTTACAAACCTAATGATATAGAGAAAATTTTTAAGAAAAAGAAAATTATTTTATAACTATTTATCTAATTATTATTAATTAAAAACTATTTTTAACTATTTAATAATAACCTAAATTACAAGAAAATAGGAAATAAAGCTAGAAAAATAAAATTATGACTTGGAAAAATCTAAAATAACAAAAGAGAATTTTCAAAACTATTTTTATATTTTCTGATTATTTTTCTATTTTCTATGATTTAAAAACTATTTAAAACTAATTAAATTACTAAAAATTACAAAATAAACTATGAAAAATCTGGAAAAATTAACTTTTTTACTTTTTATATTTATCTTAACCTTAATAAAATGAAAAATTATTTTTTTGAAGTTTTTCTGATTTAATTGTATTAAAAGCTAATTTAAATAATGCCTAAAAGCTTTTAAATTAAGAAAATAGCAAACAGTGTTGGAAAAATTATGAAAAATTTCAGGAAAAGTCTAATTTAATATCTAGAATCTAAGAAAAATAGAAAAACATGTAGCTTGTTTGTGAGGAAATATGGAATCTGCAATACAAGTGCTTATGAAATAAGCACTTAAATAAGCCAAAGGTACCACAAGCTACCAACTTAACACAGAAGCTATGAAATGCTAAAAGAACTTTAAAACAACAAATTACAAATGACCTTGACCTCTGAATTGCAATTGCTTGTGATTTGATTGATTTGAGCACTTAATGCATTGAGGTGCTACTTTGAGCTTGGAGCACTTGCTTATTAATAAGCTATAAACTCAAAACCAAATGTTGGAAACTATACTAGACCTGGCTAAGAACATGTAAACCAAAAACTAGCCTTGGACAAGCTCTTATGAGCTTTTGCCAAGCTCTGCAATGTACTGAGAAAACTCATGACATGGTGAGCAGGGCAAATAAGCCCGCTTGATGAGCTTTTTGAAGGCTTAAGAAAATTACCAAAAATCTAATAAAATGATAATAAGTAACTTGATCAGTTGAAGTTTTAAAAACAAAAACTCCCACTTGATTAATCCTAGAAATGAGCTCATGAAAAATTCTTCCATTTGGCCTCAAAACGGAATTTCAAGTTTTGACTTTCTTGACGATTAAGATGTTGACTATATTGAACTTGATCTTGATTTGCTAACCGACTATTGATGTTTTGTGGTATAATGAAACTAAGACAAGCTACTCTAGTGATTTCTAAGCATGAAATAAGGTTTTGATTTCCCAAACTCTTAACAGTTAATGGATTAAGACAGTTAAAACTAAATTTTGACTTTTAAGGTGTTTAGACACAATTTGATGACAGATATGGGTACAAATGAGCATAACAAACATACAACAACAGATCTTAACAAATCTTGAACAAACTTCTATGAGAGTTTAAGTAGCAAATCCAAACACCATTTTAATGACTGATATGCAATTTAATGAGACCCACTTTGATTTAGTTAAAACAATAAAACATAAAATGAGGAATGACAATTATGCACTTTAACCGTCAAACTAAATTTTTTAACAACAAATTAAAAAGAACAAGGTTTCAATTCTTTAACTATGACTCCAATAAACATAAACAAACAATTTGTGAAAATGATAGACAAAATGAAAATAAGAAAAAGGCTACAAGTAGCTTCCAAGCTAAAACCAGAACCAAGACACACCTATAATCCAAAAGCCAACCCAAGAAAATCCAAGAACACCAGCATTGATCACCATCTCCATTGCCTTTTTGAACTTATTTTTCTTGACTTATGAATTTTGACCAAAACCAAACCTTTTGCTTGCAGCTTGATTTAAATGGTTTCTAAATAGCTTATAATAAGCTATCTATGAGCTTATTGAACTTAAAAGATAACAACTATTGAACAACATTTGGATCATTTTGATATTTAAACTTGAAACAGTGAACCATGAAATTTAAAACTTAAGAAAACTTTGAATGAGGCTCAAAAAACATTATAATGATTAAATTACTTAAGTTCAATACATGAAAGCTTGAAATTACACAGTTGAAAACTAATTAAGATACTTTTAGGAAAAAAACGACATACATTAATTTAAAAAGCTAACTACCTTTTTGCTTCTCTATCTTCCTCTCCTTTTATATCAAAATGTCTTCCACACGTGTCTTCTTCCGAGCCAATTCCCACTAATAATCTCAATTTGACCAATGGTTGAGTAATGAGCATATTGGCCATTTTTGATCAACTTTTGGCTAAAGACCTAAATGGTTTTGACCTATGTAGACTTGTTTTATCAACTAGGGGGTGGCATTTAATGTGGTGTGGAAAAGTGGGTAATGGTGATGATGAGGGGAAGAAAGGTGAAAGGTGATGGGAGGGTGGAGTATAGTTGCAGGCAAAGGGGAAGCAAGGGGCAAGGGAAGGGATAAGGGAGGTAAAGAGTTTGACTTGGGGTTCAAAAAGGAAGGGGTCAAGTGGCAGGGGGCCAAATGGGTATAATGGCAGGGTCATTTTTGACAAGGCTATGTTAGGTAATACAAGGACCAATTTTGTAATTATTCCAAACTTGAGGGGCCATTGTGCCATTTTCTCAAAGTTGTTTCACAAGGTTCACTTTTGACAAGTTTCAATAGTACAAGGACCATTTTGACATTTTCAAACTTCTCAAAGGACCATTTGTGACAATTTTGAAAGTTAGAGGACCTAAGTTGTAATTTTGCAATTTTAAATCTCAAGGACCAATTTTGACAACTTAGGAATCCCTAGGGACTTGAAATGATATTTTTCTTTATTTTGTTTTACCAGGGACTGCTTTTGACAACTTTTGAAACTTGGGGACTAAAACGCCAATTATGCAAACTTGATACGTTTTCACCGATTTTGATATTTTTTGCATTTAAAACACATAAAACACTTATTTGTGATATTTTTATCATTTTGATGCATTTCGAGTGTTTGATGTTTTTGCAGTTCTAATTGGTACAAAAATGATGAGTATTTAGACACTCATCAATCCCCACACTAAGATATTGCTAGTCCCTAGCAATGATTTGTGAAAAATTAATGGATTTCATCTCTTTACCAAAAGCCATTACTTCTCGAGTAGCCAAATGTTTCAGTTCAAGTAAGAACCTTGGTACACCGATAACCAAATGATTTTGAGCAAACCACCAACTTCCAACGGATTTGATTTGTCTTTACCGAAGCCGCTTGCTTTCGGACTAGCCAACTCTTAGATAAAATATCTTTGGTGAGTCGATTACCAATTATGGTTTTCCAACCGCCTTTACCACAAGCCATAAACTTGCGGGCTAGCCAACTCTTTACTAATTAAGGATATGGTGAGGTGAATACCATACAATTTTGGGCAAATTGCAAGCCGTCAACGGATTTGAGATATCTTTACTAAGAGCCGTTTGCTCTGGATTAGCCAATCCTTTTGTTTATTAGACATGGCGGACTGATAACCATAATCAGAGTAAGTGAAAAACACTTACTCCAAAAAAAAAATTTGGCCAAAATGGGGAATTAGGCGGTATAATTACATGATAAAATTCGTGAGAATTCCCCCACACTAGAAATGAATATTGCCCTCAATATTCAAAGTACCGACTGTTATGCCGAAACATAAACGAAAAGGGAAATACTACGCCATTATTTAGCAAGGATTTTTTTTTTTTTTTGAAACTCTTATATATATACACAAATGGGCAACTCCCCACACTAGTGGTAGAAAGTACAAAGAAGTCAAATATGGGTGAAAACCCATGTGGCATGCTACTGTTTTTGATTCCCGAGTCGCTAGCTTGACTCGATCCCGCATTCATTGGTTCATGGGGAAAGTTTGTAGATCCGGGACAACCATGTATGGAATGTCCTCTCCAAAGTAATGCTTCAACCGATGACCATTCACTTTAAAGTTTGGACCATCGGGTTGAGATAACTCAATGGTTCCATATGGAAATACTTTAGTGATGGTAAATGGACCGACCAGCGGGATTTTAAGCTTTCCGAGAAAATCTTCAATCTTGAATTGAAAAGAAGGACTCGATCACCAACGTTGAAAACGCGGTTCTTGATTTTAGAGTCATGAATCTTCTTTGTCTTTTCTTTGTAGATCAAAGAGTTCTCGTATGCTTGATCACGGAGTTCATTTAATTCAATCATTTGAACTTTCCGTGATCACCACTGTATCTGAATATCGGTTGGCATGTTTCAAGGCCCAGTATGCCTTGTGCTCAAGCTCAACCGGCAGATGACATGCCTTCCTGTATACAAGCTTGTATGGAGTACACCCGATGGGTGTTTTATAAGTGCGGAAGGCCCAGAGTGGTCATCTAGCTTATCCGACCAAGAGGCACGGTTTTCGCCAAGTCCCTTCCGAATTCTTTAATCCCGGTTGGAAACTTCCACTTGCCCACTTGTTTGGGGTGGTACGCAGAGAGGACGGTGAGTTACACCATACTTTTGCATGACTCTATCAAACGGTCATTGCAGAAATGCGCACTACCGATCATGATTATAGCTCGTGGAGTTCCAAACCTAGCAAAAAGAGATTTCAAGAATTTCACAACAACTCGGGCATCGTTGGTAGGCAAAGCTTTAGCTTCAACCCATTTTGACAAATAGTCAACGACCACGAGTATGTATTTATTACCCGAGATGAAGGAAATGGCCCCATAAAGTCAATGCCCCAGATGTCAAAAATCTCACACACTTGAATGGCGCTTTGCGGCATTTCATTTCTTTGTGAGATATTCCCGTGACGTTGACAAGCATCACAGGTTTTGACAAATTCATGGGCATCCTTGTAAATCGTGGGCCAATAGAATCCGTAATCAAACACCTTCTTGGCGGTGTAGTTGGGGCTATGATGTCCCCAAGAGGTCCGAATGGCAAGCCTTGAGAATGTCATTGGCTTCCCGACCATACACACATCGCCTGATGACTTGATCCGCGCAAATTTTGAATAAGTAGGGGTCGTCCCCGAAGTAATGTTTACATCTTTAAAGAATTTGTTTTCTGTTGGGACGACATCCCTTTCACCATGAAGTTACCCGCATGGTAATTTGCAAAGTCAGCAAACCATGGGGTAGTAGAGTCTCCACGAAAAGAAACCGCATTGAGTGTCTCGAGAGGAAATGTTTCATTTATTTCCTTTTTCTCGAACACATCTTGGTGAGGGTTTTCTAATCGGGACAGATGATCGGCAGCCAAGGTTCTCGGCTCCTTTTTATCACGTATAATGATATCAAATTCTTGTAGGAGGAGAACCCAACGGAGCAATCTCGGCTTTGCATCTTGTTTTGCAAAGAGATATTTGAGAGCCGAGTGATCCGTATACACCACGCATTTGGTCAAGATAAGGTATGGCCGAAACTTTTCAAACGCATACACCACGGCTAATAATTCTTTTTCCGTAGTGGTGTAATGGGTTTGAGCTTCAGTCATAGTTTTACTTGCGTAGTGGATAGGCTGAAAATGCTTGGTTTTCGTTGCCCCAAGACTGCACCGATAGCAAAATCACTTGCATCGCACATGAGTTCAAAGGGTAAATCCCAGTCCGGGGCAACTAGAATGGGTGCTTCCGTAAGCTTTTTCTTTAGTGTTTCAAAAGCTTCGATGCACTCAGGTGAGAAGATAAAAGGAGCATCTTTTTCAAGAAGATGGGTCATAGGCCGAGCGATTTTAGAAAAATCTTGTATGAATCTACGATAAAACCCGGCATGACCTAGAAAACTCCTAATACCTTTGACGGTAGTAGGATGAGGCAATTTAGCAATAACATCAACTTTTGCTCTATCTACCTCAATCCCATTTTTGGAAATCTTATGGCCAAGGACTATGCCTTCTTTGACCATAAAGTGGCTCTTCTCCCAATTTAGACAAAGATTGGTGTCTTCACACCGTTTTAGCATTTTGTCTAAATGGGAGAGACATGTATGAAATGAGTCCCCAATGACCGAGAAGTCATCCATAAACACCTCCATTGTTTCCCGATCATGTCGTGGAAAATGGCCATCATACATCGTTGGAACGTGCCGGGAGCATTACATAGGCCAAAAGGCATACGTTTGTAGGCAAAAGTTCCGTATGGGCAGGTGAATGTGGTCTTTTCTTGATCCCGTGGATCAATGGGGATCTGAAAATAACCCGAGAAACCATCAAGGAAACAATAGTATTCGTTCCATGCTAATCTCTCAAGCATCTGATCCATGAAGGGTAGAGGAAAATGGTCTTTACGGTGGCTTCGTTAACTTACGATAGTCAATACACACACGCCATCCCGTAACCAATCGAGTTGGAATTAACTCGTTTTCTTCATTGGTGACAACAGTTATGCCACCCTTTTTGGAACACTGAATTGGGCTGACCCAAGGACTATCAGAGATCGGGTAAATTAAACCGGCATCAAGAAGTTTGAGAACCTCCTGTTTGATAACCTCATGAATTTTAGGATTCACCCTTCTCTGATGTTGAACTGCTGGTTTGAAGTCATCCTCCATTAAGATTTTGTGAGTACAAAACTCAGGGTTGATACCCTTAATATCGGAGAGTTTCCAAGCAATTGCTTGCTTGTGTGACTTCAAGACCTTTATGAGAAGCGATCTCATCTTTCCTCAGTTAATCTTTAGCAATTATGACGGGTAATTTATCATCACCCTCCAAGAATGCATACTCGAGATGAGGAGGTATGTCCTTAAGTTCAACTTGGAAATTCTTCGAGATGTTTGTCAACTGATTTGACTTCCTTGTGATCTCAAGGAGGGAGTGGAGGTAAGTGATCTTCGATTTAACAATTGCTCAAGATAAAGGATATCTCCTCCGATTAATCATGGAAACACTAGTGTGAGGGGATGATGAGTGATCATCTTTAAGCAATTTCTCAATGAGAAGTATGCGATGAATTGATTCAGAATCACTAGCAAGAAATGCTCATCGATCTCTTCCAAGAGAAGTCACCTCCCTCAAACGGAGTGAGAGAAGGAGTAGAATTGGCAATGATTGGTTGAGAAGATGTGGTGGAATCCCACTCACGAATTATGAAAATAACCAAGAAACTCTTGAGAGTACTCTCTCAAGCAACATCAATGATAAATCGATTCGATTAACCGATTCAGAATCATAATTTGTGGAGTACCTCGAAGTTTGATCAAGGTTAAAGGTGACAGCTTCATTACCAACACGTAATGTGATTTCTTGCTCAAATACATCAATGAGAGCACGGCCCGTTCTCAGGAATCCTCTTCCAACAATGAGAGGAACCCGAGGATCGGCATCGAAATCAACAACCACAAAGTCACCGAAAATGGAACTTTCCTACTTTCACAAATACATCCTCGATGCAATTCCAAGAGGACGGGATATAGAACGATCTGCAAGCTCGAGAGTCATGCAGTAGGAATAAGTTCCGAAGAGAAAGTTTCTTCCATACTGAATAAGGAATTAGATTGATGCTTGCACCAAGATCGGCAAGGGCAAAGCATTCAATCATTCCCGAAATACACAAGGTAAGAAGAAATTTTCCAGGATCTCCAAGCTTTCGAAGCTTCTTCAAGATAACAGAGCTGCGCGTTCTCGTTCAAAGGAGTTTTAGCCATTTCAAACAGCTTTTCCTTATTGCTCAACATGTGTTTGAGAGTTGATGCAAACTTGGGCATCAACATGATAGCATCCGCAAAGCTTATGTCAAAATGTAGTTCTTGGAAAATTTGAAAGAATTTTTCCATTTGATGACCGGCTTTTTCGCGGAGCTTTTGCTCATTTAAACGTGATGGGTAAGGAATAAAAGATTTGGATTTGGGGTTTTCAACGGAAGGAGGTTCAAAAACAACTCCTTGGATTTTGGTTTCGACAACTTGAGGATGGACAGTGCTGGTACTTCCGTTATTAGTAGGAAGTTCCTTGTCCTTTGTCGCCTCAAGTTCACTTTCCACTACCTTCGGGAGAGAAGAAGAAGAGGTAGTAGGAATAGCGGGTCCATTGTACGAAACACCACTTCGTTGTGATCGCCTTTGCATCGCCCCTCGGATTAGCGATCGTGTTGCTAGGTAAAGTACATGAGCCCGAGGGTCGATCATTTAAAGACTTCTTAATCAGTCGATCGGCTAACCAACAACCCTGTTCATTTCCTCTTGGGATTTCATGAATTGCTTCAACAACTCATCGATGATGGAGTTGGAACAATTGCTTGAGGCCGTATGTCGATTATAGGAAAATTCCGCCTCCCTTGATTAGGAAATTCATATTCCCCGAAATTGATTCCCTCGATTGTAAGTGTGTTGATTAAGATTTCCTTGATGTTGGAAACCTTGATTGGGTGAAAACCGACTAAAATTACCTTGGTTTTGAAAACCTTGGTCTTGGTCTGGTTCGATTTTGATTACGGTTAGGATTTTGGTTGAAACCGGGTGGTGGGTAGTGTTAGGACGGTGGTTTGGGTCCATAGAGCACGGTATTGATTACCTCCTTGATTTGAAATCCCGCCTACAGCATTGCTTCAAAAGGACTACCATCGGTGGCCATACAGATTGTAGTATAGGCATGGGACCACCACAAGTAACACAGACTTCCACTTTCTTAACTTCACCATATGAGGTGAAGTTTGTGGAAAAGTGACTTTCTTTGGTTAGAGAACCAAAGCTTGAATTGCTTCCGTGAGTTTGTCAATCTTAGCATCGGTTCTAGATTGACTCACTGGCGATGAAGTAGAAGGACCAAATTTTAGACTTGGGACGGATTGATATGTCTTTGCGGAAAGGGCGGACTTTAGACTTGTTTTCAATTATCAAGCTTCTTTTGTGGTCTTGCTCAAGAAATTACCTCCAGCGGAGGAATTAGAGAGAATCTTGATCACCTTGGTTGACTCACTCCATTATAGAAAGTATCCAGTTGCATCAACTCGGTAAAACCGTGGTGAGGACACTTGCGGAGCAACTCCTTAAAACGATCCCATGCCTCGAATGAGGGTTCATCAAACTTTTCTGTGAATTTGATGATATTCATTTTAAGACTCGTGGTTTTGGAAGGTGGATAAACTCGTTAACAAATTTCTTTGTGACTAGATCCTCCCATGTTCAATGGATTTAGGGGTTGTTTTCAAGCCAAATCGGCTTGTCCCTCAAGGAAAATGGGAAAAGAAGCTTGATGGCTTCATGTGGGACATTCTTGTATTTGATGGTAGATGCAATCTTGTTAAACCATCGAATATGAGCATGAGGATCATCCCTCTCAAAACCATAGAATTGACTTGAGGTTACAAGATTAACCCGGTTTTGAGTTCAAAATTTTCAGCCACAATGGTTGGGATAACAATAGCATCTCCATACCCGTCGATGGGTGCTGGAGAAGCTCATTCATCGGCTTTCTTCGCCATGATACGGAAGTGGTGGTGGTAGCGATCGGATCTCGATCCGGTGAGGAGCGAACGTCCTCTACGCCTCTTGGAATCTTGACAAGCTCACAATGGGCTACAGAGAAAGCATACACTAGAGTTAACTTCAGAGTTAGGGAATTATGAAAATGGGGTAAGAACGAATCTTTTTGAGTCGCATGGTTTTAAGTATAACAACAAATCCAATTTTTCAAAACAAATCGAGGCAAAACGACAAGTGAACTTAACCAATAATCACAAATGAAATGGCTTCTTTGAAAAAGGTACACCACATCACAAGGACACAAAGGCAAGTTTTAAATCTGATGTTCGGGAACTTATTATGGTCACACCCCGTTAGTAGGTAGTACATGCCTTGATTTGCGGTGGTTGATTTTTATGTATTAATTAAGTATCACTGAAAAGACGTAGGTAATGATTTGTTGATTTTAAAAAATTTTGAAAAACGACAATATTTTTGTATCGTCTCGTTTAACCAAATTATCTTTGAATCACCTTATAAGAAACACAAGCTAGAAAACGTTACGATTGTTTTGTTGTTTTGTATTTTGTTTGGTGTTTTTAACACTTTAGGAAAAGTGTTAATGATACTTTTAGATTTAGATGGTATAAACAAAAAGTGAATATTCAAACTGTGGTATATCGCTAAGCGTAGGAAATAATGCTTAGAACACGCTCCGGCAGTGGCGCCAAAATTTGATCGTGCTAAACCGTCAAGTTATCTCACACAAGCTAGCCACTTGTGAATGGCCAACTGTAAGAAACTTAAAAGCAGTTCACACACCAATGCAATGAAGATCGAGAATAGTGTTTCCCGGTCGTTATGTCCCGGAGGATGACGGTGTTTCGAGAATAATCAACGATATAGTGATCGAGAGAATTTGAACGGGATATATGATTGTGATGATTATACCTACCAAAGAAAGTTTATAAATTAAAGGGGCTTAAATGCAAATTAAAGAAAATTAAAACGATAAATTATATTAAATAAATGCTATCACTAATTTTAAATCTGATGTTTTGATTTTATTGTTTTTATAAACTTAATTTAAAACTACGTGACGTAAAATAAAAACGTGACACTGAACACAATATTAATCCTAAAAATATAAAAATGACATTTTTACAAACCTAATGATAAGAGAAAAATTTTTAGAAAAAGAAAATTATTTTTTTAAACTATTTATCTAATTATTATTAATTAAAAACTAATTTTACTTATTTAATAATAACCTAAAATACAAGAAAATATGAAATAAAGCTAGAAAAATGAAATTATGACTTAGAAAAATCTAAAATAACTAAAGAGAATTTTCAAAACTATTTTGTATTTTTCTGATTATTTTTCTATTTTCTATGAATTAAAAACTATCTAAAACTAATTAAATTACTAAAAATTACAAATTAAACTATGAAAAATCTGGAAAAATTATTTTTTGACTTTTTATATTTATCTTAACCTAATAAAAATGAAAAATTATTTTTTGAAGTTTTTCTGATTTAATTGTATTAAAAGCTAATTAAAAATGCCTTAAAACTGTTTTAAATGAAGAAAAATAGCAAACAGTGTTGGAAAATTATGAAAAATTCAGGAAAAGTCTAATTTAATATATTCTAATCTAAAAAATAGAAAACAGTAGCTTGTGTGTGAGAATATTGAATCAATACAAGTGCTTATGAAATAAGCACTTAAATAAGCCAAATACCAAATGAGCTACCAACTTAACACAGAAGCTATAATAGCTATAACTACTAAAAGCAACAAATTACAACTATGACCTAAACCTCTGAATTGCAATTGCTTGTACACAGATTTGATTGATTTGAGCACTTATGCTAAGACAGATTCGAGGTTTGAGTGCTACTTTGAGCTTAAGCACTTGCTTATTAATAAGCTATAAATGAAAACCAAATGTTGGAAACTATACTAGACCTGGCTAAGAACATGTAAACCAAAAACTAGCCTTGGACAAGCTCTTATGAGCTTTTGCCAAGCTCTGCACAATGAATAATGAGAAAACTCAGATCGACTGGCCGAGTTGTGTGAGCAGGGCAAATAAGTTCGCTTGATGAGCTTTTTTGAAGGCTTAAGAAAATTACCAAAAATCTAATAAAATGATAATAAGTAACTTGATCAGTTGAAGTTTTAAAAACAAAAACTCTCACTTGATTAATCCTAGAAATGAGCTCATGAAAAATCTCTCCATTTGGCCTCAAAACTGGAATTTCAAGTTTTGACTTTCTTTTGACAGATTAAGATGTTGACTATATTGAACTTGGATCTTGATTTGTTAACTGATATTGATGTTTTGTGGTATAATGAAACTAAGACAAGCTACTCTAGTGATTTCTAAGCATGAAATAAGGTTTTGATTTCCCAAACTCTTAACAGTTAATGGATTAAGACAGTTAAAACTAAATTTTGACTTTTAAGGTGTTTAGACACAATTTGATGACAGATATGGGTACAAATGAGCATAACAAACATACAACAACAGACCTTAACTCTTGAACAAACTTCTATGAGAGTTTAAGTAGCAAATCCAAACACCATTTTAATGACTGATATGCAATTCTAATGAGACCCACTACTGATTTAGTTAAAACAAACACTTAAACTGACTTTAACTAACCTAAATACAACTTAATCAAACAGGTTTCAAAGGTTTAATGACCACAGGTCCAAGTATAAGCACAATGTGAAAACTGCATACAAAATGAAAATAAGAAAACAAGCTCACAAGTGTCCAGGGCTATTTGTGCGGCTTAAACAGTAACCATTACCACTAGTCTAATCCAAAACCAACCCAAATCCATCTCTGCAACACCCTGTTACCATCTCCATGCCTGTTTGAACTTACAGTTGACTTATGTTGACCAAAACCAAACCTTGCTTGCACACTGCTTGATAAACTCACTAAAAGCTATAATAAGCTTCAATGAGCTTATTTGAACTTAAAAATAAGCTTGTTGAAGCTTGGATAATGCAGTTTGATATTTAAACTTGAAACAGTGAACCATGAAATTTAAAACTTAACTGAAACTTTGAATTGAGGCTCAAAACAGATTATAATGATTAAATTACTTAAGTTCAATACATGAAAGCTTGAAATTACACAGTTGAAAACTAATTAAGATACTTTAAGGAAAAACGACATACATTAATTTAAAAAAGCTAACTACTCTTTTGCTTCTCTATCTTCCTCCTCTTTTATACTTCAAAATGTCTTACACGTGTCCTCTGAGCCAATCCCACCTCTCAATTTGACCAATGGTTGAGTAATGAGCATATTGGCCATTTTTATCATTTTGGCGGGAAGACCTAAATTTGACTTGTAGACCTGTGTTTTATCAACTAGGGGGGGTGGCATTTAATGTGGTGGGAAAAGTGGGTAATGGTGATGATGAGGGGGAAGAAAGGTGAAAAGGTGATGGGAGAGGTGGAGTATAGTTGCAGGCAACTAGGTGGGGAAGAAGCAGGAGGTGGCGGGAAGGGATAAAGGTAAAGAGTTTGACTTGGGGTTCAAAAAGGAAAGTGATAGGGGGGTCAAATGGGTATAATGGCAGGGTCCAATTCATTTTTGACAAGGCTATGTTAGGTTTAATATGACAAGGACCAAGGCTGCAATTCTTCCAAACTTGAGGGGCCATTCGCCATTTCTCAAAGTTTCACAAGGGTTACTTTTGACAAGTTTTGAAAGTACAAGTACCATTTTTGACATTTTCAAATTCTCAAAGGACTAAACTTGACAATTTTGAAAGTTAGAGGACCTAAGTTGTAATTTTGCAATTTTAAATCTCAAGGACCAATTTTGACAACTTAGGAATCCCTAGGGACTCAAAATGATATTTTTCTTTATTTAGATTTACCAAGGACTGTTTTTGACAACTTTTGAAACTTGGGGGACTAAAACTACCAATTATGCAAACTTGATACGTTTTTCACCAGATTTTGATATTTTTGCGTTTAAAACACATAAAACACTTATTTGTGATATTTTTATCATTTTGATGCATTTCTGAGTGTTTACAGATGTTTTTGCAGTCTAATTGGTACAAAAATGATGAGTATTTAGACACTCATCAATTCTCCTATGTAAATATGCACTAGCAGGACCTTCAGGTCTTCTGTATGTCTCGAATCTCGTACTTGGTGGTTATGAGCTCTTTTTCCCCTTTTTGTAAACCGAATGTAGGGTTTTCTATGTATACTTTCTCAAAACAGGGTCGATACGATGTATCGGGTTATCCGATACGGCGTATCGGGTTATCTGATACGGCGTATCAAGGTAACTTTACGTGGGGTCTAAGATTATTATATTCTTGAATATTCGTACACCGCCATAGTGATACGGCGTATCACATATCTTTATACGACATATGTTGTCTTCTTATCTTAGAATTCTGGTGAAGTCATAGAGGTTGATACGGCGCATTTAGTTGTCTTCATACGGCGTATCAGGACTAAAGCAAGTCAGATC
>OU343220.1:80044794-80100171 GCA_910596185.1 Chrysanthemum makinoi
AAGGATGATAACTTATCATACCAGCTTGAGGGCTTGTTTGAGACCGTGAGAGCACTTTCTTCGGTTTGTAGACATGATTGGGAACTCTGGATCGAATCATACGACTAACATAGACCATTTCTTTCGATTTGTCCATTGAGAAAAGCGGTTTTGACATCCATCGAAAAGACCGTGATGTTCATGTGAGCCAAATGCGAAAAATTCGAGCGAGGCTCAAGGCGAGCAACCGGACCAAATGATTCTTCAAAGTCAATACCCTCTTCACATCTATAACCCTTAGCCACCGAGGACGTGACTTGTTTCTAATTACTGTTCCTTGATCAATTTGTTTCAAATCCATTTTAGACCAATGGCGAAGACCCTGTTTGGTCTTTCAACCAAGCGGTTCCCATACTTCAAGATGTTTAAAGCGATTGAGTTCTTCTTGCATGGATTCAATCGGTTGTCTTTTGTCATTGCATCTTTAATGTTGTTAGGTTGATTGGCGACGGTGAGAGCATAAATGCAATGTTCACCATCGATGTGAAATGGCGTTGTCTAGTTATGGTGGTTGATTTGGGTTACCAATAATGTTCTCTAGAGAATGGTCTTTAGTCCAAGCGATGTGTGGAAGGTTGATGTTGATATACATTATACAGATTTTGAGGATTCAAATGGCTTGTATATGATTCCGCAACATCGGGTCGTGCATCGATTTTCATAAGCAAGCGGGTTAAAAAGCATTTGGATCAAAATCTGCGGGTGGGGTACTTCGTTAAGAACATCATCACCGGTTCAGCGTCGTTGAAGCAGTTTGTTCAATTTGTTGTTGTAGAGTCAAGCGGTGGTGCTTCTTCACCGTAGTTGTTGTGGCGGGTGTATGCTCCAATTGGATTATGATCGGGTTGTGCACTTGCGGAAACATTGGATACACACGGAGCGTTCATCAATGTCATCACTAAACGGAGCAAATATTTTCCATTTGTTAACGATTAAGGTGGGGGCTTGATTCGGTGATGATGGGGTTTGAGGAAAGTTTAAGCGGTTGTGACCGGGTTCAAGTGGCTGTTATGCTTTCGAAGCCGGATCTGTAAGCTCATCAAAGTTAGCATGAATCGTTTCCATAACTGCTTTATAGCTGACGATTCTTGATCGGTATCCTTTAGAATTCTCACAATATCAATAAAGACTCCAATGTCGGCTTTGGCTTTAGCTTTCCAAAGTCATTACGATCATTATTTGGGTAGCAAAGGGATCCAAATACATGAAAGTGTTTGAGATTCGGTTTTATATTGTGGATAAGCTCAAAAGGTGTTTTGTTGTGGCGTTTTGTAATCATTGGCGATTACGAGTGTAGCATGCGATTGAGCGGCTTGACCCATAAGGTAATCACGGAAGTTTAGCATTGATTAACATCGTTGTCTTTCTGCACTAGCGTCACGGTTTGCCGTCTTTCAACAACTCCGTTTTGTTAAGTATGCGTGCTATGGATGTTTGATGCTCAATTCCCACTTTCTCATAATATTCACGGCGTTTGATTCACAAATTCAGATCCTTTATGCAATTTCGAATTTGTCTTACGGTGTTCCGAGGGCTGAATTTGAATTTTCTTGAGAAAGGTGATGATCATGGAGCTTGGTCTTTACTTCCGAAGAAAATAAACCCAATCCATCAACGATAGTCATCAACAATTACCAAAATGTAGCGTTTGCTATTCTATTATGCGCCACGCGCCGGGCCACACAAATCCATGTGAAAGATGAAGCACATCTTTGAAGCAATGTTCCACCTTTGAGAGGAAAATGAGCTCGAGTGCTTTTTCCTTGTTCACAAATGAACATAGGTGATCTTTAGAATACGGAATCTCGAGGAGACTTTCAACAAGTTTGTGTCGAGCAAGGTTGGTGATGGTTTGAAAGTTTAGATGTGAGAGACGGCGGTGCCATAGCCAAGATTTTGTAGATGTAGCCTTTGAGTAGGCGGATGGGAGATGAAGCAACCATGTCTTGCATTGAGATTGTGTATAGACTAAATTGCGAGAGCCTAAACATAAGATCGTTTCCTTGTAGATCCGCGAATGAAACAAGTTTTCTCCCGAAAATCCACTTCCAAAGTAGCCATCACGAAATTGTGAAAAGAGATTGTGACCGAGGCCTTCCACATAATAAACCTGCTAATTTAGATGTTGCCATTTATGTAATCTCGTAGTCCATGATAGCTGCGAAGTGATCATTCCCGACACAGCGGTGCCAATGAACTTTGCAATAAAGTTTGACAACTGTGAGTTTAAGATTTCTGTCATATGCCGGGAACATCCATTATCAACAATCCAAAGGATGATCTGTATCACGCATTACACAGGGCGAACCTACGGATGGAATAGAAGTAGATGTGGAACCCGGATGAGTTAGAGGTTCCTCGTGATTATAGTAGAAATACAAACATCAATGATTTTAGTGTAGCTTTAGTCTTAGTGAATGCACTAGGTGGTACTACATTCCTTAGAGGTGATCTCTTGGAACTAAGGGGACATCAATGAGTTTTTAGAATCTAAGGAGGTGGTTTACCAAGCACATACTTAGAAGCATTAGTGGGCCTAGAGGTATTTCGATTCTTAGGATTCCTTAAACGAGACAAGATAGCTCTAGCAACACATTTGTCATGACAATCGGAAAGCATACTTTTACGACAAATAACACAAGAAGCATGGACTTAATATCAAAAGTACTTAAAGGTTTAGCATTAGTTACAACACTTTTTCCATTACATTTTGTCGGGCATGATATCTAAAGTGGGTGCAACTTGAGTCTTATTCAAAGTCCTAGGGTGTTCTTCACTTGATTATTCTTTATTGTTCTTTTCTTAGAGTAACCAACTTCCTATTCTTCCTTGTATTGCTCCTAAGTTTGTGCGAGACGTTGGGAAAAAGCTGAACTATTCTGTTTGATAGGGAAGCACATTAGTATCTTGTGATTTGGCGTAGGCATTCTAGTGTCACCATTTCTAAGTATTCTTGGTGTAAGTTTCTTAATGTTGCTAAGCTGAACTTGTTCATACTTTCCTAACATTTCCCTTAACTTAATAATAGTGTGCGCCAAATCTTGATTTTCAGAACGAAGATTTCTAGCAAAATTCATGACTTCTTTAGTGTGTGCAAGATAATGATCAAGTTCATTTGATGCTTCATCAAGAGTCTGTTTGAGTAAATCAAATATGACACCATATTCCTGTTTAACTTTTGCAAGTTCATGTTCATATTTTGGGATTTGACACTTAAAGAACGTTTTGATCATCCGATTCTAACTCAAGTTTTTGATTAAGATTTTTTGTCTGCAACTGGACGATTTTGTTTTGAAAAGCAAGTTGTTAATCGTGAATATCTTTTTGACACCAATTAAGACAACGTTTTGCATTTGAAAGTTCGTTAATAATCGTTCATTTTCAACTTTTAAAGACTCGATTTGAAGCACATTATCAGTATTCTCAACAATTTCAACGGAATCAAATGTCGGCGAGAGATATAATCGGATGCACATATGCAGCAGATGTAATAACACAAGATTATTGATATAAAGCCTGGATAACATCTTCAAGAAGTCGATCAACATCTTTTCTCAACAGTTTCTTTTTACGTTTAGTATTTGAAATCGATGTTTCTGTTTTCTCGAAGATTGTTTTCATGAGACCAAGTTCCTTGTGAAAATCCCTTTCCCAATATAGTGCACAAGTTTTCAAATTTTTGACATGGGGTAAAATTTTTCCCAATATTAGTGTGTTATCGTGTGGTAAGAAACAGTAAACTAGGCGTTTGTGTGTCTTGAATTGGACTTAGGCTTGTTAGTGTGAAACGAGGGTAGATACGGTTAATCTCAGATTTGTTATTATTGTCATGATTTTGATTGATTCTCGGGTTTACTTAGTCTTAATCGGATGGTAATGATAGAGTAGTAAAAAGGTTGGTTGTTTGATTCATTTGCATTTTGACTTTGAGTTGACTCAATGAGTCGGATGGACTCAACGAGTCGAGAATAGTGGACTCTATTCAGGTCGGTCGTCATGAGTGGTCGTGAACCATTAGAGTCTCATGAACGGGTTGTATCATTGGGTTGACTGGGTCGGGTCAAAGGACCCACGTTGGTATTTATTTTGGAATAGTTGGGTCACGTTAAGGTGTGTTTGATTTGGTAAATATCGTTGTCGGGTCGGGTTTTACCCGAATGATTCACTTAGTGATTGGTTAGTATAAGGGTTCGTTTGGTAGGATGGAATGAAATATCAACTGAATGGAATAAACGATGTAATGGAATGAAGAGTGGTAATGTAATGATTCATTGTATCTATTAATTCTGTTTGGTTTGTATGATAAGACGTAATGGTATCGATAATAAAAAGACTAAAATACCCATTAATGTTACAAAGTTTATTTAATGTGGTTAATTAATGATGTAGTTTTATGTAATTTTGATTCCATTACAAGATGTAATTAAAAAAAAGTAAGGGACCCCAATGGATTGGTTTTGGTGTAATGGGTCATTACTTGTAATGAATCATTACATTTTATAAATGTAAACTAACAACATTTATTCATTACATTGTAATAATCTTTTCCATTACAGCTTCGATTAAGACATACCAAGCATTACGTAAATGTATAATTGGTTATATAGTATGAGTAAAAATTGGTTACGGGTTTAATACATTTAGACTCAATAATTATTATATGTCGTAAAACGTGATAACAAGGAATACTGAAATAAGCAATGTGGAAACCAGTAAGACATTGGACGATTTGAAATACGTAACTAGTTAGTTATATCGGTTACTAAATAAACGGTTAATAATATAGGTCGACCGATAAACTTGTAAAATATATACTTGACGACCCAAATATGTAATGAATTAACTATATAACGACAACGGGATAACTTGTAACTTTTAATGGACAAGTGATATAACGATATCGGAATAACATTATCGGGATATACGATATTGAACGTGAGTTAACAACGAAATTACTTATAAAAGTGGGTGATAAAAATTAAGAACTAACTACATGATTAATAATTAGTATCGGATATTACGTATACGTTATAAGGTTTAATACGGTTTGTAAACTTGGAATAACATTGATACATTAGTTATATTGGTTATTGATTTGTCGTTTTTAGTACATAGAATTTACCGGAAGTACGGAACTCCCGGGTCGTTCTCCCAACGAGGGTGTAATGGAAAATCGATTCGTTGTTTAAAGGTCGAGTGATTTGAATAGGATAAAAATATTTTGGGTTTTGGAACTTAATAAGAAAGAAACAATTAAGCATGTAAAACAAGAAAGCTAAACACAAATAAGCAATTATGCAAATTAAACTAAAAACATATAAGTTTATGGGTTTTTGACTAATTAAAATGATAATGGTTAAAGTAAAGACAATAATAAAACTAGTAGCAAGTAAATAAACTAAAGTAAACGATAAAAGATAACAACTAAAAGTAATGAACTAAAATATGCTAAGCAAGGGAATAAGAAATATATGATGAAAAGATATACTTGTTAAGCAAATTATCAAGATCCTTAAGTGTGGTTTATTATTTCAATTAAGTCCTTTATTGATGAATTAATATCTTTTACAAATAATTATTTTCTCACAACAATTTTTCATAAAGAGATATCAATATCTAGATTAAAACCCAATTATTTTCACAGCTTTTGCCCTCTTAAATAACCAAAATTTCAATCTAAGTAATTTAAAATTACTACTCAATAGATTTTCTAACTTTTATAAAACCACACTTAATTCACAGAATAATCTACTCAACAAGTATATAAAAAGCCTATTCACTAAGCATAGCAAACCAACACATAGCAATTAATTCAATAAAAATAAGCATAACTATTATATTAAAATTTATAACTACTAAAGATTTAAAAAGTAAAGAAAATAAAACCGGATGATGAAGCGAGAGGAATAAAACCACCCGATCTTATAAGCACAAATTAATACAAAGTTTACAACTTTATTAATCTTACCACTAATTAGTAAGTAAAGTTTAAAACTTTATTCACCAACAAGCTAAAAAATTACTAAAGCTTCAAACTTTATGTATTAAAAATGCTTAAAGACCCTTAAGCTCCGACCTTAGCGGTAGATTGGGATCACACAAACAAAATCAAAACTTTAAGGGTTAGCACAATTATATAAATATAAACTTTTCTAATAAAAAGCTAAAATAAAAGATAAACTAATCTTAATAAATCAAATCTTAACCACCAAACTCTCTCAAGGAGATATGTTTCCACAAAAACTAATTTGGTTATTAAGGTTAAGATTTAAAATATAAGATTTTTTATTTTATTTTTATTTTTTTTTAACAAGAAAAGAGAAAATATTAAATAACTAAAACAATTAGGAAATTTAATATAAAATAGTGAACTACAAAAAATTAACTTTATTTTTTTCAAAATAAAAAAAAACTAATTAAAAACAGAAGAAAATAATTTCGGATTTTTTTGTTTTTTTGTTTTGTTTTTGTTTTTGTTTTTGTTTTTAATAAAGGAAAGTAAATAAATCAAGGAAAAATACTAAATTAACTCCGAAAATTCTAAATATTTTTTAGAAACATAATAAAAGTGATATAAACTCACAGAAAAATTTTTAGAATTTTCGGAATTAAATAAGTATTTTTTTTCGATTTTAATATTTAAAATAGAAAATAAATCAAAATAAATAGTAAACTAGTTCAAAAAAGGGTAATGATATGTACACATTGAATTTTACTTTGCACACATACAATTAATGAATAAAACAAATAATACCCCATGTAATTTTATGTGTGCAAAGTAAAATCCTATGTGTACATATCAATTCCCTTCAAAAAAATATGAAAAATTCACACTATCTTAAGAAAACTATGAGAAGCTACCAGAAAATCTAAAAATATATTTTTTTACGTTTTTTATTATTTTTTAAAAATAAAATTCGAAACAGATTTTTTTAGAGAAAAAAAAACAGCAGTTTTTGATTTTTAAAAATACTAAAACTCAAAAAATCTGAAAATTTTATGAGAAAATAAAATATTTTTTGGATTTTTTAAAAAAGACAAGATTTTAGAGACTTTTACTATTTCTAAGCTAAATAAAACAAGAAAAAAGTGAACTTTAATAAAAATAAACAATAAAAAAAACTAAACTTTTATAAAAATATAAATATGATATTTTGAGCGTGTGCACGGAGCGTATAAAATACACTCGCACAATCTTATTATAACTCAACTCTTCATGGGATATTTTTATAAAAAGTTTTATAAAAATAAAATGAAATAAAAAGGATTAAGAGATGAGAAAATAAAAGAGATGCAAAGATAATAAATAAGATGAACTAACTTGCAAGAAATAAATAAAACTTTTATAAAATTAAATAAGCATAAAAAATACAAGAGTTTTGGTAAGAAAATGAATAAAAGAGATGATAAAATGAGGTGAGGAGGTGGGTTTTATAGACCCACAAGTTACAATTTGGCCCCTAATAATTTTTCATAATGGCCCCTAAACTATTAGAACTTTGGTACAAAAATCTCTTCACAAAACTTGGTCCCCAAGTTTAAATTACAAAGGCATATAGCAGATGTATGATTGCATTTCACTTGCGTCTAGGCTTGGTTGTGTGGATGGACTTGGAAGGAGCATGGCAGCAATGGGCTTACATTGGATCACTTGTGGAGCAGCAGCTGGGTTGGGTCGGACATGGAGAGCAGTTGGGCTTGAGCCTCGTTGGAACTACAGCTGGGCCATAAGCAGATTGGTGATGAAAAAAATTATTCCAACAAATTTGTCATTAGTGGGATTTGAACCCTTGACCTCTTGCAACAAATGCATGTCCACCCACTAGACCAAGAGCCTTTCTTGTTAAATATTGCATTTAATTTTCCTTTAGCTCCTTTTCTTTTTTCAATTTTTCTTTCTTTTTAAACATCTTTAATTAATTGCAATCTTCGTTCGGACTTCGTTTTGTCTTAAAATTTTTCTTTTCTAACCTCGATGCTCCAAATAAAATTATCATTGGTCCGTATCTTGGTGCTCCTTCCATTCGTGCTTTCGTTTTGTCAGGCTTTGTCTTTTCTTTGTCCATTTTGCATATCGATTTACGCACAAAAATAAAACAACACAAACATTTATGGCTTTAGGGGTTAGTTTTTGGTCTTTTTGGTCCGGTTTTGATAAAGAAAAGGTATATGTTTTCACATATACCAAAATACCCCAGACGAGAAGATTGCCGTGTCCTCACGCAATGTAATCAACTCACGCTTCTAAAACTAAGGATTTCAACCTCTTTCTACTAAATCTATGAAAAGTAGCAAAGATTCCTCAAAAGAGATTAAGAAATCCTTAATTCTAAAAACGCTCCGTTTACCTTTTATTTTTCATATAGATATTACGTTTAAGCACATTCCAATTATGAGTGACGGTTTGTTGAACTTTCATGTCGATCAATAACTCCAACATTTTTCATAACGGTAAACTAAGAATCTAAGCTAAAAAAAAAGTAAGAGAATAGAACCCGATGATTTTTACGAGAGAAATACCACCCAATCTTATAAACTAAATAAATTATTAAAGTTTATTTCCTTATTAACTTTAATTATGCTAATTAGTTAAATAAAGTTTAAGCTTTATTAACTAAATAACTTAATAAAAGTTATTAAATTTGTAAACTTTAATGATTTTTAAGCTTATAAGACCCGTAAGCTCCACGCCTTATGAGGTAGGATCGGATTACACAAACAAAATCAAAACTTTAAGGGTTAGCACAAATATATAAATATAAGATTTTTAGAATAAAAAAAAACTCAAATAATAGATAAAATAACCTTAATAAATCAAATCTTAACCACCAAACTCTCTCAAGGAGATATGTTTCCACAAAAACTAATTTGGATATTAAAGTTAAGATCTAAAATACAAGATTTTTATTTTTTTTTAAATAAAGGAAAGGAAACAAATCAATGAAAAATATCAAATGAACTCCGAAAATTCCAAATGTTTTTTAGCAACGTCAGAGAAGTGATAGAAGCTCACTGAGAAAAGTTTTAGAATTTTCGGAATTAAATAAGTATTTTTTTTTGATTTTAATGTTTAAAATAGCAAATAAATCAAAATAAATAGTAAACTAGTTTAAAAAAAATATGAAAAATTCACACTATCTTAACAAAACTAGGAGAAGCTACCAGAAAATCTAAAAAATATTTTTGCGTTTTTCTATTTTTTAAAATGAAATTCGAAAGCAGTTTTTAGAGAAAAGGAAACTGTTTTTGATTTTTTAAAAATACTAAAACAACTTCAGAAAAATCTGAAAATTTTATGACAAAAATAAAATAATTTTTGGATGTTTTTAAAAAGACAAGATTTTTAGAGACTTTTACTATTTTTAAGCTAAATAAAACAAGAAAAAAGTGAACTTTAATAAAAATAAGCAATAAAAAAAATAAACTTTTATAAAAATATAAATATGATATGTTGGCGTGTGCGGAGCGTATAAAATACACTCACACAATCTTACTATAACTCAACTCTTCATGGCATATTTTTATAAAAATTTTTATAAAAATAAAATGAAATAAAAAGGATTAAGAGATGAGAAGAATATAGAGATGCAAGAAATAAATAAAACTTTTATAAAACTAAAGAGCATAAAAATAAAATACAAGAGTTTGGGTACAAAATACAAAAAAATAGATGATTAAATGAGGTGAGGGGGTGGGTTTTTATAGACCCACAAGTTACACTTTGGTCCTTACTAAATTTTCATAATGGCCCCTAAACTATTAGAACTTGGTACAAAAATATCCTATTAAAATTTGGTGCCCAAGTTTAATATCTCTTTAAGCTTAGCAGATTTTAGATTGCATTTCGGGCTTGGATGGACTGATCTTGGTAATTGTAACTTGGACTTGGGCTCTTGGGAAGCAATGGGCTTACATTGGATCACTTGTGGAGCAGCAGCTGGGTTGGGTCGGACATGGAGAGCAGTTGGGCTTGAGCCTCGTTGGAACTACAGCTGGGCCTTGAGCAGATTGGTGATGAAAAAAATTATTCCAACAATTTTGTCATTAGTGGGATTTGAACCCTGACCTCTGCTTGACAAACATGTCCTTGGCTAGACCAAGAGCCTTTCTTGTTAAATATTGCATTTAATTTTCCTTTAGCCTCCTTTTTCTGCTGTTCAATTTTCTTCTTTTAACATCTTTAATTAATTGCAATCTTAAGTTCGGACTTACGTTTTGTCTTAAAATTTTTCTTTTCTCGCCTCGATGCTCCAAATAAAATTATCATTGGTCCCGTATCTTCGTGCTCCTTCCATTCTCGTGCTCGTTTTTGTCGGCTTGTCTTTTCTTTGTCCATTTTGATATCCGATTACTTGCACAAAAAATAAACACAAAAACACAAACATTTATGGCTTTAGGGGTTAGTTTTTGGTCTTTTTGGTCTGGTTTTGATCAAGAAAAGGTATATGTTTTTACATATACCAAAATACCCCAGACGAGAAGATTGCGTGTCCTCAGCGGCAATGTAATCAACTCACGCTTCTAAAACTAAGGATTTCAACCTCTTTCTACTAAATCTATGAAAAGTAGCAAAGATTCCTCAAAAGAGATTAAGAAATCCTTAATTCTAAAAAACGCTCCGTTTACCTTTTATTTTTCATATAGATATTACGTTTAAGCACATTCCAATTATGAGTGACGGTTTGTTGAACTTTCATGTCGATCAATAACTCCAACATTTTTCAAAAGACATGTTAGGATCACCGAGTAGGAAACAAACACAGTGTGAAGTGACCATCTGGATAGAATACATCGTCCACGATTTTCACAAGTCCCAAACTAAGCGTAAAATCGAAATCATTGTTAAATATGATTCTAGATGCTAACACTACCCATGGAAGTTACTTGTGTAATTACCTTTTGCTCCCATTTTCCTATTTTCCTCTAGATTTTTTTATTTTTGTGAGAAATGAATTTCTTCAAATTTCTCGTTTAGATAATTCTTATTCCGATAAAGATATGAAGCTAAGTCGATAATTAGTTATTTATCTTCCCTAAAACCGTTGCACACAAGAATGAGGTCCACATCAAGGTCCTAATTTCACCACGATTTAGGAGATATCTCCGGATTCAAAGTTTGGCTTAACACTTATTTGACACATTTGCATTTTTGCAATTTAGGCCTTGGTCTTTTCAACCACTAACTCAACGGTTACCGTTTTATCGAAGTCTTATTATGACTTTGGATTTTCCTCAACCTTTTAGAAGTCCATGACAACGGGGGTACCGTCGGACATAGAAAACTTTTATGGCTTTGGGTTTTTCAACTTTAATACATTTGGGCTTTATTTCATGTTAATTTTTGTGCCAAACTTCGAATCCTACGACTTTTATAACAATAGAAACAATAGCAGCAAACTATCAGGAATTAGTTGTCTATTACCATGACATATGCCTTGATGTGTACCCAACTCTCATGGGCAAGGATTCTCTAAAGAAGAATAAAGAACTAACTATCGTCAAAAACTCAACATCTTTAATTATTATTAGACAAATATGGGGTGAAACAATTTTGTGGGAACAAAAGCCATAAGTACCTTCGATGGGCTCTAAAGAGAACCAACTACTCAGCTTAGGATCTAAACTCATAAGTAACTCTATCATTTCTCGATCTCCGTAAATTTAAAATCCCAAATAATGAGATCAGCGGATGCTTAGCCGATAATTTTAGATTATCTATGGTTAAGGGAACAAGCTAGGGCTCAACAGCGGTCAAGTCGGAAATTCCATTCCTACTCTCACGTGAAAGTCAACAAGGTGTCAAAACATATTCATTAATTTAGCAAATGCTTCGTCAAATGATCTCAAGTCATGCATATTTAAAGTCACTCAGGGAAACTTGCAAATTCTTGGCCTTGTGAGCTAGAATTCGCATTTTATAGCTTCTTGTCTAAGAGACTAGCAAACTTTTCAATCAAAAAGACTTAACAAAAGATTCAAAAATTTAAAATTTTTCACAATTTTTGCACAATTTTTAACTTTTTTTTAAGGAAAAATGGAGTTGCACGAGTACGCCGCAGTGCTAGGCAAAAATCTAATCGAAGATTACCCACATTGACTAAAACGAAACATTGTCCTCAATGTTTAAAGTACAAGGTTCTCAACGCAAATCTAAAGCCATTGATTAGGTATGCTAATAGATAAACGATAATTGATAGAGATTTTGGATATCGGATTTCCATAAGAGCGTCAAAACATAAAACTCGAGTGGAGAAAAGACAAAACTTGAGCGAGAATCTTCATGTATCGAGGAAAATCCTGGACATAAACAACAATAACAAGAAACACGAGAAATGGAAGAAGCGAACCTCCTCACGTCACTTATTAGAAAACATAAATAAGATAAAAGGATAAGCTTGGGGTGCCTCCCACGGCGCTCTACTGTTTTTGTTCACCGAGTCGCTAGCGACTCGTCCACTGAATTCATTTGTCCTTGGGAAACAAGCGGAAGGGATACCGGATCAAAGATGGTATCCTCATCCGGGAGAAAGAAAGGGTGGGTTGGGAGGGAAAGAAAATGTCGGGCTCAAGCACAAATAGGATAACATCTCCCGAACTCACATAAGGTGTATCAAGAAAGAATGATCCATCATCCAGGCGGTTTTGCGGAGGAGGTCGGATGCGGATCAAAGAGAAAGCGACTCCATAGAAGAAGGGAGTCCATGGTAAAGAGAGGTGTTTCTTAAAGGCTCAAACATGAAGGCATCTAAGATAGGATCCTTTTTAGGAAAACTTTGGTTTTATGAATGTCTTCTGATGAGTATCGAGGTTAAAATCTTGTCCTCAGAAAGGAATGAAATCAAAGTATCATCTATCTGAAAATCCTCGTGAGAAGAGGAATCACTCTCGGATAAAAAATAATGGAGGACCTCAGTATCAATAAGCTCATCAGTCGTAATCTTTGCTTCCTTTCCTTTCTTCGGGTAAAATGGATCATCGTATTCATTTTCTTCATTCTCAGAAAGGATCGAGTCGGTGGGAGCGAGTTCATCGGTGAACTTCTCGAGAAAATCGATAGTCAAATCCTTGAGCTCGGGCTCCAAAGGATTAAAAGACGGCTTAACTTTTTCAAAATCATCCGAAGGGATATAAGAGTCACCATAAAGCATTTTCTCAATCAAACGAATATCTTCCTTGATGTCAATAACGGCATAATCAATTTCTGGTGAAACTGAATCAGAATTCAAATAAGCTTCAATTTCTTCCATGATAGAATCATCAGTGCGAGATGGTTTAAGTTCAAAAACATCATCCGGAGGGGAGTAAGAAGACGGTTCATTATATATCAATTTTTCAAGTAAAAGGATTGTACCCCTCCGGGTCAAAAGTAGCATCATCAATCTCAACGGGAATCGAATCATCGTTAATATAAGCATCGATCTCTTCCCAAATGGAGTCACTTTCCGTAGTGAGAGGCGGGAAGAGTCAGAAAGTTCCAAAATTTTAGAGGAAGGAGTGGGATTGCCACTCAAAGAAACTTCGGCGTTCTTAAGTTCAACACAACAAATAGAAAGCGGAGGTGGGACAAGTGGTGTGCTCTTAGAGCTAGCATTTTCCACCACAACTGTTGTAGACTCCTTTTCTAATTTATTCTTTTGCTCGGCACGTATAGTCGATAAACTCTTAGTAAAAGCGTGAAAGACTGGATCAATTCTTGATGTCTTAGGCCCAACTTTTTGAACCACTTGGGAGGTTGGACGTTTTGGTGTTTCGTTATTAGTAGGAATTCCCGGGTCCTTTGTCACCTCGGTGTCATTAATTTTAGCCACATCATATTGGTAGGTTAAAGATTTAGAAGTATGGTTAACGTTAAACGTGGCGGCTTCTTTCCAACTCTTAAAGTGATCTCTCCTTCATATACATCAATCAAGCGCATGGCTCGTCCTTAGAAGCATCTTCGAGAATAAAGGGGTACTCGAGGGTGCGGCATCAAAATCAACGACAACAAAATCGCGGAGAAATCGAGCGTCTCACTTTAACAAAAACATCCTCCGGCTATGCCAGGTGGTTTTGTCGTGAAGTACGGATCGGCTAGCTTTCGAGGTCATACACGTTGAGGTAAGTGGGGGCAATGAAAGCTTTTCATAGATTGATTTCGGCATCAAATTAATACTCGTGCCAAGATCGGCCAAGGCGAGAACCGAATAATTCCTTGAAAATGCGCACGGAATGAGAAACTTTGCGGTCACCTAACTTTTCGGGAAGTTTCTTGAGAATAACCGTCGAACAATTCTCATTCAAAGACGTTTTTGCCAAATCCACAATTTTCTCTTTGTTACTTAATAATCCCTTTAGTGTCGAAACAAACTTAGGCATGAGAAGAAGAGCATCCGCAAAGCTAATTTCGAAGTGTAGATCTTGAAATATTTGAAAAATTTTACATTTGAAGATTTGCTTGTTCGCGTTGCTTTTGATCATTCATCCTTGATGGGTACGGAAGTGTCGTTTTCCGATTAGTCTTTTCAGCACTAACGGAGCATCCTTGGGCTCAGACGTCGGGACAACCATGGGTTGGACATTCTCGGTACTCCCCTTATTAGTAGGAAGCATCGGGTCCTTTGTCACCCAGGTCTCACGGTCTACCACACGAGAAGGAAAAGAAGAAATAGTGGTAGGAGCCGTGGGTCCATCATAAGCTACACCACTTCGGGTAGTGATTGCTTTCATGTCACCTCTTGGGTTAGGAATCGTATTACTCGGAAGAGTACTAGAACCCGAGGGTTGAGAATAAGAAGTAGAAGCTTGATTAGCTTGAAAGAAACTAGCCATCATATTCCTCATTTCACTCATCTGCTTGTTACTAGTAGCTTCCATTTCTCTTTTGAAATCATTCCTCATCTTGGTGATTTGAGTTTGCAAACTTTTAATGGTATTATCGAATTCTTCATGTAAGTTAGAAACTTCGTTGTTGAGTAGCTTGATGAGGCGGTTGATACGGTTGTTGATAAACTTGAGATGGAGGAGCTTGGTAGTTTTGATTACCATGATTGAGATTAGTTCCTCGGTTTTGATTGTAAGATTGGTTTTGATAACGGTTTTGATTATGGTTTTGGTTTTGTTGTGGAATGGGTGCAAAACCGGGTGGTCCCATTTGGTTGGTACGGTATCCTTGGTTCGATTTTGAACCGGATTAGCGAAGCTTCTGAAGCATTTCGAGATCGCCATCGGTCGCTTTACAAATATAATATGGATGAGGACCACCGCAAATAACACATGTTTGATAACGACTTTGACTTGTTGATTTGAGAATCTTAAATTCTCTCATCATGGAATTAAAAGCATCGGTCGGCCCACTCAACTCACTTTCTTACGACGTAGTTATCATTAGTAGTAATCTTAGAAACAACGGTCGGTTTCTAGGCAGAGACAACTTTGGACTTGTTTTCGATAATTGTTCTAATATCGGTGGGCATACGACTCAAGATGTTACCACCGGCGGCCGCGTTAAGCGAATCTTGATCGGACGACGTTAAAGCATTGTAGAATGTATCAATTTGATGAAGATCGGTAAAACCGTGATTTGGGCATTTTCGCAAAAGTTCTTTAAATCTATCCCATGCTTCTCCAAAACTTTCATCGAATTTTTGTTAAAAATTAATGATTTGATTTCGTAACATTGTAATTTTCGGAGGAAAGAATTGGTTCACAAACTTTTTAGAAAGATCGGCCCATGTTGTAATTGATTGAGGGGGTTCTTTTTCTAGCCAAGTCCGAGCTGCCCCCTCAAGGGAAAATGGAAATAATCTCAATTTAAGCGACTCATGAGTGGCCGAAAGTTTATCGTAGAAGCAACTTGATTAAACCAACGGAGGTGTGCGTGGGGCTCCTCATGATCTAAACCACAAAAAGGTTTATTTAAAACCAATTGAATTAAATTAGTTTGAGTTCAAAATTCGGCATCAAGTGGTGGAACAACGATAGCATCACCATAGCCGTCTACGGGAGCTTGAAGTAATTCGATCATCGTTCGAGTATCTGCCATGGCGAGGGTTCTTCAGCGATAGTGCGTAACTTCAGTGCGTCTATTCTCGATTACGATTACGTCGTGGTGAGAAGCGAGTGCGCATGCACAAAAATCAAAATCAAAAAAGCGAAAATAATTTTGAAAAAGGAAAATCTTTTGGTTTTATATTTAGAAAACTTTTGAAAACACTATCTTTTTGTAACCTTTACGTCAACCGGTGCTCGGTAGCTCCCAAAAGTCTGCAGCGTGGCGGGAACGAAGAGTGGATCGTTCTTCACTGCAATTTAATGTCAAGACTTCCGTTTACCCGTGTATAGGTTGTACTTACGAGGTGAGCCGGCGTAACAATTGGCGTTCGGGTTTGTTTTGTTGGTTTTACTTTTTTGGTTTTGTAAACACTCTAGGAAGAATGTTTTGGTTTTAGATTTTTTGGGTTTTGAAAAAGATATATTTACAAAAACAACGATAACTTTACTCGGGGAAGGATCTTCAAATTCACGCGATTCGAGACGGAATACGAAAACTCGCTACAAGCCCTCTGGTATGTGCTAAAACACATACCTTTTCATTATCAAAGCTGACCCAAAATAACCAAGAAAGAGCCGTTTATTGCTAATATTTGTGGTTTTCATGAGTTTGTGCTTGTCTTGAATGTACGGATATGTAAAAACAGCAAAAGGAACCAAATCATAAAACCGAGCACGGAGAAAGAAGAGTGCAAAAGCTGAGGCTGAGAAAGGAATTTGCAAGATTGGATCATCATTTTCTCAAAATGTCAAGTTTAGCCCCTGAAGAATCAGAACTCACATGTTTGGTCCTTGGAATTTTCAAAGATGGCAAAATCAGTCCCTGGATTATTTATGAATGACAAGTAAGACCCTTGGATTACATTTTCAAAATTACAGCCATGGTCCCTCAAAAATCAGATTTTACACATCTAGTCCTTATAAGCTTAAACTAATACACCTTAAGTCCATATTATAAAACCTTGGCCATATTATTATCAAAACCTAAGCCCAAGCGATGTCGGCCCAAAACACTATCAATCCAACACCCGGTCTATTAATACTTCCCCAACCCGTTTAATACCTTATACCCGTTATCCATTAGTTTTACCCGATCAAAGATATTGAATAATAATAAACAAACACCTCCCATCCCAAGCGCGCCCAAACCCAAGTAAACTCACCATTGTTACTGTTTCACCTTCTCCCACCATTTACCCTGATCAACCCACCATTTACCCGTACTTAATGAGTATCTAGAAGCCTACGCCGCGTCGACACATGGGTGTGTCACAAATCTGCCAACGTGGAAGATTGGAGGCTCCTTATTGGTCCTGCCACATCACAAGAGTAATCCAAGGGTATAGATTAGATGTGATGACAAGTTTTGAAGATCAAAGGCCAAGAATGAGAGTATCCAGAACCTTCCCAAGCCTCAGCTCAGCTATATAAGCCCATCTTCAATCACAAGCTCGTTGTCCATTTTTTCAAGCATTTAGAAAAGTGTTACCATTTTCATTTCCTGTCATGTATTTGTTTTTCCAGTAGATTTTAAATCATCTTAGTGTAATTTGTATCTTAATTTTCATTAATGCAATTTTTCCTTGTTATTTCCAAATCATTTGTCATTAGCTTTAGCAATTAAATTTCTATTTTAATCATTTATTCTCTGTCTACTTAAGCTCACATAAGTTTATTCAAGCTTATATTAGCTCACTTTGCTTTTAATTGTCCTAATTCAAAGATTTCACAAAAAGTCAACATAAGACAATATCAAAAGTCAATCTATTTCATGTTAATTTCTGGTTTTAGTTTGTTAAAATGATGAGTTTCATGTTTATAAAGGTTTTTAATTCAGTTTTAGTAAGATTCTCATCAAGTTTTTATTAAAAAGTGTAGATTAGGATATTAAAGGGGTGTTTGGATTGCTTGATAATCAGTTGCTAGAGGTTTATATAGTGGATTAAATCAGTTGCTTGAGGTTTGTTATAGTAAGTAGCAGTCATATCTGTCCTTGTTTGGTGCTTGTTTTCATGATAAGTCAAATTTATTTTGCAACTGTTCTTGTTTTCACATCTGTTAAAATCAGTTAATCAAATCATTGCATATAGGTTTAGAACTTGATAAACTAGCTTGCTTTAGTCTTATCACATCTTATCTCATCTTAATCAGTCCTTAAATTGCTTCTAAATCTCATTTTAGTCAACTTCATTACTGTTTTTAAAAAGTCAAAACCATGTCTGAACTAGTTTTTGCAGATCTTGCAGCAGGAGCACAATGCTTATTTTAACTAGTTAGGGTCTGATTCTTGGTCCATTTGTAGTTTTCCAGGTGGTCTTCAAGACCCCATATCTGATTTGTCTTTAAGCTTTTCTGATAAGCTTATAGATAAGCTCAAACATAGGTACCTGTTTCCTGTTCTGCATCAGCAGCTTACACTGTCCAAATATTGCCTTTTGTATTGATCTATAACTTTCTCATTATAAGTCCTCATAAGCTGTAATTTTTGATAAGTACACTCTGCTAGGTGGGCTTGAGTCCCATACTTTTGGTTTTCCCTTAAACTTATTGAATAAGCAGTTACAACTGCTTAATCAGTGGGGTCAGTTAGGAATTTTGCTTATAGGTCAGTTAGCTATAATCTTAGGTAGCCTGCTTATCAAGTGTTAGGAGTAATTGAATATAGTTTCTCTAGAGTAGTTATAGTATAGTTTAGCTTCTGTTATAATTTGGTTCACTATAGTGCTTATTAGCTTATTTTCAAAGTGCTTATTTAGCATCAGTTACACTACAGCCCTCAATTCTCCCACATAAGCCCATGTTTTCTTATTTTTCATAGATCCAGAATAAGATTTTAGAATTTTCTTGAGATTTTCATAATTTTTGGTCATTGTTAGCTATTTTTCTCAATTTAAAATAGATTTTAATCACTTTAAATTAGCTTTAATTGCATTTAATTCAGAAAAAGTTCCAAAAAATAATTTTTCAATTTTCCCAGTTTAAGAAAAATATAAAAATCCTAAAAAATATTTTTCCCTATTTTTCCCCTTTTATTTGGTATTTTTCACAATTTAAATTAGATTAAAATAGAATTAAATTCATAGAAAATAGGAAATTAATCAGAAAATTACAAAAATAGTTTTGAAAAGTCTTTTATGTTATTTTAGATTTTTGAAAAGTGATTCCATATTTTTCCCTTTCTTTTTCATAATTTTTAGATAATTAGTTTTATTTTAAAAGTTAATATATAGTTGTTAATTTTAATAAAATCAAGAAAAATCCTAAAAAATAGTTTTAATTCATTTATAGTTTTCTCATATCATTTTTAGAGTAAAAGTATTTTTAGGTTGTTTTTAGGAGTCGGATTAGTCGACTTGCATTTTATTAGCGTTTAGTTTAAATTAGTATTTGCGTTTTAGTATACTTTTGAGTAGCTTGCCTTTATTCCTAGGATTTCCCATAGATTTTAGTTCCCATATGCTTTTCTTATCCCGTAGTTTAGAATAGATCATTTTATCCCCTTCTCTTATTCAAATCACAAAATTAGGGCGTGAGTTGGAAATTCCATTCAGACCCTGGTTCGGACGATCCGTGCTCAAACCTAACACGTTTGAGTTACCCGCATACTACACACTTCTCATCTATTATTGATCAGTGTCAGAACCGTTTTAAGTTTCTTACGGTTAGTCATTCACAAAGTGGCTTCAGCTTGTGTGAGTAAACTTGACGTGTTTTTGTAGCATCGAATCAATTTTGGCCATTGCGGGGAGGGCTTGTAGCGAGTTTTCGTATTCCGTCTCGTATCGCGTGCATTTGAAGATCCTTCCCCAAGTGAAGTTACCGTCGTTTTTGTAAATATATCTTTTTATAAAAACCCAAAAAGATTTTCCTTTTCAAAGTTTATTTTCCTTTTATGATTTCTATTTTTAAAAACCCAAAAATAATCTTCGTTTTCCTCTATATGTTTAATTCTTATCTCTTCACCCTCTATATTGTTTAATTATCCACAATGCTCGATTGCACCTTTGATCCCCATGATCCTCGGACCATGGAGGATTTCTATCGTCCGATTAGCCTTATCGGTAGAGGAGGACCGATCGTTTCAGGAACCAAGTTTAGATTGAAAAATCGTATGGTTCATCTTCTTGACAAACATTGTCAATTTCATGGATTTAATGACGAAGATGCTAATGAGCACTTGAACAAGTTTTTATCTATCACTCAATCTATGAAGCAACGTGACGTTTCTCAAGATGATATCCGATTGAATCTCTTTCCCTTCTCTTTAACCCACGAAGCCGAATCTTGGTTTTACACTCTTGAAAAACATTCAATTCATACTTGGGAAGAGATGTTTAAAGTTTCTTTCAAAATACTTTCCATATTCGAAAACGATGCGGTGAGGAAAGAAATTCTTAATTTTCAGCAATTACCCAAGGAATCCGTATTTGAAGCTTGGGAAAGATTCAAATCGTTATTTCAGAAATGTCCCGATCATCGAATTTTGCTTCTTGATCAAATCCTAACCTTTTATCATGGTATCACTACGATTGATCGAGACAAAATCATGTTGGCAGCCGGTGGAAATCTCATGCGGAAGACACCTCAAGAAGCTTACGATTTGATCGAGAATATGGCCTTGAACATCATTATCGATTGGGATCTTTGAAGTTCCTACGATTCTACCACTATGTTGAGTGATCATTATTCCGAGAAAGTTTCCGTTATGAGTGCTCAAATTGACGTCTTTGGCGAGCAAGAAAGATATATCAGTCACCATTATCAACAAAGACCGAGTTATTCATCCACCTTTTACTATTCCGAATCTGACGATAGTGATGATGATGAACCGTTTGAAGAAGAGAACGTAAAGATAGATTCGCTCATTAACGAACTTTCGGATACCTTGTCAATGGGGGATAAGGAAGTCGAATGCACTCCTCTTGAGAATATTGATGACCTTGTTCCAATCCCAAGGGTATCTGAGACACTTCTCGATTCGATTTCAGAAACTTTCAAAATGACCTTCACAAATCCTTTGTTTGAATTCGATTCCGAATATACTCTCAATTTTGACAATCAAATCTTTGATGAGGAAAGTGATGAGTCCGACATGGAGACCATAATGGAAAAGGTGCAAATTCCAAGCTCACAAAGTGCTTTAAATCCACCTCCGTTTATCTCGCTTGAAGAAATTAAAAGTAGAGTAGTCTAATGGAAATCCTCGGGGCGAGCTCGAAGGATTAGTCTCTTGATTTACTTCGAGAGTTCGCCGATGAACTCGCTCGCATCGATCCTCTTCCACCGGGAAGTGAGAACGATAACTTTGATTTTGAAGCCGATTTAAGAGAGATTGAAAGTTTGTTGAATGAAGATCCGTTAAATGAGCCAACACGAAAGATTAATGATGATTATCTTGAGGAGTTCTCCGGTGAACTCTCTCATTTCATATCTCCTCCAGAATATGATCGTGTCTATTTTGATTTTGAGGAAGATTTTAGTTTGGGGGAAGAGCAACTCTCTCAAAAGAGTTTCGTTACTGATGACATCATCCTGCCTCTTCCTCCCGATGTCTTTGTTGAAAATCACCCTATGAGCTTAAATGTTCAAAATCCAATTAAGGAATTTGCTTTTGAAGATGAAGAATGGATCCTTATCATTATCAAAATCTTTATTCCATTTCTTCATTATAATGTGATTTCTCCTCTTCTTCACTCTTGCGAGAGTGAGGATACCATCTTTGACCCCGGTATTACCGCTTTTCCTTTTTAAGAACCGTGGGTATCTCGCAATTAGTGGAACTTTCTTATGTTTCAATGTTTATCCAAACCTCTTGAATGAAAGTCCGATGGAGATTGTCTTTTCCACTTGCTTCCCCAAGGACAAATGAATTCGGGGCGGGTCAAGCTAACGACTCGATAACAAAACAAGCGTTTCTATCTTCTTTCTATTTTCTAATAAGTGACGTGAAGGGGTTAGCCTCTTCGATTTCTCGTGTTTGGTTGTTTGTGATGTTGTGTCTAGGATGTTCCCGATATGAAGAGTCTCGTGCTCGAAGTTTGTCATTTCTCCACTCGAGTTTCATGATCGATGCTGATGGAAATCCGATATCCTAATCTTATCGACTAACGTTTATCTTTGAGCATACTTAATAAACGGCTTTTAGATTTTCGTTGATACCTTGGTTTTAAACATTGAGGACAATGTTTCGTTCTAGTCTGGGGTAGGGTAATCTTCGATTTGATTTGACCGCACTTGCTTGTTTTTCTGTCGTGTACTTTCGTAACCCCGTTTTTCCTTGGAAAATGAAAAAAATTGTGCAAAAATGTGAAAAATTTAAAATTTTTGTAAGCTTTTGTTAAGTCTTTTGATTGAAAAGTTTGCTAGTCTCTTAGACAAGAAGCTATAAAATGCGATTTCTAGCTCACAAGGCCAAAATTTGCAAGTTTACTGGTGATTTTAAATATGCATAACTTTATTTCATTAGGCAAGCATTTGCTAAGTTAATATATGTTTTGACACCTTGTTGACTTTCGCGGTGAGAGTAGGAATAGAATTACGACTTGGCCAGGCGTGTTGAGCCTAGCTTGTTCCCTTAACCATAGATAATCTAAAATTCAGCTAATTGTGGCATAGACGGATCTCATTATTTGGGATTTTAAATTTGCAAAGATCGAGAAATGATAGAGTTGCTTATGAGTTTAGATGCTAAGCGTGGAGTAGTTGGTTCTCTTTAGAGCCCATCGAAGGTACTTATGGCTTTTTGTTCCCACAAAATTGTTTCACCCATATCCGTCTAATAATAATTAGAGATGTCGAGTTTTTGGCGATAGTTAGTTCTTTATCTTCTTTAAAGAATCTTTGTTTTAAAAATTGGGTACACATCAAGGATCCGTAATAAATAAGTAATAAGTGATAAATGAAAAGTAATAAGTAAAGTTATGAGCTGCGGATGGTCGAGAGCGGACCCTTGGATCTTTAGCCCGGATTGAGTGAGGTCTTAGCCTAGCCAGCCGGGATCCTCATTTCATGAAGCCTATAGTCTTGGAATTTCCCCGTGAAGCTCCGTGGTTCATAGCTCATACACGTAAAAGTCTAAGTTCTAAATCAAATAAATATAAAAAAAAAAAAAAAAAAATTGATGATGAAAAATTATGAAAAAAGTCAAAAATAAGTGAATAAAAATTCCTTGATGTGGACCTCATTTTTTAAACAATGGTTCTTGAGGGAAGGCGGATAACTAATTATCGACTTAGCTTTGTATCTTTATCGGATTAATTCTTATCGAAACGAGAAATTTGAAGAAATTCATTTCTCACAAAAATAAAAAAAATCTAGAGGAAAATAGGAAAATGGGAACAAAAGGTAATTACACAAGTAACTTCCATGGGTAGTGTTAGCATCTAGAATCATATTTAACAATGATTTCGATTTTACGCTTAGTTTGGGAACTTGTGAAAAATCAGGGACGATGTATTCTATCCGTATGGTCACTTCACGTTGTGATGTGTTTTCTACTCCGTGATCCTAACGTGTCGTTTGAAAAATGTTGGAGTTATTGATCAACACGAAAGTTCAACAAACCGTCATTTATAACCGGAATGTGCTTAACCGTAATATCTATACATGTGAATTAAAAGGTAAACGGGGCGTTTTTAGAATTAAGGCTTTCTTAATCTCTTTTGAGGAATCTTTGCTACTTCTTCATAGGTTTAGTAGAAAGAGATTGAAATCCTTGGTTTTAGAAGCGTGAGTTGATGGCATTGCGTGAGGACACGACAATGGTCTCGTCTGGGGTATTTTGGTATGTGCTAAAACACATACCTTTTCATTATCAAAGCTGACCCAAAATAACCAAGAAAGAGCCGTTTATTGCTAATATTTGTGGTTTTCTTGAGTTTGTGCTTGTGCAGGTACGGATATGTAAAAACACGCAAAAAGGAACCAAATCAGACATAAAACCGAGCACGGGAGAAAGAAGAGTGCAAAAGCTAAGGCTGAGAAAGGAATTTGCAAGATTGGATCATCATTTTCTCAAAATGTCAAGTTTAGCCCCTGAAGAATCAGAACTCACATGTTTGGTCCTTGGAATTTTCAAAGATGGCAAAATCACTCCCTAGATAATTTATGAATGACAAGTAAGACCCTTGGATTACATTTTCAAAATTACAGCCATGGTCCCTCAAAAATCAGATTTTACACATCTAGTCCTTATAAGCTTAAACTAATACACCTTAAGTCCATATTATAAAACCTTGGCCATATTATTATCAAAACCTAAGCCCAAACAGTATCTGGCCCAAAACACTATCCAATCCAACACCCGGTCTATTAATACTTCCCCAACCCGTTTAATACCTTATACCCGTTATCCATTAGTTTTACCCGAGTCAAAGCGCCCCAAGACCCGATCAAAGATATTGAATAATAATAAACAAACACCTCCCATCCCAAGCGCGCCCAAACCCAAGTAAACTCACCATTGTTACTGTTTCACCTTCTCCCACCATTTACCCTGATCAACCCACCATTTACCTGTACTTAATGAGTATCTAGAAGCCTCTGCCACGTCTAACACATGGGTGTGTCACAAATCTGCCAACGTGGAAGATTGGAGGCTCCTTATTGGTCCTGCCACATCACAAGAGTAATCCAAGGGTATAGATTAGATGTGATGACAAGTTTTGAAGATCAAAGGCCAAGAATGAGAGTATCCAGAACCTTCCCAAGCCTCAGCTCAGCTATATAAGCCCATCTTCAATCACAAGCTCGTTGTCCATTTTTTCAAGCATTTAGAAAAGTGTTACCATTTTCATTTCCTGTCATGTATTTGTTTTTCTAGTAGATTTTAAATCATCTTAGTGTAATTTGTATCTTAATTTTCATTAATGCAATTTTTCCTTGTTATTTCCAAATCATTTGTCATTAGCTTTAGCAATTAAATTTCTGTTTTAATCATTTATTCTCTGTCTACTTAAGCTCACATAAGTTTATTCAAGCTTATATTAGCTCACTTTGCTTTTAATTGTCCTAATTCAAAGATTTCACAAAAAGTCAACATAAGACAATATCAAAAGTCAATCTATTTCATGTTAATTTCTGGTTTTAGTTTGTTAAAATGATGAGTTTCATGTTTATAAAGGTTTTTAATTCAGTTTTAGTAAGATTCTCATCAAGTTTTTATTAAAAAGTGTAGATTAGGATATTAAAGGGGTGTTTGGATTGCTTGATAATCAGTTGCTAGAGGTTTATATAGTGGATTAAATCAGTTGCTTGAGGTTTGTTATAGTAAGTAGCAGTCATATCTGTCCTTGTTTGGTGCTTGTTTTCATGATAAGTCAAATTTATTTTGCAACTGTTCTTGTTTTCACATCTGTTAAAATCAGTTAATCAAATCATTGCATATAGGTTTAGAACTTGATAAACTAGCTTGCTTTAGTCTTATCACATCTTATCTCATCTTAATCAGTCCTTAAATTGCTTCTAAATCTCATTTTAGTCAACTTCATTACTGTTTTTAAAAAGTCAAAACCATGTCGAACTAGTTTTTTGCAGATCTTGCAGCAGGAGCACAGTGCTTATTTTAACTAGTTAGGGTCTGATTTTTGGTCCATTTGTAGTTTTCCAGGTGGTCTTCAAGACCCCATATCTGATTTGTCTTTAAGCTTTTCTGATAAGCTTATAGATAAGCTCAAACATAGGTACCTGTTTCCTGTTCTGCATCAGCAGCTTACACTGTCCAAATATAGCCTTTTGTATTGATCTATAACTTTCTCATTATAAGTCCTCATAAGCTGTAATTTTGGATAAGTACACTCACTAGGTGGGCTTGAGTCCCATACTTTGGTTTTCCTTAAACTTATTGAATAAGCGTTACAAGCTGCTTAATCATAAGTCGAGAATTTTGCTTATAGGTCAGTTAGCTATAATCTTAGGTAGCCTGCTTATCAAGTGTTAGGAGTAATTGAATATAGTTTCTCTAGAGTAGTTATAGTATAGTTTAGCTTCTGTTATCATTTGGTTCACTATAGTGCTTATTAGCTTATTTTCAAAGTGCTTATTTAGCATCAGTTACACTACAGCCCTCAATTCTCCCACATAAGCCCATGTTTTCTTATTTTTCATAGATCCAGAATAAGATTTTAGAATTTTCTTGAGATTTTCATAATTTTTGGTCATTGTTAGCTATTTTTCTCAATTTAAAATAGATTTTAATCACTTTAAATTAGCTTTAATTGCATTTAATTCAGAAAAAGTTCCAAAAAATAATTTTTCAATTTTCCCAGTTTAAGAAAAATATAAAAAGCCTAAAAAATATTTTTCCCTATTTTTCCCCTTTTATTTGGTATTTTTCACAATTTAAATTAGATTAAAATAGAATTAAATTCATAGAAAATAGGAAATTAATCAGAAAATTACAAAAATAGTTTTGAAAAGTCTTTTATGTTATTTTAGATTTTTGAAAAGTGATTCCATATTTTTCCCTTTCTTTTCATAATTTTTAGATAATTAGTTTTATTTTAAAGTTAATAATTAGTTTTTAATTTTAATAAAATCAAGAAAAATCTTAAAAAATAGTTTTAATTCATTTATAGTTTTCTCATATCATTTTTAGACTAAAAGTATTTTTAGGTTGTTTTTAGGAGTTAGATTAGTCGTACTTGCATTTTATTCGCGTTTCGTTTAAATTCCGTATTTGCGTTTTAGTATACTTTTGAGTAGCTTGCCTTTATTCCTAGGATTTCCCATAGATTTTAGTTCCCATATGCTTTTCTTATCCCGTAGTTTAGAATAGATCATTTTATCCCCTTCTCTTATTCAAATCACAAAATTCGGGACGTGAGTTGGAAATTCCATTCAACCTCCGTTCGGAACGATCCCGGTGCTCAAACCTAACACGTTTGAGTTAACCGTATACTACACACTTCTCATCTATTATTGATCAGTGTCCGAACCGTTTTAAGTTTCTTACGGTTAGTCATTCACAAGTGGCTAGCTTGTGTGAGTAAACTTGACGTGTTTTTGGCGCATCGAATCACCCTCCCCGGCAGCGGCGCCAAAAATTGATTCTTAGGAAAGAGATCAATAATGAGAGAAGTGTAGTATTACGGGGTAACTCAAACGTGTTAGGTTTGAGCACCGAATCGTTCCGAGCAGTTGAATGGAATTTCCAACTCACGTCGCGATTATCGGGATTTGAATGTGTTAAAAAGGATTTTGAGGATTTCTAAACTACGGGGCAAGTAATAATAATAAAAGGCCTATAAATCTACTAATCCTAAGGTGCAAACAAGTAATTTCAATTAAGTACGTAAATAGAACTAAAGACGCAAATTACTTTATGCCAAAAAAACGTATTCTAAAATGCAAATTAATCTATTTTAACCCCTGCAAGTGATCTAATATTTCTCTACAACTAAAAATGTGATTTAAAAATTATCTAAAATTTAAAACTATATTTTTTTTTTGGGTTTTTTTTTTTTTGATTTTTTTGAAAATAGCGAAATATAATTTTTTTGACTTTTTAAAATTTTTTATTTTTAAGAGATTTTTTTTTAAAACTAATTTAACTAATTACTTTTAAACTAATTTAAATGGCAAACTACAACAAGTGACGATGGATATTAAGCTAAGAGTATGATACTAAAAAGACTTAACAAGCATAATACGAATAATTAAACATAACGGTGGCCTAAGAATCTAAGCTAAAAAAAAAAGTAAGAGAATAGAACCCGATGATTTTTACGAGAGAAATACCACCCAATCTTATAAACTAAATAAATTATTAAAGTTTATTTCCTTATTAACTTTAATTATGCTAATTAGTTAAATAAAGTTTAAGCTTTATTAACTAAATAACTTAATAAAGTTATTAAATTTGTAAACTTTAATGATTTTTAAGCTTATAAGACCGTAAGCTCCAGCCTTATGAGGTAGGATCAGGATTACACAAACAAAATCAAAACTTTAAGGGTTAGCATGATATATAAATATAAGATTTTTAGAATAAAAAAAAACTCAAATAATAGATAAAATAACCTTAATAAATCAAATCTTAACCACCAAACTCTCTCAAGGAGATATGTTTCCACAAAAACTAATTTGGATATTAAAGTTAAGATCTAAAATACAAGATTTTTATTTTTTTTAAAATAAAGGAAAGGAAATAAATCAATGAAAAATATCAAATGAACTCCGAAAATTCCAAATGTTTTTTAGCAACGTCAGAAAAGTGATAGAAGCTCAGAGAAAAGTTTTTAGAATTTTCGGAATTAAATAAGTATTTTTTTTCGATTTTAATGTTTAAAAAAGCAAATAAATCAAAATAAATAGTAAACTAGTTTAAAAAAAATATGAAAAATTCACACTATCTTAAGAAAACTAGGAGAAGCTACCAGAAAATCTAAAAATATTTTTTTGACGTTTTTTTCCATATTTTTAAAATGAAATTCGAAACAGTTTTTTTAGAGAAAAAGGACAGAAACTGTTTTTGATTTTTTAAAAATACTAAAACAACTCAGAAAAATACGAAAATTTTATGACAAAAATAAAATAATTTTTTGGATGTTTTTTAAAAAAGACAAGATTTTTAGAGACTTTTTACTATTTTTAAGCTAAATAAAACACTAAAAAAGTGAACTTTAATAAAAATAAACAATAAAAAAAACTAAACTTTTATAAAAATATAAATATGATATGTTAAGCGTGTGCACGGAGCATTATAAAATCACTCACACAATCTTACTATAACTCAACTCTTCAAGGCATATTTTTATAAAAAGTTTTATAAAAATAAAATGAAATAAAAAGATTAAGAGATGAGAAGAATAAAGAGATGCAAGAAATAAATAAAACTTTTATAAAACTAAAGAGCATAAAAATAAAATACAAGAGTTTGGGTACAAAATACAAAAAAATAGATGATTAAATGAGGTGAGGGGGTGGGTTTTTATAGACCCACAAGTTACACTTTGGTCCTTACTAAATTTTCATAATGGCCCCTAAACTATTTGAACTTGGTACAAAAATATCCTATTAAAATTTGGTGCCCAAGTTTAATATCTCTTTAAGCTTAGCAGATTTTAGATTGCATTTCGGGCTTGGATGGACTGATCTTGGTAATTGTAACTTGGACTTGGGCTCTTGGGAAGCAATGGGCTTACATTGGATCACTTGTGGAGCAGCAGCTGGGTTGGGTCGGACATGGAGAGCAGTTGGGCTTGAGCCTCGTTGGAACTACAGCTGGGCCTTGAGCAGATTGGTGATGAAAAAAATTATTCCAACAATTTTGTCATTAGTGGGATTTGAACCCTTGACCTCTTGCTTGACAAACATGTCCCCACCCACTAGACCAAGAGCCTTTCTTGTTAAATATTGCATTTAATTTTCCTTTAGCCTCCTTTTTCTGCTGTTCAATTTTTCTTTCTTTTTAAACATCTTTAATTAATTGCAATCTTCGTTCGGACTTCGTTTTGTCTTAAAATTTTTCTTTTCTCGCCTCGATGCTCCAAATAAAATTATCATTGGTCCCGTATCTTCGTGCTCCTTCCATTCTCGTGCTCGTTTTTGTCCGGCTTTGTCTTTTCTTTGTCCATTTTGCAATATCCGTTACCTGCACAAAAATAAACACAAAAACACAAACATTTATGGCTTTAGGGGGTTAGTTTTGGTCTTTTTGGTCCGGTTTTGATCAAGAAAAGGTATATGTTTTCACATATACCAGTTATAAGTAGTATCATATTAAACGTTTTGGATTAACCGAATACAATATATTAGACTTGGCGTGAGTTTAATATATTTTATTCGCGATAAGCTTAGATGTTCATTTGTCACCTATTAACTAATAATAAGATATTAATCTATATATTGTCGACAAATACAGTTTTATTTAATTATAAACCTTTATCAACTACGATAATAATTTGTGTTTTATAATAAACATGTTAACTTTTAGAAACTTGTTGGGAAATGTTATTTTGAGAAGACGGTATGATAAAGACGTAATGTTTTGGAAACATTGAATAACAAACGCGTCGTTATAAAATACTACAATAGTATACCTTATATAGCGTACTTTATTATAAACTTGTATAATTACGAGTAACGATCGTAAAACCTTTGATAATCAAACGATAAATGAAAACTTATATTTTATTATAAACATGTACGTTTGGGGATTATTGGGTAAATTGCCGAAACTTATCAGTTAACCTATTTATATTGCATGAATAGTTGTCGTTGTTTCCTAGTCTCTGGCTAGCTTGAGTATTGTCAGTATTTCTTGACTTTTTCGATGTCTTTTCCTTTTTGGCGTGCGTTCTAGTTAGTATATCTCGACTGCGTCGACGTCTTCTCCTATTTCGCATGAGTTGTACGTCGCGTCTATGTTTCTTACCACCACACAAAACGTTAAAACTAAACTTTTGAGATATTGATAATGGACTTTTGAAAGTAATAACACGGATGATCCACGAAAACTATGACACATTACTTTGCATCGAATTCTTTATCGTATGAGCTGTATTTTGAGATAATCGTATACGCATTAGGTTGCATCGTTTCTATTCTATCGTACTCATCGTACCTTCTTCTGGATGCCATGGAGATTAGCTTTAGATGTCAGTCGTGTCAATAGTGAATAGTGCATTATTGTGGCTAAGGTAAGTTTCATAGCTCCTATTTTCAAAAGTTTTCATAACTACTTTGGAGGAGAATACATGTTGCTTTTAACGAACTATAATTGGATAACATTATGTGAGAATGACTGTTGTTTGGAATATTTGATTTGTGGATTGTGATCTTATGTGTAAGTACAAACTATTTCTTGGACCTGCCACTACTCTTTTGAATTGCTAATGTGTTGACTAGAAAATGTTAGACATGCGATATTTGTTAACTTAGACTAGTGTAGCATTCCTATGCTATAACGCGATGCCTAGCTAAGAATTGTCCGACCTAGACCAGGGTAGCTTGTGTTCTAGGCCTTGCTACGACTGTGCTGGCTAAAGTCGCTTAGGGCCCTGCTTAGATCTTGATTGTGTTATGGATTATTGATTGGATTGATTATTGATTGGATTAATTGTTGATTGGAATGTTTATTATATACCTGCCTTAGTCGCACATAGCAATTAAACTCTATCAGGTCCGATACTACAATTTGTAAATAAATTCTATGAACTCACCAACGTAAGCTGACCTTTTTAGCATGTGTTCTCAGTTTTAAGGCGATAGCTCACTATTGGAAGACGCTTGGCAAGGGGCATGGTCATAGGCGACTGTGATGAATAAATGGGACCGCTTTATATTATCTTTTAGGCCTATTTTCACACTACTTTCATTAACGTAAACTTAATATTTTCAAATAATGAATCTTCTTCTAAATGAATGGAATAAAAACCATTCTTTGTACATTATGTTGTGATACCAAGATAGTAGCACCCAAAGGTTCGTATGCTTTCACTGGATCCTATTTTCGGGGTGTTACAGATTGGTATCAGAGCCAGGTTATAGAGAACTGGGTATATTTTCAAAACCTATACTATAACCACTTTTTCGAAAACTTAACCTTATGACTGCCACGTGCCTGCCTGCCAAGCTGACGCCTCACGTATGACTTGTTTAAGGATGTAGATGATTGAGAACACATTAAAAAAATTGATTGATGTGATAATTGATGAGATATTTATGGCTTATTTGATGAATTGTTTGTTGGCACACTTGTCGAATGTGTGCCCTACTTGTAGACGACTTAAGTCCGCCTATCTTAGTAGTTCACCATAAGCATTCCATATACTTATCCATGCATTATAAGCATTTCCTCATGCTTATGCACACACTATGAGCATGTCCTCATGCTTATACATGCACATAAAGCATGTCCTCATGCTTAAGCATGCACTATGCCTTTCACGGAGTTACGCAATTTCCTTGCGTAATCTCATTAGCCAGCTTAGAGCTCGCACACTAATAGTAGCCTTAGGAATGATTTGGGTTGTAGAGGACATGGTGCTAGTACAACTAAGTCAGGGAGTAATGGACGATACCTTTTGTCTCGTGAACGTGAGTTCCATGGTTGGGTTTTGATGAACACGGGTCTAAAACGCGTTTAAAACTAATAAAACATGTAAACTAGTGTGTTGGTATCGTGTGTTGTGTCATGTTCATGTTTTTTTGCATTTTTATCATTTTTATGTGTTCTTGGTCATAACTAGTTGATGGGTTATAAAAGTTTTGATGATGTCGAAGGGTACATAGTCTCGTGTCACAATTTTGGGTCGAGACTTTCGTAAACCATTGTTTTGTTCTTAAGTATTGTAAAACAAGTGATAGTCGGTTTTGATTATTAATAATGGATTCATGTCCGCCAGTGTTATAATAATATCTGGAACCGTAAGTGTTTTCGAGATAATAAGTTGGACTAACGTGTAATTATTTGGTTAACGGTGAATCATTGGTACATATCGGTTATTTGGAATTGGACGATATTCTAATTAATAGCCTTGATTGGATAACAAATTAATTGTGGTGATTTGGGTAACTAGTAAGTTATTAACAAACATTAGATTTGATAATCGCTAATTGGTTATGTTTGGGAATTAAAAGAGCCATTCAGGAGTGTTTTGATGGAGATGGGAATGTGGAACGAGCCACATGGACCACTAGGGTCCATGTTGGTGGCGTTTGGTATGTGAACGAGACCCTTATGGACCATGGGTCGGGGTCGTTGTGGTAACATATTAGTTATTGTTGTTGAAGTTTGGATGAGGCGAGGAGCGAAAGAGCTTCTAGAGCTTGTTTGGTTCACGTGGTCTTAACCGGGACCGTTTCAAGACCATTAGGGTCGTGACATTGGTTACGGGCATGTTTGGTAGTTTCTTTAGATGGCGAGATTGATATGAGATTGTTTGGAGGATTGATTGAAGTTGTGGAGTTGTTTATTTTGGATTTAATAATATATATGTCAACTTTGCGCGGCGTCGGTGTTATCATAACTTTTTAGTATTTATTGGACAATATGATGTGTAAAAGCTGAGAGTCATGACTCGGACTTGTGAACTCGAAACGGATAATGACTCGAAACTTATATTGAGTCTTGAAGTAATGTGTGTGTATATATATATATATATATATATATATATATATATATATATATATATATATATATATATATATATATAAACAAGTAAATAAAACTAGAAAATATAGATATTAAATGGTTTTTATACTAAACATTCGATAACAAGACTACTTGTTATTCGACATTTTAAAAGGGAACGAGCGTTTAAATAGAAATATTTTGTAATTAATGAGTTATTAAATGTTTCGAGAGCACGTTTATTGAAATGTGCCTTTATGAGTATTTGATACCATTTGTGTGTTGTGCATGGGTTACGGATGGCCTAACATTAATAGTGTCAATCCATGTGGATAGCGGACTTACTAGGTTGACGAATCTAATAAGTGCCCATTATGTACGCAGGATAACGTTATTAATGGGTGAATTATCCTTATGACGCGTTAGGATATGACTGGTTTTTGGGATAATAAGCGACATGAATAAATGGTTGAGTTTATCGAGTTGACGAATTCGATAAGATCTAACTATTTATTTCGAAACTTATTAAACTGTAAAGCTTATCGCTTAGATGTCTCATTGTGTCGTTATGAGTCGCATTGTGGTCATTTGAGTGTATTCATGGTGTCTTGTCGAGTCAATACCACACACATGATGATACCAAACGCTAGTAACTAAATGGTCCAACGAGATATTTTTTAGATGAGAAAAGGAACACATTTGGGGTAGAAAATATTGAAGTTGGGAATATATATTAAGAATTGGTTTATATTAATAGGTTGTGCCGAGTCGATAGTTGGCTTGAGCGAGTTAGATATTACTGTGTTGCTAGTGATTGGTTGTGCTTTGCTTGGTTGATCAAAATTCATCGAACCTTGAGTGAATATAGACTGATCATCTATATTCAACCAGGACATGGACTGATCACCTATGTCCGAATCAGAGGTGAATTTTGCGAGACTGGGAGTAGTTGTAGAATTATGTCGGGATAGAGTTTGGTTTAAGAATAATGAGCTTTAGGTGAACACACACTCATGAAAATCATGAAATCCACTCACACACGACACACTGGCATCGCAAGACCTCTCGAACGGTAACACTTCTGACACCGCTATGCGTCTCTATTTATATGGAATTCTGTTGTAGATCGTCGAGCATAGTTACGTCGTAAGTCGGGTTAGACCCGATTGGCACCATTTACATCCGAGTTTCTTACCGACATAAGCCTCGTCGATCTCACTAGAGCGCTTGGAAATGTTTTGGGCTATTTTTGGGTTTGGTCTTGGCTATTTTGGATTTGGTTTGATTTCATTTTGGGATGGTTTGATTTTCGATTTTAGACCTCGCTCACGAGTTGTTAACTCATCATTAGACTTCGAATCATCATTTGGCCTCGAATTATTATTCGGCCTCATTTTGTTGATAACCTTGTCAAAAATCATCATTCGACCTCGAATCGGTATTCGACTTCGAATCGTCATTCGGCCTCGTTTGTTAGTAATCTTATTGGAATTATCATTTACATCATCTCGTTAGTAATCTTGTTGGAATTATCATTCCGCATGGCGTTTCGTTAGTGATCTTGTCGGTTTATCATTTAGCCTTGCTTCGTTGGTAATCCTGTTATCGACACTTCTACCTCAAGCCTAGTCTTGAATCGATTGTTGTCAAACCAATCGAAACGTTACCATTCGCTAGGTATTGATTCAAACGACGTTATCTAGTCTATGTTGTTCATCCTTCTAAACCAATAATGTCATGTCGATGTTGCTTTGTCAACAACTTTCAGTTAAGGTAGTACCTTATATGTTGTTGGTGTTGTACCTTATCCTCTATTTAGGTATTCCTATCGATAACATTCTAACGACCTGTTTTAGTAAATTTGTTCACGAGGGTTATCCTGTAGATATTGTTCCATCGGCGTTGCTCTAACAACGTTGAACTCGGCGTTATTTTATCAACAATAGTATGGGCGGCATACCACGATTATGGTACTACCTACGTTTTCCTATCGGTGTTGTACCTTACACTCCATCTATGCGAAATTCTTTAGTATACCTACTTAGAGCCATTTGACGTTTACTCGTATCTAGGGTTTGAATTGATGTGGATTAGTAGTTGAACTTCTTTTGGGAATTAGGACGTTGGATTCGAATATTGACCCTTCTTGCGTTAAGTATCAAGTGCACCAATGAGCCAATCGATTGATTGATGTTAATATCTAGTACTCTCTTTTAGGAGTCATACTTTCCGCCTCTAACCTAAGTATCATGCTAAGTCAGCGACTAGCGGTAGTGGCAATCAACAATTTCTAACAGAGTCATACTCGAATTTCCTAGACTTTCCGTCAGGTAGAGATTTGTTGAGAATTATGCAAAGTAGGATTCTGCTAAAAATAATCTTTGAAGAATCTGCTGAAGTATATGGATTCTGCTGAAGAAGAGTTTCTGCTGAAGTATTATAAACGTGTAGTTTGTTTCTGCGGAGATAGATATTCCGCGTATTCTATAGTTAGTTAGGATATGCATGAGCTTTATTAGGAAGTGATAATGTATATCTTATTTAGTTTTATGTTTATACCTTTCTTGGGAAACGGTTTAGGGCTCCTTGTCTATAAAAGGAACACAATAGTATGAGTTATGTATGAGTTGAAAAACAAAGTTTTAGTATTATTAAAAGATCCATAGAGGATCAAAGAGTTCTTAGTTATTTGTGTTTGTTCTTGTGTTTAATTTCCGCTTAAATACAAGTTATAAAGACTGTCTTTTAGTGTGCTTGTGATTACATAAGTATAACTAACGATCTACGAGTGCTCATAAGATCTATCAAGGTCTTAGTTTCAACAAGTGGTATCAGAGCCTCGGGAGAGTCTCTACGACTAACTATACTATGAGCAGTCTTTCTCACACCCATACAACAACAAAACAACCTTTACCATGCTGGATCGGATGATGATATTGAAGTCACCAACAATCATAACAACCTCTCTGCAACAACTCGGTCTCTCAACAGCAATGCAAAGTTTCCATACCTCAAGAAGGAGGAGTACGATTTGTGGGCAATGAAGATGCAGCAGAATCTGGATCTCCAACATTGATTGGAATCTTTGGGAAATTGTAAAGAAGGGGAACAGTTTGAAGAGGACAATCACATATCCTGATGGTAATGTTACCATTCTTCCTCCCAAATCTACTGAAGAGATACTGTCTGTTTAAAGAGAGAACAAAGTGAGAACTATTCTTCTTCAGGCTATACCTGAAGATCACTTTGGTGATTTTCACTACATGCAGGATGCTAAGGACATATGGATGGCAATTAAGGCTAGGTTTGGTGGGAATGAGGAGTCAAGGAGAATGAGGAAATCCTTGCTGAAACAACAGTTTCAAGAGTTCCAAATCTCTGAAGAGGAAGGCATCCACAAGGGGTATGATAGGTTTCATAAGATATTGAGTTAATTGAATCAGCTGAAGGCAAAGCCAGGATAATGATGATTTGCAATTCAAAGTTCTTGCGATCTTTACCTCCATCTTGGTTGCAAGTAAGCATTGCCCTCAAAGCTAAAGGTGGGTTGGATATGCTCACTTTTGATGAACTATACAATAAACTCAAATCTCTTGAGCCTGATGTGAGAAGTCCCTTCGTTCATCCACTCCTAGTCACACTGACTTTTGTTGGGGCTTCCTCAAATAGGATGACTTATGCTCAAGTCTGTTTCCTCGGCATCATCATCCTACACTACAACTTCATCAAGTTCTCAACCTAAGTCAGGTGGTGTATTAGAAGATGTGATTCACTCTTTTTGTTGCGATTATGACACTCAGCAACAACTAGCCTGAGGACTTTGAGCAGGTGGATCCATTTGACATGGAAGAGATGAATTTGAAGTGGCAACTGGCTATGCTCTCATTGAACATCAAGAAGTTTGAGAGTAAGTCTGGTAGAAAGTTTGGTTTCCAAGGAAGAGATCCGGCAAGATTTACAGAGGTAAGGTCAAGTGCTTTACTTGTGGTCCGGATGGGTCACTTCTCTAGAGAATGCAAGGATAGGAAGGCTGGTGATGAGGTGAGATATTCTTCCTACCAGCAGATTCAAAAGGATCTGGAACTTGAAGGGTGGATCCTCCACGCTCTTGTCATTATGGATGACCATGTCATGGAAGATGCATGAGCATGAGAATGATGAAAGTCTGGTTACGAGAATATTGGATTGCTGGCAAGTACTTCAGGATAGGCATGATCAATTTGCCTTCATGGGCATCTCTCAGGTACATAATTGTGTGTTTGGTTGTAGTGAAAGATATAATGAATTAAAAGAAGCCTATGATGAATTGAAACCTAAATACAATGAATGTTATGTAGAAGTTGAGGCTTATAAACAGGGCTTTAAAACATTAGAAAGACAAAAAGTTTGGTTTCAAAAGAATCAATTGGCTTATGATGAAAAGATCAGGGTGTTACAAAGTGATTTAGATTGTGCTAAAATAGATTTAAAACGTACTTTGAGAAAGAAAAGCTAATGTAGTTTGAAAACAAAGTGCTAAAGAGGAAACTAGATGAGGAAGTAGCTAGACATAAAGAATGGTTAATATCAGGTAATAATCTAGCTAGACATATCTATAGTAGTCAATCTGAGACCTCAGGGATAGGTTTAGGTTTTCAAAAGTATGTAAGATTAGAAGCTAGGCATGATGGCGTAAAACTACACAAGCAGGTTTAGCTAATTATGTCAAAGAAGGAACATTACATGCTGTCCCTGGACCTATTAGAGGTGAACATATACCCATTGACCTTTCCATCACTGTTGACTTTGATGGATCACACCATCTTTATGGCAAAAAGTTAAGAGACTTGCCAGACCTTGATTCTTCATCTCTTGACTTTGTCTCTTGTTGTGTGGTGACAAGTCCTCGACCAAGGGTCTACTTCTACTACCAAGTGTGATTCAAATGACAAGTCAGACCTTCCCAAGACCTTGCCCAAGCCTACACCCAAGATTGCTTACAAGCCTTTTAGAGTTCTTCTGAGGAATCAACTTCCAAGACAGTTTCTTCTGAAGACTTGTCTTTTAATTCTTTGCACAATAATGCTTTTAAGTCTGTTAAAAACAATTCTTTTAATGATTGTGGTTTGAATTATTTTTCATGTAATAGAACATCTTTCACTTTGAATAAATCTTCTAAAAAGAAGACATGTTTTGTTTGTGGAAGTAAATTTCATCTGATTAAGGATTGTAATTTCCATGAGCAAAGAATGGGTGCATGTCTTTGGTCAAAAGAAATCTAGACCAATGTGGACAAATGTTAATGATATACCACCTTTTATTCCACAAGCAACTTATAATAAACCCTCTCCATTTCCATGGAGAAGATCGTGCAAGACCATTTGTGAGACCAACTAGTTCATATTTTCATAATGGTTATTGGCACGGATGTGTTGACTCAATGAATGCTGGGAAGGGATATAGGAATACTGCTGTGAAGCCCTCAGCAGGTTGTTCTTGGACTAAAAATGGACCTAATTTTCAATAGAGGACCAAGAACAATGGTGGATCTTTTAAATCTACATGGCATAACTCTAATGATCCATAAAGCGGGCTCAAGTCGGTGATGACTTGAGACTCTATAGTGTACTAATATCTTGTATATTTTTGTTGTTGTTGTTGTAGGATCATCCTCTTAAGCATAAGGAAGTTAGCATTGTTGATAGTGGTTGTTCCAGAAGCATGTCGAGGAAGCAGAGATATGATGCATAACTTCGTACCCATAGAAGGAGGAGGCAATGTGACCTTTGGTGGAAGTGATGGTAGAATCACTGGGAAAGGCACCATCAAAACACCTCTACTGGATTTTGAGAATATGTTCTATGTAAAGGCGCAACACTTCAACTTGTTCTTAGTCTTACAAATTTGTGACACCAAGAACAAAGTATTCTTCTTTGAGGATGAATGTCTTGTGCTATCTAAAGACTTCAAACTACCTGAAGATACATCAATTCTGCTGAGAGTTCCTAGAAAACACAACCTATATACATTCAATCTGAATGATGTGCAACCAGAAGGTGACCTAACTTGTTTGGTGGCCAAAGCATCCCTGGATGAGTCTACAAAATGGCATAGAAGGATGGCTCATGTGAACTTCAAGACCATCAACAAACTTTCTAAACTTGGTCTAGTTGAAGGACTTCCTTCCAAAGTTTTCACCAATGAACATTATTGTGTTGCACGCAACAAGGAAAGCAACACAGAGCCTCATACAAAGCTATTACAACCGTGAGCATGATTTTAGAACCTTTTCAGTTGCTACATATGGATCTCTTTGGTCCAACCCAAGTCAGAAGTATTGATCACAAGTATTTTGTTTGGTAATCACTGATGACTTCAGTAGGTTTTGTTGGGTATTCTTTCTGAGGACTAAAGATGAAACATCTCCTGTGTTGAAAGAGTTCATTACCCTTGTTGAAAACCAGTTGAACAAAAAGGTTAAAGGTATTCGGTGTGATAATGGGATAGAGTTCAAGAATGCTATATTAATAGAACTCTGTAAGTCTAAAGGGATAAAAAGGGACTATAGCACTCCAAGAATCCCACAACAAAATAGGGTAGCCGAAAGAAAGAATAGGACCTTAATAGAGGCAGCAAGATCCATGCTTGCAGACTCTAAATTACCTACCATGTTTTGGACTGAAGCAGTTGGCATAACTTGTTATACTTGAGGCAGGTATCCATTACTAGACCTCATTTCAAGACACCTTATGAACTTCTCACTGGGAAAGTTCCTGCTATACATTACCTCAACCCATTTGGGTGTCAAGTGACCATTTTGAACACAAGTGATCCATTGGGTAAATTTGATGAGAAAGCTGATGAGGGGTATATTGTGGGTTATTCGGCTCATAGTAAGGCTTACAGGGTATATAATTTGAATGCTAGAAAGATTGAGGAGACACTTAACCTGAGGTACCTAGAAGATAAGCCCAATGTGCAAGGTCAAGGTCATGTTTGGTCCTTTGATTTGGATTATTTAGCGATTACTTGGTTATACTAGACATGTGGCTAACCAATCTGCAAGTACACAAGAGTCTCCCATGACAATGTGGGGTACCATGGATGCGACTCAGATAGTGAGTTTGAGGATGATGAACAACCTATTATTGTACCTTCCTTCTCTCTAACCATTTTGGGTGATACTTCTAAAGTTACTTCGATAAGGGTGAAGATGAGTCACACTATCTGCAGAGGATCTTGCTAGGCTTCGAAGCAAGAATATGCACTAACCTAGATCTGAAAGGCTTGGTGAAGAGATTGCTAGAGAAACTGTCAGTGGAAATCATGATTCTCCTGAAGGTTCTTCTATTTCTCCTTAAGAGTCTCCTATTCCTACTCGTGTGTCCACAGACTTTGGAGAACCCTATACGCAATTTCCAAGTCCTTCGATCTTGGTAACCATCAACCCAAGCTGGAATCTTCACCTCACCTTCCTATGATAGTGATTTTGAGCCAACTGTGACTAATCTTGATAGATCTATTGAAGTCAACCCCACAACTACAAAAAGGATCAACATTACTCATCCTCAATCCAATGTTATTGGTGATCCTCTAGCACCTGTTAGAACTAGAAGGACTATGACAAGTTCTAAATATGGACAGGTTACTTTTCTATCCTATGTCTCCAAACCACAAAGGGACAATCACACAGACTTTAAGCATTATCTGTTTGCTTGTTTTCTTTCTCAAGTGGAACCAACCAGTGTTACTCAAGCTCTTGAAGATTCAAGTTGGCTTGAAGCCATGCAAGAAGAGATGCAACAATTCAAAAATCAGCAGGTTTGGATCTTGGTACCACTACCTAATGGTAAGTATGCAATTGGGACAAAATGGATTTTGAAGAATAAGAGAGATGCACGGGGTGTTGTGGTTAAAAACAAAGCAAGATTAGTGGCTCAGGGGTACAGGCAAGAGGAAGGAATTGACTATGATGAAGTGTTTGCACCTGTTGCTAGAGTTGAGGCCATTCGAATTTTCTTGGCCTATGCATCTTACATGTGATTTATGGTATATCAAATGGATGTCAAAGGTGCTTTTCTGTATGGTGAAATAGAAGAGGAGGTTTATGTCACTCAACCCAAAGGATTTGAAGACCCAGATCATCCTAAACATGTTTACAAGGTTGTAAAAGCTCTCTATGGACTACATCAGGCACCAAGAGCATGGTATGATAGGCTTTCATCATTTCATCTAAAGCAAGGTTATAGAAGAGGTGCCATTGACAAAACACTTTTCCTAAAGAAGAATTCCACAGACATCATACTTGTGCAAGTTTATGTGGATGACATTATATTTGGCTCCACTAAAGAAGCTTGGTGCAGGGAGTTTGAGGAGCTGATGAAGGGAGAGTTTCAGATGAGTGCTATGGGGTAGCTTACTTTCTTTTTGGGTTTACAAGTTAAACACGATGGTATTTTTATCCATCAGGAGAAATATGTGAGAGAAATTTTGAAGAAGTTTGATATGGAGAATGTGAACGCCACTACACCTTATGAAGCTCCAAAAACAAAGAACAACATTGAACCAGATCCAGCTGTGAATGTTCACTTATACAGATCTATGATTTGTTCATTGATGTATTCATATGCTTCTAGGACTGACATTACCTTTGCTGTGAGTGCTTGTTCTAGACAGCAAGTCACTCCACTTGCTTCCCACCATCTGAATGCGTCAAAAAGATCTTTAAGTATCTAAAAGGCCAACCCCATTTAGGTCTTTGGTACCCAAAAGAGTCTCCTTTTAAGTTGGAAGCATATAGTGATAGTGATTATGCTGGTGCAAATCTGGATAGAAGATCTACAACTGGAGGTTGCCAATTCCTTGGAAGAAGATTGATTTCTTGGCAGTGCAAGAAACAAACCATTGTTGCTACCTCATCTACTAAAGCAGAGTATGTTGCTGCTACAAATTGTTGTGGTCAGGTACTATGGATACAAAATCAATTGTTGGATTATGGGTTTAACTTCATGAACACAACAATTTTTATTGATAATCAAAGTACCATATGCATTGTTAAAAATCCAGTTTTTCACAGTAGAACTAAGCATATTGAAATAAGGCACCACTTTATAAGAGATGCATATGAAAAACATTTGATAAAAGTGGTTAAGGTTCACACTGATGATAATGTGGCAGATTTATTGACTAAGGCTTTTGATGGACCAAGGTTTCAACACCTAGTGGTCAATATTGGGATGCTTAACCCTTAACTGCAAAGTTTAAGGGGAGGCATAGGCCTCAGGGAGGCATATGCCTCAGGGGAGGATTCTTGTTGTAAACTTTGTAAATTATTGTCTATACTTTTTTGCTAACACTAACCAACTAATGTTCTTTTAGTTTTGTTTGTCTTGGTTTTGGTTTGTGTTTTCTTGTCTGTTTTGCAGAATGCATAAATAAGTTAAAGTTCACCAAGTTTGGTTAACTGGAAAATGGTCAAGTAAGCTTGAAGCTTGTTTCTACTGAAGACAAGTACTGAAGTGATCTAATTATTCCTCTGAAGAGAAATGAAGTTAAATTGTTCATTCATTCATTCAAGAAACAGTTTACACTTACAGACTTACAACTTACAATCAACTTCAAATGAAAATACAAGACCATTTCTATACAAGATCTACTAAACCTATACTAGCTTCTATCATCTATTCCAAACGCTGGATATGCATGACCAGTACGACGAAGAAGCTGACGACAAAAATGGGAAGGATGAATTGATGAAAACGAAGATGAAGCTGGTAGATATGGTAGATGGATTTGTGATATGAAAATCTTCGTTTGTTCCATCTACTCGTTCCACCATAAAGCAATCACACCATCTTCCTTTTTGCCCTTTCCCCTTAACGATATGAGATGAAGCACCAAAACATGGCGCGGAAGAGCTAACACCACCTCTCTCTGGCGTGGCCTTGGTTGAGGTTGAGGTGTTGAAGGTTGGGGGTGTGATGCCCTCTTCTTGTTGAAGAGTGGATCTAGACACGCAGTGGAGTCATCAGAATCACCAGAAGACTCACTTGGATCCACTACACTATCATCTTCAGAAGAAGGGAGAAATGGGGACTTCAAAGGTCGAGGTTCATATGGATATCGAAATAACGGGAGTGAATCATCACTGGATGATGATGATGAGGATGATGGAGAAGAGGTTGGATCAATGACCTCTGGTTTGGTAGACATGGCTATTGTTGATGATTTTAGGGCATTGGAGAAATTAGGGTTTGTGAAGGTAATTGGGGTAATTGATGAGTGTTAAATGTGCAATGCGACTATCTTATAGGCGATTCAAGGCTTGATGAAAATTAATGCGAGTTGGGTGGAACAGAAAACTCAAGATATTTCATCAAGATTCTTGATTACTTGAGTTATTTCTGCTGATTGACCTCCTTCAGCAGATTGACCATACTTTCTGCTGCAGTGTTAATTTAAATTTGGTTGGAGTTGCATTACACGTCAGATATGGTCAACAACTTGTTTTTGACCATAAATTGGGTAACTTCTACTAATACATTCTTCGCGTATCTTCGCCTAAAATTAACTGATTCCCTCTTCACTCGATTTAAACACACTTCCATTTGCGTGAATCATAACCCAATATCACAATTTCTCATGGTGCTTCAATTCAAGAAAGATCATAACAAAGTTGCTTTTCTGGGAAAAGCAAAGGGTCATGAATTATATGAACCAATGGTGGAGTTCTTGAAGCGATCAAAGATTCATTATGCTTTAACGCATTCTCCTAATGTGATATATGAATCCTGTGTTACACAATTTTGGGAATCTGCTACAAAACGGAGTGACACCAAGATTGCTACTACAGTTGATGGAACAGAGTATGTTGTGACGGAGGAGTTGATCCGAAGACAGCTTCGTTTGGACGATGTTAATGGGGTTTATCACTCTAATTCCTTGGAGATACTTGCTGGGCTAAGAGCTTTTGGATACCAGAGTACGAGGACAAATATATGGTTCAAGAATCATCTTTTCCCTATGTGGAGGTTTTTGGTACACACATTGCTTTAGTGCATAAGCAATAAATCGGGAGGATGGGATCAATTTTCTACTCAACTGGGATGTGGTATTGTATGTCTTTCTCAGGGGTTAACTTATAACTTTTCTAGGTTTATTTTTGATAATATGGTTGAAAATATTCAAAGGAAAAAGCATAAGTTTTTAATGTACCCTAGGTTTTTGCAAATGATTTTAGACATTACAACCCAAGTCCAAGCTTTTTGTCCCATAGGAGCTGTAACTGCTAAACTATATGCTTCAATGAAAACTCATTATGAAGGGGAACATCATCCTTTGCTAGCAGCTATGTTGCCTCAAGACAATGAGGCTGCTGATGAGGGTAATGTTGATGGTACTCCACCTTCTACTAATGTTGCTGCTGATGGTAATCCATCAATGAGGGCCCTTCCACTACTGCTGAAGCATCACATGTTACTCCTGACCAACCTCCACCTACACCCTTGCCTACACCTAATCCTAGTCCACCACCTACTCATGATAATCTTGATGAGTTTGAGCATGAGGTTAATAGACAGGCCACACCTAGTCCTGTTAGAGAGACTTTTGATGATAGCTATCCTGTCTTTGAGCATGAACATGTTTCTCCTGAAAGGTCCAATGATGCTCCCATTACCACTAAGAAATCTGTTGGTGGAGCTGAGGACCCTATTACTCTCACATCTGTATATGCTTTGCTCAACAGGACTGTGAAAGAGGTTGCAGATCTCAAAAAGGAGCTAACTGAGACTAAGTCTACACTTGGTAATGAGATTGTGGAGTTAAAGAAAAAGGTTCAGGCTTTAGAGGACAAACTTGAGCAAAATAGCAAAAGGAAGCTTGTGGTTTCTTCTGATGAGGAGCAAGAGGATGCTGATTTAGATTCCCTTGAAATTTTGGCTAATGTTGCTCAACAAACCCATGTTTCTACTCCTATTGCTGCTGGATCATCTAAGCACAAGGAACCTATTCTATTTTCTAGAAGGAGAACAAGAAAATATTTGAGCAAGGAATCTACTGAATCTTCAAAATTGCAAAGTGTGGACAATGTGGCAACCACTGATGAGAATGTTGATGCTCCAATGATGGATGTTGTTTCTGAACTTGGTCAAGCTTCAGCTGTACAAAAACCACCAGGTCCTCCACCTTCAGCAGATGATCATGATGATGTGTTTGTTGCTGGAAGGAGTTTTAATTTGGATCCTCATGCTAATGATACTACAGAAGACACTCCTCAACATCTTACTGCTGCTTACATGGGTGTTTCTTCTGAAGTTCCTATTGTGAGTGTTGATTCTGCTCATGAGTCTACTGACAAAGAGAAAGGAGCAATAATTGATGAGGAGCTTGGGTCAGATCTAGTCAGTGAACAGGAAAGGCAAGAACAAGAAAGATTGCTACTTGAGTGTGCAGATATAAAGAAGAGTCATGCATTGGCTCAAAAGCTTGAAGCTCAGTTTGCTACCAATTTGCCTCCTGAGAGACAAAGAGAGATTGATGAAATGTCCACTCAGTTTACTGATGAGCAATGGGATACTTACACTAATCAAGCTGCATCCAATCCTACTCTTGCACAAAGTATTTTAGGAGCATACTTTGATAGTGACATCTTTGCTGCACAAATGGTGGGTCTTGGTCAACAAAGGAAGCAAGCTGCAGCTGCACAAAGGAAAGCCATTGCTGCACAGAAACCTAAAGCAAGAAGGGAAAGACCACCAACTATAGCTCAGAAGAAAGAGTATATGAGGACTGTGGTGTATAATCAAAGTTCTAGTGTCTATCAATCTGGTTTGACACAGAAGCAAGTTTGGGCTTTATCTGATGATGTCTTGCTTAATATGTACACTCGGATTATGAAGCAGATTACACCACCTTCTAACTTGAAGAGGATTCCTGATAGTGCAGATGCTCAAAGCAAAGAGAACCAAGCAAGTTGAGATTGTAGATTCATTTGATGATGTTCCATGAGCTCTCATGTTGTTACTTCTGAAGCATCTACTGAAGCTATACATTCAACTGAAAGGGTTCACTCTGTTGAACCACATGTCGTTTCTTCTAAAGCAGTAACTAATGTGGCTACTACATCTTTGGATTCAAAGGATTTGAATGCTTCTATTCCTAGTGTTGCACCTGCTGATAAAGTAGGAGCAGAGTTGGGTAAGAAAGCTGAACAGGCAGCTGCTAAAGCTAAGAGGGCTAGAGAGGTGCTTGAGAGAATGTATGCTTTGCGTGGTGTTGTTCCGAGTTCTACTTCTACTTCTTCCATTCCTGCTAAAGATGTCTCTGATGAATCTGAGAAGGTACCATCTTCTATTTCTATAGGGATTTATATACCAGGTAGGAGGAAGAAAAGGATGTCTAAAAGGAGACATGTTACTCTAAGGAGATCTGTGAGATCAGATGGGACATACACTTCTAGGATTCATAAATCACTCAGGGATAGTTCTTTGGATTTAAAAGTTGCTGATTCAACTTTCATTAAAGAAGGATCTGCTGATGCTTTTCGTGAAGGGTCTCATGGTGTGTTGACTACTTGGACTTTGACTGATGGAGAGCTGAACACCATCTTTATGTTGGATAATACTTCTATGCAGTTTAACTTCTTGAAGGATTTACTTCATATGGTGGATAGGCAAGATTTGAATACTCTCTATGGTCTTGTCACTCAGCATTATGCTAATCATTCACCACAGGGTTCTGGTCTATATTTGTTGGGTGACCTTCAAGTTCTGTTTGATTCTCAATCTCCAGATGGTAAAGGGTATTCTATTTGGAAGAATTCACATAAGTGGAAGGTTGAGACTTGGAGATTTTATCCTATGCCATGTGTGCATGTGGTGGAGACACAGAATGGGATGACTGTTTGTATGTTCTCTGATAATATTTATCCTTTTTCTGTGAACTTGATGAGAAGTATGCTTAGAAAGAAGTTAGAAGTTCCTCCTGATCCAGTGGGGAATGATATGGTACATGCTGAACAATTGATTGGATTGATTAAGACTCAACTTCAGCAACATCAAGCATCTTCTTGATTCTGGTATCTTGTTGTATTTTGTATTATTTGTTTTCTTTCTTTGTTTGTTTCATTCTTAGTTAAAAAGGAAAAAAAAAAAAAAAAAAAAAAAGCCTATGTATATTCTTTGTCTGTCTAACTTTTCTTGCAGATTTGTTGTACATTTCTATGTTCATGGTTATTAACTCACCAGATGTGCCTTGTGTATGTCAAAGAGTTGGCTAGTCCAAAGGGTACAGCTTTGGTAAAGACACATCAAATCTGTTGATAGCTGTAATGGTTTGCTCAAAATCATAGGGTATTCAACTCACCCATGCTTCTTGAGGGTTGTATGGTCATCATTCACCATGGTTTATTCCTCTTTTGGAATCCAAGAATTGACTAGCCCACAAGTATATGGCTTGTGGTAAAGGCAGTGGAATACCATATTTGGTACTCAATTCACCAAGGGGATTCTTTCTACCTAAGAATTGACTAGTCCTGAGCAAACGGCTCTAGGTAAAGACATTTCAAATCCGTTTATAGTTGCTGATTTGCTAATAATCGATGGTTATCAGTGTACCACATTTTTGAACTCAAACATATGGCTACTCCAGTGTGATGGCTATTGGTAAGAGACATCAAATCCATTATTTTCAATGATTCACCTCTCACAGGAGTTAATACACCTGGATGTGATGAGAATAGTATGAAACTAATATGTTTTGATGTACATTTTTTCATTTGTTGCTGCAAAGATCTGGCGTTTTAAAGTTTATCATCATAGAGATGTTCTTGTTTTGGCTCTTTGCTGCTGCGATTTCGAGTACAATCCTCTGTGTTATGATGTCGGATCTATCAAGACCTGGAACTTAACCTAGTCAAATTCCAGTTTAGGGGAGGATTGTTGGGAATTATGCAAAATAGGAATTCTGCTGAAAAATAATGCTGAAGAATCTGCTGAAGTATATGGATTCTTGAAGAAGAGTTTTCTGCTGAAGTATTATAAACGTGTAGTTTGTTTCTGCGGAGATAGATATTCCGCGTATTCTTTAGTTAGTTAGGATATGCATGAGCTTTATTAGGAAGTTATAATATATATCTTATTTAGTTTTATTTGTTTATGTTCTTGGGAAACGGTTTAGGGTTCCTTGTCTATAAAAGGAATACAATAGTATGAGTTATGTACGAGTTGAAAAACAAAGTTTTATATTATTAAAGATCCATAGAGGATCAAAGAGTTCTTAGTTATTTGTGTTTGTTCTTGTGTTTAATTTCCGCTTAAATACAAGTTATAGAGACTGTCTTTTAGTGTGCTTGTGATTACATAAGTATAACTAACGATCTACGAGTGCTCATAAGATCTATCAAGGTCTTAGTTTCAACAAGATTCCGTGCTCAACAGAAATCTTGAAATCCTAAGGAGTATCCTGAACCGCGTTCCTTGGGACAACCACCTAATCATTCTCTAGTCCTTCGAGAAACTGTTATCCTTTCGCTCCTCTTAACCGATCATTAAGCTACGTCATAGACGAAACCTGGAAGTAGATCCCGTGCCTTTACCTGAGTGGTTGTTGGTAGTCCTACCCAACCTATTCACCTCCCGCTAATCCATGAAAGATGGACGACCATGCTCTTCTCTCCTCCTATGGTTATAGCAGTACTAGAGAATCCCTCTATCTTCTTTTAAGAAGGTGAGAGAGTACTCATTCCTCTCCCTCTGATAGAGTGGCTTTGCTCCGATGAGCTAGTCCTCACTCCTAAGCTTTAGCTCCTTACCTTCTTTCCACTATGGAACTCCAATTGAAAAGGGGAATCCCCCTTGATCCGTTCTCTCTATCTGAGATTCATTATGTTAGAACACATTTGATTCTTCTTTCTTAACCTTCAACTCCCTCCGATCCTCTTTAAGGAGGAAGTGCGATCGAAACCTTAGTTAGCAAATAGATTTCTTTATACATAAGGAAGATCGTGTACATCAAGAAGTATTGATTCTATCCTTTTCAGATCACGGAAATTGCCACACACCCACGTTTAGTCTATCACTTCCTATAGCCGGAGAAACAGTCTGAATATGCTTACAGTGGCGTCATCTCCAGACTGATGGCCGAAGTAAAGAAACCATTCGAACATTAGTAGAACACATCATGCCTATCGAGTTTGGCAACGGTTGGGATAGACACCTTCCGTTGGCCAAATTCTCTTATAAACATCTATCGAGTTCGAAATGGTTGGGATAGACACCTTCCGTTGGCCAAATTCTCCTATAGCCTTGCCTAACACCTTAGTACCTCAAAGGTACCATAAGAGACCTTGTATAGTCATAAGTGTTGATTCCGATTGTTGATTAAAAATGGAAACACCCAACATACAAACCCCGAACCTTTCCGAGAAGCTGCCAAGGAGACCGTCCAAGGCGATGGTCATGCAAGCTTCTCGCGAACCATTAGGAGACAAAGATAACGTAAACCTCTTGACTTCCCGATATGACCAGGGTAAGCTTAGAGATTCACCATGAGAATGTGCGTAGCATTTAGTAATGTGAAAGCTTACTCCTCGCTATATTGGTCTTTTCGAAATCCTTTTTGGATTAGACCATAGCTCGGAGCCTTGAGCTACGTCCGAAAGACTCAGTGTACCCCCCGACATTTCGTGCGTAATAGGAAGAAATGACTCGCCGATGAGGCAGTTGTTATCCTTCTGGGAAATCCAAACCTTTGAACATTTAAACTTTGTTGACCTATCGAAATCGTAGACCATGAAGTTAGATGACTTAGTAAAGTTGCCTCTATCTTCGAAGTTCGTAGAAACTCGCTGTAAGATCCTGAATTCACACAGGGAACGTGAAGATAAATCCTCGTGTTTATGCACTCACCTCTTCTAGACCTTAGCGCGTAACTTGAACTGAATCGCGAGGATGAGATTCCTTTTAAGGAGGTGAGGCTGTGACAACTCGTAATTACCTCGACGCGTCGTAAATGGAAAAAGGGCAAATAGAGTGATCGTTCTCTCTTATGTGAGATACGAGTCGTATTTATAGTTTTTTTTTGAAATAATATTATAAGAACATTGGCGTAATTCCTGAGTCGTGAATCCTTCATTTTCTAGTCCAAACGAGTCCCGAACCTAATATGACAAAAGATTTAGAAAGTTACATACTAGTCCTTGGTAAATTACGTGGTCGCAGGTCGCCCCCTTGTGTTTTCTAGTATACAACTTTGGTCCCTCGTGGTGGTATAAATACCCCACACCTCTCACTTTATCTCATTTTCCCACCTCTCTTTCTCTCTCTATAAACACACATACACAACTCTCTCCTACATCTCTCAATCCAGCCACCACCCTCCTAGGGTTCTTGCGTCGTCGCCGGATTCTGGCCAACTTCAACCACACTTCCTTTTATTAAACCACCGTCTCAAATGATAGATCGGAGTCTTGTGGTTCTATCTATGTAACACACGCACCCCTAGACTCACACACGCGCCCTAGATCTTGAATTAAGCTTTGATTTCTAGGGTTTCGTGGTTAAACGTGTGAAAACTAGAGGGGGGGTTGAATGGTTTTGTCGATTTTAACTTAGTTTCAAAAACTTTAGATTCGATGTTATGTGAAATCGTATGGATGGAGAGAAAGTATAGATCTATAAGTAATGCAAGTAAAGAAAACAGTAATAAGGATAGAAATGACACAACCGATTTATAGTGGTTCGGCTACAAGGACACCTTCCTTGCCCTACTCCACTCACCTACTCGAGAGTTCAAGTATTATGTCAAAAACTCCTTCAACTCGGCGGAGACTTCACACGTCGCTTACACTTTTTCCGGTACAAAGCTAAATACCGAGTCCTTAACACAGAGGACCAAACCAACACTACTATAACACAACAAATATGTGAAATATGAAATACAAGAACTTTGCTACAGAAATCTTGTGGATGAACAAATCAATCAAGGACCCCTTGCTTGGATGACTTGTAGAAGCTCGTAATCTCACCTTAGAGAAGGACCTATATGAGAATCACAAAAAAAGAAAGAAGAACTACTATCTAGATCAAGAGATCTGAGATTAGAAGAATGAAAGAATATATGAGAGAGTTTGTAAGAAGAGGGGTAAGTTTCAAAGAGGAAATGGCTCTTTATTTATAGGAAAAAACTTGCTACTGTCGCACGGATCCCACGGATCCCTTGCATGAGGGATCCGACCAGTGTAAACTGAGGGATCTGTGAGACGCTCCTCATTATCCATGGGTTATGGGTTATGGGTCATGGGTCCTAGACTTTGGACCATGGGTATCCAAATAGATACAATGTATTTAGAAGATGCAATGCATCTAGTCAATGGGTTATGGGTTAGCTCCATGGGTTATGGATATGTTCCATGGGTATGGGTCATGGGTTAAGGTTTTTACCCATCCTAATAAACTATTACAATAAGTGAATCATTACAACAATTAATGTTAAATGATTATATATATAAAGGCTTTACAAAAATAACATGTATCATTATCATTTTACTTATGATAACTTTATATTTGTTATCAACAAAACACAAAGAGATCGCTAAATATTAATAAACATTTAAACGATTTATTTGTATTAACAAAACGATTACAAAAGAGGTTCTAGCTTGGTTAGGTACGAGTCGTACTCGTACAAGACACCAAAAACGACCTCCCCTCGTCTCTCTTTCTCTCACGGTAACGCAACCATTTCCTTATATATTATATATATATATATTATATATAATATATATATATAATATATATATATATATAATATATATATATATGTATGTATGTATATATCTATTTTTCCATTTTGACAAATCGTTTATATTATCTATGTTGGGTTTTCATGGATACAAAGTTGTTAGAAACAAGTAAAAACGATTTTGAAAACATACAAAAGTTAGTGTGTTATCGTCTGGGAGAAACGGTACACTAGGCGTTTGTGTGTCTCGAATTGGACTTAGGCTTGTTAGTGTGAAACGAGGGTAGATACGGTTAATCTCAGATTTGTTATTATTGTCATGATTTTGACTGATTCCTCCGGTTACTTAGTCTTAATCGGATGGTAATGATAGAGTACTAAAAAGGGTTGGTGTGATTCATGTTTCTGTTTTGACTTTCGAGTTGACTCAATGAGTCGGATGGACTCACTGAGTCAGAACAGTGGACTCAGTCACAGAGTTGAGTTGATGCCACGCGTCAGGCATGGATGTCGGGCAGAACCGTTGGATCTCATGAACGTTGTATCATTGGGTTGACTGGTTCGGTCAAAGACCCACGTTGGTATTTATTTAGGAATAGTTGGGTCATGTTAAGGTGTGTTTGATTTGGTAAATATTGTTGTCGGTCGGGTTTTACCCGAATGATTCACTTAGTGATTGTTTAGTATAAGGTATAGTTGGTTATATAGTATGCGTAAAATTTGGTTATGGGTTAATACATTTAGACTCAATAATTATTATAAGTCGTAAAACGTGATAACAAAGAATATTGAAACAAGCTATGTGGAAACAGGTAAGACATTGGACAATTTGAAATACGTAACGAGTTAGTTATATCGATTACTAAAGAAATGGTAAATAATATAGGTCGACGGATAAACTTTTAAAATATATACTTGACAACCCAAATATGTAACGAATTAACTATATAACGATAACGGGATAACTTGTAACTCTTAACGGACAAATGATATAACGATATCGGAATAACATTATCGGGATATACGATATTGAACGTGAGTTAACAACGAAAGTACTTATAAAAGTGGGTGATAAACATTAAGAACTAACTACGTGATTAATAATTAGTATCGGATATTACGTATACGTTATAAGGTTTAATACTGTTTGTAAACATGGAATAACATTGATACATTAGTTATATTGGTTATAAGTAGTATCATATTAAACGTTTTGGACTAACCGAATGCAATTTATTAGACTTGGCGTGAGTTTAATGTATTTGACTCGTGATGAGCTTAGATGTTCATTTGTCACCTATTAACTAATAATAAGCTATTAATCTATATATTGTCGACGAACACGGTTTTATTTATTATAAACCTTTATCAACTACTTTAATAACTTGTGTTTTATAATAACAAGTTAACTTTTAGAAACTTGTTGGGAATGTTATTTTGAGAAGACGGGTGATAAAGACGTAATGTTTGTGGAACATTGAATAACGAACCCGTCTTATAAAATACTATTACCTTATATAGCGTACTTTATTATAAACTTGTATAATTACGAGTAACGATCGTGAAACCTTTGATAATCAAACGATAAATAGAAACTTATCTTTTATTATAAACATGTACGTTTGGGGATTATTGGGTAAATTGCCGAAACTTATCAATTAACCTATGTATGTTGCATAAATAGTTTGTTTTTCCTAGTCTCTGACTAGCTTGATATTGTCATATTTCTTGACTTTGTCGATGTCTTTTCCTTTTTGGTGTGCGTTCTAGTTAGTATGTCTCGACTGTGTCGACGTCTTATCCTCTTTCGCGTGAGTTGTACGTCGTGTATATGTTTCTTACCACCAGACGAAACGTTAAAACTAAACTTTCGAGATATTGATAATGGACTTTTGAAAGTAATAACACGAGTGATCCACGAAAACTACTACACATTACTTTGTATCGACTTCTTTATCGTATGAGCCATATTTTAAGATAATCGTATACGCATTAGGTTGCGTCGTTTCTATTCTATCGCGTACTGTCGTATCTTCTCTGGATGCCGTGGAGATTAGCTTTAGATGCCAGTCGTGTCAATAGTGAATAGTGCATTACTATGGCTAAGGTGAGTTTCATAGCCCCTCTTTTCAAAGGTTTTCATACTACTTTGTAGAATACATGTTGCTTTTAACCAACTATAATTAGATATGTGAACATTATGTGAGAATGACTGTTGTTTAGAATATTTGATTTATGGATTGTGATCTTATGTGTGAGTACAAACTATTTCTTGCCACTACTCTTTTGAATTGCTAATGTGTTGACTAGGAAAGGTTAGACATGCGATATTTGTTGACTTAGACTATCCTATGTTATAATGCGATGTCTAGCTAAGAATTGTTCGACCTAGACCAGGGTAGCATGTGTTATAGGTCTTGCTACGACTGTACTGGCTAGAGTCGCTTGGGGCCCTGCTGAGATCTCGATTTTGTTGTGGATTATTGATTGGATTGATTATTGATTGGATTGATTGTTGATTGGAATATCTATTATATATCTACCTAGTCGCCATAGCAATTAAACTCTATCATGTCCACTACTACATTTTGTAACTAAACTCTATGAACTCACCAGCGTAAGCTGACCTTTTTAGCATGTGTTCTCAGGTTTAAGGCGATAGCTCACTATTGGAAGACGTTTGGCAAGGGGCATGGTCATAGGCGACTATGATGAATAAACAGGATCGCTTTAAATTATCTTTTGGGCCTATTTCTGCACTACTTTCATTAACATAAACTTAATGTTTTCAAATAATGAATCTTCTTCTAAATGAATGGAATAAAAACCATTCTTTGTACCTTATGTTGTGATACCATGATAGTAGCACCCAAAGTTCGTATGCTTCGCTGATCCTATTTTCGGTGGTTACATTTTGTCTCATGGCCAGGACTCAACGAGTTTGTTCACCACTCCCTGACTATAGTAGTTCATCTCTAGATGATGAGTCATTACACCTAGAGTATAACAAACTTTGCAAAATTAGTCTCAAGGTAATAAACAAAACAAAAATTTTGAAAGTAAAATGAACTTTTATAAAAGAAGTTTTTTGAACTAAAAGAAAAATTTAAGATACCAGAAAAAGAAAAGGAAGTAAGTGATGAATGCAAACTTTGTGTAGAACATCAAACATTGGTTGATCACCTTGATTCTAAAATTGCTAGACTAAGCACAAATTACCTTGATACAATACTTAATAGTGTTAAAAAAGGGTAATAACCAAAAGGGTCTAGGTATTCAGGAACATATTGCATCAACTAGCAAAGTTAAGGAAACACAATTTGTTAAATCAACTGAAAAAGCAACTACTGATGTGTCGGATCCGACGGATCCTTTAAAAGGGATCCGGCTAGTGCAAATTAAGGATTCGGCATATGCATCTAAATCTAAAATAAGCAACCGTCTCTTCTAGAACCGAATTGTTGTCGTTAAAAAGAAAACACTACCCCATGCTACCTGGTAGGAATGTTAAACAC
>OU343220.1:80100271-80197543 GCA_910596185.1 Chrysanthemum makinoi
TTTTAGTTTTCACATTTTCTAAAATACTTCGCATCACTTGTGTTAAAAGGATTGTTTGAAGACATTTGTTCAATGTTAGAAAGAGATTCGAGACAACAACCCGTTTTGAAACCGTGTTGACACTTTGTTTGAAACACTTGGTGTGATGGAAAACGTTGATTGTTCTTTATGAGAAACAAAGGAAATACCATTAATTTTGTTCCATTTTTTATAATCAATTGGTTTGATTCCTGATGTTTCGATTCATTTTTGATCTACTCTTCTCAAATAGTTCCAACGTTTCAAGAGAATCATGTACAATTATGGGTTCATGCAAAGGTGTTCCATTGTTCAACACATTCCGCTTTTTCTCAAGCTTTCTTGAGGAAACAAGGAGGTGAGTTACCAAGAGCCATTTTATGCACATATGATGAAATTGGATTTACTTGATTGGAAAGCATCTTGTTTGTTTTGGCAGAATGACCCGTTGTAAGAAGCAAATTATCCAATTTTTTGATAGTTTCATTTTTATCAAGAATTTCATCAAGAAGAGAATCTTCTCGCTTTGAAAAATCAGCAATCAACTGTTTCTTTCTTTTCAAGATCAGAATAGTGCTTTTGTTTAGAAAGTTGGTCATTTAGTGCAGAAATTTCCTTGTTTAAAGATTTTATTTTCAAGTTCAAATTCACATCAAGTGTGTCATACTTGAGTTGCAATTGTTTTTCTCTTAAAAGTAATCTCGATAACCAATTTCTAATTCGATAGTTTGTTTGTATGAAATTCAAAGGCTCAAGGTTTCTTTGTAACTCTCAAGCCGTCAATTTAGCATTCGGCCTTAACTGACATTGGCCGTTCTAACTTTCTCAATTTCAATGCCATAGTTATTGATTAATGATTCAGTAAGCACGTTTCCTCATCAGCCTCAATATTTTGTGCCACACAGCCTCCACTAGGATCCACATCCGAGTTTCTGAGTTAGTATTGCTACAACTCGGATTGTCCGGTATGTATCATAAGTAGGTGCAAGGCCACATATGTCGTTCGTCATGAGTAAACACATCACATATGACATTGTTATAGCATGGATCAATGATTGGTACCTCCGGATACCGCGTAAGGCCATAAAAGGTGATGCGCCGTAGTCGTCGCATTTAGTCTCCTAAGATTTGCCATGAAGATGTAGTTCGCATTGATTTCCTCGAGGTCTTCCAAATCATCAACAATAGCGAAAAAATCATTTTCCTCAAGACTCAATCTGATCCTCGCTTCTTGCTTATGCTAAATGATAGCTTTTCTCAGAGAAATTCAGCGTTCTTCTTGTGTGGCTTAGTGGGACAGTTTCGTGCCATGTGACTCCTTGACAGCTTATAACACTTAACCCGATTCCCGATTCACATTTCCATAATTCCCAACAACTAGAGCTGCAACCTTCCCATTCTGATTAGCCACTTGAATAGGTCCTAACAGATATGATGGCTGTTCAATTTTGAAGAGAGGTGAGCAGAACTACGGTGGATGAAGCAGAACTGCTGAAAAAGGTTCAGGACATTAGGGCTCGTGTAGCGCGAGAGTGAATATGTGATTGAGAGTTGGAACTCTTGTATCAGTTTGATTCTTCGTGCAAAGTATCTCGAGCTCAAGAAGTTGCACACCAAGATTTAAGCGAAGCTGCAGAGCTCTTGGACAATGCGACGAAGAAGCAAAAGCGAGCACAAGAGCTTTTGTCATTTATCGAGAAGTTGAAGGGATGGTGTATCTTACATCCTTAGTGGGCTAGCTCCATAAGGTGGAAGTACTTACGCAGCAGTAACTGCAACCTGTTATAATAACTTAACTGTTAATGTATGAGCAACAAAGTTAAATCTTAAAACTTTTAAAACTATGCCATCTGAGCTTGCAGCTTAAATGTAAAGCGCAGATGAATGCAAAGCAAAATACCAAACATAATATATAGTATACTCATAGTTTATCTCTGCATAACGCTATGGGATAAACTTACCAGCTACCTATACCCGTTCTTTTCTAAGTTTGCTATAGGCACCCGGCATCATGTACAGTTCAGCATGTCCTAGTTTAAAAAATAGTATGAGAGACTCGTTTTTCGACGCTATAGGGCTGTGCAAAAAACAAAAGACATTAACGGACTTTACATTGGTGGACACCGGGTGCTGCAGACTGATGGTGGACACTTCTGTAGGTGATCGTGCCAGAGGTGTACCTTTACCCTGCACTTATATGTACCAGTTAAGATGGTCTTTCACATTTGCCTTATCATGTTCATAAAAGCGTCAAAGCAAAAAAAAAACATGAGAAAAACATGTAGAAAAACACAACTGTTTTGAAAATCATTGTAAATTCAGGTAGGAAGAATTACTCATTGCCGCAGAGAGTCCACTGATACGATCACCTTTGGCTGAATCTATGTGAGTCATTGTAAACTGCACGTGCCGGTTGTCAACAACACGCAGAAAAAACCGCCCGATATTAGCATTCATATGTTTGCACGGTAAACATCACAATAGGTATAAGCATAGAGCCAACCTTTTCGAATAACCAGATATGCAGCGTAGGGTAACTAACTTAGTTGCCATCTATTTTTGCCATATTTTTCCCAAGATGGCATGAAGACGTGGTATCATATATAACCTCCTGTCCCAAAGAAAAAAATAATAAAAAAATAAAAATTTACAGATGAAGATGTGCTTTGGTAATTTGAAAGTTTTATGTAAAAAACAGCCACCAAATTTTACAAACTGAATTTGAAAAGAGAAGAGCAACAGTAACTTTCCATTGTCGCATCACTGATCGGTCGTCCAATAATGGCTTTTCTACCAGACCTATGCGGCAGAGGCTGGAAAACCTGCAACAATACACACGATGGGTGTTTGAGGAAGTGTGACAGTAATAAGAAACCCAAAAATTAGGATGCACAATGATACATTAAAAAACATTGTAATGGTTATAGTGAAGTGCTAGGACATACCTCAATTGTGAAAAAATGAATGTTCAGTTACACGCCACTTGATTTATTATGTCTTTTAAAAAATGTGTACTGACATGCCATGAGTTGAAAGCGAGGACGTTTATTATGCCTTTTAATATCTATATACGTCCGCACTGCAAATTTATCATGCATCGAGACTCAAGATGGCCGCAACCACAATTTAGATTAGGGTGCCTTGCCAAAACATGGGACTCTATGAAGGCCACGAAACACATAAATGCAGGAAACTATCATCATCTGTGTTCTAACTTTAGAATACACGCATAACCGTCACAACATGAAGGACATCCAACTGCATTCCAGCAACCATAAGGAACACCTACTTATTCTAACACCTAAAATATGTGTACAACTGCTGGCTGGCTTTACAGTTATACTGAAAGTTTGCCATATAAGAGTAGGAGGCTTGTATGCTATTGCATACTTGAGGCATGCAAAAAAAATACGCCGCTCTTTTTTAGCCCTTTCGAGTGGAAGGCCATCTTGTTAACTCACCCGTTCCATTCATCCCTACTCACATCCATCTGTTTCATCTTAGAAAGTATGATTACCAGCGTTATCACCTTACAATACACTCCCAGATGTCACAACATGAAGAACATTTGATCTAAAGATCGCCACTGGCCATGGTCGCAACCTAATGTGGATATGGGTGCCACGCCAACACACAGGGCGCTAAAGCACGCTAACGAACGGATCAACGTACAAACCCATCATAATAAGGCTATTAATCTCATGACACGCTACACGCCACTTTTATATCATATACTTTTACATTTGTTGGGTTCGCTTTTTCACCACGTGTGAGAATTTTCCGGACACACGCTCGGATGGGCTTAATATTAAAGCAAAGAGGATACACTCGCCATGGCCGCAACAATGACTGTCACCCCTGCCAAGATACGGGCATCTCACATTTACCGAATAAAGCCCATTCATCACGCCAAAAAAGGAATGCAATCACAACCATTCGCCATTGCACGAATGACAAAAACTGTAACCACTGAAACCAACATTCATGGGAGCGTCGATCCATGAATCTGCAAGAATGAAATGGAAGTTTAAGAAAATCATGTTTAACAAACGAGTGCAAAAGGGCGTGGCGAAACAAAGTGCGGAACATAATTTCCATTATGCTCATACCTTTAGATCCAACCGGTATATCTCCGAAAATTATTCGACAATATAATGATCCAAACATAAGTGGAGCCATGTATTGAAAACAACATGCGAACATCGTGAGCGGCATCAACAAATCGTCATGGTCGCAGCCGCAATGTGGATATGGGTGCCACGCGCAACACAGGGTTGCTAAAGCACACTAACGAACCAGATCAATGTACAAACACATCATTATTGCATCATTAATCGCCATGACACAGCACGTGTCACTTGTATATTAATACTTTTACATTTTTGGCTCGCTTTTTCATTACGTGTGAGAATTTTCTTTGGACACATGGCTCAGATTGGCAAATATTCAAGCAAAGAGGATACACCCGCCATGGCTGCAACAGCTGCCTGTCACCCTGCCAAGATACGGGCCATCTCACATTTACCGAATAAAGCCCAATTCATCACAGCCTAAAAAAAGGGCTGCAACCGTCAACCATTCAGCATTGCACGAATGACAAAAACCTGCAACCATGACAAAAACCCGTAGAATTCATCCCTGCTCACAGCGGCTCAGCTTTGTTTATCCAAATGGTGGCTGCACTAAAAAACAGCATGGCTGCAACCAAATGGTTACCCTGCCAAACCATGCTTTTCAGCAAAGCTAACCCACAGGAAAAAAACATGTTTACCGGCGAAGTTAAGTATGGCAAAAATGCGTGATTTGTTAGCAACGCTGCTTAAAACTAGTGCAACCTCGGTAAACCGACTCCGCAATATCAAGACCTGAAAGCATTGCAAACCCGCAAAATCTTTTTAGAACGTACAATATTTAATCAAAATCTAACCGGCAGAAAGTGGCTAACCATAAGGCATGACATCAAACCCGACCAACATAAAGAGGTTTTTTTAATTTTACGCTGACTAAATCAACACGAACTATCAAAGTAGGCCGTAATTGCATGATAAATAAACTGATACATAAAATTTATATTTAAAAAAAACCTTAAACCCTCGCTACAACAAAGCTAGTAAGAAAGCGAAGGGAAAACATCACAAGATCCAATGTTCCCAAAACAATAAAAGGTAAACACAACATAGCCTACAAAGCATGAAGAAGGGAGAAAGCAGGCAAAATAAGAAAAGGTAAAAACATGACTCGCCATATCAATCTTTGCTAATCTAAAAGACACAGCTTAGATTTTTTGATCATTAATAATCGACATACGTAACCCTTATCTAAGACATGCCAAGCAGAAACACCTAACCCTAACTAAACCTAAAATAACCCAGAACCGAAACTAAACACACAATACCATAACCACCATAAAGATGAAGTAAAATAAGCCCTAAACAAAGTAAACAAAATTTCAGACCTTTAATCGTTTGTCCAAAATTAGAAAATATGCAGCTAGAGTTTTCCATAATCAATAATTGAATTTGTTACGCCACCGTCGAACACCAAACCCTAGGTAAACCTAAAATAACCCAGAACCGAAACTAAACACACAATACCATAACCACCATAAAGATGAAGTAAAATAAGCCTTAAACAAAGTAAAAAACAATTCAGACCTTTAATTGTTTGCCCAAAATTAGAAAATATACAACTAGGGTTTTCCAAAATCAATAATTGAAATTGGTAACGTCACCGTCAGATTCACCAAACACACCAAATATATGGACCAAAAGAAAGCCACCGCTGTACCAAAGACCATGTGGCCAACGGAGATCCACAAAAAAGATAAAAATATTGTTTCCATGGTACAGATCACTGTACCCCTCTCACCAACCAGCATACGAACACGCAAAGGTGTTTAGGTTGATCAAGGCACGTGGGGGTTTTTCCCCGGAAAAATACCCAGTGGATCTAAGATGAAACGGACGAATGTGAGTAGAGATGAATAGAATGGGCAGGTTAACTAAATGGAGCCCCGCTAAAAAACACGAGCAAAAAGACCGCCCGTTTGTACACTGTAGTTATCAACTGTAGCAGTGTACTGTAGCTAAGAATCCCAACAAATGTAATATAGTATAATGCTACACCTTGTTTTGACACCCAGTTCGATCTGGCCGGGTTGACCGATTGAACCGGTTTTAGAAAAAAAATCATATTAAATCGGGTCATAAAAAAGTAAAAACGGTTGAACCAGTTAGACTCGCCGGGTTTTAAGTGACCTGGGTCACCCTGATTCTCAAAACCCGACCGAATTTTGTTTTTTTAATAGAAAACCGGGTTGACCCGGTGGTCGAACCAGTAACCCGGTGACTCGACAGGGTCGATTGAAAACCCGGTTTTTAAAACATTGGTTTTAGTTATAAGATATTTATATTTTTGGCGATCATGTATAAGGGGGGGGGTTTATAAGATATTTATATTTTTGGCGATCATGAGGTGTTCGGCTTTGTTTTATTCTAGCATAAGGGATTTGTAAACTTATATTTTCCAGCTTATGGGAGATATCTTTTTAGGAATCTTTCTAATATGGTCTACTTGAGGGCAAGTAGAGTTCAAGTGGAGGGATATTTGATAACATCAAATAGTCCTGAATATTAAGTGTCAATTTCCCCCGATAATGCTTGTAATTTATATAATTTATATGGATTTATGCTTGTATTCCATTGTTTTCCACTTTCAGGTAAATTACAAGCATTGGAGCTAAAGAGACGCGGAATTGGAGAAATATCTAAAGATTTATCACAGTATGCTACTTTGAAGAAGTTACGGCGTAACTCGTCTCTCACATTATGCCGTAACTATTGCGTGACTTAGAAAACCAACTTATCAGATGGTTACGGCGTAACTCTTACCAAAGGTTACGACGTAACTATATTAGGTCAAATGAGGTTTCACGCCGCTGATACTTACCCCGTAACTATTGCATCTACTACGACGTAACTGAGTTTATTGAAGATGTGGAAAACTAGAAGGGGGGGTTGAATAGTTTTACCAATTTAAGACTTCCTTTTAAATATTTAGATCGACGTATGTCAATCTATTTGGTTGTTTATGTTGGACGTTGATAGATAGATATATAAACGTGTAATGAAAGATAAAGAGTAAGAAGCACATCACCACGACACAAGTATTTATAGTGGTTCAGCTACAAGGACACCTTCCTTGCCCTACTCCACTCCCTGAGTCACCTACTCGAGAGTTCGTAAACACTACACCAATCTCCTTATGGCGGAGAAGCCTTCACAACGTCGCCTACCCTTTTTCCGGTGCTAGGCTAACCACCGGTTTCTTTAACTCCAAGGTGAACCACACCTACACAACGTCGCCTACCCTTTATAAGGTACTAGGCTAAGTACCTAGTTCTTTCACTCCAAGGTGAACTACACCTTCACAATGTCGCCTAACCTTTATTAGGTACTAGGCTAAGCACCTAGTTCCATTGTAATGGAGGAACTACTACCACACTACACCAACGACTAATCCCAAAGGAGATCTACTCCTTTACAACATCATCAAGGATATCAATATCCTTGGATCTAATACTAGTCTATCTTGTACATCGAAACACACCATATCGAATGTACATCTAAGGCACCTTTCACTAATGCCTTTGACTAGATCTACAAGACACCTTTCACTAATGTCTTGTGTCTTCACTTCTAAGCACCTTTCACTAATGCTTCTAGTCTTGACTTCTAAGCACCTTTCACTAATGCTTCTTGTCTTGACTTCTAAGCACCTACCACAAGTGCTTATGCTATAGACGATAGATACCCTTCACTAATATCTTTGTCTTGACACTTGAGACATCTTTCACTAATGTCTTCATCACTACACTTCTTTGAAGAAAGAAAGGAATCATCAACAAGAAGACTTCAGTAGCCTTGATGATGAGGAAGCATGGCAACTCATGGACTTGAGCTTGCTCGACTTCAAAGGTGGTGATCTTGCCTTTAAGAGGAACCTAAAAGATCACACAAAAACAAAACTACAAACATAGATCTTTTGGATCTGAGTTTAGTGAGTTTTTAACTCAGGGAGAAAGTGTGTTAGAAAGGGGTGAGGAATAATGAAGAAATGGCTCACTATTTATAGAGGAAAAATCCTACTGTTCCCCGGATCCCACGGATCCCTACCACAAGGGATCCGGCTAGCACAAAGCTAGGGATCCGTGGAACGCTCCTCTTTGCCCATGGGTATTTTGGTTATGGGTCTTGGGTCATGGGTTGAACCATGGATCTTTGGCTAGATACAATGTATCTTTGAGTGAAATGCACTTGGTCACTTGGGTATGGGTTGATCCATGGGTTATGGATATTATCCATGTGTGATATAAGCATGATGTCATGCAATGGGTTATGGGTCAAGATCCATGGGTTATGGGCTTTGGGTTGTACCCAACTACATTCAATGTATTTGCCCAATGGGTTGTGATACTTAAGTTTCTACCCATTTATATTACCTGATATACTACATACTAGTTATGTGTATATTTTATCCAAATATGTAACCACTAGTTGTTGTACATATGTATTACTAAATCATAAAATCACTTATACTTGTTTTAGTGTTTTATGTGAAAATGTGAATATGTTAGAAACTATTAGTTCAAACCATTTACGTATTTTATTTGTTTCGTTAACATGATTTTACGTTTGTTATCGACAAAACATTAGAAGACCGTAAAATATAAATAAACGTTTTTACGGCTTATTTGTATTAACAATCTCCCCCTTTTTGTTGATGACAAAACATAAAATTATTTTAATGAAAAGCTAAAATTCGTAAAAGTTTGAATTTGTAGTTTTTACTTTCTTCTCCTCCTTTTTGTCGAAACAAAAAGTGTTTGAAGGAAAGCAACACATCGTTTTTAAGAAAAACATGTGAAAGAAATAAAAGTAAAAAGAAACAGAGAGCAAGTAACGGGAAAGGATCTCGTCTTTACTCCCCCTTGACGAGTCCATCCCTATGTTAGGGCGTCAAGAAAGTGATACTAATCTAGTTTGTTTGCAAGTAGTTTTGCAAAAGATTTTGTCTAAGTGACGAATTTGCTCCCCCTTGATGATTGCAATTATGCAAAGGGATGTCACGAAATGTAAACCTAGTATTGCAAGTAATTCGCAATGTATTGCTTTGACATAAAGCTCCCCCTAGCTTTAGGATGTCAAAGTCTTCATGTGTAAATTGAATAACTACAAAACAAAGGTTAGAAAGCAAGTATAATTCACAATTTCCTGCAAATGTGGTCCAAGTTAGTAGAAAATAGCTTTTTGTCTCACGGATCCCACGGTTCCCTCCTAGTAGGGATTCGTCTAGGCAATTATGAGGGATCCGTATTAGCTGATTAATTTCAGCAAAGATGATATAACAAGTAATGTTATCACAAAAATGAGATATGAATAAAAGGTAAACATATGCTCCGAAAAATAACAAGTAGCATGTCATTCCATTTAATAAAACTAGAGTTATGATATACATGACTCTAAAAACTAAGAAAATAAGAAAATACATGACTATGAATTTCTAAACCAACTATCGCTTGATGCTAGGACACCACTAAAAATCTTCTAGCTCAAGTTTTGTTTAGGTTTGATCTCGTCGAAACGTTCGAGGAGATGATAGAACATGAAACGTTGGTCTTCTCGTACTTCATGTATCAAACTTTCAACATGTTTACAATGATAACAATCTTTGTCATGGCTAGGTAGTGGTGGTGGAAGAAATGAAATGGCTTGATGCGAAGGATCAAGTGAAGCGGCTTGTGGAGCTTCAAATGATGGAGGGATTGGTGGAGGCGCATTTGAGAATGACTCAACCAAGAATGATGGTGGTGGTAGAGAAGAGTCAACTTCGATATGGTAGGGTGGTTGACTTTGATGATTTCTCATAATCCAAATGGGATTATATGATGGAAACGGTGAAAAGGAAGCCAGAGCAAGTGTTGACTCAACACCTTGATTTTGTACCATTATTCCTCCTAATCAGGAGAATGTTGTCGGCGGAAGCGGATGAGACGGCCTAGGAGGTAAATCCTCTAAATTGTAGAGGTGTGGTGATGATAGTGGAGATGTAAAGGAGATAGCTCTAGGAACCAATGGTGATGGTTTAGTGGAGATGATATTGTTTGGCCTAGGAGGTATGGTGGTGTTTGGCATAGGTAGTTTTGTGGGTACTATCCTTTTAGGAATTGGTTTGATTGGTTGAGGAAAGATCCTATCATTTGTTGGCTTGACCGGAGATGATTCGGTTGAAGAGATTTTGTGTATAACACGAGCCCTTTTCTTGGGTGGTTCTTTGGTGGATAAGTTACTACTTGGGGTTTTCCTCATGATGAGATGATTTCAAGAGGTTTGTAAGGGTTTCTAAAGTGCTGAAAGCTAGGATGAAGGTGATGACTATGGAAGTCCTAACAATGTGGTTTATAAAGCAAGAGATTTGGCAAGTGCATTTAAGCCTTAAGCCACTAAGATTAATTGGAATGTGACGATTAACATGCACAAGAGTCAACTTCAGAGTTTGTACTGATCTAGGAACTCATTTAAGATGAGATGGAGTGTTTGAGTTAGAAACATGAGTTGAAATGATTGTTTTAGCAAGGTTTGACATAAACTGTCATACGGATCCCACGGTTCCCTCTAATGAGGGATCCGCCTAGGCTAATCCTAGGGATCCTTCTATCAGGGGCTAAGAAAGGATAGCAATGATGCTTGTAAGGTCTAATTCCTATTTCTTCTTGTGTGTTTCAGTTAATGTAAGTGTCTTAAATGAAGAGGTGTTTGGATACTTAAGAGTAATGAGTGTTGTAGCAAATGATTGCCTTTTATGGAAGAAATTGGAACCTTCATAAGTACTAATGAATGAACAAGGATAACACTAAATATTTTGAGGATGTAAAATGGAGCTAAATGATCCTAGTGATCAGATAGTGACTTAGGATAATTTCTTGGAGAAGATCCTAAAGGTTTAAGGTGGAAGAACTAGAATTTGATCAACTTTGACCAATTTTGAGGTAAGGATGATTATGACCAATTTTAGCCATATTTGAAAGATTTCCAAAGCTAGATGTGAGGAATCATGTGAGAGATGATGTGTGAGCTTGAGAGCGGAAGAGTAATAGTTTTAAGTGAAATGATAGATCTACAAACGTCTTGAGTGTGATCTAGGTGAGTTATGTATGATTAGAAAAGATCTACTTAACTTGATAAAGACTTAATTTGCCTTAAGGCACTATGTCTAGCTTAGTGTGAGGTGTTCTAAGGACATGTTTGAAATACAATGATTGCAATTGCATTTTCTGTTTGCCGGATCCCACGGTTCCCTAAGGGTAGGGATCCGTCTAGTACAACTTTTGGGATCCGTCTATCTGCTAAGCAGAACCTTTACAAAAGGTATGCAATGACTTTGACAATGCATCATATTTCAAGTTTAAGAGGTTCTAACACTAAGATATCTGTTGGGAATTATGCGTTTGAGTTGATAAGACAAAAAGAATGAAACAAGAGGGACTTAATATAACAAGAAGGAAACCTACAAAAAGATGGAAGGACTTGCTTGCAAAAGAAGTTTTATTTATTAGTCCTTTGTAGAGATTTGTAAACCCTAATCCTCTAGTATATAAAGAGGACATGGGGTGTAGGTTTATTTATGTCTTCCATAATGTAGACGTCGACTAAAGGTGTGTGTGTGTGTCCTAGGCGTAGCGTATAAACGCCTAGGTTTAGTTAGTTAGTGTTAGATCAAGTCTTTGATCTTTATTATAGTTAGTTAGTTAGTTTATGATAATAAAAAACCTTGTTCATAATGATGTTGATTCTATGTTTGAATATTCCGCTTTCATTATTATGTTCCTAGATATAATATTAGACATCGTCTAAGAGCTTACAATGATCTTCACATGTGGTATCAGAGCCTGGGGCTCGTGATATCTAGGATTACAAGGTTTGTTGTCGAAGAATATCAGTTGGTGAAAGTACTATAATTCGTTGTTCAAGGTTTTATTGTCACAGCTGAAGCTGATTCGTAAAAGGTTTAATGTCAACGAAGGTACGAATTATTTTTTGGGTATTGATATTAATATGACTTAAAGAATAACTGGTCTCACGTGAAATTGTGTGCTGGGACCCATGAGGTGTGCGTAAATTTGATGGGACAGGTCATACATTAAATTTTTATTTGTTATCATCACGTGAGGTTGGAGATATTTTAATCTAATTCGTTTAAGACACAATTTCAAGTCAAGCGCATTCTTATAGCTGGTCACGTGGTAATACTGGAAAGTTGTTATACTGGGACCCATGACCAAAATTAAAACGGATTGATAAAATCAATCACATGATGCTTTGTTCTGTTCGTTATGGAGTAGATAAGGAGGCGTACATTTGTATTTTTATAAAAGATGAGTATTATTGCTCAAGTGGGTTGGGATTCGGTGCTATGCAGTATATGGAGGTTATGGTGTTCTCAACTTTTGATTGGTCCAACGTCTAAGATATTCATATGTGATTGGTATTGTGGTCGGTGAGGTCACTTGTGGCTTTGGATTAAATTACGAGGTTACTACTGGTTAAATCTATGTTGGTCCCACGTTTAATATCTCAAGCGTTTTGGTTTATTGGTCAAAGTTCATACTGTTTGAGCATGTTGAGATTGTGTTTCGACAGTACTGTTAAATTTTAAAGTACTGTTGTTCAGAATTCGAAAGTACTGCAAATTTTTCAAAGTACTGTTACATTAAAAGTACTGCAGATTTTATTGAAAGTACTGATGATTGGATGAAAGTACTGCTCCTTCTCCAAAGTACTGCTCAAGGTACTGATTCTTTCTCATATGGTTTTCGATTTAAGGGGAAGTCGAGCGTGATAATGGTTATGGATTTTTGGATGACACACACACAGAATGGTTATTTGGTTCACACACACAGGATGAAATTTATGTTCTTAAAAGGATTCAAAAAGGCTTATATTTGATTCATTGAATAATTGATTACGAAGAGGATTATTTATCACTTATTTGAAGGTGAAGTGGAATTACTTGGTTTGTGTTCTTATCATCTAGCTTGTTGAATCTAGCAATGTGTGATTTTTCTTATGATGCTCTATGCACACATTGGCTATCACTTGAAGGAGTTACATTGTAGTGCTCAGTGTCTCATACTAGTTGAGGATTCTTGTCAAGGGATTGCGGTCTACTTATATTTGGTTTCGTATAAGTATGGAGTTCCGTGGATAGTATAAGATTTAAGACACAAGTTTGGGAAATTCTACTTCTTCATCAAATTCGTTATACTCGGTTTTCTTCACAAGTGATCATTACAAGGAGCTTACCGATTTGCAGAATTAAGAAGATGGTTAACATATGGGTTTTAGGGGAAGCTTATTGTTAAATGTTTAACCATCTACATCCATCACTCAAGGGGAAGTGTTTGATTTTTACTACTGTTGATCATTATTACTACTGCTAGTTGCAGTTTCTATTGTTTTGAATCCATTTTTCTTATGGTGCGTAATGGTGGGCGATTTTAAACATTGGAAGTCTTAGATTGGAAGTATGATATTGGTTCGTGGTGGTCAAGATCATTATTTGCATACGTTCCCTATTTGGATAATAACAAAAAGGGGAAGAGATGTTTGAGTGACATGGCATGGATTAAGGGGAAGACAAAGGAAGACATACTTGTTTCATTCATGGTGAGATCCCTGATCTCAATTTCTCTACTTCGTCTAGGGAAGTTCGTTCAAGAATGGTTTTGTCATTATCAACTAGGGGAAGATTGTTGGGAATTATACGTTTGAGTTGATAAGACAAAAAGAATGAAACAAGAGGGACTTAATATGACAAGAAGGAAACCTACAAAAAGATGGAAGGACTTGCTTGCAAAAGAAGTTTTATTTATTAGTCCTTTGTAGAGATTTGTAAACCCTAATACTCTAGTATATAAAGAGGACATGGGGTGTAGGTTTATTTATGTCTTCCATAATGTAGACGTCGACTAAAGGTGTGGGTGTGTCCTAGGCGTAGCGTATAAACGCATAGGTTTAGTTAGTTACTGTTAGATCAAGTGTTTGATCTTTATTATAGTTAGTTAGTTAGTTTATGATAATAAAAAACCTTGTTCATAATGATGTTGATTCTATGTTTGAATATTCCGATTTCATTATTATGTGTTCCTAGATATAATATTAGACCTCGTCTAAGAGCTAACAACGATCTTCACAATATCGAATGAGATCGAGCTCACAAATAACAAAGAGGTTTATCAAACTTAGCAAGCACTATTCAAGAAACTCAAAACATATTTACGATCTAGATTAGTAAATCGTTTGTATTAACAATGGCGTGCAAGGTATATGTCAAGAAAGAAAAAAGTAATTGATAGTATTCAAGACAATAGAGTTGTGAGGTGCTAGTTCAAGAAAATCCTATACTTCATCCGGAGTTGTTGTTTTGGTCAATGATAAGGTTTTAAAATGTACCTTTTTGAGGGGTTGTTTAAGCCCTTATTTGATCACTTTTGTATCCGTTATTACTTAATATCGTTCCTATTCACTTTTTAGGTCTCTTGAAGGCAAATTGCTGGAATGGCACTTATTTGGACGAAAAGGCGCGGATATACGAAGAAAATGGCCAAAGTCAAGAATCGAGACACTCAGGCTGCTGGAACTGAAGGGGACGGCGTCAGGAAATACAAAGGGACGGCGTCAGGTGTTATCTGTGACGCCGTCGCATCACTTTTGTGACGGCTCAGTAGCCAAATTGCTTATTTTCAAGTGACGGTGTCAGGCTCTAAAAGAGTAGGTCGTCGCAACTCAAACGGCCTAGATTTGATCCAGACGGCGTCAGAGATTGAAGAGGACGACGTCACAATCACAAGGTGACGCCGTCGCAAGACTAACGTGGCCAAGACGAAACCCTAATGACGGCGACCCGACGGCGTCACAATTCATAAAGTGACGCCGTCGCGATTGTAATCTTATATATAGAATCCGTATTTTTTAGTTTTGGGTGTGTAGTCTTTTGGAGTAAAAACCTAAACTGAACCAAGGCTGTCTTGTACAGTATTTTAGGGTTCCAAACCCTATCTTACATCAAGATAAGTGTTTTACTTCATTAATTCAATTATGTCTTCAATTATTTGTGTGTATGCTTGCATGTTCTCTATGTCCGGCTAATTTATTTGTGTGTGTGCTTAGGGAATATGAAACTTAATTATTGAATATTGATTGGTTGTATCTTATCTTAATTGTTAATGATCTAGTAATGCGATAGGCCATTCGTTGTGTAGTTAATGCTTGATTAATCTTTGTGAACCTTAGACTATAACACCTAGAGTAGTTGTAGGCTAAAACATCCGAAGAGTACCTTAGAGTTAGAGTTTATAATTCCTAGAGATTTTGTAGACGAGACCCTTTGGTAGTTTCAAAGAGTTAGGGATAAATGCATACCCTACGACTTTAGACACACAACGCGATTAAGAATAAGGACGTGACAATTCAACCATCAATAGGAGATAATTAAGGAGTAATAAAACCTAAGTAAACACATCTTTAAACCATCATACGAGCACACAATAATTAGACATAGACTACATACACCTTAGATTAGATAATTAGACAAGTAGAGTAATCGGTAGAAATACCAACCCCCAAATCCAAACCCTGAGATTCGTACCTTTCCATTTCCTAAAAAATATAAAAAGATAAAAAAATAATCTTCCTCAACCCCAACCTTAGCGTAGTAACTTCTCACTAGCATTCCTATTCCCCTAGAGAACGATATCAATAGCCGTGGCTTACCCTAATACTACACTACAACGATTAGGTTCACTGCCTAGGGTGTTATAAAACTTGCTCGAAGAAAAGGAAGTTCCTTTGACCCCGAACGACGCATGTAGCGTTATCAAGTTTTTGGCGCCGTTGCCGGGGAATAGAATAGCTAGTTAGGAGTCCACTTCACTTAGGTTTCTTTGCTTGATTCCTATCAAGTAAAATGTTTTCTCAATTTTTAGCTTCCTCGTAGTCTATCCCCCTTCTTCGTGACCGTTGTTCGTAACCCCATCACTTTTCATCATGAAAGGTGATAACGAACCACCATTCATCAACCTACCACCAAATGACCCGCCAAGAGGCCGTACTCTTGGTGAATACTCGAGACCAAGCCACCTAGGCTATAGGAACACCATTGAGCTTCCCGACCAAGCCCAAACTATGGCCCTACGATCCGACACCATCCGGTTGGTGCAAAACGAATGTGCATTCCATGGTCTTCGTTCCGAAGATCCTAATCAGCATCTTAAGGATTTCCTTAAAATTGTCGATTCCATCGACCTTGATGCTACTACTCGGGAGACCACGCGTCTGCGTCTCTTCCAATTTTCTCTACGGGACCAAGCTAGCAATTGGCTTGAGGGACTTCCCGCCGGCTCCATCTCAAGTTGGGATGTTCTCACCTCTCGCTTCCTTGCTCAATTTTTCCCACCGGGGAGAACCACTAAGCTTAGGAATGACATCTTGATGTTCCAACAACGTCAAGGTGAATCTCTCTACGAAGCATGGACCCGATTCAAGGACTTACTCCATAAAGTCCCTCATCATGGCATTGATCTTTGGCTCCAAGTTCAAATCTTCTATGATCATGTCAACTTCCCCACTAAGCGATCCATTGACCAAGCGGCCGGTGGAAAACTTAGTGATCTCACCGCGGAAGAATCATGAGGTATAATAGAGGACCTTGCTCTATATGACAACGAAAGTTGGAATGACCCCCGTGAGTTGCCCAAAACCGTTAAGGCAATCTCCTTGCCTCCCATTGACTCACAACCTTCCGACCGTAGGATGCTCGAACTTAAAGATCAAGTTAAATTCCTAATGAGCTCCTACGAAAATCCTAAGTCTTCACACCAAGTGAACAAAGTTTCTTCCTCATGTGAGCAATTTAGTGACCCTCACAACACTCATGCTTGCACAAGATTCCCCGAAAAAGCCTCCGTTGACTATGCATCCTCGCGTATTAATGGAACGGGAGGAAGAATCCCTACAACACCCGGACCTAGGACTTTCAATGACACCCGAGAAGCATGGAAGGGCAAACCCGACTTCTATTGGGGGCAAACCAAAGAATTCACATCCAATGATTTCTCTTGGCCCCCATCTCATGGCCCTACCCAACAAAACATAGAAAGGATGATACAAAACATAGTCGCATCCCAAGAAGCTCAAATTGCTAAGCTCTCGGATCATTTCAACCAACAACAAGCCGAGATGGATAGGAAGATAGATAACCTCTTGAAAGCCATGACCAATAGTGATAGGAAGGATAATTCTATCTCAACTCCCGAGCCTTCCGGTGTAGAGATTAAGGACCCAAGTAAGTTAGCTAAACACGTCAAATTCGTCAATACCATCACCTTAGTGAAACCTAATAGAAAAAATGATGAAGAGGACCATATATTTGAGGATAATGAAACAACCGCAACCTAATAGAACAAGTAAGTTAGCTAAACACGTCCAATTCGTACCTTTCCATTTCCTAAAAAATATAAAAAGATAAAAAAAATAATCTTCCTCAACCTCAACCTTAGCGTAGTAACTTCTCACTAGCATTCCTATTCCCCTAGAGAATGATATCAATACCCGTGGCTTACCCTAATACTACACTACAACGATTAGGTTCACTGCCTAGGGTGTTATAAAACTTGCTCGAAGAAAAGGAAGTTTCTTTGACCCCGAACGACGCGTGTAGCGTTATCAGTCAACGGAAGCAATGAGCTATGTATAGTCATTATGGATGGTGATTAGCATACAATGAACTTCATCCGTGAAGTCATGTAGCTCTTTTCGATCAAAGCAAGATAATCGCTTGATGAGGCAAGTGGTTGTGATTAACTAAAAGAAAACTTAATTTTACAACTTGTTTGATTAGTAATCCTAAGACAATGCAAAGTATTTCCATTGTAAACTTACTTTAGGAAAACATAGGAGTATAAATTTCTCAAGTGAGAGAATGAATATGAGACTATTACTAGCGGTTCTCAATTATGGCTAAACACGACCATTTTTACGGGCGATTCCACATACCCAACTTCTATCAAGGAAGCAATTCAACCGTTAGGTCAAATTGAGTTTCTAGTGCAATAAGTTCTCCAGTATTCATTCTCAAGTTAGGAAAATTTATATTCCTACAATGGCCTATCGAAGAGTAACAATGATGATACTTTGCTTCATTTTTATTAATATTATACTTGAAACAACTAAGGTGACGAAGGTGTAAAAAGAAATAATTACAAGTTGTCCATATGGTGAACAAAAAAAATGGTTGGATGAGCTAGTTCAACATATGTTGTTGGAAAGCTAGAGTTTGGACTTTCGGATATGAACAATTATATTTGCGTTGCAAAATAATTTACTTGAGTATATCGGATGTAATAATCAAGTTGTCAATCCTACTATGAAGCTTGGAGAGCAATCATGAAAAGGAAAACGGGATAGTACATCATCGACACAAGTGTAGGTTATGATCCGATGTACATTCTTGTTGTTTTTAGAAAACGATACAAGAAAATATGAAATCAAGAAATCATATAAGCACATAAAACATTTATGTTGCACACATGACAAACTCAATCAAAAATCAATTTAGTGTGTTATATGTTTTAAACATTTTTCAACTTATAAAACTAACATTTTCGACACAACTAGATGTTATCCCTAAACACTTCTTCAAGTAGCACATTGATTAGTAGAATATTACTAAATCAACAAGCAAGAGAATGAATAGCAAGGTAAGGAAACCACATATGTTATTCAATCAAACAAGCACAAAAGCTATTTGAGATAAGCAAATAATCAAGTAATGCAAGGAAGACAATTTATCATTTAGCATAGCATACGAAAGTTCTTTTCATCGCTTTGTGTTAAACATGTATACCAAGCTTGATTAGTTTCTTTTATAAATGTGATCAAAACCTTAATTTAAAAAGAGGACACATTGTTATTCAAAGATGAAAACATCCGTCTCCAATTAGATCAAAAGTTTGTGTAAAAGTTATGACCAAAAAATGACTTTCTATTATAAATCAATGATTCTGTAAATTTTTGTTTTGAATCAGTTTATAAAATCATTTTTAAATGAAAGTAGACTCAAATACCTTTAAAACTATAGGTGGCACGACTTCTAACGACTTACGGTTAATTAGTTATGAATTTTTGAAATTCAGACAAAACCTGTCTTCTGTACCACGAATCCTACGGATCCCTTGCTTGAGGGATCCGTCCAGTGTAAACTGAGGGATCCGCGGATCTGACACAAAATTACAAAAATGCATGTTTTGACCCGACGAAAAGGTTTAACCTTTGTAGACTTTTTAGTGAGGTTATATTACTCATTCAAATCTTTATTCAAGCTTGAATGAACACAAAACTTCAAAGAAAAAAAATAATCACTAAAACACTTTTCATATTATGCTTATTATAAGATATAAGCATATATTACCATTTTATCCACAAGCAATTTAGCACGTCTTTGACTAGTAATTGTAACTAAGAGAACATACCTTTGTTGTATTCCCTTTGTATGGTTTTAGAAACCATAGACACGAAATACTTCATGATCTTCTAAGATACCCAAATCCAAGTATGGAGAATACTTAACAAGAAAAATGTTAGAACATTCTATCATTGTCCAACAATAAACATTATAATGATTTTAAAACATGACTTAAAAAAATCCTTCTTTGTAGTTTTCAAACATACACGGATCGTATCAAGTTTTTAAAGTACAACATACTCTAAAAAACTTGGTAACGAAGCTCTGATGCCAATTGTGGAAAACTAGAAGGGGGGTTGAATAGTTTTACCAATTTAAAACTTCCTTTTCAATATTTAGATCGACTTATGTCAATCTATTTGGTTGTTTATTATGTCAATCTATTTGGACGTTGATAGATAGATATATAAACGTGTAATGAAAGATAAAGAGTAAGAAGCACATCACCACGACACAAGTATTTATAGTGGTTCGGCTACAAGGACACATTACTTGCCCTACTCCACTCCCTAAGTCACTTACTCGAGAGTTCGTAAACACTACACCAATCTCCTTATGGCGGAGAAGCCTTCACAACGTCGCCTACCCTTTTTCCGGTGCTAGGCTAACCACCGGGTTCTTTCACTCCAAGGTAAACCACACCTACACAACGTCGCCTACCCTTTATAAGGTACTAGGCTAAGTACTTAGTTCTTTCACTCCAAGGTGAACTACACCTTCACAACGTCGCCTACCCTTTATTAGGTACTAGGCTAAGCACCTAGTTCCATTGCAATGGAGGAACTACTACCACACTACACCAACGACTAATCCCAAAGGAGATCTACTCCTTTACAACATCATTAAGGATATCAATATCCTTGGATCTAATACTAGTCTATCTTGTACATCGAAACACACCATATCGAATGTACATCTAAGGCACCTTTCACTAATGACTTTGACTAGATCTACAAGACACCTTTCACTAATGTCTTGTGTCTTGACTTCTAAGCACCTTTCACTAATGCTTCTAGTATTGACTTCTAAGCACCTTTCACTAATGCTTCTTGTCTTGACTTCTAAGCACCTACCACAAGTGCTTATGCTATAGACGATAGATACCTTTCACTAATATCTTCGTCTTGACACTTGAGACATCTTTCACTAATGTCTTCATCACTACACTTCTTTGAAGAAAGAAAGGAATCATCAACAAGAAGACTTCAGTAGCCTTGATGATGAGGAAGCATGGCAACTCATGGACTTGAGCTTGCTCGACTTCAAAGGTGGCGATCTTGCCTTTAAGAGGAACCTAAAAGATCACACAAAAACAAAACTACAAACATAGATCTCTTGGATCTGAGGTTAGTGAGTTTTTAACTCAGGGAGAAAGTGTGTTAGAAAGGGGTGAGGAATAATGAAGAAATGGCTCACTATTTATAGAGGAAAAATCCTATTGTTCCCCGGATCCCTACCACAAGGGATCCGGCTAGCACAAAGCTAGGGATCCGTGGAACGCTCCTCTTTGCCCATGGGTATTTTGGTTATGGGTCATGGGTCATGGGTTGAACCATGGATCTTTGGCTAGATACAATGTATCTTTGAGTGCAATGCACTTGGTCACTTTGGGTATGGGTTGATCCATGGGTTATGGATATTATCCATGTGTGATATAAGCATGATGTCATGCAATGGGTTATGGGTCAAGATCCATGGGTTATGGGCTTTGGGTTGTACCCAACTACATTCAATGTATTTGCCCAATGGGTTGTGATACTTAAGTTTCTACCCATTTATATTACCCGATATACTACATACTAGTTATGTGTATATTTTATCCAAATATGTAAACACTAGTTGTTGTACATATGTATTACTAAATCATAAAATCACTTATACTTGTTTTAGTGTTTTATGTGAAAATGTGAATATGTTAGAAACTATTAGTTCAAACCATTTACGTATTTTATTTGTTTCGTTAACATGATTTTACGTTTGTTATCGACAAAACATTAGAAGACCGTAAAATATAAATAAACGTTTTTACGGCTTATTTGTATTAACAATCTCCCCCTTTTTGTTGATGACAAAACATAAAATTATTTTAATGAAAAGCTAAAATTCGTAAAAGTTTGAATTTGTAGTTTTTACTTTCTTCTCCCCCCTTTTTGTCGAAACAAAAAGTGTTTGAAGGAAAGCAACACATCGTTTTTAAGAAAAACATGTGAAAGAAATAAAAGTAAAAAGAAATAGAGAGCAAGTAACGGGAAAGGATCTCGTCTTTACTCCCCCTTGACGAGTCCATCCCAATGTAAGGGCGTCAAGAAAGTGATACTAATCTAGTTTGTTTGCAAGTAGTTTTGCAAAAGATTTTGTCTAAGTGACGAATGTGCTCCCCCTTGATGATTGCAATTATGCAAAGGGATGTCACGAAATGTAAACCTAGTATTGCAAGTAATTCGCAATGTATTGCTTTGACATAAAGCTCCCCCTAGCTTTAGGATGTCAAAGTCTTCATGTGTAAATTGAATAACTACAAAACAAAGGTTAGAAAGCAAGTATAATTCACAATTTCCTGCAAATGTGGTCCAAGTTAGTAGAAAATAGCTTTTTGTCTCACGGATCCCACGGTTCCCTCCTAGTAGGGATCCGTCTAGGCAATTCTGAGGGATCCGTATTAGCTGATAGGTTAGGGCGAATTGACCAAATGTTGTCCTCTCGACTTTGACCCCACCTGAAGTAATTGGAAGTAAGTAGACGTAGACATAACTAGCTAGGAGGATTAACTAGGTTAGCACCACTCTCCTCTATTGATTTCCCTTTACCATTTATTTGCTTTTATTTGCTTTATTCTGCTTTAGTAGTTTAATTAATTAAATCCCTATCAAAACCATTTTTAATCTGTGACACCTAGACTTAGTAATAATCCAACACACATAGCTCTTGGGACGACCTCGGCTTTACCGATTACTACACTACACACGACCGGGTACACTACCCGTTAGTGCACTAGGGTAGACCATAGGTATAACGAGACATTAATAATATTAAAACCTGGTCAGTAAAACCTGCATCAGTTTCTTACGAGCTCTCTGGAAGATAGAGATTGAAGAACTCGCATATTGGTGTGACCCAATCTTCGATGGCATAAGGTCGAAGTATCATCCATAGAAGTGAGACAAAATGTTTATCTTTTGGTTTGTTTTCGATTTTAATAACGTATACGATATGTTTTCTAATACCTCTTCCTATAGTAATACCATTTTTCGAGATTTCACTACCGGTTTCGCTAAAGAGAACGTTGCACTTTTTATCACATATTTGACCTATACTTAGTAGATTAAAGTTTAGGTTTTCTACGTGATACACTTCATTAATGGTTAGGGAATTATGAGAGATTGTACCTTTTTCGATGATTTTGCTTTTACTATTGTCGAACACCATATTTCCTCCGTTAAAGGATTCATATGTGGAGAACAACGCTTTGTTACCGATCATATGCCTTGTGCAGCCGCTATCCTTGATCCATTTGTCCGGATCCAAGTCTACCTTTTGGCACACCTAAGACAACAAACAACTCAAAAGTTTGGTCCCCATTTTTTCATGGGTCTGTGCGGCTTTCTTTATAGGGATCCTGCTGGCATGGTACTCCATTTCCAGCAAGTTTGTGAAGGTCCAACAATTTTCAAGGGGATGTTGTACGTACTGATTTGACAGTACTTAGAGTCCTCAGTACGACTTCGTTTGGCCCCATTGATGTTATACAATTCATTCATATGATGCATGTATGAAAATGGCGTAAAAGCATTCCAAGGTACGTAGTTTTGGAATGGAAAACCATTTTGTGAGTTGTGATTCCATCCCATATGGTTATTTTTAGGAAAAATATTATTTGACCTTTTTATCGACTTGTTTGATTTGGTAAACAACGGGGGTTTGTTTTTCGATAAACGTTGACCTTGTTTTAAAGAGGTGGTTGTTTAACATTCCTAACAGTAGCATTGGGTGTTTTCTTTTTATTAACGACAACAAATTCGGTTCTAGAAGAGACGGTTGCGTTATTTTTAGCTTTTACTGATGCATATGCCCGAATCCCTTAATTTGCACTAGCCGGATCCCTTTTCAAAGGATCCGTCGGATCCGACACATCAGTAGTTGCTTTTTCAGTTGATTTAACAAATTGTGTTTCCTTAACTTTGCTAGTTGATGCAATATGTTCCTGAATACCTAGACCCTTTTGGTTATTACCTGTTTTAACACTATTAAGTATCGTATCAAGGTAATTTGTGCTTAGTCTAGCAATTTTAGAATCAAGGTGATCAACCAATGTTTGATGTTCTACACAAAGTTTGCATTCATCACTTACTTCCTTTTCTTTTTCTGGTATCTTAAATTTTTCTTTTAGTTCAAAAACTTCTTTTTATAAAAGTTCATTTTTACTTTTCAAAATTTTGTGTTTGTTTATTACCTTGAGACTAATTTTGCAAAGTTTGTTATACTCTAGGTGTAATGACTCATCATCTAGAGATGAACTACTATAGTCAAGGGAGTCGGAACAAACCTCGTTGGAGTCCTTGGCCATGAGACAAATGTAACACCCCGAAAATAGGATCCAGCAGAAGCATACGAACCTTTGGGTGCTACTATCTTGGTATCACAACATAAGGTACAAAGAATGGTTTTTATTCCATTCATTTAGAAGAAGATTCATTATTTGAAAACATTAAGTTTATGTTAATGAAAGTAGTGCGGAAATAGGCCCAAAAGATAATTTAAAGCGATCCCGTTTATTCATCATAGTCGCCTATGACCATGCCCCTTGCCAAGCATCTTCCAATAGTGAGCTATCACCTTAAACCTGAGAACACATGCTAAAAAGGTCAGCTTACGCTGGTGAGTTCATAGAGTTTAGTTACAAAATGTAGTAGTGGACATGATAGAGTTTAATTGCTATGTGCGACTAAGGTAGATATATAATAGATATTCCAATCAACAATCAATCCAATCAATAATCAATCCAATCAATAATCCACAACATAATCGAGATCTCAGCAGGGCCCCAAGCAACTCTAGCCAGTACAGTCGTAGCAAGACCTAGAACACAAGCTACCCTGGTCTAGGTCGAACAATTCTTAGCTAGGCATCGCATTATAACATAGGATAGTCTAAGTCAACAAATATCGCATGTCTAACCTTTCCTAGTCAACACATTAGCAATTCAAAAGAGTAGTGGCAGGTCCAAGAAATAGTTTGTACTCACACATAAGATCACAATCCATAAATCAAATATTCTAAACAACAGTCATTCTCACATAATGTTCACATATCTAATTATAGTTGGTTAAAAGCAACATGTATTCTCCCACAAAGTAGTTATGAAAACCTTTGAAAAGAGGGGCTATGAAACTCACCTTAGCCATAGTAATGCACTATTCACTATTGACACGACTGGCATCTAAAGCTAATCTCCACGGCATCCAGGAGAAGATACGACAAGTACGATAGAATAGAAACGACGCAACCTAATGCGTATACGATTATCTTAAAATATGGCTCATACGATAAAGAAGTCGATACAAAGTAATGTGTAGTAGTTTTCGTGGATCACTCGTGTTATTACTTTCAAAAGTCCATTATCAATATCTCGAAAGTTTAGTTTTAACGTTTCGTCTGGTGGTAAGAAACATATACACGACGTACAACTCACGCGAAAGAGGATAAGACGTCGACACAGTCGAGACATACTAACTAGAACGCACACCAAAAAGGAAAAGACATCGACAAAGTCAAGAAATACTGACAATACTCAAGCTAGTCAGAGACTAGGAAACGACAACTATTTATGCAATATAAATAGGATAATTGATAAGTTTTGGCAATTTACCCAATAATCCCCAAACGTACATGTTTATAGTAAAATATAAGTTTCCATATATCGTTTGATTATCAAAGATTTCACGATCGTTATTCGTAACTATACAAGTTTATAATAAAGTACGCTATATAAGGTATAGTAGTATTTTATAACGACGGGTTCGTTATTCAATGTTTCCAAAACATTACGTCTTTATCACACCGTCTTCTCAAAATAACATTTCCCAACAAGTTTCTAAAATTTAACTTGTTTATTATAAAACACAAGTTATTATCGTAGTTGATAAAGGTTTATAATTAAATAAAACTGTGTTCGTCGACAATATATAGATTAATAGCTTATTATTAGTTAATAGGTGTCAAATGAACATCTAAGCTCATCACGAATCAAATACATTAAACTCACGCCAAGTCTAATAAATTGCATTCGGTTAGTCCAAAATGTTTAATATGATACTACTTATAACCAATATAACTAATGTATCAATGTTATTCCATGTTTACAAACAGTATTAAACCTTATAACGTATACGTAATATCCGATACTAATTATTAATCACGTAGTTAGTTCTTAATGTTTATCACCCACTTTTATAAGTACTTTCGTTGTTAACTCTCGTTCAATATCGTATATCCCGATAATGTTATTCCGATATCGTTATATCATTTGTCCGTTAAGAGTTACAAGTTATCCCGTTATCGTTATATAGTTAATTCGTTACATATTTGGGTTGTCAAGTATATATTTTAAAAGTTTATCCGTCGACCTATATTATTTACCATTTCTTTAGTAATCGATATAACTAACTCGTTACGTATTTCAAATTGTCCAATGTCTTACCTGTTTCCACATAGCTTGTTTCAATATTCTTTGTTATCACGTTTTACGACTTATAATAATTATTGAGTCTAAATGTATTAACCCATAACCAAATTTTACGCATACTATATAACCAACTATACATTTATACTAAACAATCACTAAGTGAATCATTCGGGTAAAACCCGACCGACAACAATATTTACCAAATCAAACACACCTTAACATGACCCAACTATTCCTAAATAAATACCAACGTGGGTCCTTTGACCCGAACCAGTCAACCCAATGATACAACCCGTTCATGAGACTCCAACGGTTCTGACCCGACTCATGACTGACCCAACTCGTGACTGAGTCCACTGTTCTGACTCAGTGAGTCCATCCGACTCATTGAGTCAACTCGAAAGTCAAAACAGAAACATGAATCACACAACCAACCTTTTTAGTACTCTATCATTACCATCCGATTAAGACTAAGTAAACCCGAGAATCAGTCAAAATCATGACAATAATAACAAATCTGAGATTAACCGTATCTACCCTCGTTTCACACTAACAAGCCTAAGTCCAATTCGAGACACACAAACGCCTAGTTTACCGTTTCTTCCCAGACGATAACACACTAACTTTTGTATGTTTTCAAAATCGTTTTTACTTGTCTAACAACCTTTGTATCCATGAAAACCCAACATAGATAATATAAACGATTTGTCAAAATGGAAAAATAGATATATACATACATATATATATATATATATATATATATATATATATATATATATATATATATATATATATAAGGAAATGGTTGCGTTACCGTGAGAGAAAGAGAGACGAGGGGAGGTCGTTTTTGGTGTCTTGTACGAGTATGACTCGTACCTAACCAAGCTAGAACCTCTTTTGTAATCATTTTGTTAATACAAATAAATCGTTTAAATGTTTATTAATATTTAGCGATCTCTTTGTGTTTTGTTGATAACAAATATAAAGTTATCATAAGTAAAATGATAATGATACATGTTATTTTTGTAAAGCATTTATATATATAATCATTTAACATTAATTGTTGTAATGATTCACTTATTGTAATAGTTTATTAGGATGGGTAAAAACCATAACCCATGACCCATACCCATGGAGCATATCCATAACCCATGGAGCTAACCCATAACCCATTGACTAGATGCATTGCATCTTCTAAATACATTGTATCTATTTGGATACCCATGGTCCAAAGTCTAGGACCCATGACCCATGACCCATAACCCATGGATAATGAGGAGCGTCTCACGGATCCCTCAGTTTACACTAGACGGATCCCTCATGCAAGGGATCCGTGGGATCCGTGCGACAGTAGCAAGTTTTTTCCTATAAATAGAGAGCCATTTCCTCATTGTAACTTACCCCTCTTCTTACAAACTCTCTCATATATTCTTTCATTCTTCTAATCTCAGATCTCTTGATCTAGATAGTAGTTCTTCTTTCTTTTGTTGTGATTCTCATATAGGTCCTTCTCTAAGGTGAGATCACGAGCTTCTACAAGTCATCCAAGCAAGGGGTCCTTGATTGATTTGTTCCTCCACAAGATTTCTGTAGCAAAGTTCTTGTATTTCATATTTCACATATTTGTTGTGTTATAGTAGTGTTGGTTTGGTCCTCTGTGTTAAGGACTCGGTATTTAGCTTTGTACCGGAAAAAGTGTAAGCGACGTTGTGAAGGCTTCTCCGCCGAGTTGAAGGAGTTTTTTGAAATAATACTTGAACTCTCGAGTAGGTGACTCGGGAATTGGAGTAGGGCAAGGAAGGTGTCCTTGTAGCCGAACCACTATAAATCGGTTGTGTCATTTCTATCCTTTACTTTACTTGTTTTCTTTACTTGCATTACTTATAGATCTATACTTTCTCTCCATCCATACGATTTCACATAACATCGAATCTAAAGTTTTTGAAACTAAGTTAAAATCGACAAAACCATTCAACCCCCCTTCTAGTTTTCCACACGTTTAACCACGAAACCCTAGAAATCCAAAGCTTAAATTCAAGATCTAGGGCGCGTGTGTGAGTTTGGGGGTGCGTGTGTTACATAGATAGAACCACAAGACCCCGATCTATCATTTGAGACGGGTGGTTTAATAAAAGGAAGTGGCCGGAAGTTAGCCAGAATTCGGCGACGACGCAGGAACCCTAGGAGGGTGGTGGCTGGATTTTTAGAGAGATGTAGGAGAGAGTTGTGTGTGTGTGTTTATAGAGAGAGAAAGAGAGGTGGGAAAATGAGATAAAGTGAGAGGTGTGGGGTATTTATACCACCACGAGGGACCAAAGTTGTATACTAGAAAACACAAGGGGGCGACCACGTAATTTATCCAAGGACTAGTTATGTAACTTTCTAAATCTTTTGTCATATTAGGTTCGGGACTCGTTTGGATTAGAAAATGAAGGATTCACGACTCAGGAATTACGCCAATGTTCTTATAATATTATTTCCAATAAAAAAAACTATAAATACGACTCGTATCTCACATAAGAGAGAACGATCACTCTATTTGCCCTTTCTCCATTTACGACGCGTCGAGGTAATTACGAGTTGTCACAGCCTCACCTCCTTAAAAGGAATCTCATCCTCGCGATTCAGTTCAAGTTACGCGCTAAGGTCTAGAAGAGGTGAGTGCATAAGCACAAGGATTTATCTTCACGTTCCCTGTGTGAATTCAGGATCTTACAGCGAGTTTCTACGAACTTCGAAGATAGAGGTGCAACTTTACTAAAGTCATCTAACTTCATGGTCTACGATTTCGATAGGTCAACAAAGTTTAAATGTTCAAAGGTTTGGATTTCCCAGAAGGATAACAACTGCCTCATCGGCGAGTCATTTCTTCCTATTACGCACGAAATGTCGGGGGTACTACTGAGTCTTGACGGTAGCTCAAGGCTCCGAGCTACTGGTCTAATTCCAACAAGGATTTCAAAAAGACCAATATAGCGAGGAGTAAGCTTTTCACATTTACTAAATGCTACGCACATTCTCATGGTGAATCTCTAAGCTTAACCTTGGTCATATCCGGGAAGTCAAGAGGTTTACGTTATCTTTGTCTCCTAATGGTTCGCGAGAAGCTTGCATGACCATCTCGCCTTTGGACGGTCTCCTTGGCAGCTTCTCGGAAAGGTTCGGGGTTTGTATGTTGGGTGTTTCCATTTTTAATCAACAATCGGAATCAACACTTATGACTATACAAGGTCTCTTATGGTACCTTTGAGGTACTAAGGTGTTAGGCAAGGCTATAGGAGAATTTGGCCAACGGAAGGTGTCTATCCCAACCATTTCCGAACTCGATAGATGTCTATAAGAGAATTTGGCCAACGGAAGGTGTCTATCCCAACCATTGCCAAACTCGATAGGCACGTGATGTGTTCTACTAACGTTCGAATGGTTTCTTTACTTCGGCCATCAGTCTGGAGATGACGCACTGTAAGCATATTCAGATCTGTTCTCCCGGCTATAGGAAGTGATAGACTAAACGTGGGTGTGTGGCAATTTCCGTGATCTGAAAAGGATAGAATCAATACTTCTTGATGTACACGATCTTCCTTATGTATAAAGAAATCTATTTGCTAACTCAGGCTTTCCGATCGCACTTCCTCCTTAAAGAGGATCGGAGGGAGTTGAAGGTTAAGAAAGAAGAATCAAATGTGTTCTAACATAATGAATCTCAGATAGAGAGAACGGATCAAGGGGGATTCCCCTTTTCAATTGGAGTTCCATAGTGGAAAGAAGGTAAGGAGCTAAAGCTTGGGAGTGAGGACTAGCTCATCGGAGCAAAGCCACTCTATCAGAGGGAGAGGAATGAGTACTCTCTCACCTTCTTAAAAGAAGATAGAGGGATTCTCTAGTACTGCTATAACCATAGGAGGAGAGAAGAGCATGGTCGTCCATAATTTCCATCTTACTGATTAGCGGGAGGTGAACAAGTTGGGTAGGACTATCAACAACCACTCAGGTAAAGGCGCGGGATCTACTTCCAAGGTTTCGTCTATGACGTAGCTTAATGATCGGTTAAGAGGAGCGAAAGGATAACAGTTTCTCGAAGGACTAGGGAATGATTAGGTGGTTGTCCCAAGGAACGCGGTTCAGGATACTCCTTAGGATTTCAAGATTTCTGTTGAGCACGGAATCTTGTTGAAACTAAGACCTTGATAGATCTTATGAGCACTCGTAGATCGTTAGTTATACTTATGTAATCACAAGCACACTAAAAGACAGTCTCTATAACTTGTATTTAAGCGGAAATTAAACACAAGAACAAACACAAATAACTAAGAACTCTTTGATCCTCTATGGATCTTTTAATAATATTAAAACTTTGTTTTTCAACTCGTACATAACTCATACTATTGTGTTCCTTTTATAGACAAGGAACCCTAAACCGTTTCCCAAGAAACATATAAACATAAAACTAAATAAGATATACATTATAACTTCCTAATAAAGCTCATGCATATCCTAACTAACTAAAGAATACGCGGAATATCTATCTCCGCAGAAACAAACTACACGTTTATAATACTTCAGCAGAAACTCTTCTTCAACAGAATCCATATACTTCAGCAGATTCCTTCAGCATTATTTTCAGCAGAATTCCCACTTTGCATAATTCCCAACAATCCTCCCCTAAACTGGAATTTGACTAGGTTAAGTTCCAGTTTCTTGATAGATCCGACATCATAACAAGAGGATTGTACTCGAACATCAGCAGCAAAGAGCCAAAACAAGAACATCTCTATGATGATAAACTTTGAAACGCCAGATCTTTGCAGCAACAAATGAAAAAATGTACATCAAAACATATTAGTTTCATACTATTCTCATCACATCCAGGTGTATTAACTCCTGTGAGAGGTGAATCATTGAAAATAATGGATTTGATGTCTCTTTACCAATAGCCATCACTACTAGAGTAGCCATATGTTTGAGTTCGAAAACTGTGGTACACTGATAACCATCTGATTTATTAGCAAATCAGCAACTATAAACGGATTTGACATGTCTTTACCTAGAGCCGTTTGCTCAGGACTAGTCAATTCTTAGGTAGAAAGAATCCCCTTGGTGAATTGAGTACCAAATATGGTATTCCACTGCCTTTACCACAAGCCATATACTTGTGGGCTAGTCAATTCTTGGATTCCAAAAAGGAATAAACCATGGTGAATTGATGACCATACAACCCTCAGCAATGAAGCATGGGTGAGTTGCAGACCCTATGATTTTGAGCAAACCATTACAGCTATCAACAGATTTGATGTGTCTTTACCAAAGCTGTACCCTTTGGACTAGCCAACTCTTTGACATACACAAGGCACATCTGGTGAGTTAATAACCATGAACATAGAAATGTACAACAAATCTGCAAGAAAAGTTAGACAGACAAAGAATATACATAGGCTTTTTTTTTTCTTTTAACTAAGAATGAAACAAACAAAGAAAGAAAACAAATAATACAAAATACAACAAGATACCAGAATCAAGATGATGCTTGATGTTGCTGAAGTTGAGTCTTAATCAATCCAATCAATTGTTCAGCATGTACCATATCATTCCCCACTGGATCAGGAGGAACTTCTAACTTCTTTCTAAGCATACTTCTCATCAAGTTCACAGAAAAAGGATAAATATTATCAGAGAACATACAAACAGTCATCCCATTCTGTGTCTCCACCACATACACACATGGCATAGGATAAAATCTCCAAGTCTCAACCTTCCACTTATGTAAATTCTTCCAAATAGAATACCAGAACCCTGTGGTGAATGATTAGCATAATGCTGAGTGACAAGACCATAGAGAGTATTCAAATCTTGCCTATCCACCATATGAAGTAAATCCTTCAAGAAGTTAAACTGCATAGAAGTATTATCCAACATAAAGATGGTGTTCAGCTCTCCATCAGTCAAAGTCCAAGTAGTCAACACACCATGAGACCCTTCACGAAAAGCATCAGCAGATCCTTCTTTAATGAAAGTTGAATCAGCAGCTTTTAAATCCAAAGAACTATCCCTGAGTGATTTATGAATCCTAGAAGTGTATGTCCCATCTGATCTCACAGATCTCCTTAGAGTAACATGTCTCCTTTTAGACATCCTTTTCTTCCTCCTACCTGGTATATAAATCCCTATAGAAACAGAAGATGGTACCTTCTCAGATTCATCAGAGACATCTTTAGCAGGAATGGAAGAAGTAAAAGTAGAACTCGGAACAACACCACGCAAAGCATACATTCTCTCAAGCACCTCTCTAGCCCTCTTAGCTTTAGCAGCTGCCTGTTCAGCTTTCTTACCCAACTCTGCTCCTACTTTATCAGCAGGTGCAACACTAGGAATAGAAGCATTCAAATCCTTTGAATCCAAAGATGTAGTAGCCACATTAGTTACTGCTTCAGAAGAAATGACATGTGGTTCAACAGAGTGAACCCTTTCAGTTGAATGTATAGCTTCAGTAGATGCTTCAGAAGTAACAACATGAGAGCTCATCTTTGGTGGAACATCATCAAATGAATCTACAATCTCAACTTGCTTGGTTCTCTTTGCCTTTGGAGCATCTGCACTATCAGCAATCCTCTTCAAGTTAGAAGGTGGTGTAATCTGCTTCATAATCCGAGTGTACATATTAAGCAAGACATCATCAGATAAAGCCCAAACTTGCTTCTGTGTCAAACCAGATTGATAGACACTAGAACTTTGATTATACACCACAGTCCGCATATACTTTTTCTTCTGAGCTCCAGTTTGTGGTCTTTCCCTTTTTGCTTTAGCTTTCTGAGCAGCAATGGCTTTTCTTTGTGCAGCTGCAGCTTGCTTCCTTTGTTGACCAAGAGCCACCATATGTGCAGCAAAGTTCTCACTATCAAAGTCTGCTCCTAATATACTTTGTGCAAGAGTAGGATTGGATGCAGCTTGATTAGTGTAAGTATCCCATTGTTCATCAGTAAACTGAGTGGACATTTCATCAATCTCTCTTTGTCTCTCAGGAGGCAAATTGGTAGCAAACTGAGCTTCAAGCTTTTGAGCCAATGCATGACTCTTCTTTATATCTGCACACTCAAGTAGCAATCTTTCTTGTTCTTGCCTTTCCTGTTCACTGAATAGATCTGACCCAAGCTCCTCATCAATTATTGATCCTTTCTCTTTGTCAGCAGAATCAACACTCACAATAGGAACTTCAGAAGAAACACCCATGTAAGCAGCAGTAACATGTTGAGGAGTGTCTTCTGTAGTATCATTAGCATGAGGATCCAAATTAAAACTCCTTCTAGCAACAAACACATCATCATGATCATCTGCTGAAGGTGGAGGACCTGGTGGTTTTTGTACAGCTGAAGCTTGACCAAGTTCAGAAACAACATCCATCATTGGAGCATCAACATTCTCATCAGTGGTTGCCACATTGTCCACACTTTGCAATTTTGAAGATTCAGTAGATTCCTTGCTCAAATATTTTCTTGTTCTGCTTCTAGAAAACAGAATAGGTTCCTTGTGCTTAGATGATCCAGCAGCAATAGGAGTAGAAACATGGGTTTGTTGAGCAACATTAGCCAAAATTTCAAGGGAATCTAAATCAGCATCCTCTTGCTCCTCATTAGAAGAAACCACAAGCTTCCTTTTGCTATTTTGCTCAAGTTTGTCCTCTAAAGCCTGAACCTTTTTCTTTAACTCCACAATCTCATCACCAAGTGTAGACTTAGTCTCAGTTAGCTCCTTTTTGAGATCTGCAACCTCTTTCACAGTCCTGTTGAGCAAAGAATATATAGATGTGAGAGTAATAGGGTCCTCAGCTCCACCAGCAGATTGCTTAGTGGTAATGGGAGCATCATTGGACCTTTCAGGAGAAACATGTTCATGCTCAAAGACAGGATAGCTATCATCAAAAGTCTCTCTAACAGGACTAGGTATGGCCTGTCTATTAACCTCATGCTCAAACTCATCAAGATTATCATGAGTAGGTGGTGGACTAGGATTAGGTGTAGGCAAAGGTGTAGGTGGAGGTTGGTCAGGAGTAACATGTGCTGCTTCAGCAGTAGTGGAAGGGCCCTCATCATTGGCAACTGATGGATTACCATCAGCTGCAACATTAGTAGAAGGTGGAGTACCATCAACATTACCCTCATCAGCAGCCTCATTGTCTTGAGGCAACATAGCTGCTAGCAAAGGATGATGTTCCCCTTCATAATGAGTTTTCATTGAAGCATATAGTTTAGCAGTTACAGCTCCTATGGGACAAAAAGCTTGGACTTGGGTTGTAATGTCTAAAATTATTTGCAAAAACCTAGGGTACATTAAAAACTTATGCTTTTTCCTTTGAATATTTTCAACCATATTATCAAAAATAAACCTAGAAAAGTTATAAGTTAACCCCTGAGAAAGACATACAATACCACATCCCAGTTGAGTAGAAAATTGATCCCATCCTCCTGATTTATTGCTTATGCACTAAAGCAATGTGTGTACCAAAAACCTCCACATAGGGAAAAGATGATTCTTGAACCATATATCTGTCCTCGTACTCTGGTATCCAAAAGCTCTGAGCCCAGCAAGTATCTCCACGGAATTAGAGTGATAAACCCCATTAACATCGTCCAAACGAAGCTGTCTTCGGATCAACTCCTCCGTCACAACATACTCTGTTCCATCAACTGTAGTAGCAATCTTGGTGTCACTCCGTTTTGTAGCAGATGCCCAAAATTGTGTAACCAGTGATTCATATATCACATTCGGAGAATGCGTTAAAGCATAATGAATCTTTGATCGCTTCAAGAACTCCACCATTGGTTCATATAATTCATGACCCTTTGCTTTTCCCAGAAAAGCAACTTTGTTATGATCTTTCTTGAATTGAAGCGCCATGAGAAATTGTGATATTGGGTTATGATTCACGCAAATGGAAGTGTGTTTAAATCGAGTGAGGAGGGAATCAGTTAATTTTAGGCGAAGATACGCGAAGAATGTATTAGTAGAAGTTACCCAATTTATGGTCAAAAACAAGTTGTTGACCATATCTGACGTGTAATGCAACTCCAACCAAATTTAAATTAACACTGCAGTAGAAAGTATGGTCAATCTGCTGAAGGAGGTCAATCAGCATAAATAACTCAAGTAATCAAGAATCTTCAGTAAATATCTTTGAGTTTTACTGTGCCACCCAACTCGCATTAAATTTCATTAAGCCTTGAATCCTCCTATAATATAGTCCCAATGCACATTTAACACTCATCAATTACCCCCAATTACCTTCACAAACCCTAATTTCTCCAATAGCCATGTCTACAATAGCCATGTCTACCAAACCAGAGGTCATTGATCCAACCTCTTCTCCATCATCCTCATCATCATCATCATCATCATCCAGTGATGATTCACTCCCGTTATTTCGATATCAATATGAACCTCGACCTTTGAAGTCCCCATTTCTCCCTTCTTCTAAAGATGATTGTGTAGTGGATCCAAGTGAGTCTTCTGGTGATTATGATGACTCCACTGCGTGTCTAGATCCACTCTTCAACAAGAAGAGGACATCACACCCCCAACCTTCAACACCTCAACCTCAACCAAGGCCACGTGCCAGAAGAGAGGTGGTGTTAGCTCTTCCTGCGCCATGTTTTGGTGCTTCATCTCATATCGTTAAGGGAAAGGGCAAAAGGAAGATGGAGTGATTGCTTTATGGTGGAACGAGTAGATGGAACAACTGAAGATTTTCATATCACAAATCCATCTACCATATCCACCAGCTTCATCTTCGTTTTCATCAATCCATCCTTCCCATTTTTGTCTTCAGCTTCTTCGTCGTACTGGTCATGCATATCCAGCGTTTGGAATAGATGATAGAAGCTAGTATAGGTTTAGTAGATCTTGTATAGAAATGGTCTTGTATTTTCATTTGAAGTTGATTGTAAGTTGTAAGCTGTAAGCTGTAAACTGTTTCTTGAATGAATGAATGAACAATTTAACTTCAGTACTTCTCTTCAGTAGGAATAATTAGATCACTTCAGTACTTGTCTTCAGTAGAAACAAGCTTCAAGCTTACTTGACCATTTTCCAGTTAACCAAACTTGGTGAACTTTAACTTATTTATGCATTCTGTAAAACAGACACAGAGAAACACACAAACCAAACCAAGACAAACAAAACTAAAAGAACATTAGTTGGTTAGTGTTAGCAAAAAAGTATAGACAATAATTTACAAAGTTTACAACAAAAATCCTCCCCTGAGGCATATGCCTCCCCTGAGGCCTATGCCTCCCCTTAAACTTTGCAGTTAAGGGTTAAGCATCCCAATATTGACCACTAGGTGTTGAAACCTTGGTCCATCAAAAGCCTTAGTCAATAAATCTGCCACATTATCATCAGTGTGAACCTTAACCACTTTTATCAAATGTTTTTCATATGCATCTCTTATAAAGTGGTGCCTTATTTCAATATGCTTAGTTCTACTGTGAAAAACTGGATTTTTAACAATGCATATGGTACTTTGATTATCAATAAAAATTGTTGTGTTCATGAAGTTAAACCCATAATCCAACAATTGATTTTGTATCCATAGTACCTGACCACAACAATTTGTAGCAGCAACATACTCTGCTTTAGTAGATGAGGTAGCAACAATGGTTTGTTTCTTGCGCTGCCAAGAAATCAATCTTCTTCCAAGGAATTGGCAACCTCCAGTTGTGGATCTTCTATCCAGATTTGCACCAGCATAATCACTATCACTATATGCTTCCAACTTAAAAGGAGACTCTTTTGGGTACCAAAGACCTAAATGGGGTTGGCCTTTTAGATACTTAAAGATCTTTTTGACTGCATTCAGATGGGAAGCAAGTGGAGTGACTTGATGTCTAGAACAAGCACTCACAGCAAAGGTAATGTCAGGCCTAGAAGCTATTAAATACATCAATGAACCAATCATAGATCTGTATAAGTGAACATTCACAGCTGGATCTGGTTCAATGTTGTTCTTTTGTTTTGGAGCTTCATAAGGTGTAGTGGCAGTTCTGACATTCTCCATATCAAACTTCTTCAAAATGTCTCTCACATATTTCTCCTGATGGATAAAAATACCATCAGGTTTCTGCTGAACTTGTAAACCCAAAAAGAAAGTAAGCTCCCCCATAGCACTCATCTGAAACTCTCCCTTCATCAGCTCCTCAAACTCCCTGCACCAAGCTTCTTTAGTGGAGCCAAATATAATGTCATCCACATAAACTTGCACAAGTATGATGTCTGTGGAATTCTTCTTTAGGAAAAGTGTTTTGTCAATGTCACCTCTTCTATAACCTTGCTTCAGCAGAAATGATGAAAGCCTAGCATACCATGCTCTTGGTGCCTGATGTAGTCCATAGAGAGCTTTTACAACCTTGTAAACATGTTTAGGATGATCTGGGTCTTCAAATCCTTTGGGTTGAGTGACATAAACCTCCTCTTCTATTTCACCATACAGAAAAGCACCTTTGACATCCATTTGATATACCATAAATCACATGTAAGATGCATAGGCCAAGAAAATTTGAATGGCCTCAACTCTAGCAACAGGTGCAAACACTTCATCATAGTCAATTCCTTCCTCTTGCCTGTACCCCTGAGCCACTAATCTTTCTTTGTTTTTAACCACAACACCCCGTGCATCTCTCTTATTCTTCAAAATCCATTTTGTCCCAATTGCATACTTACCATTAGGTAGTGGTACCAAGATCCAAACCTGCTGATTTTTGAATTGTTGCATCTCTTCTTGCATGGCTTCAAGCCAACTTGAATCTTCAAGAGCTTGAGTAACACTGGTTGGTTCCACTTGAGAAAGAAAACAAGCAAACAGATAATGCTTAAAGTCTGTGTGATTGTCGCTTTGCTGGTTTGAGACATAGGATAGAAAAGTAACCTGTCCATATTTAGAACTTGTCATAGTCCTTCTAGTTCTAACAGGTGCTAGAGGATCACCAATAACATTGGATTGAGGATGAGTAATGTTGATCCTTTTTGTAGTAGTGGGGTTGACTTCAATAGATCTATCAAGATTAGTCACAGTTGGCTCAAAATCACTATCATAGGAAGGTGAGGTGAAGATTCCAGCTTTGGGTTGATGGTTACCAAGATCTGAAGGACTTGGAAATTGCGTATAGGGTTCTCCAAAGTCTGTGGACACACGAGTAGGAATAGGAGACTCTTAAGGAGAAACAGAAGAACCTTCAGGAGAATCATGATTTCCACTGACAGTTTCTCTAGCAATCTCTTCACCAAGCCTTTCAGCATCTAGATTAGCTGCATATTCTTGCTTCTGAAGCCTAGCAAGATCCTCTGCATAGTGTGACTCATCTTCACCCTTATCAGAAGTAACTTTAGAAGTATCACCTGCAAAATGGTTAGGAGAGAAGGAAGGTACAATAATAGGTTGTTCATCATCCTCAAACTCACTATCTGAGTCAGCATCCATGGTACCTGCATTGTCAGTGGGAGACTCTTGTGTACTTGCAGATTGGTTAGCCACATGTCTAGTATAACCCAAGTAATCAGTTAAATAATCCAAATCAAAGGACCAAACATGACCTTGACCTTGCACATTGGGCTTATCTTCTAGGTACCTCAGGTTAAGTGTCTCCTCAATCTTTCTAGCATTCAAATTATATACCCTGTAAGCCTTACTATGAGCCGAATAACCCACAATATACCCCTCATCAGCTTTCTCATCAAATTTACCCAATGGATCACTTGTGTTCAAAATGGTCACTTGACACCCAAATGGGTTGAGGTAATGTATAGCAGGAACTTTCCCAGTGAGAAGTTCATAAGGTGTCTTGAAATGAGGTCTAGTAATGGATACCCTGTTCAGTACATAACAAGTTGTGCCAACTGCTTCAGTCCAAAACATGGTAGGTAATTTAGAGTCTGCAAGCATGGATCTTGCTGCCTCTATTAAGGTCCTATTCTTTCTTTCAGCTACCCTATTTTGTTGTGGGATTCTTGGAGTGCTATAGTCCCTTTTTATCCCTTTAAACTTACAGAGTTCTATTAATATAGCATTCTTGAACTCTGTCCCATTATCACACCGAATACCTTTAACCTTTTTGTTCAACTGGTTTTCAACAAGGGTAATGAACTCTTTCAACACAGGAGATGTTTCATCTTTAGTCCTCAGAAAGAATACCCAACAAAACCTGCTGAAGTCATCAGTGATTACCAAACAAAAATACTTGTGATCAATACTTCTGACTTGGGTTGGACCAAAGAGATCCATATGTAGCAACTGAAAAGGTTCTGAAATCATGCTCACGGTTGTAATAGCTTTGTATGAGGCTCTGTGTTACTTTCCTTTGTTGCAGGCAACACAATTATGTTCATTGGTGAAAACTTTGGAAGGAAGTCCTTCAACTAGACCAAGTTTAGAAAGTTTGTTGATGGTCTTGAAGTTCACATGAGCCATCCTTCTATGCCATTTTGTAGACTCATCCACGGATGCTTTTGCCACCAAACAAGTTAGGTCACCTTCTGGTTGCACATCATTCAGATTGAATGTGTATAGGTTGTGTTTTCTAGGAACTCTCAGCAGAATTGATGTATCTTTTGGTAGTTTGAAGTCTTTAGATAGCACAAGACATTCATCCTCAAAGAAGAATACTTTGTTCTTGGTGTCACAAATTTGTAAGACTAAGAACAAGTTGAAGTGTTGCAGTTCCTTTACATAGAACACATTCTCAAAATCCAGTAGAGGTGTTTTGATGGTGCCTTTCCCAGTGATTCTACCATCACTTCCACCAAAGGTCACATTGCCTCCTCCTTCTATGGGTACGAAGTTATGCATCATATCTCTGTTTCCTGACATGCTTCTGGAACAACCACTATCAACAATGCTAACTTCCTTATGCTTAAGAGGATGATCCTACAACAACAACAACAAAAATATACAAGATATTAGTACACTATAGAGGCTCAAGTCATCACTGACTTGAGCCTGACTTATGGATCATTAGAGTTATGCCATGTAGATTTAAAAGATCCACTATTGTTCTTGGTCCTCCATTGAAAATTAGGTCCCTTTTTAGTCCAAGAACAACCTGCTGAGGGCTTCACAGCAGTATTCCTATATCCCTTCCCAGCATTCATTGAGTCAACACATCCAGGCCAATAACCATTATGAAAATATGAACTAGTTGGTCTCACAAATGGTCTAGCAACAGATCTTCTCCATGGAAATGGAGAGGGTTTATTATAAGTTGCTTGTGGAATAAAAGGTGGTATATCATTAACATTTGTCCACATTGGTCTAGATTTCTTTTGACCAGCACATGCACCCATTCTTTGCTCATGAAAATTACAATCCTTAATCAAATGAAATTTACTTCCACAAACAAAACATGTCTTCTTTTTAGAAGATTTATTCAAAGTGAAAGATGTTCTATTACATGCAAAAGCATTCAAACCACAACCATTAACAGAATTGTTTTTAACAGACTTAAAAGCATTATTGTGCAAAGAATTAAAAGACAAGTCTTCAGAAGAAACTGTCTTGGAAGTTGATTCCTCAGCAGCATCTCTAAAAGGCTTGTAAGCAATCTTGGGTGTAGGCTTGGGCAAGGTCTTGGGAAGGTCTGACTTGTCATTTGAATCACACTTGGTAGTAGAAGTAGACCCTTGGTCAGAGGACTTGTCACTGTCACAACAAGAGACAAAGTCAGTAGATGAAGAATCAGGGTCTGGCAAGTCTCTTGACTTTTTGCCATAAAGATGGTGTGATCCATCAAAGTCAACAGTGATGGAAAGGTCAATGGGCATATGTTCACCTCTAATAGGTCCAGGGACAGCATGTAATGTTCCTTCTTTGACATAATTAGCTAAACCTGCTTGTGTAGTTTTACGCCCATCATGCCTAGCTTCTAATCTTACATACTTTTGAAAACCTAAACCTATCCATGAGGTCTCAAATTGACTACTATAGATATGTCTAGCTAGATTATTACCTGATATTAACCATTCTTTATGTCTAGCTACTTCCTCATCTAGTTTCCTCTTTTAGCACTTTGTTTTCAGAAACTACATTATCTTTTTCTTTCTCAGTACGTTTTAAATCAATTTTAGCACAATCTAAATCACTTTGTAACACCCTGATCTTTTCATCATAAGCCAATTGATTCTTTTGAAACCAAACTTTTTATCTTTCTAATGTTTTTAAAGCCTGTTTATAAGCCTCAACTTCTACATAACATTCATTGTATTTAGGTTTCAATTCATCATAGGCTTCTTTTAATTCATTATATCTTTCACTACAACCAAACACACAATTATGTACCTGAGAGATGCCCATGAAGGCAAATTGATCATGCCTATCCTCTGAAGTACAGCTTGCCAGCAATCCAATATTCTCAGAACCAGGACTTTCATCATTCTCATGCTCATGCATCTTCCAGTCGACATGGTCATCCATAATGACAAGAGCTGTGGAGGATCCACCCTTCGAAGTTCCAGCATCCTTTTGAATCTGCTGATAGGAAGAATATCTCACCTCATCACCAGCCTTCCTATCCTTGCATTCTCTAGAGAAGTGACCCATCTGACCACAAGTAAAGCACTTGACCTTACCTCTGTTAAATCTTGCTGGATCTCTTCCTTGGAAACCAAACTTTCTACCAGACTTACTCTCAAACTTCTTGATGTTCAATGAGAGCATAGCCAGTTGCCACTTCAAATTCATCTCTTCCATGTCAAATGGATCCACCTGTTCAAAGTCCTCAAAGGCTAGTTGTTGCTGAGTGTCATAATCAGCAACAAAAGAGTGAATCACATCTTCTAATACACCACTGGACTTAGGTTGAGAACTTGATGAAGTTGTAGTGTAGGATGATGATGCTGAGGAAACAGGACTTGGAGCATAAGTCATCCTATTTGAGGAAGCCCCAACAAAAGCTGTGTGACTAGGAGTGGATGAACGAAAGGGACTTCTCACATCAGGCTCAAGAGATTTAAGTTTATTGTATAGTTCATCAAAAGTGAGCATATCCAGCCCACCTTTAGCTTTGAAGGCAATGCTTACTTGCAACCAAGATGGAGGTAAAGATCGCAAGAACTTTGAATTGCAGTCATCATTATCTGGCTTTGCCTTCAGCTGATTCAATTGACTCAATATCTTATGAAACCTATCATACCCCTTGTGGATGCCTTCCTCTTCAGAGATTTGGAACTCTTGAAACTGTTGTTTCAGCAAGGATTTCCTCATTCTCCTTGACTCTTCATTCCCACCAAACCTATCCTTAATTGCCATCCATATGTCCTTAGCATCCTGCATGTAGTGAAAATGACCCAAGTGATCTTTAGGTATAGCCTGAAGAAGAATAGTTCTCACTTTGTTCTCTCTTTGAACAGACAGTATCTCTTCAGCAGATTTGGGAGGAACAATGGTAACATTACCATCAGGATCTGTGATAGTCCTCTTCAAACTGTTCCCCTTCTTCACAATTTCCCAAAGATTCCAATCAATGTTGGAGATCCAGTTCTGCATCTTCATTGCCCACAAATCGTACTCCTCCTTCTTGAGGTATGGAAACTTTGCATTGCTGTTTGAGAGACTGAGTTGTTGCAGAGAGGTGTTGTTATGATTGTTGGTGACTTCAATATCATCATCTGATCCAGGCATGGTAAAGGTTGTTTTGGTTGTATGGGTGTAGAGAAAGACTGTTCATAGTATCGTAGAGACTCTCCCGAGGCTCTGATACCACTTGTTGAAACTAAGACCTTGATAGATCTTATGAGCACTCGTAGATCGTTAGTTATACTTATGTAATCACAAGCACACTAAAAGACAGTCTTTATAACTTGTATTTAAGCGGAAATTAAACACAAGAACAAACACAAATAACTAAGAACTCTTTGATCCTCTATGGATCTTTTAATAATATTAAAACTTTGTTTTTCAACTCGTACATAACTCATACTATTGTGTTCCTTTTATAGACAAGGAACCCTAAACCGTTTCCCAAGAAACGTATAAACATAAAACTAAATAAGATATACATTATAACTTCCTAATAAAGCTCATGCATATCCTAACTAACTATAGAATACGCGGAATATCTATCTCCGCAGAAACAAACTACACGTTTATAATACTTCAGCAGAAACTCTTCTTCAGCAGAATCCATATACTTCAGCAGATTCCTTCAGCATTATTTTCAGCAGAATTCCTACTTTGCATAATTCTCAACAAATCTCTACTGGACGGAAAGTCTAGGAAATTCAGAGTATGACTCTGTTAGAAATTGTTGATTGCCACTAGCAGTTAGTCGGCTGACTTAGCATGATACTTAGGTTAGAGGCGGAAAGTATGACTCCTAAAAGAGAGTACTAGATATTAACATCAATCAATCGATTGGCTTATTGGTGCACTTGATACTTAACGCAAGAAGGGTCAATATTCGAATCCAACGTCCTAATTCCCAAAAGAAGTTCAACTACTAATCCACATCAATTCAAACCCTAGATACGAGTAAACGTCAAATGGCTCTAAGTAGGTATACTAAAGAATTTCGCATCGATGGAGTGTAAGGTACAACACCGATAGGAAAACGTAGGTAGTACCATAATCGGTGGTATGCCGTCAGCAGACTATTGTTGATAAAATAACGTCGAGAGTTCAACGTTGTTAGAGCAACGTCGATGGAACAAGATCTACAGGATAACCTCGGTGAACAACTTTACTAAAACAGGTCGTTAGAATGTTATCGATAGGAATACCTAAATAGAGGATAAGGTACAACACCAACAACATATAAGGTACTACCTTAACTTAAAGTTGTTGACAAAGCAACATCGACATGACATTATTGGTTTAGAAGGATGAACAACATAGACTAGATAACGTCGTTTGAATCAATACCTAGCGAATGGTAACGTTTCGATAGGTTTGACAACAATCGATTCAAGACTAGGCTTGAGGTAGAAGTGTCAGTAACAAGATTACCAACGAAGCAAGGCTAAATGATAAATCCGACAAGATCACTAACGAAACGCTGCGGAATGATAATTCCAACAAGATTACTAACGAGATGATGCGAAATGATAATTCCAATAAGATTACTAACAAACGAGGCCGAATGACGATTCAAAGTCTAATACCGATTCGAGGTCGAATGATGATTTTTGACAAGGTTATCAACAAAATGAGGCCGAATAATAATTCGAGGCCAAATGATGATTCGAAGTCTAATGATGAGTTAACAACTCAGAGCGAGGTCTAAAATCAGAAAATCAAACCATCCCAAAAATGAAATCAAAACCAAATCCAAAATAGCCAAGACCAAACCCAAAAATAGCCCAAAACATTTCCAAGCGCTCTAGTGAGATCGACGAGGCTTATGTCGGTAAGAAACTCGGATGTAAATGGTGCCAATCGGGTCTAACCCGACTTACGACGAACTATGCTCGACGACGACAAACAGGAATTCCATATAAATAGAGACGCATAGCGGTGTCAGAAATACTACGGTTCGAGAGGTGTTGCGATGCCAGTGTGTCGTGTGTGAGTGCGGGATTTCATGATTTTTGGTGAGTGTGTGTGTTCACCTAAAGCTCATCATTCTTAAAACCAAACTCTATCCCGGACATAATTCTGATATAACTACTCCTAGTACCACAAAATTCACCTCTGAGTCGGACATAGGTGATTAGTCCATGTCCTGGTTGAATATAGATGATCAGTCTATATTCACTCAAGGTTCGATGAATTTTGATCAACCAAGCAAAGCATAACCAATCACTAGAAACACATATAATAGCTAACTCGGCTCAGCAACTATCGACTCGGCACAACCTACTAATATAAACCAATTCTTAATATATATACCCAACTTCAATATTATCTACCCCAAATGTGTTCCTTTTCTCATCTAAAAAATATCTCGTTGGACCATTTAGTTACTAGCGTTTGGTATCATCATGTGTGTGGTATTGACTCGACAAGACACCATGAATACACTCAAATGACCACAATGCGACTCATAACGACACAATGAGACATCTAAGCGATAAGCTTTACAGTTTAATGAGTTTCGAAATAAATAGTTAGATCTTATCGAATTCGTCAACTCAATAAACTCAACCATTTATTCATGTCGCTTATTATCCCAAAAACCAGTCATATCCTAACGAGTCATAAGGATAATTCACCCATTAATAATGTTATCCTGCGTACATAACGGGCACTTATTAGATTCGTCAACCTAATAAGTCCGCTATCCACATGGATTGACGCTATTAATGTTAGGTCATCCGTAACCCACGCACAACACACAAATGGTATCAAATACTCATAAAGGCACATTTCAATAAACGTGCTCTCGAAACATTTAATAACTCATTAATTACAAAATATTTCTATTTTTAAACGTTCGTTCCCTTTTAAAATGTCGAATAACAAGGCGAGTCTTGTTATCGAATGTTTAGTACAAAAACCATTTATTATCTATATTTTCTAGTTTTATTTACTTGTTTATATATATATATATATATATATATATATATATATATATATATATATATATATATATATATATATATATATATATATATATATATATATATATATACACACATTACTTCAAGACTCAATATAAGTTTCGAGTCATTATCCGTTTCGAGTTCACAAGTCCGAGTCATGACTCTCAGCTTTTACACATCATATTGTCCAATAAATACTAAAAAGTTATGATAACACCGACGCCGCGCAAAGTTAACATATATATTATTAAATCCAAAATAAACAACTCCACAACTTCAATCAATCCTCCAAACAATCTCATATCAATCTCGCCATCCAAAAAACTACCAAACATGCCCGTAACCAATGTCACGACCCTAATGGTCTTGAAACGGTCCCGGTTAAGACCACGTGAACCAAACAAGCTCTAGAAGCTCTTTGGCTCCCCGCGTCTCATCCAAACTTCAACAACAATAACCAATATGTTACCACAACGACCCGACCCGGACCCATGGTCCATAAGGGTCTCGTTCACATACCAAACGCCACCAACATGGACCCTAGTGGTCCATGTGGCTCGTTCCACATTCCCATCTCCATCAAAACACTCCCGAATGGCTCTTTTAATTCCCAAACATAACCAATTAGCGAGTATCAAATCTAATGTTTGTTAATAACTTACTAGTTACCCAAATCACCACAATTAATTTGTTATCCAATCAAGGCTATTAATTAGAATATCGTCCAATTCCAAATAACCGATATGTACCAATGATTCACCGTTAACCAAATAATTACACGTTAGTCCAACTTATTATCTGAAAACACTTACTGGTTCCGTATATTATTATAACACCGGCGGACATGAATCCCTTATTAATAATCAAAACCGACTATCACTTGTTTGACAATACTTAAGAACAAAACAACGGTTTACGAAAGTCTCGACCTAAAACTGTGACACGAGACTATGTACCCTTCGACATCATCAAAACTTTTATAACCCATCAACTAGTTATGACCAAGAACACATAAAAATGATAAAAATGCAAAAAAACATTAACATGACACAACACACGATACCAACACACTAGTTTACATGTTTTATTAGTTTTAAACGCGTTTTAGACCCGTGTTCATCAAAACCCAACCATGGAACTCACGTTCACGAGACAAAAGGTCTCGTCCATTACGGATCGGTTCTGAGTGAAACAAGCAGTGGCAACAGTGGCAACAGCATCAGCCCATTGAATCTAGGATGGATTAGGGATCGGTTCTGAGTGAAACAAGCAGTGGCAACACCATCAGCCCATAGAAATAACGGTGCACTAGAATAGATTAGCATTGTGCGAACAGCTTCCACAAGAGTTCTATTTCTTCTTTCAACTACCCCATTCTGCTGTGGAGTTCTAACAACCGATGTCTGATGTGTAATTCCAACATCTTCAAAATAAGATTTTAACTCCTGATTTGTGAATTCAGTTCGCTTGTCGTTTTGTTCTTACAACCCTTACCTGAGTTTGAAGAAGTACTTGAATTCGCTTTTAGAAAGGTGATGATGATGCCTGGTGCTTCGTCTTTTGATCTCATAAACCTAACCCATGTATATCTCGAATAATCATCGACGATAACAAGAATATACTTTTTCCCATTAATGCTTTCAACTCTCATTGGGCCACATAAGTCCATGTGCAACATATGCAACTTTGCTTCTGAACTAGGTACGGATTTGGGTTTATATGATGCTCTTTTGCTTTTTCCTTGTTCGCATGATAGACATAAGTGATCCTTGGTGTATTTGAACTTTGGAAGTCCGTTGACGATGTTGTCTTTGGCAAGATTGTTGATGGTGTCAAAATTGAGATGGGATAACCTTCTATGCCACAACCAGGACTGTGTTCCAGATGCTCGTGTCATAAGACATATTTGTGATGAAGAGGCCATTTGATTAATGTCGATAGCATACAAGTTTGTATCACGATTCCTAGTTAAGAGTTCAGTGCCATCCAAGTTTCTAACGAAGCAATCATTTTTCCTAAAAGCAACCTCTAAATCAAGTATCACAAAACCGCCTCGACCGAAAACAAATTGTGTCCCAACTCTTCGACATAGTAAACCCGAGTGATCAAATAATTTCCAAAAGGTAGATCTCCATAACCCATGATAGCTCGCTACATGATCATTTACAAACGTATGCGGTTCCCATGAATTTCCGTAAGAAATTGATCAGCAGCCTTCGATTCTCGGTCATGTGCTTGGAGCAACCCGAGTCGACGATCCAAAGACAAATTTCGATAACCCGCCAAGAATGTAAAAAGAATATTTTGGAAACCGCTTGTGATTTTGGTTCCTTTGGGTTAGAGGTAAAATCCGATCACACTCAAAGAGGTTTGCTGAGGGAGTTCCGGTTTATCACTCATTTTACCATTCTGGAGTGGAAAGTTCTACCTGTGGGTTTCCAAATATCATCCCTAAAGTAAACACTATGGTTCTTGTCAGTAGTGAAAAGCCTAAGTTTTGAAACTAGTCTTCCTACTCGTTTAGCATAAGATCTTTTGGAACGCTCTTCTTAACAGGCTTATCATTCACATTCTTAGAAACACAATCATCTTGAACATTAATTAAAGATTTCTTGCAAGTTAAACAAAGAGATTCAACACATGCATTAGACTTCGCAAGTTTCAAAGGTTCAAGACATTTAGATGAAATGTCTTTCTTATTCAAAAGCGGTAAATTCCTAAGGTGTTCTTCTACTTTATTCTCTTTATTCAAGCTACTACTCCTAGAGGCAGTCGAGACTCTATTGTTCCTTGTATTGCTCTTAGTTTAGTCTGCTACTCCTAGAGGTGCTTTCTAGTCCTGCAGAAGGTAAGGCACACGCATTAGGATTCACATTTTTATGAAGGGAGGTGGTTTCAGCTTTCCTAGTCTCTTTAGAGTGCTTTTCTAACCTTATGGCATTTGTTCCATATGTTTTAGATGTGGAGGCAGACGCATTAGTGGTACTCATCTTAAAAAGGCCAGGTGCTAAAACTTTTGGTTTCTCGATAACCGCTTTTCCTTTATCAACATTTTGTTTAGATAGGGCAGGTGGAGTGGCTGGTTTTGATGAAACATTTTTCTCATTGACATTTGGAGGAGGCATAGAAACAGACATTTTTTGTTTGGAAACCGGTTTGGGAACATTTGCTTTCTCCTCGGTCAATGGTTTTGTTGTTAGGTCACAAGGTTTACCACACAAGCTTACAAGAAGGAGATAAAGGCGATTGAACAAGATCTACACACACACACACACGTTAATACTAAATACGGTTTAGGCGTAGAGAGTATGTGAAAAGAAAACTTGAACAACCAACCCTCAAGTGAGGGTTATTACATAGTATTTATAGGAGGGAAGCTAGGGCAACACTCCTAGTCCCTTCCTTTCTCCTATGGGCTTGGGCCTAAGCTCATGGGCCTTCTACATAAGCTTAAGGCTAATAACAAACATAAAGGCCATAATAAGCTAACCATTACATATGAGTAACTAACACTTGAATAAGGTTTGGGAGTGATTCCAACAATCTCCCCCTCAAGTGTTATTACATATGAGTAACAAACACTCAAGTGTTGGTGATGAAAACGGTGAAGGCGTTGATGTAATAGTAGCTTTGACGCCTTTCCGACATTCTTCTTTCTTGTGAGAAGAATTGCCTTGATTTGAACCATCTCCCGAGTGTAGCGAGATAGTTTTCTTTGAACAGTTATGCTTTGACGTCATCTTTAACTTTGTTCTTTAATCATTGTTCTTTGTGATGAAAGTGATAGTATGTTGTTATCTCGTGATCGCCCCGCTCAGTTCAGCTTTTGCTACAAAGGTCTCCACCTCATTCTTCAACATGCTCACACGCTTTTGACGTTGGAAATCAGCATGATGAAGTTCTTTAAGTCTTTAACTTTGTAGATTCTTTGATTTGACGAAGAATCATTCTCGATGTTGTGTTGCTTTTGGATAGAACTTCCATTAGTGATGATGTTGGCGTGAGCATGAGAAGAGTTTGCACGATCATTCCGCTCCAGAGCTTCCATAAGAAGTAAACATTAAAACGGTTAGTAATAAGCGGATTCGGGCACTTACAAGTTTGAACTTCGAGAGTGTTGACAAGATAGTGTGAAAACACAACTCTAATTTTACAAAGGCCGCTTCCTGAATCGGAGTCCCACAAGTGAGATAACACAATGTACCGAAGTACACCTACGATTCGGATGAGTCGCTGAGGTACACCGAAGCATCACCTCACAATCAGAGACCGCTTGAGACCACTAAGCGCAATCCACGAGGAGTTGCCGGCGACCGCTGTGGGCCGTTTGATGTTGACCCGGCGAGAGTTGCCATTCAATCACTGAGGATCATAAATGTGAACCTCTCATAAATGTTCTCGACAGATTGCTAAGATCCGTGAAGGACTCGATAATGTACCAATGAAATTCTTATTGTTGAATATCAAGTGATGAAATGTCAAGTGTACCTAAGAGATCTTTTGATGAATCTCGTGGCTCTAGACTCAATAGTGCGTTTTGGTTTTCCTCAGCGGAGACTAGGGAGAGGGTCTCCTTCTTCAATACCAAAAATCTCTAAGAGAAAGCCGATAGTTTACGTAGGGTTCCCTGTGAGAATGAAACAAGCTTCTGTTGAGAGAAACTTGAGTGGTTAAGAAGGTTTAGTGCATGCGCCACTGGGTCCATGACGACTTTTAATCTTCAATACCGGTGTCATCTAGTGAAAACCAGTAGCATATGAATTGAACCCTGGTGTCCGCCTCTAAGTTGAATAATCTGGAGGGATATTTCTTTTCACCCTTTTCTTTGCATTTCTTTTTAATTCTTCAACTCCTTCTTTCTCTGATTCTCATTTTCTCCTTTTTACAATCATACCTAAGGACTTCTAAATACTAACTATTTGTGGTGTCCTAGGATAGATCCCTCCCTCTCAAGGATCATAGGACGGTTTTTCCTAACCTTAGTCACCTTATAACTCCATGACTAACCTATGTTGCCATAAAAAACCATTGTTGTGAAAAATCTCTCAAAGTGTTTGTGAATGAAAAACATTTTAGTACCACTGTTGAGATAAGATTTTGCATAAATACTCCCCTCCACATGTGCTTAAGAGTTTTAACGTTAAAATGCACAAGGAGGAAAGAGCGCACATTTTGAATTGATCAACTCAAGATAGACATTCCCCACAGACACGGTTACGCGGCATAGTTAAAGAGTTGCATTGTCAGCTTTTAGGTGACAACTAGCTCTAATAACTACCTTGAAGGTGTGGACAATCCTCGAAAGGTTGTCAAACCCGCCGAGTTCATGTCTACCAAGAGTTTCTAATGGTACATTCTAATCGTACAAGTCCTTTCATGAGACACGCTACATCACTAGCGAATTAGCTTGAAATTATTACCCGTCCCGGACAAGTCTTTTCGAGTTACTAACATTTAAGATCTCGTCAATTCATTGGTTAAGTCTTTAGAACGATAAGAGTATTATCAGGTTGAGCAGTGGAAACAGCGGATACACCCGAGCACGCTCATCAATATCGCCACCAACAAATGGAGCAAATAACCTTTCCATTTGTTGACGAGTAAGCTCGGGGGCTTTGTTCACCGATGATGGGTTTGGGGAAGTTTAAGCGGTTGTGACCGGGTTCTAAGTCAGTTATACTCGAAGCCATCTCCGTAAGTTCATCAAAATGAGCATGAATCGCTTCCATCACCTGCTTTGTACGACGATTCCGTATTCGGAAACCTTTTGAATTATCACAATATCCGATAAAGACTCCAATGTCAGCTTTTGCTTTGAGCTTTCCAAAGTCATCACGATCATTATTCTGATAGCAAAGAGATCCAAATACATGAAAGTGTTTGAGATTCGGTTTTCTGTTGTGGACAAGCTCAAAAGGTGTTTTGTTGTATGCTTTTGTAATCATAGAACGGTTTTGAGTATAGCATGCAGAGATACAACTTCCCATAAGTAATCTGGAAGTTTAGCATTGATTATCATTGTTCTTGCGGCTTCCACTAACGTTCGGTTTCGTCTTTCAACAACTCCATTTTGTTCCGTGTACGTGCAATAGATGTCCGATGTCAATTCCTACTTTCTCATAAATTTCACGAAGAGTTTGGTTAACAAATTCAGTGCCTCTGTCTGTTTCGATTTGGCTTAACGGTGTTACGTGAGTGAATTTGTATTTTCATAAGAAAGGTGATGATCATCTGTGGAGCTTGATCTTTGCTTCAAAGAAAGTAGACCCAAGTCCAGCGTGAATAGTCATCAACAATTACTAAGATGTAGCGCTTTCCATTGATCGTTTGCACGCGCGATCGGCCACAAAAATCCATGTGAAGAAGATGAAGCACATGCCGAGAGTTGTGTTCCACCTTTGAAGGAAAATGAGCACGAGTGCTTTTGCCTTGTTCACAAGAGCAAAGGTGATCTTTTGAATATCGAAATCGTGGGAGTCCTTCAACTAGTTTGTGTCGAGCAAGGTTGGTGATGGTTTGAAAGTTTAGATGTGAGAGACGACGGTGCCATAGCCGAGATTTTGTTGATGTTGCCTTTGAAAGTAAGCAGATGGGAGAAGAAGCAACCATGTCTTGCATAGAGATAGTGTAAAGACTTGAATTACGAGCCGGACATAAGATCGTTTCCTTTGTAGATCACTTAATGAAACAAGTTTTCTCCCCGAAAGCAACCTCCAAATCTCCATCACGTAACCGACCTCCACGAAAACAGATTGTGATTGAGGCCTTCCACATAATAAACCCTGCTAATTTCGATGTTCCCATTGATATAGTCTCCGTAGCCCATGATAGTTGCGCGATCATTCCCGAATCTCGACAGGCAATGAACTTTGCAATAAAGTTTGATAACAGTTTAAGGTTGCCCGTCATGTGTCGGGAACATCCGCTATCAACAATCCAGAGAATGATTCAGACACCGCTTACAATAATGCATCGACACAGATGGAATAGAAGTAGATGTGGAACCCGAAATGTTAGAGGGTTCCGTAGCTGTTATAGTAGATATACACACATCAATAGCTTTAGGTATCCACTTAAATCCTAGTGTGTTATATATCCATTTCTCCCATCTCCAACTAGTATTTGCTTTAGTCTTAGCGAATGCACTAGGTGGTACTACATTCCTAGGAGGTGAAACTGGAGCTACAGGGACAGCAATGCGCTTCTTAGAATCTAAAGAGGGCGGTCTACCAAGCACTGACTTAGAAAGATTAGTGGGCCTAGAGGTATTCCGGTTCTTAGGATTCTTTAAACGAGAGATGATAGCTTTAGCAACACATTTATCATGACAATCAGAATTCATACTTTTACGACAAATAACACAAGGTGCATCGGACTGAATATCAAAAGTACTTAACGGTTTAGCATTCGTTACATCACTATTTATATTACATGCCGACGCAATATCTATATTAGAGGCAACGTGAGTCTTATTCATAGTCCTAGGGTGTTCTTCTACTTTAGCATCCCTTAGTGATCTTTTCTTAGGTCGCAACTTCCTATTCTTCGATGTAGTGCTCCTAGGTCGTGAAGTGCGAACGCTTGGAAAAGACGCAACTAGTCCTGTTTCAGTAGAAGAAAGCACGTTAGCAACTTGTGATTTGGCAAGAGTGATTCTAGGTTCATGAGTACTAAGTGTTACCGGGCTAATCTCTTAATGATTGTTGGCGAAAGTTGTTCATACTTTCCTAACATTTCTCTTAACTTGAGGATAGTGTGAATCGATCTTGATTTTCGAGCTTAATGTTACCAAAGAAAATGCATCACTTCTTTAGTGTGTGCAAGATAATGATCAAGTTCATTTGATGCTTCATCACGAGTCTTTTTGAGTAAATCAAATATGACACCATATTCCTTTTTAACTTTTACAAGTTCTTGTTCATATTTTGAGATTTGACACTTAAAAGACACGCTTTGATCATCCAGTTGCTCAATTTTAGGATTAGAAGATTTTGCACGAATCGGGGATTTTGTGTTGAAAAAAAAGTTGTTGATCGTGAATATCTTTTTGACACCAATTAAGACGACGTATTGCATTTGAAAGTTCGTTTGACAATCGCTTGTTTTCAACTTTTAAGGACTCGACCAAGCACATTATTAGTGTTCTCAACATTTACCACGAGCCAACAAGATAGCAGAGGTATGATCAAATGCATATGACAAAGAATTCAATAACACAAAGATTATGGACATCAGCAAAGAGGACATCTTCCAAGAGTCGATCAACATCTTTTCTCAACAGTTTCTTTTACGTTTAGTATTAGAAATAGATGTTTCTGTTTTCTCGAAAACGACCTTCATCAATCCAAGTTCCTTATGAAAGTCCCTTTCCCAAGACAATGCACAACTTTTCAAATTTTTAACATTTGGTAAAAGATTTTTCTAAAAATGTCTCTTTGTTCTCGCGCTAGAGGCGATTGAAAGTGTTGAACTTTGATTTCGGAATGATATTCTATCTCATGTTGTAAAGTTTTGAGGTCAGCCATGAAAAGGTCAAAATATCAAAGAATTTTGCGATTTTCAGGTTTTGAGTTTACTTCACCGATGGAAGGTAAAGGACCATAAGTTTGTGCATAATCTGGTTTGGGATTAACATTAGAAGACTCGTGTGTTTTTATGATTACCCTTGGTGTGTTAGAAGAATCCGTTGGTGTGACGAAGTGACCGCTTTTGAATAGTTAAAAGGTTTGTTGTAAACAACTTTTTCTAATTTTGATCGACTCTCGTGTTCTGCATCTAATTCCTCTTGACGATGATATTCAACAACACTCATAACAGAATTATCAAATTTATATTCGTGCGACCGAAACTTTAGGATTTGTTTTGAATGCTTTGGTTGAAAGCTTAGGTTTGTAATCAGCAAGATTCGGTCCATATCCATTTGGATTGGGTTTTAAAGTAAACTTTTCAATGGCTGTGACCGACTCGCCATGTTTGTAAACAACAGTTTTAAACTCTTTAAGTTTGTTTTGCAAGCCGATGATTTCTTCAAGATGATCATCTATTCGTTTCGTTGAATGCTTTTTGTATGCAGAGAACTGTTTTTGACAAGTTAACAACTCAGCCTTAGCTTTTTGATTTTCCATGGTGAGAGCGTTAATTTGCTTTTTATGTTCATGTTTCAGTTGTTCTATTTCAGACAACAAAGCATTCTTCGAAGCGGCTAGATCACGATCTGCCTTTCTAAATATTTTTGTTTTGATAAGATTTGGCAAAGGTCGCTTCAAAACCGCTTTCACGCTTTTTCTTGAGTTTTGAAAAGTTGAGTTGCTTTTGTAAACATTCAAAATCCTTGGTTAACAAAGGCATTTTTGCATTTCAAGTCCTGATTAATGGCATGACATTTTTCCACTATGGTCCGTTGGTCTTGTATTAAACGAGCAAAATCTGGATGAGGCAAAAGTTCGGCGTGTTCAACGTGAGTCTCAACATGATCATTACCGAGATCCTCAAGTATAACCACGGAGTCAATTTGATTATCAAGGGAAACCGTTTGGTCATCTTGATCGTCCAATATAACTACGGGGTCTAGTTGAAAATCTTCGGAATTAGATGTGGACGACGCATTTTGAACATTCTGAGCCTTGCCGGATTCAGATGTTGGCGGAGATATGAGATCGGAGATAAATATGGTTTGTTCGGTACCGAGACAAGCCATCGCTGTCATACACTGGGCCTGGTCACTCATGTGTAACTCATGCATATTAGCCATCAACATAATGTACCGCATTGGCCTCGCAAGTCCTCCATATCATCATCCGAGTCAAGCATTTGTCATAAAGCTCGTTCTTTGTCTCGTGAGAGTTCCACCAGCTACATCCTTAAGAGCCAAAAGAAGAGCCTCTTTGAAATAAGCACTGCCTCTAGTCCTTGGCTTTGGGCATGCATTAGCCAGGTGTCCCTTCTCATTGCGCTTGTAGCATCAAGACCATTCAACCCATTCGAGCATTTCCTTTCCACCACTGGAGCTCGATTGTTATTCCTACCCACAAAGATTAAACCCTTGACCACCGCCCATCACGCACCATAACCACGATTCTCAACTTCAACTCGCCCATTGTTCACAATGCTTGATTCCTTGTATTAGATGAGGAACTAATACGGTTGTTGGATTTGTTGGTATAACGGCTAAAGGCATTAGCAATCATAGCAAATCCTTGTTGCGGTGCTTCAAACGGATCGATTCCTCATTAACGCCAGCGACAAGGGCTTGAGCAATGTTGTTGTTGTATGGAACCAATTGAGTTTGTTGAGATTGAGGCTGTGAAGGATCATGTGGTGTGATTGTAGCGTTGGTTGAGTTGCCGGTTGAGGAGAATAACTGTTTTGAGCATATAAGGCAAGTTGTTGATTTTCCGGATGTGTCGGTGGAGCAATTTGAGCACGGAGAAGCCTTTCCCTATCAACTTCCTTTACATGAGGCTTCAAGTAATCGTACAACAATCCATATGTAGAATGATGCAAATTCTTCGCTTGACGGAGGAAAATGACATACTTCTCCCATTCGGAACCAAGACTACTCAGGAACTTAGTATTCACTGCAATTCTTGGCATGATGATGTTGTGTTTATCCAAATCATTGATGATGTCTGAAAAACAATGATGATAGGACTCTAGTGTCTCTCCAGATTCAATCATGAAGTGTTTATAAGCCAAGTAAATTTTGGATTCCAAATCCTCCTGATTGAGTACGGATCCTTCCATAAGAAGATGAATATGATCCCACATTTCCTTTGCAGTCTTTTGAGCATCAACACTTCGAAGAATTGGGTTAGGTAATCCTAAGAGGATGTATTGCATTGCAAGTTCATCAGCTTCATAGTGTAGAAGTTCTTGAGGATTCAAGTCCGCAACAGTAGCAATGTTTGTTTGTTCATCTCTTGGAGGAATAGCATTAGGATCGGCGGGTACGATAACAGTAGGCATCTGAAATGGACCTTCCAAGATAACCTTCTTTCAGAACTTTCCATGTGGCTTCTGCAGATCACAAAACCTAAAGAACCTTATCACCCATTGATCGTAGTTTCCTGGAGTGAGCATTGGAGGTCTATCAAGTGATCCAGCCTCATGAATTGATTGTTGGCTACTTAAAGCTTCACACATCTTTGCAAACCAAGTGGGTTCCTTCATAGTGTTCCTTGATGGATGTTGATTGAATTCGTTTGTGTAGGGTTGAACTTGAAGACTTGGTGGTGGTTGAACCATTTGAGGTTGAGGAATTGCAGCAAGTTGTGGAGTATGTTGTTGATTAAATTGTTGTTGATAAATTGCTTGTTGTTGATTCCATTGTTGATGTTGTGGAGTAAGTTGTTGTTGACGTTGAGAATAAGTGTAAGGGAAATAGTTAGAGTATGGTGGTTGTGACATGTTGATAAACTTGTGTTGGTAAAAATGGATCTTTGTAGTCGAATGAACCTTTGTTGATGAAGTATCCTTAGGCGAGAAATCACAATAGCAAGTAACACTTATGCGTAAAAACACCAAAGTTACGCGTAACAATCAAGAGTTACGCAGATTTAGCTTACGCGTAAGTAGGAAAAAGACGCTAAAGTTATGCGTAGACACAAAGTTAGGCATAGAAAGTTAGGCGTAGGATTATCTTATGCGTAAGACGAGGCTTAGGCGTAAGATGAATCTTAGGCGTAGGATTTCTACGCGTAAGCTTTATGCTTATGCGTAATTTTAGGGTTTTATCTCAAGTGATCTTTTACACTTCATAGTGCAAAAGATATCCAAAGTCGACGTATTTTCATGCTTATCCAAGCAAGAAAACACGGAGTAAACCACGAAATCGAAGATCAAACCAAGGATAAAGTTACGCGTAAGATTAGGGTTTTCTTACGCAGAGACTTACTCAAAAATTATTTTGCCCAAAGTTTTTTCTAAACCAGTTTTTGTGTGATGAAATAGCTTCAATAACACCAAAAGACACAAAAGTGTGAAACTTGATGATCCAAAGCTCTTAAAACAGTTATGCGTAGAACGATACCCACGAACAAAAACACGCTTAAAAACTTAGATCCACACGTAAAGATTGAAACTTTTTGCCAAAAACAAGTATTTTAACACCTTAAAACGTTGAAAGTACAAGAATCTTGGATTAATAAGTGAAAAAATCAAGTTTTTAAGCGAGCCAAAGCTCTCGTTACCTTTACGCGTAAGACCAAAAACCTTACTTCAAAAGCAATAACGATTCACCCAACTAGTTGGCGATTGATACCACTGTTAGGTCACAAGGTTTACCACACAAGCTTACAAGAAGGAGATAAAGGCGATTGAACAAGATCTACACACACACACACGTTAATACTAAATACGGTTTAGGCGTAGAGAGTATGTGAAAAGAAAACTTGAACAACCAACCCTCAAGTGAGGGTTATTACATAGTATTTATAGGAGGGAAGCTAGGGCAACACTCCTAGTCCCTTCCTTTCTCCTATGGGCTTGGGCCTAAGCTCATGGGCCTTCTACATAAGCTTAAGGCTAATAACAAACATAAAGGCCATAATAAGCTAACTATTACATATGAGTAACTAACACTTGAATAAGGTTTAGGAGTGATTCCAACATTTGTAATAACATTTTCCACTACCTTTCCTTTTTGACTTTCTAGCTGAGCCCTCAAAAGATCATTTTTCGCTTTCATGTCATTGTAGGCACGCTCATACGAAAATTTGTCATATTTGCATTCCTCAGTTTTTCGATCAAGTTGTTTAAAATATGACACATTTTCTTTTTCAAGTTTTTCAAGAGCTTTTTAATATTTTGAAACAATTTCGGAGGTCTCAGACTAGAGTCTTTCATGATCTTCAACATAATATGTTTGCAAAATGATGGACATAATATCAGTAGTCGAGAACATCTTCAAGAGAGAATCATTTAAAATTTCCAAAACTTTGATGTGTTTAACACTTTCATTAGCTTGCTTTACCAGGGATTTATGGTCCTTGACAAAGTCACTGTTTTTTCTTTAAAAAATACTTGTTCAAAATGAATTACCCTTGAGTTGATGTTATTCAGCTGAGAGGCAATTTGAGTTTCAAAAAACTTTTTCTGTTCATTATCAAAACTATTAAACCAGATGTTTGTTGTAATATTGGTTTTAGTTTTAACAGTCTCTTGAAGATCTGCAATTCTAGTTTTCACATTTTCTAAAATACTTCTCGCATCACTTGTGTTAAAAGGATTGTTTGAAGACATTTGTTCAATGTTCGAAAGAGATTTGGAGACAACAACTGGTTTTGAAACTGGTGTTGACACTTTGTTTGAAACACTTGGTGTGGTGGAAAACGTTGATTGTTCTTTATGAGAAACAAAGGAAATACCATTAATTTTGTTCCATTTGTTATAATCAATTGGTTTGATTTCCGGATGTTTCTGATTCATTTTTGATCTACTCTCCTCAGATAGTTCCAACGTTTCAAGAGAATCATGTACAATTATGGGTTCATGCAAAGGTGTTCCATTGTTCAACACATTCCGTTTTTTCTGAGCTTTCTTGAGGAAACAAGGAGGTGAGTTACCAAGAGCCATTTTATGCACAGTATGAAAAATTGGATTTACTTGATTGGAAAGCATCTTGTTTGTTTTAGCGGAATGACCCGTTGTAAGAAGCAAATTATCCAATTTTTTGATAGTTTCATTTTTATCAAGAATTTCATCAAGAAAAGAATCTTCTCGTTTTGAAAATCAAGAATCAACTGCTTTCTTCTCTTTTCAAGATCAGAAAACAGTGCTTTTTGTTTAGAAAGTTGGTCATTTAGTGCAGAAATTTCCTTGTTTAAAGATTTTATTTTCAAGTTCAAATTCACATCAAGTGTGTCATACTTGAGTTGCAATTGTTTTTCTCTTAAAACGGAATCTCGATAACCAATTTCTAATTCGATAGTTTGTTTGTATGAAATTCAAAGGCTTTGCGTTCTCTTTGTAACTCTCAAGCTCGCGGTCAATTTAGCATTCGTCGCCTTAACTTCGCGATTGACCGTTCTAACTTTCTCAATTTCAATGCCATAGTTATTGATTAATGATTCAAAGTAAGCACGTGTTTCCTCATCAGTCTCAGTATTTTGTGCCACACAGCCTCCACTAGGATCCACATCCGGAGTTTCAGAGTTAGTATTGCTACAACTCGATTGTCCGTATGTATCATAAGTAGGTGTTGGCATCACATAATGCTGTTCGTCATGAGTAAACACATCAAATATGACATTGTTATAGCATGGATCAATGATTGGTACCTCACAATGCGTTGGCGCCATAAATGAGGCGGCCGAGTCGTGTCGCATACTTAGTCTCCTGAAGATTTGACATGAAGATGTAGTTCGCATTGATTTCCTCGAGGTCTTCCAAATCATCAACAATAGCGAAAAAATCATTTTCCTCAGCACTCAACTGCATCCCTGCTTCTTGCTTCTATGCTAACAGCATAGCTTTCCGTAGAAATTCAGCGTTCTTCTTATGTGGCTTAGTGGGACAGTTTCGTGCCATGTGACCCACTCCTTGACAGTTATAACACTTAACCTGATTACCCTGATTCACATTTCCATAATTCCCAACAACTAGAGCTGCAACCTTCCCATTATGATTAGCCACTTGAATAGGTCCTAACAGATATGATGGCTGTTCAATTTTGAAGAGAGGTGAGCAGAACTACGGTGGATGAAGCAGAACTGCTGAAAAAGGTTCAGGACATTAGGGCTCGTGTAGCAGAGCGGGAATATGTGATTGGAGAGTTGGAACTCTTGTATCAGTTTGATTCTTCTGTGCAAAGTATCTCAGAGCTCAAGAAGTTGCACACCGAAGATTTAAGCGAAGCTGCAGAGCTCTTGGACAATGCGACGAAGAAGCAAAAGCGAGCACAAGAGCTTTTGTCATTTATCGAGAAGTTGAAGGGGATGGTGTACTGACATCCTTAGTGGGCTAGCTCCATAAGTGGTTAGGCACGGTCGCAGTGCAATCTGCAACCTATTATAATAACTTAATTGTTAATGTATGAGCAACAAAGTTAAATCTTAAAACTTTTAAAATTATGCCATCTGAGCTTGCAGCTTAAATGTAAAGCGCAGATGAATGCAAAGCAAAATACCAAACATAATATATAGTATACTCATACTTTATCTGCGCCACGTTACTGGGATAAACTTACCAGCTACCTATACCCGTTCTTTTCTAAGTTTGCTATAGGCACCCGGCATCATGTACAGTTCAGCATGTCCTAGTTTAAAAAATAGTATGAGAGACTCGTTTTTCGACGCTATAGGGCTGTGCAAAAAACAAAAGACATTAACGGACTTTACATTGGTGGACACCGGGTGCTGCAGACTGATGGTGGACACTTCTGTAGGTGATCGTGCCAGAGGTGTACCTTTACCCTGCACTTATTTGTACCAGTTAAGATGGTCTTTCACATTTGCCTTATCATGTTCATAAGCAAGGTTGGTTGCATCAAAGTAAAAAAAAAAAAAAAAAAAAACATGAGAAAAACATGTAGAAAAACACAACTGTTTTGAAAATCATTGTAAATTCAGGTAGGAAGAATTACTCATTTCCGCAGAGAGTCCACTGATACGATCACCTTTGGCTGAATCTATGTGAGTCATTGTAAACTGCACGTGCCGGTTGTCAACAACACGCAGAAAAAACCGCCCGATATTAGCATTCATATGTTTGCACGGTAAACATCACAATAGGTATAAGCATAGAGCCAACCTTTTCGAATAACCAGATATGCAGCGTAGGGTAACTAACTTAGTTGCCATCTATTTTTGCGGGCCATATTTTTTCCTAGGATGGCATGAAGACGTGGTATCATATATAACCTCTCCTGTCCCAGCAAAAAAAAATAATAATAAAAATAAAAATTTACAGCATGAAGATGTGCTTTGGTAATTTGAAAGTTTTATGTAAAAAAAAACAGGCCAGTCAAATTTTACAAACTGAATTTGAAAAGAGAAGAGCAACAGTAACTTTCCATTGTCGCATCACTCATCGGTCGTCCAATAATGGCTTTTCTACCAGACCTATGCGGCAGAGGCTGGAAAACCTGCAACAATACACGTATGGGTGTTTTGAGGAAGTGTGACAGTAATAAGAAACCCAAAAATTAGGATGCACAATGATACATTAAAAAACATTGTAATGGTTATAGTGAAGTGCTAGGACATACCTCAATTGTGAAAAAATGAATGTTCAGTTACACGCCACTTGATTTATTATGTCTTTTAAAAAATGTGTACCGACATGCCATGAGTTGAAAGCGAGGACGTTTATTATGCCTTTTAATATCTATACAGCCTCAGACCTGCAAATTTATTGGCGGCATCAGAGACTCAGTATGGCTGCAACCACAATTTAGATTAGGCTGCCTTGCCAAAACATGGGACTCTATGAAGCGCGCTCACGAAACACATAAATGCAGGAAACTATCATCATCGGTGTTCTAACTTTAGAATACACGCATAACCGTCACAACATGAAGGACATCCAACTGCATTCCAGCAACCATAAGGAACACCTACTTATTCTAACACCTAAAATATGTGTACAACTGCTGGCTGGCTTTACAGTTATACTGAAAGTTTTCCATATAAGAGTAGGAGGCTTGTATGCTATTGCATACTTGAGGCACAGCGAAAAAAATACGTCGCCTCTTTTAGCCGCCCTTTCGAGTGGAAGGCCATCTTGTTAACTCACCCGTTCCATTCATCCCTACTCACATCCATCTGTTTCATCTTAGAAAGTATGATTACCAGCGTTATCACCTTACAATACACTCCCAGATGTCACAACATGAAGAACATTTGATCGCAGCGGCATCAGCAGCCTGTCATGGCTGCAACCGCAATGTGGATATGGGTGCCACGTCAACAGACAGGGGGCGCTAAAGCACGCTAACGAACCAGATCAACGTACAAACCCATCATAACTGCGTCATTAATCTCATGACACGCTACACGTCACTTGTATATCATATACTTTTACATTTGTTGGGTTCGCTTTTTCAGCCACGTGTGAGAATTTTGCTGGACACACAGCTCAGATGGGCGAATATTAAAGCAAAGAGGATACACCTGCCATGGCTGCAACAATGACCTGTCACCCTGCCAAGATACGGGGCATCTCACATTTACCGAATAACGCCTAATTCATCACAGCCTAAAAAAAGGAATGCAACCGTCAACCATTCGCCATTGCACGAATGACAAAAACTGTAACCACTGAAACCAACATTCATGGGAGCGTTCTCTGCATCTGTAATCTGCAAGAATGAAATGGAAGTTTAAGAAAATCATGTTTAACAAACGCGAGTGCAAAAGGGCAGCTGGCAGAAACAAAAGTGCGGAACATAATTTCCATTATGCTCATACCTTTTAGATCCAACCAGGTATATCTCCTGAAAATTATTCGACAATATAATGATCCAAACATAAGTGGAGCCATGTATTGAAAACAACATGCGAACATCGTAGCGGCATCAACAGCCTGTCATGGCTGCAGCCACAATGTGGATATGGGTGCCACGGCAACACACAGGGGTTGCTAAAGCACACTAACGAACCAGATCAATGTACAAACACATCATTATTGCATCATTAATCTCATGACACGCCACGTGTCACTTGTATATTACATACTTTTACATTTGTTGGGCTCGCTTTTTCAGCCACGTGTGAGAATTTTGCTGGATACATGGCTCAGATGGGCGAATATTCAAGCAAAGAGGATACACCCGCCATGGCTGCAACAGCTGCCTGTCACCCTGCCAAGATACGGGCCATCTCACATTTACCGAATAAAGCCCAATTCATCACAACCTAAAAAAAGGGCTGCAACCATTCAACATTGCACAAATGACAAAAACTGCAGCCATGACAAAACCCGTAGAATTCATCCCGCCACCGCTGCTGTGCCAGCTTTGCTTATCCAAATGGTAGCTGCACTAAAAAACAGCATGGCTGCAACCAAATGGTTACCCTGCCAAACCATGCTTTTCAGCAAAGCTAACCCACAGGAAAAAAACATGTTTACCGGCGAAGTTAAGTATGGCAAAAATGCGTGATTTGTTAGCAACGCTGCTTAAAACTAGTGCAACCTCGGTAAACCGACTCCGCAATATCAAGACCTGAAAGCATTGCAAACCCGCAAAATCTTTTTAGAACGTACAATATTTAATCAAAATCTAACCGGCAGAAAGTGGCTAACCATAAGGCATGACATCAAACCCGACCAACATAAAGAGGTTTTTTTAATTTTACGCTGACTAAATCAACACGAACTATCAAAGTAGGCCGTAATTGCATGATAAATAAACTGATACATAAAATTTATATTTAAAAAAAACCTTAAACCCTCGCTACAACAAAGCTAGTAAGAAAGAGAAGGGAAAACATCATAGGCAGTATCCAATGTTCCCAAATAAATAAAAGGTAAACACAACATAGCCTACAAAGCATGAAGAAGGGAGAAAGCAGGCAAAATAAGAAAAGGTAAAAACATGACTCGCCATATCAATCTTTGCTAATCTAAAAGACACAGCTTAGATTTTTTGATCATTAATAATCGACATACGTAACCCTTATCTAAGACATGCCAAGCAGAAACACCTAACCCTAACTAAACCTAAAATAACCCAGAACCGAAACTAAACACACAATACCATAACCACCATAAAGATGAAGTAAAATAAGCCCTAAACAAAGTAAACAAAATTTCAGACCTTTAATCGTTTGTCCAAAATTAGAAAATATGCAGCTAGAGTTTTCCATAATCAATAATTGAATTTGGTTACGTCACCGTCAGAACACCAAACCCTAGGTAAACCTAAAATAACCCAGAACCGAAACTAAACACACAATACCATAACCACCATAAAGATGAAGTAAAATAAGCCTTAAACAAAGTAAAAAAAATTTCAGACCTTTAATTGTTTGCCCAAAATTAGAAAATATACAACTAGGGTTTTCCAAAATCAATAATTGAAATTGGTAACGTCACCGTCAGATTCACCAAACACACCAAATATATGGACCAAAAGAAAGCCACCGCTGTACCAAAGACCATGTGGCCAACGGAGATCCACAAAAAAGATAAAAATATTGTTTCCATGGTACAGATCACTGTACCCCTCTCACCAACCAGCATACGAACACGCAAAGGTGTTTAGGTTGATCAAGGCACGTGGGGGTTTTTCCCCGGAAAAATACCCAGTGGATCTAAGATGAAACGGACGAATGTGAGTAGAGATGAATAGAATGGGCAGGTTAACTAAATGGAGCCCCGCTAAAAAACACGAGCAAAAAGACCGCCCGTTTGTACACTGTAGTTATCAACTGAAAGTGTGTAATAACTAAGAATCCCAACAAATGTAATATAGTATAATGCTACACCTTGTTTTGACACCCGTTCGATCTGGCGGGTTGACCGATTGAACCGGTTTTAGAAAAAAATCATATTAAATCGGGTCATAAAAAGTAAAAACGGTTGAACCAGTTAGACTCGCGGGTTTTAAGTGACCTGGTCACCCCGATTCTCAAAACCCCCGATCAATTTTGTTTTTTAATAGAAAACCCGGGTTGACCCGGTGGTCGAACCAAGAACCCGGTGACTCGACAGGGTCGATTGAAAACCCGGTTTTTAAAACATTGGTTTTAGTTATAAGATATTTATATTTTTGGCGATCATGTATAAGGGGGGGGGTTTATAAGATATTTATATTTTTGGCGATCATGAGGTGTTCGGCTTTGTTTTATTCTAGCATAAGGGATTTGTAAACTTATATTTTCCAGGGTTTGGGAGATATCTTTTTAGGAATCTTTCTAATAAGGTCTACTTGAGGGCAAGTAGAGTTCAAGTGGAGGGATATTTGATAACATTAAATAGTCCTGAATATTAAGTGTCAATTTCCCCCGATAATGCTTGTAATTTATATAATTTATATGGATTTATGCTTGTATTCCATTGTTTTCCACTTTCAGGTAAATTACAAGCATTGGAGCTAAAGAGACGCGGAACTGGAGAAATATCTAAAGATTTATCACAATATGCTACTTTGAAGAAGTTACGACGTAACTCGTCTCTCACATTATGCCGTAACTATTGCGTGACTTAGAAAACCAACTTATCGGATGGTTACGGCGTAACTCTTACCAAAGGTTACGACGTAACTATATTAGGTCAAATGAGGTTTCACGCCGATACTTACCCCCCGTAACTATTGCATCTACTACGACGTAACTGAGTTTATTGAAGATGTGGAAAACTAGAAGGGGGGGTTGAATAGTTTTACCAATTTAAGACTTCCTTTTAAATATTTAGATCGACGTATGTCAATCTATTTGGTTGTTTATGTTGGACGTTGATAGATAGATATATAAACGTGTAATGAAAGATAAAGAGTAAGAAGCACATCACCACGACACAAGTATTTATAGTGGTTCAGCTACAAGGACACCTTCCTTGCCCTACTCCACTCCCTGAGTCACCTACTCGAGAGTTCGTAAACACTACACCAATCTCCTTATGGTGGAGAAGCCTTCACAACGTCGCCTACCCTTTTTCCGGTGCTAGGCTAACCACCGGTTTCTTTAACTCCAAGGTGAACCACACCTACACAACGTCGCCTACCCTTTATAAGGTACTAGGCTAAGTACCTAGTTCTTTCACTCCAAGGTGAACTACACCTTCACAATGTCGCTACCCTTTATTAGGTACTAGGCTAAGCACCTAGTTCCATTGTAATGGAGGAACTACTACCACACTACACCAACGACTAATCCCAAAGGAGATCTACTCCTTTACAACATCATCAAGGATATCAATATCCTTGGATCTAATACTAGTCTATCTTGTACATCAAACACACCATATCGAATGTACATCTAAGGCACCTTTCACTAATGCCTTTGACTAGATCTACAAGACACCTTTCACTAATGTCTTGTATCTTCACTTCTAAGCACCTTTCACTAATGCTTCTAGTCTTGACTTCTAAGCACCTTTCACTAATGCTTCTTGTCTTGACTTCTAAGCACCTACCACAAGTGCTTATGCTATAGACGATAGATACCCTTCACTAATATCTTTGTCTTGACACTTGAGACATCTTTCACTAATGTCTTCATCACTACACTTCTTTGAAGAAAGAAAGGAATCATCAACAAGAAGACTTCAGAGCCTTGATGATGAGGAATCTTGGCAACTCATGGACTTGAGCTTGCTCGACTTCAAAGGTGGTGATCTTGCCTTTAAGAGGAACCTAAAAGATCACACAAAAACAAAACTACAAACATAGATCTTTTGGATCTGAGTTTAGTGAGTTTTTAACTCAGGGAGAAAGTGTGTTAGAAAGGGGTGAGGAATAATGAAGAAATGGCTCACTATTTATAGAGGAAAAATCCTACTGTTCCCCGGATCCCTACCACAAGGGATCCGGCTAGCACAAAGCTAGGGATCCGTGGAACGCTCCTCTTTGCCCATGGGTATTTTGGTTATGGGTCTTGGGTCATGGGTTGAACCATGGATCTTTGGCTAGATACAATGTATCTTTGAGTGAAATGCACTTGGTCACTTGGGTATGGGTTGATCCATGGGTTATGGATATTATCCATGTGTGATATAAGCATGATGTCATGCAATGGGTTATGGGTCAAGATCCATGGGTTATGGGCTTTGGGTTGTACCCAACTACATTCAATGTATTTGCCCAATGGGTTGTGATACTTAAGTTTCTACCCATTTATATTACCCGATATACTACATACTAGTTATGTGTATATTTTATCCAAATATGTAACCACTAGTTGTTGTACATATGTATTACTAAATCATAAAATCACTTATACTTGTTTTAGTGTTTTATGTGAAAATGTGAATATGTTAGAAACTATTAGTTCAAACCATTTACGTATTTTATTTGTTTCGTTAACATGATTTTACGTTTGTTATCGACAAAACATTAGAAGACCGTAAAATATAAATAAACGTTTTTACGGCTTATTTGTATTAACAAACTCCCCCTTTTTGTTGATGACAAAACATAAAATTATTTTAATGAAAAGCTAAAATTCGTAAAAGTTTGAATTTGTAGTTTTTACTTTCTTCTCCTCCTTTTTGTCGAAACAAAAAATGTTTGAAGGAAAGCAACACATCGTTTTAAGAAAAACATGTGAAAGAAATAAAAGTAAAAAGAAACAGAGAGCAAGTAACGGGAAAGGATCTCGTCTTTACTCCCCCTTGACGAGTCCATCCCTATGTAAGGGCGTCAAGAAAGTGATACTAATCTAGTTTGTTTGCAAGTAGTTTTGCAAAAGATTTTGTCTAAGTGACGAATGTGCTCCCCCTTGATGATTGCAATTATGCAAAGGGATGTCACGAAATGTAAACCTAGTATTGCAAGTAATTTGCAATGTATTGCTTTGACATAAAGCTCCCCTAGCTTTAGGATGTCAAAGTCTTCATGTGTAAATTGAATAACTACAAAACAAAGGTTAGAAAGCAAGTATAATTCACAATTTCCTGCAAATGTGGTCCAAGTTAGTAGAAAATAGTTTTTTGTCTCACGGATCCCACGGTTCCCTCCTAGTAGGGATCCGTCTAGGCAATTCTGAGGAATCCATATTAGCTGATTAATTTCAGCAAAGATGATATAACAAGTAATGTTATCACAAAAATGAGATATGAATAAAAGGTAAACATATGCTCGAGAAAAATAACAAGTAATGTGTAATTCCATTTAATAAAACTAGAGTTATGATATACATGACTCTAAAACTAAGAAAATAAGAAAATACATGACTAGGAATTTCTAAACCAACTATCGCTTGATGCTAGGACACCACTAAAAATCTTCTAGCTCAAGTTTTGTTTAGGTTTGATCTCGTCGAAACGCTCGAGGAGATGATAGAACATGAAACGTTGGTCTTCTCGTACTTCATGTATCAAACTTTCAACATGTTTACAATGATAGCAATCTTTGTCATGGCTAGGTAGTGGTGGTGGAAGAAATGAAATGGCTTGATGCGAAGGATCAAGTGAAGCGGCTTGTGGAGCTTCAAATGATGGAGGGATTGGTGGAGGCGCATTTGAGAATGACTCAACCAAGAATGATGGTGGTGGTAGAGAAGTGTCAACTTCGATATGGTCGGGTGGTTGACTTTGATGATTTCGCATAATCCAAATGGGATTATATGATGGAAACGGTGAAAAGGAAGCCAGAGCAAGTGTTGACTCAACACCTTGATTTTGTACCATTATTCCTCCTAATCAGGAGAATGTTGTCGGCGGAAGCGGATGAGACGGCCTAGGAGGTAAATCCTCTAAATTGTAGAGGTGTGGTGATGATAGTGGAGATGTAAAGGAGATAGCTCTAGGAACCAATGGTGATGGTTTAGTGGAGATGATATTGTTTGGCCTAGGAGGTATGGTGGTGTTTGGCATAGGTAGTTTTGTGGGTACTATCCTTTTAGGAATTGGTTTGATTGGTTGAGGAAAGATCCTATCATTTGTTGGCTTGACCGGAGATGATTCGGTTGAAGAGATTTTGTGTATAACACGAGCCTTTTTCTTGGGTGGTTCTTTGGTGGATAAGTTACTACTTGGGGTTTTCCTCATGATGAGATGATTTCAAGAGGTTTGTAAGGGTTTCTAAAGTGCTGAAAGCTAGGATGAAGGTGATGACTATGGAAGTCCTAACAATGTGGTTTATAAAGCAAGAGATTTGGCAAGTGCATTTAAGCCTTAAGCCACTAAGATTCATTGGAATGTGACGATTAACATGCACAAGAGTCAACTTCAGAGTTTGTACTGATCTAGGAACTCATTTAAGATGAGATGGAGTGTTTGAGTTAGAAACATGAGTTGAAATGATTGTTTTAGCAAGGTTTGACATAAAATGTCATACGGATCCCACAGTTCCCTCTAATGAGGGATCCGCCTAGGCTAATCCTAGGGATCCTTCTATCAGGGGCTAAGAAAGGATAGCAATGATGCTTGTAAGGTCTAATGCCTATTTCTTCTTGTGTGTTTCAGTTAATGTAAGTGTCTTAAATGAAGAGGTGTTTGGATACTTAAGAGTAATGAGTGTTGTAGCAAATGATTGCCTTTTATGGAAGAAATTGGAACCTTCATAAGTACCAATGAATGAACAAGGATAACACTAAATATTTTGAGGATGTCAAATGGAGCTAAATGATCCTAGTGATCAGATAGTGACTTAGGATAATTTCTTGGAGAAGATCCTAAAGGTTTAAGGTGGAAGAACTAGAATTTGATCAACTTTGACCAATTTTGAGGTAAGGATGATTATGACCAATTTTAGCCATATTTGAAAGATTTCCAAAGCTAGATGTGAGGAATCATGTGAGAGATGATGTGTGAGCTTGAGAGCGGAAGAGTAATGGTTTTAAGTGAAACAATAGATCTAAAAACGTCTTGAGTGTGATCTAGGTGAGTTATGTATGATTAGAAAAGATCTACTTAACTTGATAAGGACTTAATTTGCCTTAAGGCACTATGTCTAACTTAGTGTGAGGTGTTCTAAGGACATGTTTGAAATACAATGATTGCAATTGCATTTCTGTTGGCGGATCCCACGGTTCCCTAAGTGTAGGGATCCGTCTAGTACAAACTTTGGGATCCGTTTATCTCAAGCAAGGAACCTTTACAAAAGTTATGCAATGACTTTGACAATGCATCATATTTCAAGTTTAAGAGGTTCTAACACTAAGATATCTGTTGGGAATTATGCGTTTGAGTTGATAAGACAAAAAGAATGAAACAAGAGGGACTTAATATGACAAGAAGGAAACCTACAAAAAGATGGAAGGACTTGCTTGCAAAAGAAGTTTTATTTATTAGTCCTTTGTAGAGATTTGTAAACCCTAATCCTCTAGTATATAAAGAGGACATGGGGTGTAGGTTTATTTATGTCTTCCATAATGTAGACGCTTAACTAAAGGTGTGTGTGTGTGTCCTAGCGAAGTATAAACGCCTAGGGATAGTTAGTTAGTGTTAGATCAAGTCTTTGATCTTTATTATAGTTAGTTAGTTAGTTTATGATAATAAAAACCTTTTTCATAATGATGTTGATTCTATGTTTGAATATTCCGCTTTCATTATTATGTTCCTAGATATAATATTAGACATCGTCTAAGAGCTTACAACGATCTTCACATGTGGTATCAAAGCCTGGGGCTCGTGATATCTAGGATTTACAAGGTTTGTTGTCGAAGAAAATCAGTTGGTGAAAGTACTGTGATTCGGTGTTCAAGGTTTTACTGTCACAAAGCTGATTCGAAAAGGTTTAATGTCAACGAAGGTACGAATTATTTTTTGGGTATCGATATTATTATGACTTGAAGAATAACTGGTCTCACGTGAAATTGTGTGCTGGGACCCATGAGGTGTGCGTAAATTTGATGGGACAGGTCATACATTAAATTTTTATTTGTTATCATCACGTGAGGTTGGAGATATTTTAATCTAATTCGTTTAAGACACAATTTCAAGTCAAGCGCATTCTTATAGCTGGTCACGTGGTAATACTGGAAAGTTGTTATACTGGGACCCATGACCAAAATTAAAACGGATTGATAAAATCAATCACATGATGCTTTGTTCTGTTCGTTATGGAGTAGATAAGGAGGCGTACATTTGTATTTTTATAAAAGATGAGTATTATTGCTCAAGTGGGTTGGGATTCGTGCTATGCAAGATATGGAGGTTATGGTGTTCTCAACTTTTGATTGGTCCAACGTCTAAGATATTCATATGTGATTGGTATTGTGGTCGGTGAGGTCACTTGTGGCTTTGGATTAAATTACGAGGTTACTACTGGTTAAATCTATGTTGGTCCCACGTTTAATATCTCAAGCGTTTTGGTTTATTGGTCAAAGTTCATACTGTTTGAGCATGTTGAGATTGTGTTTCGACAGATCTGTAAATTTTAAAGTACTGTTGTTCGAATTCAAAGTACGCAAATTTTTCAAAGTACTGTTACATTAAAAGTACTGCAGATTTTATTGAAAGTACTGATGATTGGATGAAAGTACTGCTCCTTCTCCAAAGTACTGCTCAAGGTACTGATTCTTTCTCATATGGTTTTCGATTTAAGGGAAGTCGAGCGTGATAATGGTTATGGATTTTGGATGACACACACACAGAATGGTTATTTGGTTCACACACACAGGATGAAATTTATGTTCTTAAAAGGATTCAAAAAGGCTTATATTTGATTCATTGAATAATTGATTACGAAGAGGATTATTTATCACTTATTTGAAGGTGAAGTGGAATTACTTGGTTTGTGTTCTTATCATCTAGCTTGTTGAATCTAGCAATGTGTGATTTTTCTTATGATGCTCTATGCACACATTGGCTATCACTTGAAGGAGTTACATTGTAGTGCTCTGTCTCATACTAGTTGAGGATTCTTGTCAAGGGATTGCGGTCTACTTATATTTGGTTTTGTATAAGTATGGAGTTCCGTGGATAGTATAAGATTTAAGACACAAGTTTGGGAAATTCTACTTCTTCATCAAATTCGTTATACTCGGTTTTCTTCACAAGTGATCATTACAAGGAGCTTACCGATTTGCAGAATTAAGAAGATGGTTAACATATGGGTTTTAGGGGAAGCTTATTGTTAAATGTTTAACCATCTACATCCATCACTCAAGGGGAAGTGTTTGATTTTTACTACTGTTGATCATTATTACTACTTAGTTTCTATTGTTTTGGATCCATTTTTCTTATGGTGCGTAATGGTGGGCGATTTTAAACATTGGAAGTCTTAGATTGGAAGTATGATATTGGTTCGTGGTGGTCAAGATCATTATTTGCATAACGCCCCTATTTGGATAATAACAAAAAGGGAAGAGATGTTTGAGTGACATGGCATGGATTAAGGGGAAGACAAAGGAAGACATACTTGTTTCATTCATGGTGAGATCCCCGATCTCAATTTCTCTACTTCGTCTAGGGAAGTTCGTTCAAGAATGGTTTTGTCATTATCAACTAGGGAAGATTGTTGGGAATTATACGTTTGAGTTGATAAGACAAAAAGAATGAAACAAGAGGGACTTAATATGACAAGAAGGAAACCTACAAAAAGATGGAAGGACTTGCTTGCAAAAGAAGTTTTATTTATTAGTCCTTTGTAGAGATTTGTAAACCCTAATACTCTAGTATATAAAGAGGACATGGGGTGTAGGTTTATTTATGTCTTCCATAATGTAGACGTCGACTAAAGGTGTGGTGTGTCCTAGGCGAGCGTATAAACGTTTAGTTAGTTACTGTTAGATCAAGTGTTTGATCTTTATTATAGTTAGTTAGTTAGTTTATGATAATAAAAACCTTGTTCATAATGATGTTGATTCTATGTTTGAATATTCCGCTTTCATTATTATGTGTTCCTAGATATAATATTAGACCTCGTCTAAGAGCTTACAACGATCTTCACAATATCGAATGAGATCGAGCTCACAAATAACAAAGAGGTTTATCAAACTTAGCAAGCACTATTCAAGAAACTCAAAACATATTTACGATCTAGATTAGTAAATCGTTTGTATTAACAATGGCGTGCAAGGTATATGTCAAGAAAGAAAAAAGTAATTGATAGTATTCACGACAATAGAGTTGTGAGGTGCTAGTTCAAGAAAATCCTATACTTCATCCGGAGTTGTTGTTTTGGTCAATGATAAGGTTTTAAAATGTACATTTTTGAGGGGTTGTTTAAGCCCTTATTTGATCACTTTTGTATCCGTTATTACTTAATATCGTTCCTTTTCACTTTTTAGGTCTCTTGAAGGTAAATTGCTGGAATGGCACTTATTTGGACGAAAAGGCGCGGATATACGAAGAAAATGGCCAAAGTCAAGAATCGAGACACTCAGCTGATGGAACTGAAGGGGATGGCGTCAGGAAATACAAAGGGACGGCGTCAGGTGTTATCTGTGACGCCGTCGCATCACTTTTGTGACGGCTCAGAGCCAAATTGCTTATTTTCAAGTGACGGTGTCGCTCTAAAGAGTAGGTCGTCGCAACTCAAACGGCCTAGATTTGATCCAGACGGCGTCAGAGATTGAAGAGGACGACGTCACAATCACAAGGTGACGCCGTCCCAAGACTAACGTGGCCAAGACGAAACCCTAATGACGGCGACCCGACGGCGTCACAATTCATAAAGTGACGCCGTCGCGATTGTAATCTTATATATAGAATCCGTATTTTTTAGTTTTGGGTGTGTAGTCTTTTGGAGTAAAAACCTAAACTGAACCAAGGCTGTCTTGTACAGTATTTTAGGGTTCCAAACCCTATCTTACATCAAGATAAGTGTTTTACTTCATTAATTCAATTATGTCTTCAATTATTTGTGTGTATGCTTGCATGTTCTCTATGTCCGGCTAATTTATTTGTGTGTGTGCTTAGGGAATATGAAACTTAATTATTGAATATTGATTGGTTGTATCTTATCTTAATTGTTAATGATCTAGTAATGCGATAGGCCATTCGTTGTGTAGTTAATGCTTGATTAATCTTTGTGAACCTTAGACTATAACACCTAGAGTAGTTGTAGGCTAAAACATCCGAAGAGTACCTTAGAGTTAGAGTTTATAATTCCTAGAGATTTTGTAGACGAGACCCTTTGGTAGTTTCAAAGAGTTAGGGATAAATGCATACCCTACGACTTTAGACACACAACGCGATTAAGAATAAGGACGTGACAATTCAACCATCAATAGGAGATAATTAAGGAGTAATAAAACCTAAGTAAACACATCTTTAAACCATCATACGAGCACACAATAATTAGACATAGACTACATACACCTTAGATTAGATAATTAGACAAGTAGAGTAATCGGTAGAAATACCAACCCCCAAATCCAAACCCCGAGATTCGTACCTTTCCATTCCTAAAAAAATATAAAAAGATAAAAAATAATCTTCCTCAACCCCAACCTTAGCGTAGTAACTTCTCACTAGCATTCCTATTCCCCTAGAGAACGATATCAATACCCGCGGATTACCCTAATACTACACTACAACGATTAGGTTCACTGCCTAGGGTGTTATAAAACTTGCTCAAAGAAAAGGAAGTTCCTTTGACTCGAACGACGCATGTAGCGCGTTATCAAGTTTTTGCGCCGTTGCCGGGAATAGAATAGCTAGTTAGGAGTCCACTTCACTTAGGTTTCTTTGCTTGATTCCTATCAAGTAAAATGTTTTCTCAATTTTTAGCTTCCTCGTAGTCTATCCCCCTTCTTCGTGACCGTTGTTCGTAACCCCATCACTTTTCATCATGAAAGGTGATAACCAACCACCATTCATCAACCTACCACCAAATGACCCGCCAAGAGGCCGTACTCTTGGTGAATACTGGAGACCAAGCCACCTAGGCTATAGGAACACCATTGAGCTTCCCGACCAAGCCCAAACTATGGCCCTACGATCCGACACCATCCGGTTGGTGCAAAACGAATGTGCATTCCATGGTCTTCGTTCCGAAGATCCTAATCAGCATCTTAAGGATTTCCTTAAAATTGTCGATTCCATCGACCTTGATGCTACTACTTGGGAGACCACGCGTCTGCGTCTCTTCCAATTTTCTCTACGGGACCAAGCTAGCAATTGGCTTGAGCGACTTCCCGCCGGCTCCATCTCAAGTTGGGATGTTCTCACCTCTCGCTTCCTTGCTCAATTTTTCCCACCGGGGAGAACCACTAAGCTTAGGAATGACATCTTGATGTTCCAACAACGTAGGTGAATCTCTACGAAGCATGGACCCGATTCAAGGACTTACTCCATAAAGTCCCTCATCATGGCATTGATCTTTGGCTCCAAGTTCAAATCTTCTATGATCATGTCAACTTCCCCACTAAGCGATCCATTGACCAAGCGGCCGGTGGAAAACTTAGTGATCTCACCGCGAAAGAATCATGAGGTATAATAGAGGACCTTGCTCTATATGACAACGAAAGTTGGAATGACCCCCGTGAGTTGCCCAAAACCGTTAAGGCAATCTCCTTGCCTCCCATTGACTCACAACCTTCCGACCGTAGGATGCTCGAACTTAAAGATCAAGTTAAATTCCTAATGAGCTCCTACGAAAATCCTAAGTCTTCACACCAAGTGAACAAAGTTTCTTCCTCATGTGAGCAATTTAGTGACCCTCACAACACTCATGCTTGCACAAGATTCCCCGAAAAAGCCTCCGTTGACTATGCATCCTCGCGATAATGGAACGGAGGAAGATTCCCTACAACACCCGGACCTAGGACTTTCAATGACACCCGAGAAGCATGGAAGGGCAAACCCGACTTCTATTGGGGGCAAACCAAAGAATTCACATCCAATGATTTCTATTGGCCCCCATCTCATGGCCCTACCCAACAAAACATAGAAAGGATGATACAAAACATAGTCGCATCCCAAGAAGCTCAAATTGCTAAGCTCTCGGATCATTTCAACCAACAACAAGCCGAGATGGATAGGAAGATAGATAACCTCTTGAAAGCCATGACCAATAGTGATAGGAAGGATAATTCTATCTCAACTCCGAGCCTTCCGTGTAGAGATTAAGGACCCAAGTAAGTTAGCTAAACACGTCAAATTCGTCAATACCATCACCTTAGTGAAACCTAATAGAAAAAATGATGAAGAGGACCATATACTTGAGGATAATGAAACAACCGCAACCTAATAGAACAAGTAAGTTAGCTAAACACGTCCAATTCGTACCTTTCCATTTCCTAAAAAACATAAAAAGATAAAAAAATAATCTTCCTCAACCCCAACCTTAGCGTAGTAACTTCTCACTAGCATTCCTATTCCCCTAGAGAACGATATCAATTCCCGTGGCTTACCCTAATACTACACTACAACGATTAGGTTCACTGCCTAGGGTGTTATAAAACTTGCTCGAAGAAAAGGAAGTTCCTTTGACCCCGAACGACGCGTGTAGCGTTATCATCAACGGAAGCAATGAGCTATGTATAGTCATTATGGATGGTGATTAGCATACAATGAACTTCATCCGTGAAGTCATGTAGCTCTTTTCGATCAAAGCAAGATAATCGCTTGATGAGGCAAGTGGTTGTGATTAACTAAAAGAAAACTTAATTTTACAACTTGTTTGATTAGTAATCCTAAGACAATGCAAAGTATTTCCATTGTAAACTTACTTTAGGAAAACATAGGAGTATAAATTTCTCAAGTGAGAGAATGAATATGAGACTATTACTAGCGGTTCTCAATTATGGCTAAACACGACCATTTTTACGGGCGATTCCACATACCCAACTTCTATCAAGGAAGCAATTCAACCGTTAGGTCAAATTGAGTTTCTAGTGCAATAAGTTCTCCAGATTCATTCTCAAGTTAAGAAAATTTATATTCCTACAATGGCCTATCGAAGAGTAACAATGATGATACTTTGCTTCATTTTTATTAATATTATACTTGAAACAACTAAGGTGACGAAGGTGTAAAAAGAAATAATTACAAGTTGTCCATATGGTGAACAAAAAAAAATGGTTGGATGAGCTAGTTCAACATATGTTGTTGGAAAGCTAGAGTTTGGACTTTAAGATATGAACAATTATATTTGCGTTGCAAAATAATTTACTTGAGTATATCGGATGTAATAATCAAGTTGTCAATCCTACTATGAAGCTTGGAGAGCGATCATGAAAAGGAAAACGGGATAGTACATCATCGACACAAGTGTAGGTTATGATCCGATGTACATTCTTGTTGTTTTTAGAAAACGATACAAGAAAATATGAAATCAAGAAATCATATAAGCACATAAAACATTTATGTTGCACACATGACAAACTCAATCAAAAATCCATTTAGTGTGTTATATGTTTTAAACATTTTTCAACTTATAAAACTAACATTTTAGACACAACTAGATGTTATCCCTAAACACTTCTTCAAGTAGCACATTGATTAGTAGAATATTACTAAATCAACAAGCAAGAGAATGAATAGCAAGGTAAGGAAACCACATATGTTATTCAATCAAACAAGCACAAAAGCTATTTGAGATAAGCAAATAATCAAGTAATGCAAGGAAGACAATTTATCATTTAGCATAGCATACGAAAGTTCTTTTCATCGCTTTGTGTTAAACATGTATACCAAGCTTGATTAGTTTCTTTTATAAATGTGATCAAAACCTTAATTTAAGGACACAGTTATTCAAAGATGAAAACATCCGTCTCCAATTAGATCAAAAGTTTGTGTAAAAGTTATGACCAAAAATTACTTTCTATTATAAATCAATGATTCTGTAAATTTTTGTTTTGAATCAGTTTATAAAATCATTTTTAAATGAAAGTAGACTCAAATACCTTTAAACGATAGGTGGCACGACTTCTAACGACTTACGGTTAATTAGTTATGAATTTTGAAATTCGCAAAACCTGTCTTCTGTACCACGAATCCTACGGATCCCTTGCTTGAGGGATCCGTCCCGTAAACTGAGGATCCGCGGATCTGACAAAGAATTACAAAAATGCATGTTTTGACCCGACGAAAAGGTTTAACCTTTGTAGACTTTTTAGTGAGGTTATATTACTCATTCAAATCTTTATTCAAGCTTGAATGAACACAAAACTTCAAAGAAAAAAAATAATCACTAAAACACTTTTCATATTATGCTTATTATAAGATATAAGCATATATTACCATTTTATCCACAAGCAATTTAGCACGTCTTTGACTAGTAATTGTAACTAAGAGAACATACCTTTGTTGTATTCCCTTTGTATGGTTTTAGAAACCATAGACACGAAATACTTCATGATCTTCTAAGATACCCAAATCCAAGTATGGAGAATACTTAACAAGAAAAATGTTAGAACATTCTATCATTGTCCAACAATAAACATTATAATGATTTTTAAAACATGACTTAAAAAAAATCCTTCTTTGTAGTTTTCAAACATACACGGATCGTATCAAGTTTTTAAAGTACAGCATACTCTAAAAAACTTGGTAACGAAGCTCTGATGCCAATTGTGGAAAACTAGAAGGGGGGTTGAATAGTTTTACCAATTTAAAACTTCCTTTTCAATATTTAGATCGACTTATGTCAATCTATTTGGTTGTTTATTATGTCAATCTATTTGGACGTTGATAGATAGATATATAAACGTGTAATGAAAGATAAAGAGTAAGAAGCACATCACCACGACAAGTGTTATTTATAGTGGTTCGGCTACAAGGACACATTCCTTGCCCTACTCCACTCCCTAAGTCACTTACTCGAGAGTTCGTAAACACTACACCAATCTCCTTATGGCGGAGAAGCCTCACAACGCCGCCTACCCTTTTCCGTGCTAGGCTAACCACCCGGTTCTTTCACTCCAAGGTAAACCACACCTACACAACGTCGCCTACCCTTTATAAGGTACTAGGCTAAGTACTTAGTTCTTTCACTCCAAGGTGAACTACACCTTCACAACGTCGCCTACCCTTTATTAGGTACTAGGCTAAGCACATAGTTCCATTGCAATGGAGGAACTACTACCACACTACACCAACGACTAATCCCAAAGGAGATCTACTCCTTTACAACATCATCAAGGATATCAATATCCTTGGATCTAATACTAATCTATCTTGTACATCGAAACACACCATATCGAATGTACATCTAAGGCACCTTTCACTAATGCCTTTGACTAGATCTACAAGACACCTTTCACTAATGTCTTGTGTCTTGACTTCTAAGCACCTTTCACTAATGCTTCTAGTCTTGACTTCTAAGCACCTTTCACTAATGCTTCTTGTCTTGACTTCTAAGCACCTACCACAAGTGCTTATGCTATAGACGATAGATACCTTTCACTAATATCTTCGTCTTGACACTTGAGACATCTTTCACTAATGTCTTCATCACTACACTTCTTTGAAGAAAGAAAGGAATCATCAACAAGAAGACTTCAGAGCCTTGATGATGAGGAAGAATGGCAACTCATGGACTTGAGCTTGCTCGACTTCAAAGGTGGCGATCTTGCCTTTAAGAGGAACCTAAAAGATCACACAAAAACAAAACTACAAACATAGATCTCTTGGATCTGAGGTTAGTGAGTTTTAACTCAGGGAGAAAGTGTGTTAGAAAGGGGTGAGGAATAATGAAGAAATGGCTCACTATTTATAGAGGAAAAATCCTATTGTTCCCCGAATCCCTACCACAAGGGATCCGGCTAGCACAAAGCTAGGGATCCGTGGAACGCTCCTCTTGCCCCATGGGTATTTTGGTTATGGGTCATGGGTCATGGGTTGAACCATGGATCTTTGGCTAGATACAATGTATCTTTGAGTGCAATGCACTTGGTCACTTTGGGTATGGGTTGATCCATGGGTTATGGATATTATCCATGTGTGATATAAGCATGATGTCATGCAATGGGTTATGGGTCAAGATCCATGGGTTATGGGCTTTGGGTTGTACCCAACTACATTCAATGTATTTGCCCAATGGGTTGTGATACTTAAGTTTCTACCCATTTATATTACCCATTATACTACATACTAGTTATGTGTATATTTTACCCAAATATGTAAACACTAGTTGTTGTACATATGTATTACTAAATCATAAAATCACTTATACTTGTTTTAGTGTTTTATGTGAAAATGTGAATATGTTAGAAACTATTAGTTCAAACCATTTACGTATTTTATTTGTTTCGTTAACATGATTTTACGTTTGTTATCGACAAAACATTAGAAGACCGTAAAATATAAATAAACGTTTTTACGGCTTATTTGTATTAACAATCTCCCCCTTTTTGTTGATGACAAAACATAAAATTATTTTAATGAAAAGCTAAAATTCGTAAAAGTTTGAATTTGTAGTTTTTACTTTCTTCTCCCCCTTTTGTCGAAACAAAAAGTGTTTGAAGGAAAGCAACACATCGTTTTTAAGAAAAACATGTGAAAGAAATAAAAGTAAAAAGAAATAGAGAGCAAGTACCGGGAAAGGATCTCGTCTTTACTCCCCCTTGACGAGTCCATCCCAATGTAAGAAAGTGATACTAATCTAGTTTGTTTGCAAGTAGTTTTGCAAAAGATTTTGTCTAAGTGACGAATGTGCTCCCCCTTGATGATTGCAATTATGCAAAGGGATGTCACGAAATGTAAACCTAGTATTGCAAGTAATTCGCAATATGTATTTGACATAAAGCTCTCCCTAGCTTTAGGATGTCAAAGTCTTCATGTGTAAATTGAATAACTACAAAACAAAGGTTAGAAAGCAAGTATAATTCACAATTTCCTGCAAATGTGGTCCAAGTTAGTAGAAAATAGCTTTTTGTCTCACGGATCCCACGGTTCCCTCCTAGTAGGGATCCGTCTAGGCAATTCTGAGGGATCCGTATTAGCTGATAGGTTAGGGCGAATTGACCAAATGCTGTCCTCTCGACTTTGACCCCACCTGAAGTAATTGGAAGTAAGTAGACGTAGACATAACTAGCTAGGAGGATTAACTAGGTTAGCACCACTCTCCTCTATTGATTTCCCTTTACCATTTATTTGCTTTTATTTGCTTTATTCTGCTTTAGTAGTTTAATTAATTAAATCCCTATCAAAACCATTTTTAATCTGTGACACCTAGACTTAGTAATAATCCAACACACATAGCTCTTGGGACGACCTCGGCTTTACCGATACTACACTACACACCGACCGGGTACACTACCCGTTAGTGCACTAGGGTAGACATTAATAATATTAAAACCTGGTCAAGAAAACCTCGCATCGCTACGAGCTCGAAGATAGAGATTGAAGAACTCGCATATTGGTGTGACCCAATCTTCGATGGCATAAGGTCGAAGTATCATCCATAGAAGTGAGACAAAATGTTTATCTTTTGGTTTGTTTTCGATTTTAATAACGTATACGATATGTTTTCTAATACCTCTTCCTATAGTAATACCATTTTTCGAGATTTCACTACCGGTTTCGCTAAAGAGAACGTTGCACTTTTTATCACATATTTGACCTATACTTAGTAGATTAAAGTTTAGGTTTTCTACGTGATACACTTCATTAATGGTTAGGGAATTATGAGAGATTGTACCTTTTTCGATGATTTTGCTTTTACTATTGTCGAACACCATATTTCCTCCGTTTAAGGATTCATATGTGGAGAACAACGCTTTGTTACCGATCATATGCCTTGTGCAGCCGCTATCCTTGATCCATTTGTCCGGATCCAAGTCTACCTTTTGGCACACCTAAGACAACAAACAACTCAAAAGTTTGGTCCCCATTTTTTCATGGGTCTGTGCGGCTTTCTTTATAGGGATCCTGCTGGCATGGTACTCCATTTCCAGCAAGTTTGTGAAGGTCCAACAATTTTCAAGGGGATGTTGTACGTACTGATTTGACAGTACTTAGAGTCCTCAGTGACGCTTTTGGCCCCATTGATGTTATACAATTCATTCATATGATGCAAGTATGAAAATGGCGTAAAAGCATTCCAAGGTACGTAGTTTTGGAATGGAAAAACATTTTGTGAGTTGTGATTCCATCCCATATGGTTATTTTTAGGAAAAATATTATTTGAACTTTTTATCGACTTGTTTGATTTGGTAAACAACGGGGGTTTGTTTTTCGATAAACGTTGATCTTGTTTTAAAGAGGTGCTTGTTTAACATTCCTAACAGTAGCATTAGGTGTTTTCTTTTTATTAACGACAACAAATTCGGTTCTAGAAGAGATGGTTACGTTATTTTAGCTTTTATGATGCATGCCCGAATCCCTTAATTTGCACTAGCCGGATCCCTTTTCAAAGGATCCGTCGGATCCGACACATCAGTAGTTGCTTTTTCAGTTGATTTAACAAATTGTGTTTCCTTAACTTTGCTAGTTGATGCAATATGTTCCTGAATACCTAGACCCTTTTGGTTATTACCTGTTTTAACACTATTAAGTATTGTATCAAGGTAATTTGTGCTTAGTCTAGCAATTTTAGAATCAAGGTGATCAACCAATGTTTGATGTTCTACACAAAGTTTGCATTCATCACTTACTTCCTTTTCTTTTTCTGGTATCTTAAATTTTTCTTTTAGTTCAAAAACTTCTTTTTATAAAAGTTCATTTTTACTTTTCAAAATTTTGTGTTTGTTTATTACCTTGAGACTAATTTTGCAAAGTTTGTTATACTCTAGGTGTAATGACTCATCATCTAGAGATGAACTACTATAGTCAAGGGAGTCGGAACAAACCTCGTTGGAGTCCTTGGCCATGAGACAAATGTAACACCCCGAAAATAGGATCCAACGGAAGCATACGAACCTTTGGGTGCTACTATCTTGGTATCACAACATAAGGTACAAAGAATGGTTTTTATTCCATTCATTTAGAAGAAGATTCATTATTTGAAAACATTAAGTTTATGTTAATGAAAGTAGTGCGGAAATAGGCCCAAAAGATAATTTAAAGCGATCCCGTTTATTCATCATAGTCGCCTATGACCATGCCCCTTGCCAAGCGTCTTCCAATAGTGAGCTATCACCTTAAACCTGAGAACACATGCTAAAAAGGTCGCTTACGTGGTGAGTTCATAGAGTTTAGTTACAAAATGTAGTAGTGGACATGATAGAGTTTAATTGCTATGTGCGACTAAGGTAGATATATAATAGATATTCCAATCAACAATCAATCCAATCAATAATCAATCCAATCAATAATCCACAACATAATCGAGATCTCAGCAGGGCCCCAAGCAACTCTAGCCAGACAGTTAGCAAGACCTAGAACACAAGCTACCCTGGTCTAGGTCGAACAATTCTTAGCTAGGCATCGCATTATAACATAGGATAGTCTAAGTCAACAAATATCGCATGTCTAACCTTTCCTAGTCAACACATTAGCAATTCAAAAGAGTAGTGGCAGGTCCAAGAAATAGTTTGTACTCACACATAAGATCACAATCCATAAATCAAATATTCTAAACAAACAGTATTCTCACATAATGTTCACATATCTAATTATAGTTGGTTAAAAGCAACATGTATTCTCCCACAAAGTAGTTATGAAAACCTTTGAAAAGAGGGGCTATGAAACTCACCTTAGCCATAGTAATGCACTATTCACTATTGACACGACTGGCATCTAAAGCTAATCTCCACGGCATCCAGGAGAAGATACGACAAGTACGATAGAAACGACGCAACCTAATGCGTATACGATTATCTTAAAATATGGCTCATACGATAAAGAAGTCGATACAAAGTAATGTGTAGTAGTTTTCGTGGATCACTCGTGTTATTACTTTCAAAAGTCCATTATCAATATCTCGAAAGTTTAGTTTTAACGTTTCGTGGTAAGAAACATATACGACGCACAACTCACGCGAAAGAGGAGAAGATGTCGACACAGTCGAGACATACTAACTAGAATGCACGCCAAAAAGGGAAGAGACATCGACAAAGTCAAAAAATACTGACCATACTCAAGCTAGTCAGAGACTAGGAAACGACAACTATTTATGCAATATAAATAGGTTAATTGATAAGTTTTGGCAATTTACCCAATAATCCCCAAACGTACATGTTTATAGTAAAATATAAGTTTCCATATATCGTTTGATTATCAAAGATTTCACGATCGTTATTCGTAACTATACAAGTTTATAATAAAGTACGCTATATAAGGTATAGTAGTATTTTATAACGACGCTTCTTATTCAATGTTTCCAAAACATTACGTCTTTATCACACCGTCTTCTCAAAATAACATTTCCCAACAAGTTTCTAAAAGTTAACTTGTTTATTATAAAACACAAGTTATTATCGTAGTTGATAAAGGTTTATAATTAAATAAAACCGTGTTCGTCGACAATATATAGATTAATAGCTTATTATTAGTTAATAGGTGACAAATGAACATCTAAGCTCATCACGAATCAAATACATTAAAATCACGCCAAGTCTAATAAATTGCATTCGGTTAGTCCAAAACGTTTAATATGATACTACTTATAACCAATATAACTAATGTATCAATGTTATTCCATGTTTACAAACAGTATTAAACCTTATAACGTATACGTAATATCCGATACTAATTATTAATCACGTAGTTAGTTCTTAATGTTTATCACCCACTTTTATAAGTACTTTCGTTGTTAACTCACGTTCAATATCGTATATCCCGATAATGTTATTCCGATATCGTTATATCATTTGTCCGTTAAGAGTTACAAGTTATCCCGTTATCGTTATATAGTTAATTCGTTACATATTTGGGTTGTCAAGTATATATTTTAAAAGTTTATCCGTCGACCTATATTATTTACCATTTCTTTAGTAATCGATATAACTAACTCGTTACGTATTTCAAATTGTCCAATGTCTTACCTGTTTCCACATAGCTTGTTTCAATATTCTTTGTTATCACGTTTACTGACTTATAATAATTATTGAGTCTAAATGTATTAACCCATAACCAAATTTTACGCATACTATATAACCAACTATACATTTATACTAAAAATCATAAGTGAATCATTCGGGTAAAACCCGACCGACAACAATATTTACCAAATCAAACACACCTTAACATGACCCAACTATTCCTAAATAAATACCAACGTGGGTCCTTTGACCCGAACCAGTCAACCCAATGATACAACCCGTTCATGAGACTCCAACGGTTCTGACCGACTCATGATGACCCAACTCGTGATGAGTCCATGTTCTGACTCGAGTCCATCCGACTCATTGAGTCAACTCGAAAGTCAAAACAGAAACATGAATCACACAACCAACCTTTTTAGTACTCTATCATTACCATCCGATTAAGACTAAGTAAACCCGAGAATCAGTCAAAATCATGACAATAATAACAAATCTGAGATTAACCGTATCTACCCTCGTTTCACACTAACAAGCCTAAGTCCAATTCGAGACACACAAACGCCTAGTTTACCGTTTCTTCCCAGACGATAACACACTAACTTTTGTATGTTTTCAAAATCGTTTTTACTTGTCTAACAACCTTTGTATCCATGAAAACCCAACATAGATAATATAAACGATTTGTCAAAATGGAAAAATAGATATATATATATATATATATATATATATATATATATATATATATATATATATATATATATATATATATATATATATATATATATATAAGGAAATGGAGAGTGAGAGAAAGAGAGACGAGGAGGTCGTTTGGTGTCTTGTACGAGTATGACTCGTACCTAACCAAGCTAGAACCTCTTTTGTAATCATTTTGTTAATACAAATAAATCGTTTAAATGTTTATTAATATTTAGCGATCTCTTTGTGTTTTGTTGATAACAAATATAAAGTTATCATAAGTAAAATGATAATGATACATGTTATTTTTGTAAAGCATTTATATATATAATTATTTAACATTAATTGTTGTAATGATTCACTTATTGTAATAGTTTATAAGGATGGGTAAAAAACCCATGACCCATACCCATGGAGCATATCCATAACCCAAGGAGCTAACCCATAACCCATTGACTAGATGCATTGAATCTTCTAGATACATTGTATCTACTTGGATACCCATGGTTCAAAGTCTAGGACCCATGACCCATAACCCATAACCCATGGATAATGAGGAGCGTCTCATGGATCCTCAGTTTACACGGTCGGATCCCTCATGCAAGGGATCCGTGGGATCCGTGCGACAATAAGTTTTTCCTATAAATAAAGAGCCATTTCCTCTTTGAAACTTACCCTCTTCTTACAAACTCTCATATATTCTTTCATTCTTCTAATCTCAGATCTCTTGATCTAGATAGTAGTTCTTCTTTTTTTTTGTTGTGATTCTCATATAGGTCCTTCTCTAAGGTGAGATCACGAGCTTCTACAAGTCATCCAAGCAAGGGGTCCTTGATTGATTTGTTCCTCCACAAGATTTCTGTAGCAAAGTTCTTGTATTTCATATTTCACATATTTGTTGTGTTATAGTAGTGTTGGTTTGGTCCTCTGTGTTAAGGACTCGGTATTTAGCTTTGTACCGAAAAAGTGTGTTTAACGTGAAGGTCTCCGAAGTTGAAGGAGTTTTTGACATAATACTTGAACTCTAGTAGGTAACTCGAATTGGAGTAGGGCAATGAAGGTGTCCTTGTAGCCGAACCACTATAAATCGGTTGTGTCATTTCTATCCTTTACTTTACTTGTTTTCTTTACTTGCATTACTTATAGATCTATACTTTCTCTTCATCCATACGATTTCACATAACATCGAATCTAAATTTTTTGAAACTAAGTTAAAATCGACAAAACCATTCAACCCCCCTTCTAGTTTTCCACACGTTTAACCACGAAACCCTAGAAATCCAAAGCTTAAATTCAAGATCTAGGGCGCTGTGTGAGTTTGGGGTGCGTGTGTTACATAGATAGAACCACAAGACCCGATCTATCATTTGAGACAGGTGGTTTAATAAAAGGAAGTGGCCGGAAGTTAGCCAGAATTCGGCGACGACGCAGGAACCCTAGGAGGGTGGTGGCTGGATTTTTAGAGAGATGTAGGAGAGAGTTGTGTGTGTGTGTTTATAGAGAGAGAAAGAGAGGTGGGAAAATGAGATAAAGTGAGAGGTGTGGGGTATTTATACCACCACGAGGGACCAAAGTTGTATACTAGAAAACACAAGGGGCGCACGTAATTTATCCAAGGACTAGTTATGTAACTTTCTAAATCTTTTGTCATATTAGGTTCGGGACTCGTTTGGATTAGAAAATGAAGGATTCACGACTCAGGAATTACGCCAATGTTCTTATAATATTATTTCCAATAAAAAAAACTATAAATACGACTCGTATCTCACATAAGAGAGAACGATCACTCTATTTGCCCTTTCTCCATTTACGACGCGTCGAGGTAATTACGAGTTGTCACAACCTCACCTCCTTAAAAGGAATCTCATCCCTCGATTCAGTTCAAGTTACGCGCTAAGGTCTAGAAGAGGTGAGTGCATAAGCACAAGGATTTATCTTCACGTTCCCTGTGTGAATTCAGGATCTTACAGCGAGTTTCTACGAACTTCAAAGATAGAGGTGCAACTTTACTAAAGTCATCTAACTTCATGGTCTACGATTTCGATAGGTCAACAAAGTTTAAATGTTCAAAGGTTTGGATTTCCCAGAAGGATAACAACTGCCTCATCGGCGAGTCATTTCTTCCTATTACGCACGAAATGTCGGGGTACTATGAGTCTTGACGGTAGCTCAAGGCTCCGAGCTACTGGTCTAATTCCAACAAGGATTTCGAAAAGACCAATATAGCGAGGAGTAAGCTTTTCACATTTACTAAATGCTACGCACATTCTCATGGTGAATCTCTAAGCTTAACCTTGGTCATATCCGGGAAGTCAAGAGGTTTACGTTATCTTTGTCTCCTAATGGTTCGCGAGAAGCTTGCATGACCATCTCGCCTTTGGACGGTCTCCTTGGCACTTCTGAAAGGTTCGGGTTTGTATGTTGGGTGTTTCCATTTTATAACAACAATCGGAATCAACACTTATGACTATACAAGGTCTCTTATGGTACCTTTGAGGTACTAAGGTGTTAGGCAAGGCTATAGGAGAATTTGGCCAACGGAAGGTGTCTATCCCAACCATTTCCGAACTCGATAGATGTCTATAAGAGAATTTGGCCAACGGAAGGTGTCTATCCCAACCATTGCCAAACTCGATAGGCACGTGATGTGTTCTACTAACGTTCGAATGGTTTCTTTACTTCGCCATCGTCTGGAGATGACGCACTGTAAGCATATTCAGATCTGTTCTCCCGGCTATAGGAAGTGATAGACTAAACGTGGGTGTGTGGCAATTTCCGTGATCTGAAAAGGATAGAATCAATACTTCTTGATGTACACGATCTTCCTTATGTATAAAGAAATCTATTTGCTAACTCAGCTTTCGATCGCACTTCCTCCTTAAAGAGGATCGGAGGGAGTTGAAGGTTAAGAAAGAAGAATCAAATGTGTTCTAACATAATGAATCTCATAGAGAGAGAACGGATCAAGGGGGATTCCCTTTTCAATTGGAGTTCCATAGTGGAAGGTAAGTGAGCTAAAGCTTGGGAGTGAGGACTAGCTCATCGGAGCAAAGCCACTCTATCAGAGGGAGAGGAATGAGTACTCTCTCACCTTCTTAAAAGAAGATAGAGGGATTCTCTAGTACTGCTATAACCATAGGAGGAGAGAAGAGCATGGTCGTCCATAATTTCCATCTTACTGATTAGCGGGAGGTGAAGTGTTGGGTAGGACTATCAACAACCACTCGTAAAGGCGCGGATCTACTTCCAAGGTTTCGTCTATGACGTAGCTTAATGATCGGTTAAGAGGAGCGAAAGGATAACAGTTTCTCGAAGGACTAGGGAATGATTAGGTGGTTGTCCCAAGGAACGCGGTTCAGGATACTCCTTAGGATTTCAAGATTTCTGTTGAGCACGGAATCTTGTTGAAACTAAGACCTTGATAGATCTTATGAGCACTCGTAGATCGTTAGTTATACTTATGTAATCACAAGCACACTAAAAGACAGTCTCTATAACTTGTATTTAAGCGGAAATTAAACACAAGAACAAACACAAATAACTAGGAACTCTTTGATCCTCTATGGATCTTTTAATAATATTAAAACTTTGTTTTTTCAACTCGTACATAACTCATACTATTGTGTTCCTTTTATAGACAAGGAACCCTAAACCGTTTCCCAAGAAACATATAAACATAAAACTAAATAAGATATACATTATAACTTCCTAATAAAGCTCATGCATATCCTAACTAACTATAGAATACGCGGAATATCTATCTCCGCAGAAACAAACTACACGTTTATTCCTTCAGCATTATTTTCAGCAGAATTCCCACTTTGCATAATTCCCAACAATCCTCCCCTAAACTGGAATTTGAGTAGGTTAAGTTCTAGCTTGATAGATCCACATCATAACAAGAGGATTGTACTCGAACATCAGCAGCAAAGAGCCAAAACAAGAACATCTCTATGATGATAAACTTTGAAACGCCAGATCTTTGCAGCAACAAATGAAAAAATGTACATCAAAACATATTAGTTTCATACTATTCTCATCACATCCAGGTGTATTAACTCCTGTGAGAGGTGAATCATTGAAAATAATGGATTTGATGTCTCTTTACCAATAGCCATCACTACTAGAGTAGCCATATGTTTGAGTTCGAAAACTGTGGTACACTGATAACCATCTGATTTATTAGCAAATCAGCAACTATAAACGGATTTGAAATGACTTTACCTAGAGCCGTTTGCTCAGGACTAGTCAATTCTTAGGTAGAAAGAATCCCCTTGGTGAATTGAGTACCAAATATGGTATTCCACTGCCTTTACCACAAGCCATATACTTGTGGGCTAGTCAATTCTTGGATTCCAAAAAGGAATAAACCATGGTGAATTGATGACCATACAACCCTCAGCAATGAAGCATGGGTGAGTTGCAGACCCTATGATTTTGAGCAAACCATTACAGCTATCAACAGATTTGATGTGTCTTTACCAAAGCTGTACCCTTTGGACTAGCCAACTCTTTGACATACACAAGGCACATCTGGTGAGTTAATAACCATGAACATAGAAATGTACAACAAATCTGCAAGAAAAGTTAGACAGACAAAGAATATACATAGGCTTTTTTTTTAACTAAGAATGAAACAAACAAAGAAAGAAAACAAATAATACAAAATACAACAAGATACCAGAATCAAGATGATGCTTGATGTTGCTGAAGTTGAGTCTTAATCAATCCAATCAATTGTTCAGCATGTACCATATCATTCCCCACTGGATCAGGAGGAACTTCTAACTTCTTTCTAAGCATACTTCTCATCAAGTTCACGAAAAGGATAAATATTATCAGAGAACATACAAACAGTCATCCCATTCTGTGTCTCCACCACATGCACACATGGCATAGGATAAAATCTCCAAGTCTCAACCTTCCACTTATGTAAATTCTTCCAAATAGAATAACCAGAACCCCTGGTGAATGATTAGCATAATGCTGAGTGACAAGACCATAGAGAGTATTCAAATCTTGCCTATCCACCATATGAAGTAAATCCTTCAAGAAGTTAAACTGCATAGAAGTATTATCCAACATAAAGATGGTGTTCAGCTCTCCATCAGTCAAAGTCCAAGTAGTCAACACACCATGAGACCCTTCACGAAAAGCATCAGCATATCCTTCTTTAATGAAAGTTGAATCAGCAACTTTTAAATCCAAAGAACTATCCCTGAGTGATTTATGAATCCTAGAAGTGTATGTCCCATCTGATCTCACAGATCTCCTTAGAGTAACATGTCTCCTTTTAGACATCCTTTTCTTCCTCCTACCGGTATATAAATCCCTATAGAGACAGAAGATGGTACCTTCTCAGATTCATCAGAGACATCTTTAGCAGGAATGGAAGAAGTAGAAGTAGAACTCTCGAACAACACCACGCAAAGCATACATTCTCTCAAGCACCTCTCTAGCTCCTTAGCTTTAGCAGTGCCATGTTCAGCTTTCTTACCTAACTCTGCTCCTACTTTATCATCAGGTGCAACACTAGGAATAGAAGCATTCAAATCCTTTGAATCCAAAGATGTAGTAGCCACATTAGTTACTGCTTCAGAAGAAATGACATGTGGTTCAACAGAGTGAACCCTTTCAGTTGAATGTATAGCTTCAGTAGATGCTTCAAGTAACACATGAGAGCTCATCTTTGGTGGAACATCATCAAATGAATCTACAATCTCAACTTGCTTGGTTCTCTTTGCCTTTGGAGCATCTGCACTATCAGCAATCCTCTTCAAGTTAGAAGGTGGTATAATCTGCTTCATAATCCGAGTGTACATATTAAGCAAGACATCATCAGATAAAGCCCAAACTTGCTTCTGTGTCAAACCAGATTGATAGACACTAGAACTTTGATTATACACCACATCCGCATATACTTTTTCTTCTGAGCTCCGTTTGTGGTCTTTCCCTTTTGCTTTAGCTGAGCAACAATGGCTTTTCTTTGTGCAGCTGCAGCTTGCTTCCTTTGTTGACCAAGAGCCACCATATGTGCAGCAAAGTTCTCACTATCAAAGTCTGCTCCTAATATACTTTGTGCAAGAGTAGGATTGGATGCAGCTTGATTAGTGTAAGTATCCCATTGTTCATCAAGAACTGAGTGGACATTTCATCAATCTCTTTGTCTCTCGGAGGCAAATTGGTAGCAAACTGAGCTTCAAGCTTTTGAGCCAATGCATGACTCTTCTTTATATCTGCACACTCAAGTAGCAATCTTTCTTGTTCTTGCCTTTCCTGTTCACTGACTAGATCTGACCCAAGCTCCTCATCAATTATTTTGTCGTAGACTCATGAGCGAATCAACACTCACAATAGGAACTTCAGAAGAAACACCCATGTAAGCAGCAGTAACATGTTGAGGAGTGTCTTCTGTAGTATCATTAGCATGAGGATCCAAATAAAAACTCCTTCCAGCAACAAACACATCATCATGATCATCTGCTGAAGGTGGAGGACCTGGTGGTTTTGTAATGAAGCTTGACCAAGTTCAGAAACAACATCCATCATTGGAGCATCAACATTCTCATCAGTGGTTGCCACATTGTCCACACTTTGCAATTTTGAAGATTCAGTAGATTCCTTGCTCAAATATTTTCTTGTTCTCCTTCTAGAAAACAGAATAGGTTCCTTGTGCTTAGATGATCCAGCAGCAATAGGAGTAGAAACATGGGTTTGTTGAGCAACATTAGCTAAAATTTCAAGGGAATCTAAATCAGCATCCTCTTGCTCCTCATTAGAAGAAACCACAAGCTTCCTTTTGCTATTTTGCTCAAGTTTGTCCTCTAGAGCCTGAACCTTTTTCTTTAATGCCACAATCTCATCACCAAGTGTATACTTAGTCTCAGTAAGCTCCTTTTTGAGATATGCAACCTCTTTCACGTCCTGAGCAAAGCATATACAGATGTGAGAGTAATAGGGTCCTCAGCTCCACCAGCAGATTGCTTAGTGGTAATGGGAGCATCATTGGACCTTTCAGGAGAAACATGTTCATGCTCAAAGACAGGATAGCTATCAAAAGTCTCTAACAGACTAGGTGTGGCCTGTTTATTAACCTCATGCTCAAACTCATCAAGATTATCATGAGTAGGTGGTGGACTAGGATTAGGTGTAGGCAAAGGTGTAGGTGGAGGTTGGTCAGGAGTAACATGTGCTGCTTCAGCAGTAGTGGAAGGGCCCTCATCATTGGCAACTGATGGATTACCATCAGCAGCAACATTAGTAGAAGGTGGAGTACCATCAACATTACCCTCATCAGCAGCCTCATTGCCTTGAGGCAACATAGCTGCTAGCAAAGGATGATGTTCCCCTTCATAATGAGTTTTCATTGAAGCATATAGTTTAGCAGTTACAGCTCCTATGGGACAAAAAGCTTGGACTTGGGTTGTAATGTCTAAAATTATTTGCAAAAACCTAGGGTACATTAAAAACTTATGCTTTTTCCTTTGAATATTTTCAACCATATTATCAAAAATAAACCTAGAAAAGTTATAAGTTAACCCCGGAGAAAGACATACAATACCACATCCCAGTTGAGTAGAAAATTGATCCCATCCTCCTGATTTATTGCTTATGCACTAAAGCAATGTGTGTACCAAAAACCTCCACATAGGGAAAAGATGATTCTTGAACCATATATCTGTCCCTACTCTGGTATCCAAAAGCTCTTAGCCCAGCAAGTATCTCCAAGGAATTAGAGTGATAAACCCCATTAACATCGTCCAAACGAAGCTGTCTTCGGATCAACTCCTCCGTCACAACATACTCTGTTCCATCAACTGTAGTAGCAATCTTGGTGTCACTCCGTTTTGTAGCAGATGCCCAAAATTGTGTAACCAGTGATTCATATATCACATTCGAGAATGCTAAAGCATAATGAATCTTTTATCGCTTCAAGAACTCCACCATTGGTTCATATAATTCATGACCCTTTGCTTTTCCCAGAAAAGCAACTTTGTTATGATCTTTCTTGAATTGAAGCGCCATGAGAAATTGTGATATTGGGTTATGATTCACGCAAATGGAAGTGTGTTTAAATCGAGTGAGGAGGGAATCAGTTAATTTTAGGCGAAGATACGCGAAGAAGGTATTAGTAGAAGTTACCCAATTTATGGTCAAAAACAAGTTGTTGACCATATCTGACGTGTAATGCAACTCCAACCAAATTTAAATTAACACTGCAGCAGAAAGTATGGTCAATCTGCTAAGGAGGTCAATCGCAGAAATAACTCAAGTAATCAAGAATCTTCAGTAAATATCTTTGAGTTTTACTGTGCCACCTAACTCGCATTTATTTTCATCAAGCCTTGAATCCGCCTATAAGATAGTCGCAATGCACATTTAACACTCATCAATTACCCCAATTACCTTCACAAACCCTAATTTCCAATAGCCATGTCTACAATAGCCATGTCTGTAAAACCAGAGGTCATTGATCCAACCTCTTCTCCATCATCCTCATCATCATCATCATCATCATCCAGTGATGATTCACTCCCGTTATTTCGATATCCATATGAACCTCGACCTTTGAAGTCCCCATTTCTCCCTTTCCAAGATGATAGTGTAGTGGATCCAAGTGAGTCTTCTGGTGATTATGATGACTCCACTGCGTGTCTAGATCCACTCTTCAACAAGAAGAGGACATCACACCCCAACCTTCAACACCTCAACCTCAACCAAGGCCACGTGCCAGAAGAGAGGTGGTGTTAGCTCTTCCTGCGCCATGTTTTGGTGCTTCATCTCATATCGTTAAGGGAAAGGGCAAAAGGAAGATGGAGTGATTGCTTTATGGTGGAACGAGTAGATGGAACAATGGAAGATTTTCATATCACAAATCCATCTACCATATCTACCAGCTTCATCTTCGTTTTCATCAATTCATCCTTCCCATTTTTGTCACGCTTCTTCGTCGTACTGGTCATGCATATCCAGCGTTTGGAATAGATGATAGAAGCTAGTATAGGTTTAGTAGATCTTGTATAGAAATGGTCTTGTATTTTCATTTGAAGTTGATTGTAAGTTGTAAGTCTGAAGTCAAACTGTTTCTTGAATGAATGAATGAACAATTTAACTTCAGACTTCTTCAGAGGAATAATTAGATCACTTCAGGATTCTGTCTCAGTAGAAACAAGCTTCAAGCTTACTTGACCATTTTCCAGTTAACCAAACTTGGTGAACTTTAACTTATTTATGCATTCTGCAAAACAGACACAGAGAAACACACAAACCAAACCAAGACAAACAAAACTAAAAGAACATTAGTTGGTTAGTGTTAGCAAAAAAGTATAGACAATAATTTACAAAGTTTACAAAAGAAATCCTCCCCGAGGCATATGCCTCCCCTGAGGCCTATGTCTCCCCTTAAACTTTGCAGTTAAGGGTTAAGCATCCCAATATTGACCACTAGGTGTTGAAACCTTGGTCCATCAAAAGCCTTAGTCAATAAATCTGCCACATTATCATCAGTGTGAACCTTAACCACTTTTATCAAATGTTTTTCATATGCATCTCTTATAAAGTGGTGCCTTATTTCAATATGCTTAGTTCTACTGTGAAAACTGGATTTTTAACAATGCATATGGTACTTTGATTATCAATAAAAATTGTTGTGTTCATGAAGTTAAACCCATAATCCAACAATTGATTTTGTATCCATAGTACTGACCACAACAATTTGTAGCAGCAACATACTCGCTTAGTAGATGAGGTAGCAACAATGGTTTGTTTCTTGCCGCCAAGAAATCAATCTCTTTCCAAGGAATTGGCAACCTCCAGTTGTGGATCTTCTATCCAGATTTGCACCAGCATAATCACTATCACTATATGCTTCCAACTTAAAAGGAGACTCTTTTGGGTACCAAAGACCTAAATGGGGTTGGCCTTTTAGATACTTAAAGATCTTTTTGACTGATTCGGGATGGGAAGCAAGTGGAGTGACTTGATGTCTAGAACAAGCACTCACGCAAAGGTAATGTCGCCTAGAAGCTATTAAATACATCAATGAACCAATCATAGATCTGTATAAGTGAACATTCACAGCTGGATCTGGTTCAATGTTGTTCTTTTGTTTTGGAGCTTCATAAGGTGTAGTGGCAGTTCTGACATTCTCCATATCAAACTTCTTCAAAATGTCTCACATATTTCTCCTGATGGATAAAAATACCATCAGGTTTCTGCTGAACTTGTAAACCCAAAAAGAAAGTAAGCTCCCCCATAGCACTCATCTGAAACTCTCCCTTCATCAGCTCCTCAAACTCCCTGCACCAAGCTTCTTTAGTGGAGCCAAATATAATGTCATCCACATAAACTTGCACAAGTATGATGTCTGTGGAATTCTTCTTTAGGAAAAGTGTTTTGTCAATGTCACCTCTTCTATAACCTTGCTTCAGCAGAAATGATGAAAGCCTAGCATACCATGCTCTTGGTGCCTGATGTAGTCCATAGAGAGCTTTTACAACCTTGTAAACATGTTTAGGATGATCTGGGTCTTCAAATCCTTTGGGTTGAGTGACATAAACCTCCTCTTCTATTTCACCATACAGAAAAGCACCTTTGACATCCATTTGATATACCATAAATCACATGTAAGATGCATAGGCCAAGAAAATTCGAATGGCCTCAACTCTATAACAACATGTGCAAACACTTCATCATAGTCAATTCCTTCCTCTGCCTTACCCACTGAGCCACTAATCTTGCTTTGTTTTAACCACAACACCCGTGCATCTCTTCTTATTCTTCAAAATCCATTTAGTCCCAATTGCATACTTGCCATCAGGTAGTGGTACCAAGATCCAAACCGCTATTTTTGAATTGTTGCATCTCTTCTTGCATGGCTTCAAGCCAACTTGAATCTTCAAGAGCTTGAGTAACACTGGTTGGTTCCACTTGAGAAAGAAAACAAGCAAACAGATAATGCTTAAAGTCTGTGTGATTGTCCCTTTGCTGGTTTGAGACATAGGATAGAAAAGTAACCCTATATTTAGAACTTGTAACAGTCCTTCTAGTTCTAACAAGTGCTAGAGGATCACCAATAACATTGGATTGAGGATGAGCAATGTTGATCCTTTTGTAGTAAGGGGTTGACTTCAATAGATGTATCAAGATTAGTCACAGTTGGCTCAAAATCACTATCATAGGAAGGTGAGGTGAAGATTCCAGCTTTGGGTTGATGGTTACCAAGATCTGAAGGACTTGAAATTGTGATAGGGTTCTCAAAGTCTGTGGACACACGAGTAGGAATAGGAGACTTTAAGGAGAAACAGAAGAACCTTCAGAGAATCATGATTTCACCGATGCAGCTTCTCTTAGCAATCTCTTCACCAA
>OU343220.1:80197643-80255790 GCA_910596185.1 Chrysanthemum makinoi
TTAAAAAAACAATTTATGCTTCGTTCTGATTTACTTATTTAAAATGAACAAGAAAGTCCAAATATTTTTTAAAGCATTAGAAAGCTGATAGAAGCTCCACATAGAAAACACAATGAGCATTTAAATGAAATTAAATAAGTATTTACACAAATTCTAATGTTTAAAATATGAAATAAATCAAAATAAAATAGAAAAACTAGTTCAAAAAAATATGGTAAAGAATTTCACACTATCTTAGAAAGCTATGAAAGAAGCTACGAGAAAAGTACCAAAATAGTTTTTTTTTACTTTTTACTATTTTTTAAAATAAAATGCAAAGCGATTTTTTAGAAATAGAATGAAAAGCAGTTTTTGATTTTTTAAAAATACTAAAACAACATTCGAGGAAAAATACTGAAAATTTTATGGCTTGAAAATAAAATATATTTTGAACTTTTTATAAAAAAGGCGAGATTTTAAGTTTTACTATAATCTTTAAATAAATAAAACAATAAAAGGTAAACTTTAATAAAAATAAACAACAATAAAAAAGTAAAATTTTATAAAAATATATAAATGCTGATATATTTGAAGCGTGTAACGAAAGTATAAAATACACTACACAATCTTACATTTCCTTTCAACTCTTCATGGAATGATTTTATAAAAAGTTTATAAAATAAAATAAAGAGATAGAAAATAAAAAGATGCTAAAGATAATAAATAGAACTAACTTGCAATAAATAAATGGCATGACTTTTATAAAACTAGATAAAAAATACAAGAGTTTTGGTTAGAAAAATAATAAAAGGAGATATTTAAAAGAGGTGAGGTGGGTTTTATAAACCGACAAGTTACACCTTTGGCACCTCATTTTAATCTTTCGCTTTTAGTACACATAATTTTAAAGATACGGAACTCACGGGTCGTTCTCCCAACGAGATTGTAATGGAAAATCGATTAGTTGTTTAAAGGTCGAGTGATTTGAATAGGATAAAAATATTTTGGGTTTTGGAAATTAATAAGAAAGAAACAATCAAGCATTTAAAATAAAAAGCTAAAACACAAATAAGCAATTACGCATATTAAACTAAAAACATATAATTTTATGGGTTTTAGATTAAAATGATAATAGTTAAAGCAAAGACAATAATAAAACTAGTAGCAAGTAAATAAACTAAAGTTAACGATAAATGATAACAACTAAAAAGTAACTAACTAAATTATGCTAAGGCCCGAATAAGAAATATATGATGGAAAGATATACTTGTTAAGCAAATTATCAAGATCCTTAAGTGTGGTTTATTATTTCAATTTAGTCCTTTATTGACGAATTAATATCTTTACAAAATAATTATTTTTACAACATTGGTTTCTTTTGAAAGCAATTTTTCATAAAAAGATATCAATATCTAAATTAAAACCAAATTATTTTAGCATGGCTTTTAAACTGACCAAAATTTCAATCTAAGTAACTTAAAATTACTAACCAATATATTTTTCTAACTTTTTTGTAAAACCACACTTAATTCAGGAATAATCTCTCAACAAGTATATAAAGCCTACTCATTATAGCAAACACCAACACATGAATTAATTCAATAAAATAAGCATAACTATTATATTAAAATTTATAACTACTAAAGATTTAAAAAGTAAAGAAAATAGAACCCGATGATGAAACAGGAGAATAAAACCACCCCAGATCAAATAAGCACAACACAAAAGTTTACAAATTTATTAATCTTATCAACTAATTAGTAAGTAAAGTTTAAAACTTTATTCCAACAAGCAAAAAATTATACTAAAGCTTCAAACTTTATGTATTAAAAATGCTTAAAGACCTTAAGCTCGACTTAGCGGTGGAGATGGGAGTACACAAACAAAATCAAAACTTTAAGGGTTAGCACAAATATATAAATATAAGATTTTTATAATAAAAGGCTAAAATAAAAGATAAACTAATCTATAATAATCAAATCTTTACCACCAAACTCTCTCAAGGAGATATGTTTCCATAAAAACTAATTTGGTTATTAAGGTTAAGATTTAAAATATAAGATTTTTTTTTTTTTTTTTAAATAAAGGAAAGGAAATAAATCAAGGAAAAATATCAAATGAACTCCGAAAATTCCAAATATTTTTTAGAAACATTAGAAAACTGATAGAAGCTCATAGAAAACTTTTGAGAATTTTCGGAATTAAATAAGTATTTTTTTCGATTCTAATGTTTAAAATAACAAATAAATCAAAATAAATAGTAAACTAGTTCAAAAAAATATGAAAAATTCACACTATCTTAAGGAAACTATGAAAAGCTACCAGAAAATATAAAAATAGTTTTTTTACTATTTTTAAAATAAAATACAAAATGATTTTTTAGAGAAAAAGGACGAAACTTTTGATTTTTTTAAATACTAAAATTTATAATGAAAATAAAATATGTTTTTGAACTTTTTAAAAAAGACAGTTTTGAGACTTTTACTATATTTAAGCTAAATAAAACAATAAAAATTAAACTTTAATAAAAATAAACAATAAAAAAATACTAAACTTTTATAAAAATATAAATATGATATGTTGAAATGTGGCGTATAAAATACACTCACACAATCTTACATAACTCAACTCTTCATGGAATGATTTTATAAAAAGTTTTATAAAATAAAATAAAAGAGAGATGAGGAAATAAAAGAGATGCAAAGATAATAAATAAAATGAACTAACTTTGATAAATAAATAATACTTTTATAAAACTAGATAAAAAAATACAAGAGTTTTGGTAAGAAAAATAATAAAGGAGATATTTAAAATGAGGAGGTGGAGGTGGGTTTTTATAACCCATGGGATTCTCTTAGGGTTTTGGAAATTTTCATAAAGGCACTTCTATTCTATTAAACCTTGGCACAAAAATCCCTAATAAAAAACTTGCTCTGCGATTGATATTTTCTAAAGTCAAATAGCAGTTGCATTCCCTTGATATTGGCTTGGGCTTGTTGAATGGGCTTTGTGATTTAGTAGGTGGAGGCAGGCTAGTTTCTGACTTTGGGCCTCGCTAAAATTCATCTGAATGGAAAAACCGATTCATCTGCACTCACTAAGTGATGAAACATGTAAAGAAAATTAATATTGTCATTAGTGGGATTAGAACCCTTGACCTCTTGCTTAGCAAACATGTCCCCTTGTTAGAAGAGTCTTTTTATTGTTTAATGTTATTTAATTTCCATTTAAGCTCCTTTTTATATAATTCTTTTTCCTTCCTTTTAAGCATCTTAATTAATTGCAATCTTTGTTCGGGCTTTGGTTAGTCTTAAATTTTCTTTTCTTGCCTCGATGCTCTAAATAAAATTATCATTAGACCGTAACCGTGCTCATCATTCTCGTGCTCGTTTTTGTCCTTGTCTTAACTTTTGCTCATGCAATATCATTCCTACATACATAAACACAAAACACAAATATTTATGGCTTTAGGTTAGTTTTGTGTCTTTTTTGGTCGGTTTTGATAGAAAAGGTATATGTTTTCCATATATACGGGGATCATCAACAATCCCATTGTAGAACCTTATACGTATAAGTTCGCGTAAGATTATCTTATCAAATAGCGTCGCATAGCGGTGATCCTAAGCATAAAGGCCATTTTACCTTGATTAGATTGGTGCGCATAATAAACACGAAATAGATCAATCATAACACTGTTAACAAGTTATTCAAAACCGCTTTCAACCTGCATGGCATCACAAGTCAATATAAGTTATCAAATGGGATAACACTATCGTAAACATAAACCCTAGAATTAAAATCTATTAAGAAGAATTTTAACCATGGAAATTCAACCACTTTGCTTTATGGATGTCTTGAGGCTAATGGTTATTTGTCAACAAGTTTTAACATCAAATGCACCTAGAATAAAAAATGCCCAACTCCGACACTTAAACCCTAAAGTTCGTAGTTCAAAATTATTGTTTACGAACTGCCAGAATCAAGGTGATAATGATCAATTAATCATGTGACAAACGTTTTCCAAGCACCTAATTAATCGAATCATTCACAATGAAAACCCCAAAATCACACATAAACCCAAAATTTGAAAGAGATCAAAACCGTTTTTGGGTTGGGGAAATTATTTATGACAATGGTTATAAGACTTGATTTATATCATGTTGACACTAACCATTTCACCACAAACATCCCAAAGTGATTACTTGCTCATACGCGTATTCGTAGAACTTAAATCACTCATAGTTTAAAATCAAACCGTTGGTTTTGAATAAGATTTAAAACCTATGTTTGAAATAACTCAATGAAACGTTTAACACTTACAGATTTCAAGATTGAAGCACAGATTTTAGATTGAATTTTAGGCGTGGGATATGGTTGTTGAGATATTAATGATAGAAATAAATGTGAAAGTAAATTAGGTGGAGTGTTTTTGTAAAAAAATTAAGTTTTAACTTTTGAAAAGTATAGCCCCTCCACCTCAACCATTTTCAACCACAGCCCCATAACTTCCATTTTGGTTAAGCAAGACATGAAAGTTTGGAAAGAAACTTGACTACACTCCTAGACTTTAGAAATAGTGAAATTTTACATTTGAGTCGAGGTGTTTTTAAAACAAGAAACGTATCCACCATTATCAAAGATACAACCAATTTTGGGTAACATGCAAGTACAAGGTTTTATTAAACAGAAAAATTTACATTCTCCTCTGACACTTATTTGGTAAAAATAATGAAAGTTTTGATAGAAAAAGTGTTGACGAAGATATGTACTTGCAATGTTGAGAGAATTAGATAGAGGAATATTTTGAATTTTATAGTTTTATATTTTTCTATTTTGTTTTGGTAAATTATTTACAAAAGAGGTTTTGGTGTTTGGTGGTTGATTGTGTTAAGTTCATCGGTTCTGCTGGAGTCAAACACCTCATTCCAATCCGTGGATCAACTCAAGAAACCTAGTAGAGCTAAGGCTTTGGTAAGAAGGTTAAGTCTGAGTTGGTGTTAAATTGCCAAAATATAATTCAACGGTACCCTTTTCCATGCTCCTTTAATGAAGTGATATAAGATCGATGTGCTTGAATTTTGAATGTTGGTGGGTTGCGATATCGCAATTACACTTGAGTCGCAAAGTCTATCACAAATATGTAACCATAATCTTTTAGTTGTGTTCTCATCCGGATGACAGCATGGAACATGCCTACATATTGACAGGTGATGACGTGACGATGCGATCTTGTTTCTTCACCATTGCCATGACGCAATTTGTCACCAAGGAATTGTAGAGCCCACGAAGTACTTTTCGTGAATCTAGGCAACCTGCGTGATCGTCTAAAAAGCTATTAGTTCAAGAATCAACTTCGGATACGGATCCCCAAATTAATGGTTCCCTGATGTGGAGGATTCTCTTAGCCTCGGAAGGTGAGTTTTAGTTGGTCTCTACCCGATAGCGGAGCAAAGATATCTGAAAATACAATATCAAGTTCTAACATTAGATACATGAGAGACCCAATAATACTTCAATTTGGTAGGGTCAACCAATTTCATGTAAATCGTCCGGTTTTTGGTATGTGCATTGGTGTGGCATAGGTATCCATCATGACTTTGCATTCCATATTTGTTTAAAATTTCAAGAAGCATATTTGGGTGACTTAGGAAAATACCATGGGGTGATTGATGAACTTGTCCTAAGAAGAATGTTCACCCATCATGGACATTTCAAAATGTTTTTTCATAAGGTTTGAAAAAGCGTTTGATTACTTTTTGTGGGTTGACCCAAAAATGATGTCATCCACATAAATTTGAACGATTAAAATGTGTGCCCCGTGATATTGAATGAAAAGTGTTGGGTCGACCGATCCTTTGGTAAAATTATAAGAAAGAAGAAAGGATGATAACTCATCGTACCACGCCCGAAAGGCTTGTTTGAGACCGTAAAGAGCCTTGTTCAGTTTGTAGACATGATTAGGGAATTCTTGATCGAAAAATCCTTAAATTTGGTATTTTCTTTCGGTTTACCATTGAGCGGTTTTGACATCCATCTGATATACTGTGATGTTCATGTGAGCCGCAAAAGCCAGAAAAATCCGTACAGCCTCAAGATGAGCAACCGGTGCGAATGATTCTTCAAAGTCAATACCCTCTTCCTGTCTATAACCCTAGCCACCAGACGTGACTTGTTTCAAATTACTGTACCTTCAAGACTAACTTGTTTTTCCAAATCCATTTGAGACCAATAACATAGACCCTTGTGGGTTTTTCAACCAGTTCCCATACTTCAAGAAGTTCAAACTGATTAAGTTCTTCTTGCATGGATTTAATCCAGTTGTCATAAGTCATTGATTCTTTAATGTTTTTGGGTTTAGATTGACAAACAGTAAGTGCATAAATGCAATGTTCACCATCAGTCTGAAGGCGTTGTCTAGTTACGACTGGTTGATTCGGATTTCAATGATGTTCACAAGAGGATGGTCTTTAGTCCAACGATGTGTGGAGGGTTTGATGTTGATATACACATGCGAGATTAGAGTATTCAAATGGCTTGTGGATGATTCCGCTATAACATCAAGTGGCGCTTCATTAGCAAAAGGATTGAAGAGCATTTGGATCATAATCTAGTGTAGGTACTTCTTGGTTGAAGATCATCAGTTGGTTCGTAGCCATTAGATGCGGTTTGTTCTTTGTTGTTGTAGAATCAATTGGAGGTGCTTCTTCATTGTTGTTGTTTCAAGTGTATCGAATTGGAGGTATGTCAAGTTGAGTAGAAGAAACATTTGATACACATCCGGAGCACGTTGATCAATATCATCACTAAAAAGAAAGCAAATAGCTGTTCCATTTGATGACAGTAAGAAAGGTTCAGGTGATGATGGTTTTGGGGAAGTTTAGACAGCTTATGTCGGTGTTCCAAGCTTTTTGCTCGAGAAGCCATTTCACACTAATCGAAATTGGCATGAATCATTTCCATAATCTCCTTGTATGACGATTCCGATCCGTATCCTTTAGAATTTTCACGTATCCAAAGACTCTATGTCGATTTAGCCTTGAGCTTTCCAAAATCATCACGATCATTATTCGGGTAACAAAGAGAACCAAATACATGAAAGTGTTTGAGATTCGGTTTTCTATTATGGATAAGCTCATAAGGTGTTTTGTTGTGTGTTTAGTGATCATAGATGGTTAAAGTGGCATGTTGTTGACCGGCTGACCCACAAATATCTGAAGTTTTGCATTTATCAACATCGTTCTTGCGGGTTCCACTAACGCACGGTTGCTCTTTTTCAACAACTCCGTTTGTTGCGGTGTTCGTGCAATGATGTTTGATGCTCAATTCCTACTTTCTCACAAAGATTCATGAAGAGTTTGATTCACAAATTCGGTTCCTTTCCATCGATCGTCTGCATGTTCCGAGTGAACTTGAATTCTCGTGAGAAAGGTGATGATCATCTGTGGAGCTTGATCTTTACTTCGAAGAAAATAAACCCAAGACCATCTTGAGTAGTCATCAAGAATTACTAGAATGTAGCATTTGCCATTAATCGTCTACCAGCGCATTGGGCCACACAAATCCATGTGAAGAAGATGAAGCATCACGGGGTATGTTCCACCTTTGAAGGAAAGTGAGCACGAGTGCTTTTCCCTTGTTCGCAATGCGAGCATAGATGATCTTTAGAATACCGAAATCTTGGGAGACCTTCAACAAGTTTGTAGCGTGCAAGATTGGTTATGGTTTGAAAGTTCAAGTGTGAAAGTCGACGGTGCCATAGCGTGGATTTTGTAGATGTTGCCTAGAAAGTAGACATATGGGAAGAAGCAATCATGTCTTGCATTGAGATGTGTAAAGACTTGATGTGGTTTCGGACATAAGATCGTTTCCTTGTAGATCACGAATGAAACAAGTTTTCTCCATAAAAGCAACTTCCAGATCTCCATCACAAAATTGACCATCGAAAGAGATTGCAGAGGACCTTCCACATAATAAACTCGCTAATTCGATGTTCCCATTAATGTAATCTCCGTAGCCCATGATAGCTGCGAAGTGATCATTCCCAAACTGACAGTCTTAGATAAACTTTGAGATAAAGTTTGATAACAGTTTGAGATTGCCTGTCATGTGTCGGGAACAACCGCTATCAACAATTGAGGATGATCGTATGACACGGATTACACAAGGACGACATAAGTGGAATAGAAGTAGAGGTGGAACCGAAGAGTTAGAGAGGTTCCATTACAGCTTCACACATATTAATGATTTTAGGAATCCATTTAAATCCTGGTATGTTTTGTAACCATCTCTGCGAAGTCCAACTAGTCTTTGCTTTGGTCTTAGTGAATGCACTAGGTGATAATTTCTTCTTAGGGAGGTGAGTGGTTCTATGGGTACATCAATGATCATAGTAGAAACACTAGAAGGCGGTTTACCTAGCACAGACTTAGAAGCATTAGTGGGCCTAGAGGTATTCCGTTTCTATATTCATTTACTGAATAAGATAGCAACACATTTATCATGACAACTTAAAACATGCTTTTTGACAACCAACACAAGATGCTTCAAACATAACATTCAAAGTACTTGATGGATCTAAACACACTGTGTGTTAGTGATACTTTGAGTTATATTAATAAGCTGTGCCGGAATATACTTATGATACTTAGAAGATGGATTGTATGATGTAATGTAAGTAGAAGAGATTATAACACAAAGCTTCAATATTATTAAGAATAATGCGAGTGATCTTGCTTATCACTAGGGTTACACCTTGAAGCTCTCTAGGGTTTAATACGTACCTAAAACAATGACCTAGGACCTCCTTTTATAGCACAAGGAGTCCTTTACAAGACAAGTATAATGCTATCAATATAGAATATACACAAGATATTTTCTATACATATCTATACACGAATACATAACAATTATCCTAATAGCAGTGGTAATAATATGTATTAGCAGTGGTAATGTGTTTTCACTGCTAGTGCATTCTTCGCATTGTCTTCCACAAGCTTATCGTTGTTAGCATATTAGCATTATTCCCAACAATCCTCCCCTAAACTTATGATTTCTCTAAAAATCAATAAGTTTCTTCAATCATCATCTGTAGGGATTTGGGGAATTCTTCCAAACACTTCACTTTCTTTTTAAAGCCTAAATAGTTCTTGAACATTGACCTTGAATCCTATGTAACAATGCTGCGACCTTCTCAAGATCTTCATGAACTCTTATTTGTAGACAAACACATCACGTTGAGAGTTCCAAATCTAAGTGGATATTCTTTCTCAGCAAACATAAATGCATCCACTCCAGCATTTGTAGAAACATGATGAACTTCACATGAATCATAGTAAGTCCATGTAGTACCAACACATGAAGCTTCAAACTTCCAGAAATTATCATTAGCATCCGTTCATATAGCCTTCTTAGATTAACCCATAACTGCATTTCCTTTATATATTTAAGATTGTCAGCATCAAATCTTTCTTGAACTAATCTCCACAATGTATCAAGATCATCTCTGTCACATGCTTTGATGAGTTCTTCAAACTGAATGAATGATGAAGGTTCACCACCTAGCCTTGTAATCTTCCATGTTGGAGCAAAATTGCTAGCATTATACACTTCCCAATCAACAATAAGATGTCCGACTTGCGGTGGGTCGAGATAAAATCTTCTTCTTCAATCAAAATCATGCGGTCAATTTGTTCTTCCAATGAGTTTCTCGATTGAACTTCTTGTTCTTTAGCAAATCTTGTTTTCTTAAGAGTTTGAGGTTCACAATCTTTGGCTTTTCTCTTCAAATGAGGATATTTTCTTTCTTCTTCTTCAGAGTTCACAGGAATAAAGTCATTATCTTGCCTTTTAACTCTGTAGTAGACACCTTAAATCGATCCTCTAGGATCCCTTTGAATTGATTCTTTTCCACCCACCAACAACGCAACAATAAGCTTTCATCATTGAGATAACTTATGCCTTGGTTGGTTGTCTTGGTTTCTTTTGATCCTTTCATTGAACCAATTGCATCTTGAAGTGCTTGTCTATTCTTCATTTGAATGAAGTCCTTCAACTGTGTTGTTCTTTGTTCTTCAATTAAAGATTTATCTGCAACTAGGTCAATTGCTTTCTTCTTGACTATTGGATCAATAGCAATCAAGAACTCAATCTCTTGTTCTGTAGGTACATATGTAAACTTTGGAGTCTTTTCTCACGAAAATTGTGGGTGAACAGTGGAATGTGGATTTACATCCATTGGAGCGATGGTTTCCATTCTCAAGCCTTTTAGCCTCCATGAAGTCTGCAATCTCTATTTCATATAGCCTTTTCTTGTTTGCAACTTCATCTTCTCTGAAGCTTTCAGCAACTGCATCATAATCAATTTGAGCTTGTACTTTCTTTGAAACCTTCCTTTTGTTGCTTTTGCTACCTTTTCCTTCTTTAAGTTCTTCCTCTGTAGTGGTAATGTTTTGTCCAACATTGGGGAACCATTTGCTCTGTGATGGAAATTGTATCGATGGAAATATTTAAAAATTGGAAGATGCTTGCTCACAGGTTGACTTATATCAAGTTGTTGTTGAGGAACTTATTCTTGAGTATCAACTTCCTCAGTACCTTTACTTTCACCTATTGGCTCATCAAATCCAAAATCAAAATCACCTTCATCTCCAAAATCAATTTTCCTCCCCTTGGTTTCAGCATCTATTTTACTCCCCTGTTTGGGAGAATTTCCAAAATCTTCACTGAATTCCTCTGAGTCACCATCATGAGGTGAGGATGGAGATGAAATCACTATCTTTGCAGTTTTCCTTTTCTATTTCAACCCCTGCAACTCTTTCTTCAAAGTTTGAATCTCTTCTTGCAGTTTTGTAACATCCTTGGCATGTTGCTCCTTTACTTGTGCAAAGTCTTTCTTTAGAGATTCAACCTGCTTAGTTAACTTGGTACATAGTTCCATTAATTCCATAGGTTGCCCACTACCCTCAACACTTCCAACTGTGTGACCTGTTGGGAGAGGTGAATCATGGGGCATTGGCTCAGATTCCATCCTAGTTGGACTAGGTTGAAGCCTGGAAACACCACTGCTTGTTCCTAAACCAAAAGGATCAGGGACATTCTGTGTTGTAATGGGAGGAGTTGGTTGTTTTTGCCTCCTCTCATAGGTATGAATGTGGAGTGGAGTGTAGTTAATGGTCGGAACTGTGAATGTGGGTATGTATTGGGATACAACTGGGATTATTGCATCTTCACCCTGTACCTGTGCAATTCTTGCAAGCATTTGAGGAAAAAGTGGTTTAACAACCCTATTGCCATCCTTATCCATGTTTTGAAAAACTTTGGGCTTAAGGCAACGGATTTTATAAACGCTTGTATGGGGTTGTAGTGGAAATTCATTTAACACTGCTTGCACAAACCTTGGATACGTCAAAAATTTTGTTGAACTCTTTACATTGCCTTGCATACTTGTAAAAATATATTTAGACCAATTAAAAATCCTATATGTGGCTAGACAAACCAAAGGGTAAGCCATTGTTGAACTGAATTGTTCGTAAGATGTTTTCTTAGGACTTAGGCAATGTAATAGAGTATGTATTAAAAATCTCCAATGAGGACATAAACCACTCTTTTTGAAAGTAGCCTTTTTGTCAGTGGTATCATACCCCATGGATGAAAGATGTTCATGAATTTCTGGCATGGGTAATGTGATGATACCATTGAGATCATCCAATTTGAGAATTCTCCTCAAGGATGACTCAGTAACATCAATAGTTACCCCATCCACTGTGCCTCTAAGAGCATCCACAGTTTCATGTGTATCTCCATCTTCAATAGTGATGGACTTAACAGAGTTCCAAAACTGCTTGATTTGAGATATATAGATTGTGGGATTAAAAAGTAAAGCATACCTTACATGAGTAGTGTTTAGAAAATCCACAATCTGATGAAAAACAGGGCCACTCTTGTCATTTGACTTTTCCAAATAGGCCACTTGGTTGTGCTCATCTACAAAAGTGATTTGTACCATAGTATCTTTTGATGAAAAATATGTTTTGCGAGTATGAATTGAATGAATAACTCGCTAATTGAGAGAAAAAGATATATACTGTTAGGGTTTGAGAGTTTTCGCCAAGAAAGATTATCTAAGGAAAAGATTTATCTTAAGAGAATAAATTTCAATAAGGAAAGAGGATAATCTTCTAAAAAAAATTTACCCTATAAATATGAAAAGCTCAACGGCTAGTAAAAAATTTGTTACTGATACAACAGTTGTAACGGCTAGTTCAACATGGTAAAATAACACCGGCAGTGGAAAGCTGTGAACTAGCAAAGGGTAAATTTTCACAAAAATTTTCAAGAGCAGGTAAGTAAAACATATGAAAATTGGATCGCTTCTTATTATAGTTTTTAGCAAACTACCAGCTATCAACGGATTTGATATGTCTTTACCATGAGCCATTTGCTATGGACTAGCCAACTCTTAATCATATAGAATATGGTGAGTTGATAACCATATAGTTTTTGGTAAACTATCAACCATAAACGGATTTGTTAAGTCTTTACCAGTAGTCGTTTGCTCTGGACTAGTTGATTTTTATGTGGATTAGACATGGTGAATCAAAAACCATTTGTTGTGTGCCTCAGTTACACACCTTTTATAAACAACTCCTAGCAAAGATTGGTTATGTACCTGCAAGTGTAAGTATAGTACAAAGAATATTCATAACCGACTTGTTTTAACCAAAGTTACTTTTAACCAAGCCACTATTCACAAATATCTTCCCAAAGTCAACTTGATAATATCTATATTTACTTTTCAACCTACCAAAATAGGTAAAAATAAATATCTCCTTTAATGAAACCTTTTGATTGACTTTGCCTATATAAAGGGGCTCGGCTCATCATAATCTTTATCAAAACACATTCGAACTTGCACAAGATCCCAAAAAAAAAATCACCATGAGCAATCTTCCCAAAATTATTGACATCTCTTCTGATTCCTCCTCTGACACAGAGATTTAGATGTCTTCTGAACCATCTTCAGAGGCATCAGGGTGGGCAGGTTACTTTCCACCATGTGCTACAAGCTTTTCTTCCAAGAAGCCAACTAAGAAGACTGCCAAGCCTGTTCCCAAGCCTGCACCTGTTTCCAAGCCTGCACCTGTTGCCAAGCCTGCACCTTCTCTTGAGTTCTACTCCAGCTCATCAGATGATGATGAGACATATTCCTTGTCCAAGGAGTTGCCAAGGGCTCTGACAAAGGCTTTGGGAGCAGCTCTCTCCAACATGAAGCTAATTTCCATACCAGAGAATCCTGCAAGACTACCAAGGCCTCCTCCACAAGTTCTTGGTCTTTGTAACACCCCCAAAAATAACTCAGCGGAAGCATACAAGTATTGGGATGCTACTAAATTGGTATCACAACATAAGCATAGAACAATTGGTTTTTCATAAATAATCTTTTATTCATTCTTAAAACAACGTTTACATTATTGATTAGTGCGGAAAATGACCCATTATAAAAAGGTGGTCCCAATACATAAATCAGAGTCATCTATGACCATGCCATGCCTTTGCCTTGCGCCTCCAAAGATAAGCTATCACTTCAAAACCTGAAGATGCATGCTAAAAGGGTCACATTACGCTGGTGAGTTCATAGATTTATTTAAAAGGGATTTCAAGTACAATGCTGTTTAAAATTTGATTTTTTATGATCATTACGTCTTACATAATGTCATAAAGTTTATGATTTCAATTCATAAAAGGATTTCATAAAAGATATTTCATTAGTGGACCATAAGTAGGGTATATGTACTTTACAACGAATATAATGACATATATTGAATCTATTACGCTAGCACTAAGTTCATGCAACAGAAGCTACGACAGTTTATGTATGCACAAGGAAGTCATACAAATAAGGAGCCCATGGCGAGTGTTTATCCCAATACACTCGGTCCCGACATGCTATATTGTTCACCTTGACCCAAGCGGGGTCAACCAAACAGGGGAGTCACCCCCAATAGATCTATTTATAACATTCGCCCTTCCCAGCAGGAATTGACGGTTCATGAAAAGGGCAATTTGGGATCTAAAGTCTTAGGCTAAGCTGCGTAATATTCTAGGTCAAAGGTTTTGGTGTGGTCCTTAAAGCATCTAGGTATGATGTATCTTAAAAGATATCAATCAAAGGGCATAGTATGCATAGAATGCAGAATTTTAGTAATTAAATCATTTAAGTAAAAATGAGCATGTATCTTCCCCCAAAACAGTTATAAAACAAGTAAAAATAGGGGCTATGAAACTCACCTTGGCAATGTGCAATATGAAGTCTAAAGGGAATTAATCAAGGAGTGATACTGGCTCAAGTATGCTAAAGTGTCGATAATTACAAATCAATTTGTATTTATTAGATTTGTTTAGTTTCGAGGGGTATAATAATATAGACAATATATTTTTATCGGAGTTGTGGGAAAATATAATGTTTATGGTTTACGCGGACGGAGTCGTTAAAAATATGTGTTAAACGTATTTACTTAACAAAAGTGGTAAAATAATATGAAAAGTGTTAAGTGTACAACTTAGAAGGACTAATGTTCTAAAGATTATTACAAGTTTGTAAAAACTTATGAATGTCTTGATAAGGATATAAAAGTATTCAAAGTTAAGGGCCAAAGTTGTAAATTACAAAGTTTATTAGAGTGTTGAGAGAAAGTGACAACTGTTTGGAAGTTGAGGGGTTGAATCTGCCAAGTCGCCATTGTTGTAAAAAAATAAAAAGGGTAAAACTGCCCTTAAAGGTATTCGATCCTAAGACCTTACTTACTCAATTCAAACGCTCAACCATCTGGTCTATTGACTCCTTTGTGTTTTAATTTGCAGTTTACCATATTTAAGGTATTCGAAACTGTTTTAAATGTGTTATACATCTTACTCAGTATACACTACGATCGTGCATGAGTTTGTATCTTTTGTTTCCATCTTCTTTTCTAAACTATTTTTGAAAGCTCAAAATAAGTAGTTGTTACTTAATACTTGAGATCAAAATAAGCATTTCAAATAAGCTCGGCTTATTTTGGGAGTTCGCGACTCAAAATCTATACAAGACCAAGTTGCTAAACCCGATAAGTAACTAAGTTATAAGCTTGCGAAATAGTTTTATAACTTTAGAAAAATAAGTTGTTAAGTCGAATGAGCATATGACCACGAGAGCCAAACTTAACATTTTACGTTTCTTTTATGGTTTTCACAAGTCATTTAACGTTCAAAAATTTTGACCCAAGTCGTATGTAACTCGTATGCGGTTTGATTATAATGAAGATGAGCTTAGCTTATTAAGGTTTAAGTTCGTAAAAGATGATGCCACACGAGTCTCTTTTAACACAACAAAACCGATTTCAACAGTTTTGCATGTATATGTGTACGTATATATTGTTGTATGTGGAAGTCAAATGTGTGCATGTGCATAACTGTCGAGAGTTATAATCTAGTAAAACATTTTTGGTTTTTTTCTAAACATATTACTGTTTCAAAATGCAAGTTTCATTAGTAAATTAAAGATAGCAATATGAAATACAAGTTTAAGGTGGGTCGACTCTTACAGTGAGTATATGATGTGAGTCGAGTGAAAGAGCAAGACCAAACCAAAAGAAGACCAAGCACTAAGCTTATGACCCAAAGACTCCAAGTCACCCGAGACTCCAAAGTTATTAACCAAACCTTTATCAACTTGTTTGGAAGGTAATTTGTGAGTTAGTGAATTTGAAAATGGTGAAAACGTGTGAGGACTCAAAAAGAGGGCGGCTTCAAAAGGGGAAATAGAGGAAGACCATGACTCAACTTTCTTGATCTTGAACTTGTGAATAAACCCTTTTGGCAAACATCTCCATCAAGTATTTTCTTCAAAATGACCTTGTGATTTTGACCATGGAAAGGAGAGATGGATGATGGTGATGGATCGGGGACTTGCTACAAATGGTGAATCATTGGGGAGGCGCTAAAGAAGGCATGGGGAACAGGTTGCCATCTTTGTGATTTTTACTTTACTCAATTTGACCTAGAAGATAGGATAAAGCCTGCAAAACTGTTTTTGGGTTGTGATTTGCATGTATAGGCGAGAAAGGAGGAAAAAGAGGAAGTGATAAAGTGGTATACTTGAGGTAGTGGGTTATGTCAGAGAAAGGATTTTAACTAATTATCATTAATTATTAAATGTCTTCTGTACCACGTGTTTTGTCGAATCCTCGAGTAAACGTACATTTCCGGTACCCGAAAAATATAGAAATTATGTTTTTAGAAACGATTTCATAAACGTAATAATATGACATTCTTATTACGTTGAAATTTGATTATAATTGCTTGCCGTTATTTAATTGGTGTCGGTTTGCGTGCGGTGCCGTGATTTTCTAAATTCACGAGATAACCTCTCGTTTTCTTCCGTAAATTATCCTTGAATGATAAAATATGTATATTTCACTTATCTCATTATTTATTTTTATTTTTGTGTGCTACTGCACTGCAGTATACGGAATAACTTTTCGGAACAATGGATTAAGCTTATGTATGCTTAAATTTTAACTGGGATAATGATAAATTTCACAATTATTATACAGATACTTAGTGGACAAGCGGTGTCTTATTTCTGAGGAAACTAGATGACCTCTTGGTTTTTAATTTTAGATATTGGCATTTGTCAGAAAATAATTGTTTTGAATTTTCTGACGTAATAAATATTATTATAATAATCCGGAAATTTTACGGGTTGTTATAGTCTTGCTTGTCCAAAAATGCAGTCAACCTTTGATAACAAAAGGAAGAGTGCACAGAAGGCCAAGCACAACTATCAAGGCAAGGGTAAGAAGCCAATGGAGTAGCTTGTGTATGGTGTAGGGGTGTAGGTTGTTTTAGGTTTTTATCTTTGTGTTTTGATAGTGGTTGTTAGTACTCTTTGTTGAATGTAATGAACTTCTTCTTTTGTTTGAATGCAATGAAGTTTCTCTGTTTTACTCTTTCCACTGTGAGAGTAACTTTTACCACTGCTTGCATTTTAGTTTCCACTGTTAGCCTTATTCTCTGCATAAAATTTATTGGACAAGCAAAAATACAAGCAAACATATACAACATTTTTAGTACCAAAAACCTCCCCTCAACACCAAAGACCATTAGACACAAAATTTTATGGATTAAGCATTCCAATACCTGTTACCAAGTACTGAAATCTACCCACATCAAGTCCTTTTGTTAATAAATCAGCATTGTTATCATCACTATGGATTTTGACAACTTGAATTAGCCTTTTCTCATAACAATCTCTTATAAAATGGTGTCTAATTTCAATATGTTTAGTATTTGTGTGTTGAACTGGATTCTTAATTATGCAAATGGTACTACTATTGTCAATATAAATGATGGTATTCATAAAATTGTACCCATAGTCCAAAAGTTGATTTTGAAGCCATAGAACTTGAGCACAACAACTTGCAGCAGCCACATACTCTGCCTCAGTTGATGAATTTGCCACCATTGTTTGTTTCTTGCACTGCCATGACACCAATCTATTTCCAAGAAATTGGCATCCACCTGTTGTAGATTTTCTATCCAAACTAGCTCCATGATAGTCACTATCTGAGTAAGTAACCAATTCTAGAGACGATTCTCTAGGGTACCATAATCCCAGATTAGGAAATGCTTTAAGATATCTGAAAATCTTCTTCACAGCAGTCAAGTATGAGAACTTGGGAGTGACCTGAAACCTTGCACAAGCACATACTACAAACATAATGTCTGGCCTAGATGATGTAAGATACATCCAAGAACCAATCATAGACATCAACTGCTTCACCACTATTCTCCTTCAAAAGTTGATGTGTAGTCTTGTCTGCAGGGGTGCTGGATGACTTTGCATCAGTGAACTTGTACTTCCTTAGTATCTCAGCCACATATTTATCTTGATTGATGAAAATACCATCTGGCCTTTGTTGTACTTGAAGTCCCAAAAAGAATGTGAGTTCACCCATAGAACTCATCTTGAACTCATCCTTCATTAGCTTCTTAAACTCTTTGCACATCTCTGTCTTTGTAGAACCAAAAACAATATCATCAACATATACTTGAACCAGCAAGATATCATTCTTGTCTTTCTTGATGAACAAAGTCGGATCCACTCTGCCTCTATGAAACCCATTATCAAGAAGATAAGTAGTTAAGGTCTCATACCATTTTCTTGGTGCCTGATGCAAGCCATACAAAGCTTTAACCACCATGTACACTTTGTTTGGATAGTCAGGGTCTTCAAAGCCTGGAGGTTGTGAAACATATACCTCCTCATCAATATGCCCATATAGAAAAGTACTCTTTACATCCATTTGATAGACTTTAAAGCCCATAAAAGATGCATAGGCTAAGAACAGCCTAATTTCTTCAATTCTTGCAACTGGGGCAAACACTTCTTCATAGTCAATACCCTCCTCCTGAGTGTATCCTTGAGCCACAAGCCTAGCCTTGTTTCTTATAACAATTCCTCTTTCATCCTTTTTGTTTTTGAACACCCATTTTGTACCTATTACCTTCTTGCCATGAGGTAAATTGCAAAGCACCCAAACCTTTTGAATCTTGAACTGAAGCAAATCTTCTTGCATTGCTTCCACCCAACTTTCATCTTCAAGTGCCTTGTATACATTCTTTAGCTCCATTTGTGACAAAAAACACATGAAAAGACATTCATTCTTGCCTTCATGATTCTTAGATTCATAGATTTCACTAATAAATCCATGAATATCAGACAATTTTGATTGTCGTCTAGTCTTCACTGGTGAATTTACATCCCCAATCACATTTTCAAGAGGATGTGATTTATGAATTGAGGTATGGGGAGTTTTAGGAACTTTAATCTCATTTGGCATATTTGAGATTTCAACATCATTGGCTTGAGCTTCCTCTGTAACTGGAGTTGTATTCTCCACTTCTGGTGTTGCAGTGGAAACTTCTGGCATAGTAGTTGAATCTGAATTTCCACTGCTTTCAGGATTTTCAGCGATCATATTGCTATCTCCTTCTTTTCCAGAATCATTAGAAGGTTGAGCATCTCCAATCCTTGGAATGTCATCATTATCTGCATAGTCCCAAAGTGGCAAAATGAATTCATCTTGATTATCTACGTGATCCTTGCTTGTTGCATCATCATTAAGAAACTCTTCTAACCTGCAAAATCATAAGTAGATATACCTGTAGATATAGGTACATAGTTCATGGTATGGGTTAGAGTATCAAGATCAAACAAACTTTCTGGACCAGTTCCTTTGACATTCACTTTGTTTTCTAGGAACTCAACATGCAGATTCTCTTCAATCTTTTGGGTTCTTAAGTTAAATACTCTAAAAGCTTTACAAACCATGGAATACCCAACAAAATACCCTTCATCGGATTTTTCTTCAAATTTTCCCAGATGATCTATGGTATTGAGAATAGTGACATGACATCCAAATGGTCTCATGAAGTCTAGGATAGAGGGTCTACCTCTAAATAACTCATAAGGTGTCTTGTTCTTTGTTTTCACTACTAAAACCCTGTTTTGCACATAACAAGCAGTGTTAACTGTGACAATCCGTACTTTCAGGTCATTTCTCGACACAATTCATGTCTCATTATTTCAACATTTTTAGTAAACTTGGTTTACTTGTTTCAAATTCGCGTAACCTTGGAGGTTTAGCGGCGAATTCATGATCATGACATCACGTACATTTCATATGGACTATGATTAGTCTACATTTCATTGACATCATGTGCATCCCATAAATTCATTCACAACATTTCATTTCACCTTCAACGTGTAATTTTTATATTTAATAATCTTTATCGCGTGAGTTTTTATTTTAAATATTTAATCCGTTACTTTCAAAATGATCCCGATGTATTTTTAAACTTACATTTAGTTTATAAAAACTATATTTTAGTTTTCCTAGTGTTTCAAATTTATTTGGTAATTAAATCGTTAAAGTTTAATTATTACGTCGTTTTTCTTAAAATTTTACGATAATTATTTTATCACTCAATTTTCACAAGGAAAGTATTTTTACAATTTTTATCATCTCATTACATTCTATTTTGACCTAATAAAAACTTACTTGTACCACAAATGTCTATTTACATTCACTTATACATTTCCTACAAAAATTCTTACACTTTCTTTACAATATATACACAAGTTACAAAAAAAAAAAAAAAATATTTTTGAGACAACCCTCCCCAAAACCGGCCATAGGGGAGGGTGTGTTATAAATGTTGTATGGTTTGTGTTTTTCTCATAATTCACTTCACCTCAAAAGTCTTACTCAAATAATTCTCATCCATTTTCAATCTCAAGATCAAAGTGTTAAGAAAAATATTTCCTCTCTTCTTCTTGGCTTCTCAAAACCGGTCACCATATCAAAGAGCAAGGGATCAAGATTTTTGCAAGCTCAAGTCATTAACAACCTAGTATATATCCTTTATATGGTTTTGAAATAAAAACCAAGGATATTTAAGTTAATCCTTGTTACTTTCACCTCTTCATTATCACTAGTAAGCTTGTTTTATCATTTTTATGTTTCCTTTTCATTTTCATATGTTTCTTTTCATTTTTGGAGCTTATATGCATGATATGTGATTTATACCATTTATTTCATGATTTTAGAGTTATATATACATATTGGTCATCCTATAAATATTCCCATGGTATTGGTTGGTCTTGATGGTGATTAGGAACCCATGACACCCTAAGAAGGTGTATGGTAGGATTAGATTAGTTTTGGAGTTGATTTGAAGGGATTAGAATAGGTTTTGTCCGTGAAAAACTATTTTCGATAAGTATATTTTATGTTCTGTCCTTGTTTTGTTTTTCTGGAAAATCCGACAGTAGGCACGACTTTTGGCCTTGATTTTTAGAAAATATACTTTAAAACGAATCCGTGGCCGCTTGAACGGAATAAAACGGACTTATAACGAAGAAGTTATGGATTTTACAAGTTTGACGACGAAATATATTATTTTCTGGATTTTCAGCAAACTGTTTTTAGTTTGTACGGGTCAAAAACGAGCCTTAAGCTTCACAAATTATTTCGACTTGTCAAAAATATATTAGTTTACTTCAATACGAAGCTAAGGACATATTAAACGTAGAAAACGGATTTGAAACGACAAAGATATGCATTTTTTCATAAACTTGCCGTAACTAATTTTCTGCACACAATTAGCCAAAACCACCATCTTTAACCCTTAATATCTTTATGTTCGAGACCTTTTGGACGAAAACTCCTGAAATGAAACTTTTAGATATCGATACAAACTTTCCAAAACAGTCGAGTTCGTTCTCTAACGATCGACGTACACCATTTTACGACTAGTTTTCCAAAGCCATTTTTGGTAATTTCATGATTTTTCCGACGACATTGTTTTGCGACGAAAAGTGGTAATTTCTCTAAAAATCATTATAAAACCATTGTAGGATGACATTTTGACGTAAAAACATGTAAAGTGATTTTTGTTTGGTCAAGGCGTCAAAAGAGTATTTTTCGACGTCGAGTAATATTTTCAAAACTCGTAAATGGTATAAATAACATATCAAGTGCATGCATAACATTACATTGCAACTCATGACAAATCATATCAATGATAATAGGTCAAGATTAACGTATCACATTACATCTCGGTGTACTCACTTTTGTCTTCGCATCATTTCACCAAGTGAGTCATAGCCCCTACTCTTTTGATTGTTTTATTAAACTCTTTGGGGGAGATACATGCTCAACTATTTTCATGACATTCATGAATATTTGCAAACTATATGTTTATCTGAACTGAATGTTTAGTCATACGAAGTAACAGATTTTCCATGCTTAGAATTGTCATATCAAAAATTCATTGGACTGATGGTCTTGGTATATTCATTGGACTGATGGTCTTGGTATATTCATTGAGCTAACGGTCTTGGTATATTCATTGGTCTAATGGTCTTGGTATATTCATTGAGCTAATGGTCTTGGTAATATCATGAACTAATGGTCTTGGAACGATTTGAACCACACTCATATTCATTTGAACCTAAACTATACACATTCTGGCAATGGGTTGTGAACACACAGGTTGCAAGTTTTGTATGGGCGGGACTTGGAACTGAGTGGATTTACAATGCCTTTGCTGCATAAACGACTTCGATACATTGAGCCATGCACTATATTGTGAATTCGTTTGAAATCATATGCTTGATCATAAACTATACACATTTCGGCAGTGGGTTGTGAACACACAGGTTGCAAGTTTTGTATGGGCGGAACTTGGAACTGAGTGGATTTACAATGCCTTTGCTGCATAAACGCTTTTGGAAGGCTTTACATTTCAAAACAAACTCTATGAACTCACTCAACCTTTGTGTTGACACTTTTTAGCATGTTTTATCTCAGGTTTCTAAGGCATTCACTTCATGGCATGCATTTGGACACATCATGGAGTCGTGGTGACGACGCGTCTCACTTGGGTTTTAAGTACTTTAAAACATCGTTTGAATTGTAACAAACTTATTTCCGCACAAGTTGATTTTCATTTGGGACCTACTTTGTAAACTCAGATTGTTTTATTAAATCAAACGATGTATTTTCCAAACGACACTTTAGGTCGTTCAATATAACTGTGATTGTGATGCTATGACAGTCAATCCCCAGGAATTCCATACCGCTGCAAAACAGGTAATTTGGGGGTGTGACAGATTGGCATCAGAGCTTCGGTTATAGAGAACTAGGTTGCATCATTGACCCTAGACTATAACTACATTATCATAGCATCTCATCATTTCATCATAAGTGCATGTTCACTTTGCATGCGATTTACACGTACATTTTTTTTTCGAGTTATTCACTTTCATTTCACATCGATTGTTACATGGATGCCCTTAAATACCCATCCCATTATCTTTCCCCATACTCTAACGTGGAGAATTCCTTGTCATTCCCTATCACAGTTTTTATATCAGCTGATTCATCATCGATAACGACGAATGCCGAGATAAACCCTTAAGTAGGGCAAAGTCACTCTTACTCCTTTGTTTCACCACTAACATGTCGAGTTACACTTTATTCACACACTAAGTCTCTAAACCATCATACATTGAAGCACTTACAACACCTCATAACCCATCTTTTCGGAACCCGTCGATCATTTTTGAAACATAACCTCAAACTTATCATCTCTTATCACATTTCTTTGGAATGTTTATTATTAACATCGGATTTTGCTACGTCTCACACTTCCTCTTGTTTTGAAGAAGATATGGCGCCGAAGAAAGCCACACCGGAAATGACCCAAGCAGCAATTCAAAAGTTGGTGAATGATAGCATTGCTGATGCTTTAAGAATTGAAAGGGAAACGGTGATCGCTGCTGCTGTTAGGGCGGCTGCTGCTGAAGCCGCAAAACTTGCCGCGGCTATTGCAGTAAATGTAAGAGGTCCGGGTTAAAAGCTGTTCGTATAAGGATTTCAAGAGTGGAGATCCCACCAAGTTTAAAGGGATGAAGGAGCCACCGCCATGGTTAGATGGTTCGAGAAATTAGAGTCCGTGTTTTTGTTATGTAATTGCCCGGATGATAGTAAGGTCAAGTTTGCTACAAGTACACTACTCGATGGAGCATTGTCGTGGTGGAACTCATATGCTCAACCGATGGGAATAGAGAATGCTTTCAAGCTTACTTGGGAGCAATTCAAGGGTTTGGTAACTAAGAAGTTTTGTCCTCGTACAGAAGTGAAAAAGTTGGAGACAGAATTCTATGAGTTGGTAACTATTGAGTATGACATTGACACTTACATTCGGAGATTTCAAGAATTGGCCGTGTTATGCCCATCTATGGTTTCGGATAACGAGAAGTTACTAGAGGCTTTTATCTGGGGACTTCCCGAGGTTATTCAAGGAGATGTGACTTCTTCTGACCCGCAAACGATTGAGGAGGCTATTCGATTGACTCAAAAGCTCATGGCCCAGATAGTGAAGAGAGGCAAGTACACCAACACCAACCAAAACAACAACAACCCCAACAACTGCAACGACGATAACCAAATTAACCACAACAAAAGAAAATGGGAAGACGACCAAGGAGATTATAACAACAACAACCAAAACCGCAACACTAACCATCATCAACAACATAAAAGAGGGCAAGAAACTGCACTGGTATATGTTGCTGCACCAATAGAAGGCAGAGGTTATGCTGGAACTTACCCACTATGTAATCGATGTAAGTATCATCACACGGGTCTTTGTCCTGCTAAGTGCTACAAGTGTCAACAACTGGGACACCTTGCCAGGAATTGTAGAGGCAAGGCCATGATTACATGTTACAGATATGGGAGCAAGGACACTATCGAAATCAATGTCCTCAAAACCAAGGTCAACAAGACGAAGGTGCTCATGGGAATATATATATGTTAGAAGGAGGAGGAGGAGCTCGTCAAGGTATCAACGACGCGGAAGACTGAAGAAGTTTAGAAACTAACAGTCTTAATTTTTCCTTATGTACTATGTTGTACTAATTTTATGTCTTCCATCGTATCCGAAACTTTATAACTTAACGATGTACTACTTTTGCTAAACCACTCGTTGTAAAATATTCTCATCTATCGTACTTTATTTTCTTTCCGATTTGTTATCATTCACGAGGATTTTAATTCTTTTTACTTTAACTATAATTTTAACGACACTTCTCCATGTCTTCTCTCCTCGATGTTCATCACAATTTTAACATCAGTTGACTCAACACCAAACATCATATGAGTCGATTAGTCCAAGCAGTGCATAGTTACTCCTAAATTATACATAGCCTGATCACCAATGTCTAATTCAGGAAGAATCATGCAATGAAGGGAGTAGTAGGCTTATATGTGCAAGCAATTCCATAATCGAGCCAAATTTTCAAAAGATTTTCATCAAACCACTTGTTTCCAATTTGATCCGCGTGACAGTTCTTGTTTGATGAGTTGCAAAGATCGAGCTAGAAACAAGTTGTTACCTAAACCGATTTAGCCTAATCGTATGACAGTTCTTGTTTGATGAGTTGTGGGATTAAGTAAAATCGGTTACCAAAAAGTCTTTTGAGGGTTTTGCTCGGGAATGGGAAAGTTTGCCACATCAAACCCTAAACTCGTTAGACCTAACAACGATTGAATTCAGGGACTGAATTCCTTTTTGGATGGGCGAATGTGACAATCCGTACTTTCAGGTCATTTCTCGACACAATTCATGTCTCATTATTTCAACATTTTTAGTAAACTTGGTTTACTTGTTTCAAATTCGCGTAACCTTGGAGGTTTAGCGGCGAATTCATGATCATGACATCACGTACATTTCATATGGACTATGATTAGTCTACATTTCATTGACATCATGTGCATCCCATAAATTCATTCACAACATTTCATTTCACCTTCAACGTGTAATTTTTATATTTAATAATCTTTATCGCGTGAGTTTTTATTTTAAATATTTAATCCGTTACTTTCAAAAATGATCCCGATGTATTTTTAAACTTACATTTAGTTTATAAAAACTATATTTTTAGTTTTCCTAGTGTTTCAAATTTATTTGGTAATTAAATCGTTAAAGTTTAATTATTACGTCGTTTTTCTTAAAATTTTACGATAATTATTTTATCACTCAATTTTCACAAGGAAAGTATTTTTACAATTTTTATCATCTCATTACATTCTATTTTGACCTAATAAAAACTTACTTGTACCACAAATGTCTATTTACATTCACTTATACATTTCCTACAAAAATTCTTACACTTTCTTTACAATATATACACAAGTTACAATTTAAAAAAAAAATAAAAATAAATATTTTTGAGACAACCCTCCCAAACCGCCATAGGGAGGGTGTGTTATAAATGTTGTATGGTTTGTGTTTTTCTCATAATTCACTTCACCTCAAAAGTCTTACTCAAATAATTCTCATCCATTTTCAATCTCAAGATCAAAGTGTTAAGAAAAATATTTCCTCTCTTCTTCTTGGCTTATCAAAACCGGTCACCATATCAAAGAGCAAGGGATCAAGATTTTTGCAAGCTCAAGTCATTAACAACCTAGTATATATCCTTTATATGGTTTTGAAATAAAAACCAAGGATATTTAAGTTAATCCTTGTTACTTTCACCTCTTCATTTTCACTAGTAAGCATGTTTTATCATTTTCATGTTTCCTTTTCATTTTCATATGTTTCTTTTCATTTTTGGAGCTTATATGCATGATATGTGATTTATACCATTTATTTCATGATTTTAGAGTTATATATACATATTGGTCATCCTATAAATATTCCCATGGTATTGGTTGGTCTTGATGGTGATTAGGAACCCATGACACCCTAAGAAGGTGTATGGTAGGATTAGATTAGTTTTGGAGTTGATTTGAAGGGATTAGAATAGGTTTTGTCCGAGAAAAACTATTTTCGATAAGTATATTTTGTGTTCTGTCCTTGTTTTGCTTTTCTGGAAAATCCGACAGTAGGCACGACATTTTGGCCTTGATTTTTAGAAAATATACTTTAAAACGAATCCGTGGCCGCTTGAACGGAATAAAACGGACTTATAACGAAGAAGTTATGGATTTTACAAGTTTGACGACGAAATATATTATTTTCTGGATTTTCAGCAAACTGTTTTTAGTTTGTACGGGTCAAAAACGAGCCTTAAGCTTCACAAATTATTTCGACTTGTCAAAAATATATTAGTTTACTTCAATACGGAGCTAAGGACATATTAAACGTAGAAAACGGATTTGAAACGACAAAGATATGCATTTTTTCATAAACTTGCCGTAACTAATTTTCTGCACACAATTAGCCAAAACCACCATCTTTAACCCTTAATATCTTTATGTTCGAGACCTTTTGGACGAAAACTCCTGAACTGAAACTTTTAGATATCGATACAAAATTTCCAAAACCGTCGAGTTCGTTCTCTAACGATCGACGTACACCATTTTACGACTAGTTTTCCAAAGCCATTTTGGTAATTTCATGATTTTTCCGACGACATTGTTTTGCGACGAAGAGTGGTAATTTCTCTAAAATCATTATAAAACCATTGTAGGATGACATTTTGACGTAAAAACATGTAAAGTGATTTTGTTTGGTCAAGGCGTCAAAAGAGTATTTTTCGACGTCGAGTAATATTTTCAAAACTCGTAAATGGTATAAATAACATATCAAGTGCATGCATAACATTACATTGCAACTCATGACAAATCATATCAATGATAATAGGTCAAGATTAACGTATCACATTACATCTCGGTGTACTCACTTTTGTCTTCGCATCATTTCACCAAGTGAGTCATAGCCCCTACTCTTTTGATTGTTTTATTAAACTCTTTGGGGGAGATACATGCTCAACTATTTTCATGACATTCATGAATATTTGCAAACTATATGTTTATCTGAACTGAATGTTTAGTCATCGTAAGAGATTTGCCATGCTTAGAATTGTCATATCAAAAATTCATTGGACTGATGGTCTTGGTATATTCATTGGACTGATGGTCTTGGTATATTCATTGAGCTAACGGTCTTGGTATATTCATTGGTCTAATGGTCTTGGTATATTCATTGAGCTAATGGTCTTGGTAATATCATGAACTAATGGTCTTGGAACGATTTGAACCACACTCATATTCATTTGAACCTAAACTATACACATTCTGGCAATGGGTTGTGAACACACAGGTTGCAAGTTTTGTATGGGCGGGACTTGGAACTGAGTGGATTTACAATGCCTTTGCTGCATAAACGACTTCGATACATTGAGCCATGCACTATATTGTGAATTCGTTTGAAATCATATGCTTGATCATAAACTATACACATTTCGGCAGTGGGTTGTGAACACACAGGTTTGCAAGTTTTGTATGGGCGTGAACTTGGAACGAGTGGATTTACAATGCCTTTGCTGCATAAACGCTTTTGGAAGGCTTTACATTTCAAAACAAACTCTATGAACTCACTCAACCTTTGTGTTGACACTTTTAGCATGTTTTTATCTCCGGTTTCTAAGGCATTCACTTCATGGCATGCATTTGGACACATCATGGAGTCGTGGTGACGACGCGTCTCACTTGGGTTTTTAGTACTTTAAAACATCGTTTGAATTGTAACAAACTTATTTCCCCACAAGTTGATTTTCATTTGGGACCTACTTTGTAAACTCTGATTGTTTTATTAAATCAAACGATGTATTTTCCAAACGACACTTTAGGTCGTTCAATATAACTGTGATTGTGATGCTATGACAGTCAATCCCCAGGAATTCCATACCGCTGCAAAACAGGTAATTTGGGGGTGTGACATTAACTGTTTCAGCCCAGAAAGTGATTGGCAATTTTGAATCTGCCAACATGGTTCTAGCAGCCTCTATTAGTGTCCTATTTCTCCTCTCAGCAACACCGTTTTGTTGAGGAGTTCTAGCTATACTAAATTCTCTTTTAATACCTTTATCTCTGCAAAAACCATCCATAACTCTATTCTTAAACTCTGTCCCATTGTCACACCTAATGATTTTAACTTTCATATCATATTGGTTTTCTACTTCTGTAATGAAGGTCTTAAGAATGCCAGTTGTTTAATCCTTAGTTCTAAGAAAGAAAACCCATGTAAACCTACTAAAATCATCAGTCACAACAAGACAATACTTCTTAAGATCTAAGCTACTCACATATGTAGGACCAAACAAGTCCATATGTAACATATGAAGTGGGTGAGCAATAGAGTTAACCAATTTTGACCTGCAAAAAGCTCTGTGTTGTTTGCCTTTAAGACAAGCAACACAGGTTTGATCATTTTCAAATCTTTTCTGAGGCAAGCCTCTTACCAAACCATCTTTAACAATCTTATTTATGGTTTTGAAATTAATATGACCAAGTCTTCTATGCCATAACATGGATTCATCCAATGTGGCCTTTGCAAGCAAGCAAGCATAATCATCTTTAGCAACAATGTTATTCATATCAAAGCTATATAAGTTGCCTTTTCTAGGAATCTTAAGAAGAATTTGACTTTCATCAGGCATCTTAAAATCCTTAGAGAGAACAAAACACATATTTTCAGTGAAAAGAACATTGTTTTTCTTGTAACACATTTGTGACACACTAAAAAGATTATACTTAAGCTCTTTTACATAGTACACAAGTTCAAAATCCAAGTTACCAGTTTTGATGACCCCTTTACCAGTAACTTTTCCATTAACTCCACCTCCAAAGCTGACAAACTGTCCATCATAGTATTTAAAATTTGAGAGATAGGACTTGTTGCCAGTCATGTGCCTTGAACATCCACTATCTGTGTAGCCTTGATTTGATCTCTTTGTTCTTGGATGTTCCTGCACATATAAGAAAGAAGTTAGTTTCCTTTGGAGACCCAAGCCATTATTGACTTGGATCTGCCTCGTGTATCAATATAGTTAAATCTATCAAAGGTCATTGATACACCATTGGGATTGGTTGTTGAGGTAATTCCTTTAGGTTTCCATTCCCAAGATGCTGAGGCCTTCACAACATTTCCCATGTTACCCCTGTTCTTGTTTACAACCCTTGCAGTGGGAACTTTTGACTGAGCAGTGGTAACTGCTGGTTTAGTTTTTGGTACCCACTGTTGGTTATATTGAACCCTTTTATTATAAAAAGACTTTTTCCCTGTTTGTGCAGATTTTACAAAAGTTGTTTTGGATATTGCACTTGCAACAGGTGTTTTAGGGTGAGCAGTGTTAACAGTTTTAGCAGTGGCAAAACTTTTAAGTCCACTTCTTAGTTGAACTGCTTTTGGGATCCTGTTGATGTGTGAATTAGGGTGTATTTTGTTTTGAAACCTGTTTGACTCCACCCTTTTATTCCCATCAACTTCCCTTCTCCCAACATGATAGTCACAATTAGCATGTAAATGTTCAAAGCTACCAAAGATATAACATGCTTTATTGTTCATCACAAACTCACTACTTAGTTTTTGAGATTTTACATGATTCCAACTCCTCTGGTTACCCCTAGGAGTTGATGACTTGTTTTTATACATCTCAGCATACCTTACAGTTGATCTAGGTTTATTAAATTGTTTCCTAGGTTCCTCTGTAATAGTATTTACAACTTGTGGGATAGAAGCCTCTACATTCTTTTTAACATTTTCATTTACTAAAGATGAGTCACTTGCACTTTCAAAAACATCAGATTCATGCTTAACCTCTTCCTCACTTTTCACAAATTTGGGAGGACGATATTCAAGATTAGGTTACTGAAATTCTTCTAGGCCTGTATGAGCTAAATCTATGCCAGGAGGTGATGGAACACCCCTTAGTGGTGGAGGAACAATATTGTATCCCATACCAGACTTAACTTTACTAGTAATTTGAGCATTCCAAATTTTATCAATTGACTTAGACTGATAATATAAGGTGTCAACAGATAAATTGACATTCTCATTTATCTTTTTAAGTCTTTCAAGCTCTTCTTTTAGTGCCTCATTCACTGCTATCTTATGATCTAACTCTCTTCTTAGAACAACCATATCATCATTATATTTTGTCTCATTTTCTCTATAATGCTCTAGTTGTTTTTCTAATACAGATATGCCTCTTCTAAGGTTTGACACATTATAATTAGCAGCAAACAACTATGTTCTTTGGTTGTCATATAATTCATTAATCCTTTCACATTCTCTAGAAGCACTACATGTTTTAGAACAACTTTCAAAGTTTTGTACCGCAGAGTCAGAGAAGGCCATGAGAGCATGTTCTATAGCAATAAAGGCAGCATATGAAGGTTGTTCCTCTTGTCCATCAGCCATGAAACTCCAATCACAGCTCACACCATAAATTTCCAAAGATTGCCTTTGGTTCCTCCACAATTGGTTCCTTCTTTTGCTTGTACCAAGTAGACCTATTGTCCTGCTTCCTTGGTCTTCTGCATTCTCTAGCAAAATGCCCCAACTTGTGACATTTGAAACACTCTACTTTCTTTTTATCAAACCCTGCAGTTTCACTACCATTTGTGACAACTCGTAATTTCAGGTCATTTTACAAAATTTGAAAATGTCACTATTCATCTCGGGAATTTACTATTCACTGGTTACTATTCATCATTTTACTATTCATCGTTTTTGAAGTCGATTTGATATTTTGAAAGGGTATTTCAAAATTTTTTACTATTCACGAAACACTATTCATTCCCAGAGAAAATCACTATTCATGAGTCATTATTCATCATTTTTCGTAAACTAGGTTTACGAGTATCAAATACGCGTAACCTTGAGGGTTTAGCTGCGTATTCATGGAATATCATCAAGGACATTTCATATAGACTAGATTTAGTCTACATATCATCAATAACATCATTTCATATCGGTTCATGCATGGATTTGCATTTTTCAATTAAACGTTTATTTTCCTATTAAATAAACGCTATCGCGTAAACATTATTTTGAAACATTTGATCCGACACTTCCAAAAATTATCCTAATATATTTTTATACTCATATTAAGATTATAAAAATAATATTATGAGTTTACCCGGTGTTTTAAATTTATTTTGTATATAAATTGTTATATTTATATAATTACGACGGTTTTCGTAAATACTACTCGATAATTATTATTTCACTCAATTTTTGTAAGGAATGTATTTTTATAATTTTTATAACTTCAATATATTTTATTTTGATCCGTTAAAATTTATTTTTAGCTAACGCTACCCTAAAAGCTTAAATATGTACACAAGTTACTAATTATCCTTAATTAACTACACCTTTACTCTACATTAATACCTTTAATTATACAAAATTTACCCAACTATGTATTACTTTATGCTTGTCAACATACACAAGGATGACACACCCATTTTTGTACCAAAATATCCTAGGTATACTAATATATTTGCTTACCTTAATATATTATATACTACACATACATATCATTATCACAAGGTGTAAATCAAATTACTCTCTCATCCTTTTCTTCATCCATAACCGGCCAAGGAGATAAGAAGCAAGGAGTGCATAAAATTTTCAAGTCAAGTAATTTACACAACTTAGGCATACTTTTAAGCAAGGTTTTGGAATAAAAACCTAGGGTATTTAGGATAAACCCTTGTTCATTTAAACCTCATCAAGTAACTAGTAAGCATTTCATGATCATTTTCATCTTTCATATTCATTTTATGGTCATTCTATCATGCTTGAGGAAAAACATGCAAGTTATATGGTTATCTATACCACTTTAATTATAAGTTTTATTAATCGAAGAGCGAAACGACGTCGTATTGTACAGTAAAAACCCGATTTCAAACCGGGAGAATGTGAGTGGGGCTACAGTGTTACTTCCATTTTTTTGTCGTTTCGAGTGTTACAAAAAGCGATTCATTGTTGTTTCGGGTAAGCAAAAACCCGATTGGAAGAACACCGCCTCAGTCATCCATCACCACCGCCTCACTCTTGGTTCCTTATTACACGAAACTTAAAAAACCAAAACCCCAGAAACTTCACGAATTAACTGCTAACTACAATTACTATTATGCGTTATAATTTTCCAGAACCTCCCTTCCCCATATCAAAACACACACGCACACACACAGACACACAGAGACACAGGCAGTAATCGCAATAAAAAAACGTTGATTCAACTTAAAACGAAATCATCAGTTTGATGAAGAAGAAGAACCAAATAGTGAATCTTGAAACTGCATGTTTCCATAACTGGATTGGGTAAGTTTATCAACCCTAATTGCATTTGTTTAATTTAGTTAAATTTGGGTTTATTTTGTATAATTAATGGTGAAGTTAATTGAATTATTGGTTTTTCTGACATCCATTTGTGGAAGATGGAAGACATGATTTTGAGTTGCAATTTTATGAATGCTATGTATGTAGTGCGTTTAAGATGTTTGATCTTTTGTCTTTGAAACTGTTTTTCTTCTTGATTGTTGGTATGCCGATAATCTGTAGGGAAATCATATTTGCATCCAAAATCAATGACACCTTTGGCATGGCATCACCAAGACAGTGGTGTTTGCAGCCATGATGTGTTACTCGAAGCCATGAAGGGCGTTTATTGAACTGCTTTATGTGTGATATTGAGGCTGCCATGAGTATGAACGAGTCGAGTTAAAAGTGAGATTGCCGGTATGTTGCCATGGCAGCCTGTTAGGCTTGCAGCCATGGCGGGTACATCCACATGTTCCTAACTGCTACCATATCTCAGGCTAAAAAGTATGATAACGGGAACCCATAACCGGTTATGAGTTGAAGTAGTATACACATTGGCACGACAAATTACTGTATTTACAGCCATGGAAGTTCCACCTATTTTTTTATGATCCTTTAACCCAATATCAGGAATGAAGCTTTGGTTGTCTCGCTTTTAGCATACCGTGTATGGGTTCAATAAACCTGAAGTCGTAGGCCTGTTGGCGAGGCAAGTTAATTGGCTTGCAGCCATGGCTTTTGCATCCTCTGTTCACCGATCCCGGACAGATTTTTTTATTCAAAACGTTCTGTCCTCATGGTCTGATATTTAGGTTTAGTATAATAAGAGTTATGGGTATCTTGGCATAGTACTTCTTTATTGTAAGCCATGGCTTATGCATCCCGTTTTTATATGATGATTTAGCATAGTACTTCTTTATTGTAACCCTTATGCCCGTCTCCTTATTAGTTAACTTGAATGCACCACTTAGTTTGTAGCAAGACAGTAATATCTCATATCCCCTCACAAACGGTTGTGCTACCAACAAAGTGGTGCATAGGACCATGAGGTAAGACGATTATTAGGGTGATAGTACTTTATTTCACAATTTATGATTCTTTTTGGTTATGTTCTAATATACCTTTTAGGTTGAAAATTACAGCGTTGTTTTGGATTACTTATTTTATAGTCGGATTTACGTATCGTATTTGGTTTCAGCATGTCGATGACCATCTAGCAGGTGCGGTAAGTATCAACCCGAAAGGAAATTGTCGCCTTAGCAGTCAATGGTTCTCACAGGTAGCGAAACGTATATACAACAGCACGACATATAAGAAATTGATTTGAATTTCTAGGGACTGATTGTGCAGCGATGTAAATGTGCAGCGGTATTGGAGGTTCACAACTCAACAAATGAAAACAACAAGTGACGGGTGCAACATGAGCGTACTAGAAGGAGGCGAACACAAGGTACGCAGCAACAAAGGCGAAGAAAAGTGAAGGTTTAGAGAATACGAAAGAGGTTTTACTATATGTTACTGGTCTCTAGCTACAGGTTAGTGTGACAACTCTTATTTTCAGGTCATATTTCAAAACATTACTCATGCTTCATCATTTATCATTTATCGTAAACTAGGTTTACGGGTTTCAAAATTCGCGTAACCTTAGTGGTTTAGCTGTTAATTCATGATCATATCATCAAGGGCATTTCATATAGGCTAGGTTTAGTCTACATTTCATTGGCATCATTATCATCATATTAGTTCATGCATGGTTTTGCATTTTTCATTCAACGTTTATTTTCCTATTAAATAAACACTATCGCGTAAACATTTATTTTGAACATTTGATCCGACACTTCCAAAAATATTCCTAATATATTTTTATACTCATATTAAGTTTATAAAAATTATATTATTAATTTATCCGATATTTATATAATTACGACGGTTTTCGTAAATTCAACTCGATAATTATTATTTCACTCAACTTTTACAAGAAATGTATTTTTATAATTTTTATGACCTCAATATATTTTATCTTGACCCGTTAAAAGTTATTTTTATCTAACGCTACCCTAAATACTCAAATGTGTATACAATTTACCACATGTCTTCAAGTAACTTACATATAATTATACTTATACATATTTAAAAAAAATATATATCAAAGAGGTGACTAACACCCCTTGGCCGACTTAGGGGGGGGGGGTGAGTCACTTGTGCTTGCCAAAATATCTTACAAGTATATTGTATTATACACAAACACATACACAAAAATATCCAAGGTGAAATCAAACAAACACTCTCTTCCTCTCCTCTTGCACAAACCGGCCACACCACAAGGACAAGAAGGGATCATCATAAATTTTTCTAACCAAGTTATTCACACTCTAGATTCACTCTTGATTAAGGTTTTGCAATAAAAACCTTGGGTGATTAGGAAAAACCTTTGCTCATAAACCTCATCAAGTTAACTAGTAAGCATCCATATTCATCATCATATTTCATATTTATTTTTATGGTCATTTCATCATATTTGAGAAAACATGCAAGTCTCATGGATGTTTATACCACTTTTACATGTTTTTAAGAGTTATATATATATATATATATTGGTCATCCTATCATTACTCCTTGTTATAAATCACTCTTGGTGATGTCTAGGAACCCATGACACCCTAAGAAGGTGTATGGTAGGATTAGAATAGCTTCGGAGTTGTTTTGAATTGGTTGGAATAGGTTTGGCGCGAGAAAAAACTCATTTCGACAAGTCTAATTAAGGGTCTGTCCATATTTTTGAATTCTGGAATTTTCGACAGTAAGCAAAATATTTTGGGCTAGATATTTGGAAAATATACTTTAAAACGAAAACGTGGCCGCTTGAACGGGTTAAAACAGAGCTATAACGAAAAATTTATGCTATTTTGAAGTTTGACGACGAAAACTATTAATTCCAGAAAATTCAGCATGCTGTCTCGAGTTTTTACGAGTCAAAAATGAGTCTTAAGCGTTGTTAAATGTGTCGACTTATCAAAAATATATTAGTATATGTTATCACGATTCCGTGGATATAAAGAACGTAGAAAACGGACTTATAACGACTAAGTTATTCACATTTTAAACAAGTTGCCGTAACATTATTATATAAGAAAAAGTAGTATATTTCTAATAGACAAATATAACGGCCACCAAGGACCATGTTGAGGGTCGTTTTTAACAATGACGAAATACTTTTTATAAAGTGATGTCTTCTAGTAAAAGTAAGTTCGCCTATCTTATTTTCCAAAATGTCAAACCGTTCGTCAAGCGGAGTTGTAACGAATAAGATACGGTCACTTAAATTTTGCCGAAAACCATCCTTAAACAATATTTTGGGCACAAGTACCATACTTTACCTATATTTTTCTCCGTGATCGAGACCTCTAGGATGAAAACTTAAACACTAAAACTTTGAGATAATGATACAAGCTTCCCAAAACCGTTGAGTTCGTTTCCTAACACTCGACGTGCATCATTTTACGACTAGCTTTTAGAGGCCGTTTAGTCAGTTTCATGAAAATTCTCAACGACATTATTTTACGACGAAAAGTTATAATTTCATAATAAATCACTAAATGATTATCGTCGGATATCATTTCAACGTAAATACATTTGGAGTAATTTAAAAATGGTCAAGACGTTATGAGATTATTTCTCGATGAGAAATATTATTTTCAAAAATTCATAAGTGGTATAGATATCATCCGAATTGCATGCATAACATTACATCATAACTTATTATGTATCATATCATTCATAATAGGTCAAGTTTAGAGATTCACGCTACATTTCGGTGTATCCACTTTTGTCATTATAATCATTGCAACAGGTGAGTTCCATAGCCCCATTTTCAATTGTTTTAATGCTTTTATTAAACTCTTTGGGGGAGATACATGCTCAACTATTTTTATGACATTCATGATTATTTGCAACTATATGTTTATCTGAACTGAATGTTTAGTCATATTCTATATCATAAATTATTGAGCTAAAGGTCTTGGGATTATTATTGAGCTAAATGTCTTGGGATTATAATTGAGCTAAATGTCTTGGGATTATTATTGAGCTAAAGGTCTTGGGATTATTATTGAGCTAAATGTCTTGGGATTATCATTGAGCTAAATGTCTTGGTATTATTTGAAACAACACTCATATGTGTTATATCGATTGAATATTGATAGATTAAGCTATGTACTGTTATGTGAATTCATTTGACATCATGCATTTGAACATAAACTATACATATTTTGGCAATTGGGTGTAAACACACATGTTGCAAGTTTTGTATGGGCGGAACTTGGAACTGAGTGGATTTGCAATGCCTTTGCTGCATAAATGATTTTGAAAGGCTTTGCATTTCAACTCAAACTCTATGAACTCACTCAACCTTTGTGTTGACACTTTTTAGCATGTTTTATCTCAGGTATCTAAGGCATTCACTTCATGGCATGCATATGGACATATCATAGAGTCGCGGTGACGACGCGTCACACATGGGATTTATGCATTTTAAAACATCGTTTGGCTTCTAACAAACTTATTTCCGCACAAATTGATTTTCATTTGGGACCTATCTTATTAAACTCTGATTATTTTATTAAATCAAACGATGTGTTTTCCAAACGACACTTTAGATCGTTCAATATATCTCAGAACTATGATGCTATGACAGTCAATCCCTAGGAATTCCATTCTGCTGCAAAACAGGTAATTTGGGGGTGTGACAGATGGGTATCAGAGCTTCAGTTATAGAGAACTAGGTTGCATCATTGACCCTAGACTATAACTACATCATCATAGCATCTCATCATTTCATCATAAGTGCATATTCACTTTACATGCGGTTTATACGTACATTTTTTGAGTTATTTACTTTCATTTCAAATCGATTGTCACATAGATGCCTTTAAATACCCATTCCATTATCATTTCCTCCTACTCCAATGTGGCGAATGCTTTGTCATTCCTTATCACAATTTTAATATCAGCTGATTCATCACCGATAACGTCGAATGCCGAGATAAACCTTTAAATAGGGCAAAGTCACTCTCACTCCTTTGTTTCACCACTAACATGTTGAGTTACACGTTATTCACACATTAAGTCACTAGACTATCATACATTTGAAGCACTTACGACACCTCATAACCCATCTTTTGGGAACCCGTCGATTATTTTGAAAAGTAACCTCAAACTTATCACCTCACATCACATCTCTTTAGAGCGCTTATTCTTAACATAAGACTTTGCTACGTCTCACCTTTCCTCTTATCTTTAAGAGTTATGGCAGCGAAGAAAGCTGCACCAGAAATGACACCAGCTGCTATCCAAAGGTATATAGAGGATAGTATAGCCGAGGCACTAAGGAAAGAACGAGCAACGGTAGCTGCTGCTGTAGAGGCCACGGCTGCTGCTGAAGCTGCTAGACTTGCTATTGCTACAGGAGCTGCAGGAGGGTATGGAGTTCGAAATTGTACATACAAGGACTTTAAGAACTGTGATCCTACAAAGTTCAAAGGCACGTAAGAGCCACTGCTATGGTTCGATGGTTTGAGAAGATGGAGTCTGTGTTTTTTCTATGCAATTGCCCAGATGACTACAAGGTGAAGTTTGCCACTGGTACACTCTTAGATGGCGCAATGTCATGGTGGAATTCGTATGCGCAGCCTATTGGTATCGAAAATGCTTACAAGCTCACGTGGGATCAATTCAAGAGGTTGTTGACAAAGAAGTATTGTCCACGCACGGAGGTGAAGAAATTAGAAACGGAATTTTATGAGTTAGTGACTGTTAGTTATGACATCGAGAGGAGGTTTCAAGAATTGGTTGCACTATGTCCATCAATGGTTTCGGACAATGAGAAACTACTGGAAAATTTCATTGGAGGACTTCCACAATGTATTCAAGGAGATGTAACTTCTTCCGATCCACAAACAATTGAAGAGACTATTAGGATAACTCAAAAACTCATGGCTCAAGTCGTGAAAGGGGAAAACATTATCAATAATAACCGTAACAACAACCAAACTAGCAACAACAAAAGGAAATGGGAAAATGACCAGGAAGGTTATGATAACGACAACCAAAACTGTAACACTAATCATCATCAACAACAGAATAGTGGGCAAGAAACCGCAATGGTTTATGTTGCTGCATCAATAGAAGGCAGAGGTTATGCTGGAACCTACCCACTATGTAATCGATGTAAGTATCATCACTCGGGTCTTTGCCCTGTTAAGTGCTACAAGTGTCAAAAACTAGGACACCATGCCAGGAATTGTGGAGGCAAGACCATAGTTACATGTTACGAATGCGGGGAACAAGGACACTATCAGAATCAATGTCCTCAAAACAAAGGTCAACAAGTTGAAGGTGCTCTTGGGAATGCAAACATGTTAGAAGGAGGAGAAGCTCGTCATGATCTCAACAATGCGGAAGACTGAAGAAGTTCGGAAACTAACAGTCTTATTTTCCTTATGTACTATGTCGTACTAAGTTTATGTTTTCCATCGTATTCGGATCTTATGACTTAAGATGTACTACTTTTGATAAACCACTCGTTGTAAAATATTCTCATTAAGCGTACTTTCTTTTCCTTCTGATTCGTTATCACTTACAAGGTTTAGATCTCTGTAAACATCGAGAGTTATAACAACTAAACCGAACGTCACATTATCGTTCCTTAATTATACATAGCCTAGCTAACTATGTCTAATTCTGGAGGGATCATGTTATGTTGGGAGCAGTTATTTATAAGTCTTAGTGCAAGCATGGTTTTTACATATTCATAAAAGTCAAGTGTTATTCATGGGAGATTCATCCAATATTTTCTTTACAATGATGTTTTGTACGCTCTAAATCATCGATAACCATAATGACATCTCTTCATGTCTTCTCTCTCCGTTATTCATCACAAACTCAAAAATTCGATAGACTAACACGGACTGAATTCCTTTTTGGTTGGGCAAATGTGACAACTCGTATTTTCAGGTCATATTTCAAAACATTACTCATGCTTCATCATTTATCATTTATCGTAAACTAGGTTTACGAGTTTCAAAATTCGCGTAACCTTAGTGGTTTAGCTGTGAATTCATGATCATATCATCAAGGGCATTTCATATAGGCTAGGTTTAGTCTACATTTCATTGGCATCATTATCATCATATTAGTTCATGCATGGTTTTGCATTTTTCATTCAACGTTTATTTTCCTATTAAATAAACGCTATCGCGTAAACATTTATTTTGAACATCTGATCCGACACTTCCAAAAATATTCCTAATATATTTTTATACTCATATTAAGTTTATAAAAATTATATTATTAATTTACCCGATGTTTTCTATTTATTTCATATATAAATTGTTATATTTATATAATTACGACGGTTTTCGTAAATTCAACTCGATAATTATTATTTCACACAACTTTTACAAGAAATGTATTTTTATAATTTTTATGACCTCAATATATTTTATCTTGACCCGTTAAAAGTTATTTTTATCAAACGCTACCCTAAATACTCAAATGTGTATACAATTTACCACATGTCTTCAAGTAACGTACATATAATTACACTTATACATATTTAAAAAAAAATATCAAAGAGGTGACTAACACCCCTTGGCCGACTTAGGGGGGGGGGGGGTGAGTCACTTGTGCTTGCCAAAATATCTTACAAGTATATTGTATTATACACAAACACATACACAAAAATATCCAAGGTGAAATCAAACAAACACTCTCTTCCTCTCCTCTTGCACAAACCGGCCACACCACAAGGACAAGAAGGGATCATCATAAATTTTTCTAACCAAGTTATTCACACTCTAGATTCACTCTTGATTAAGGTTTTGCAATTAAAACCTTGGGTGATTAGGAAAAATCCTTTGCTCATAAACCTCATCAAGTTAACTAGTAAGCATCCATATTCATCATCATATTTCATATTTATTTTTATGGTCATTTCATCATATTTGAGAAAACATGCAAGTCTCATGGATGTTTATACCACTTTTACATGTTTTTAAGAGTTATATATATATTGGTAATCCTATAATTACTCCTTGTTATAAATCACTCTTGGTGATGTCTAGGAACCCATGACACCCTAAGAAGGTGTATGGTAGGATTATAATAGCTTCGGAGTTGTTTTGAATTGGTTGGAATAGGTTTGGCGCGAGAAAAAACTCATTTCGACAAGTCTAATTAAGGGTCTGTCCATATTTTTGAATTCTGGAATTTTCGACAGTAAGCAAAATATTTTGGGCTAGATATTTGGAAAATATACTTTAAAACGAAAACGTGGCCGCTTGAACGGGTTAAAACGGAGCTATAACGAAAAATTTATGCTATTTTGAAGTTTGACGACGAAAACTATTAATTCCAGAAAATTCAGCATGCTGTCTCGACGTTTTACGAGTCAAAAATGAGTCTTAAGCGTTGTTAAATGTGTCGACTTATCAAAAATATATTAGTATATGTTATCACGATTCCGTGGATATAAAGAACGTAGAAAACGGACTTATAACGACTAAGTTATTCACATTTTAAACAAGTTGCCGTAACATTATTATATAAGAAAAAGTAGTATATTTCTAATAGACAAATATAACGGCCACCAAGGACCATGTTGAGGGTCGTTTTTAACAATGACGAAGTACTTTTTATAAAGTGATGTCTTCTAGTAAAAGTAAGTTCGCCTATCTTATTTTCCAAAATGTCAAACCGTTCGTCAAGCGGAGTTGTAACGAATAAGATACGGTCACTTAAATTTTGCCGAAAACCATCCTTAAACAATATTTTGGGCACAAGTACCATACTTTACCTATATTTTTCTCCGTGATCGAGACCTCTAGGATGAAAACTTAAACACTAAAACTTTGAGATAATGATACAAGCTTCCCAAAACCGTTGAGTTCGTTTCCTAACACTCGACGTGCATCATTTTACGACTAGCTTTTAGAGGCCGTTTAGTCAGTTTCATGAAAATTCTCAACGACATTATTTTACGACGAAAAGTTATAATTTCATAATAAATCACTAAATGATTATCGTCGGATATCATTTCAACGTAAATACATTTGGAGTAATTTAAAAATGGTCAAGACGTTATGAGATTATTTCTCGACGAGAAATATTATTTTCAAAAATTCATAAGTGGTATAGATATCATCCGAATTGCATGCATAACATTACATCATAACTTATTATGTATCATATCATTCATAATAGGTCAAGTTTAGAGATTCACGCTACATTTCGGTGTATCCACTTTTGTCATTATAATCATTGCAACAGGTGAGTTCCATAGCCCCATTTTCAATTGTTTTAATGCTTTTATTAAACTCTTTGGGGGAGATACATGCTCAACTATTTTTATGACATTCATGATTATTTGCAACTATATGTTTATCTGAACTGAATGTTTAGTCATATTCTATATCATAAATTATTGAGCTAAAGGTCTTGGGATTATTATTGAGCTAAATGTCTTGGGATTATAATTGAGCTAAATGTCTTGGGATTATTATTGAGCTAAAGGTCTTGGGATTATTATTGAGCTAAATGTCTTGGGATTATCATTGAGCTAAATGTCTTGGTATTATTTGAAACAACACTCATATGTGTTTTGATAGATTAAGCTATGTACTGTTATGTGAATTCATTTGACATCATGCATTTGAACATAAACTATACATATTTTGGCAATGGGTTGTAAACACACAGGTTGCAAGTTTTGTATGGGCGGAACTTGGAACTGAGTGGATTTGCAATGCTTTTGCTGCATAAATGATTTTGAAAGGCTTTGCATTTCAACTCAAACTCTATGAACTCACTCAACCTTTGTGTTGACACTTTTTAGCATGTTTTATCTCAGATATCTAAGGCATTCACTTCATGGCATGCATATGTATATATCATAGAGTCGCGGTGACGACGCGTCACACATGGGATTTATGCATTTTAAAACATCGTTTGGCTTGTAACAAACTTATTTCCGCTCAAATTGATTTTCATTTGGGACCTATCTTTGTAAACTCTGATTATTTTATTAAATCAAACGATGTGTTTTCCAAACGACACTTTAGGTCGTTCAATATATCTGTAACTATGATGCTATGACAGTCAATCCCCAGGAATTCCATTCCGCTGCAAAACAGGTAATTTGGGGGTGTGACAGTTAGTTTCTTTCATATGCAACTTTAGTATGGTGCATTTCGTATGCAAGTCAATTTTTTTGGCCACAAGTTTACTGCATTCCGTTTGTTGCAACATTTCTGAGGTGTCAAGTTGCTGAGTCGTTCACCTTACTATATTGTATTTCTATTTTTTATTTCAGACGACAGTTGAATGTTGATGGTCAAGAGGTGATTTGGAGTACTGTTGCAATCAAGATTTGGAGCAATGGTGTTGTGCCTATTCGGGCTGGTAAGATTTATATAGCCATTTGGCTTTATAACGAATATTTCGCTTCGCATGGGCAGATATATCATAATAGTAATACATTTTTGTTTGTTTTTGTGATTAACTTTTCTAATATTTTTAGTAAGCAAAAACTGTTTTTTCAGGTCAATTTCGTAATCATATTTTTTTTCAACCCGTTTTACTTGATTGGAAGTTGTGACTTATGCTGTAGGTTTAGAACAGTAGTGCCAAGATTATGTTTTCAAGCCATTTCTAGATCACTTTTGTCAAAACCGTTGTACGATATGACTTTATATACTATTAAGCTATGTATTTGTTAGCTTAATTATTATAATATTTATTATTTGATGTAACTCATATGCTATTTAAAGTAAGTGAAAAATAAGATGGCTTAGTGTTGTGTATAACTAATTTTATAGCCTATTTTTTGCAGATTGTTGTTTCTGTGGCTTAAAAGGGATGCTCGCATTGTAGACGAAACAATTGTCGAAAAGGCCATACATTGTAAAAATTCAGTAATATGGCGGATGCTTAACAGGTGTGTTTTAGGTCATCATACACAACATTTTACATGTAGTTAAATGACAAAAATATATGATAACATTGCTACCTAAGTTTTCATGTTATCTAATTGCGCTGAAAATAAGCAGAACTAAACGTCCTTGGTGGCTGAAAACAACAAAACCAAATGCACCCATTTGCAGAAAAACATAAACAACCCAAACACACCTGATGGTGCAGAAATTCAGCAACCCAAACGCACCTGTTGGTGTAAGAATTCAGCAACCCAAACGCACCAATTGGTGCAGAATTTCAGCCAACCAAACACACCAGTTGGTGCAGAAAATCAGCAACGCATGCGCCTTTTTAGGGGCTGAAAACGTAGCCATTTAGGGGCTGAAAACCGATTCAAAACACACCCCTTTAGGGGCTGAAAATCAGCAGCAAACGCAATCACTTTTAAGCTGAAAATTAGCAGCAAACGCACCCATTTGGGAGCTGAAAATCAGCAGCAAATACACCCATTTAGTAGTTCAAAATCAGCAGCAAACAACCCCTTTGAGATGTGCTGTGATAGCAGAAAAAATTCTTAAAAGGGGTCTTCCTTATCTAACTTCTATCGAGAATTTCTTTGAGTTTTTGCATAAAGAATCCTTAAAAGGGGTCTTCCTTAACTGATTTTGAGCTACAAAATACCGATTAGCCAACCCCTCTGTTGCAAAACTCTGTCTATGCTGCAAAAAAATTCTCGATAGAAGTTAGATAAGGAAGACCATACTCCTATTTGCAATAGGCATCAAGAACATGAAGAGACCATTTGGATGAATGATTTAGGACAAAAATATTTCAATTTGTTTGGCTTTGCTACATTGAATCATTTATTTTCTATGATGTTTCAGGTACTAAAGATAAGCCAACGGGTGACAAGTGAGGCATCGTCAGCACACAATGGTACATGCCATTGCCATGACGGTTGTAGCTGAACCAGCAGTGGTGGCTGGAAATACAGATACTCAGCTTTCTAGGTCAGCCACGATGCCTGAAGACACACAAATAGACGATAATGTGTTAATCTTTTGTACCAAAGTTACACTCTAACTGTGGAACCATCTAAAGTGTGGATCATAGCTGTAAATGCATATGAAACTTATGTATGGTGATACCAACTCTGCAACTTTTTTTGTTTAGAACATTCTTGCATCAATTACACGTGCCCTTTATATATACACATACGACACATATAACAAAACTCATATAGCATAAAAAATTAAATGCAAAAAACCCGCCACAACGCGCGGGTGCAACATCTCGTTGTTTTTAAGTGCTATAAATTAATATAATTATCCTATAATTAATCCCTTGAAACATATCATTTTTGATGATGTCTAGGAACCCATAACACCCTAAGAAGGTTTATGGTAGGTTTAGAATAGCTTTGGCGTTGATTTGAAGTGGTTAGAATAAATATTACGCGAGAGAAATCATTTTCGACAACTATAAAATAGGGTCTGTTGGTTTTTGTGAAATCTGGAAAATTCGACAGGTTGTAAAATATTTTGGGCTAGATATTCAGAAAATATACTTTAAAACGAAAACGTGGCCGCTTGAACGGGTTAAAACGGAGTTATAACGAAGAAGTTATGTTATTTTCAAGTTTAACAGCCTAAAACTATATTTTTCCGAAAATAGCATGCTGTCCAGAATTTTTACGAGTCAAAAATGAGTTTTAAACATTGTCTAAATGAGTCGACTTATCAAAAATATATTAGTATATATTATCACGAGTCCGAGGATATATAAAACGTAGAAAACGGACTTATAACGACTAAGTTATTCACATTTTAAACAAGTTGTCGTAACTTTTATTACAAGTATAACATATATATTTTCTAATAGCCAAAAAGATTACGGCCGCGAATGACCATGTTGAGGGTCGTTTTTAACATCGATAGAGTACTTTTCAGAAAACGATGTCTTCTAGTAAAAGTAAGTTCACCTAGCCTATTTTCCAAAATGTCTTACCGTTCGTCAAACGGAATTGTTACGAGTAAAATGCGGTCACTCAAACTTTGCCGAAATTTACCCTTAAACAATATTTTGGGTAAAACTACCCTACTTCACTTATGTTTTTCTCCATGATCGAGACCTCTATGATGAAAATTTAAAAGCTAAGACTTTTAGATAATGCTACAAGCTTTCCAAAACCATTGAGTTTGTTTCCTAACACTCGATATTCACTATTTTACGACTAGCTTTTCGAGGTCATTTAGTCACTTTCACAAATTATCAAAGTATATTATTTTGCGACGAAAAGCTATAAATTCTTGATAAATCATTAAACGACTATCGTAGGAGGTTGTTTCAACGCAAATACTTGTAAAGTATTTTATAATATGGCGAGATGTCATAAACATATATTTCAACGATAAACATTATTTTCAAATGTACAAGTGGTATGGATATCATATGAGTTTGCATGCACGACATTGTTTCATGATTTAAATTAGAACATATCATTCATAATAGGTCACGGTCAGAGGTTAAGCCTCTCATTTCAGTATTGCCATTATATCATCATTATCATTTCAACAGGTGAGTTTTCATTGCCCCGATTTTATTCAAATTTATACATTATTTCAAACCTACGGGGGAGAATACATTGCACATCAATTTTTATTACGATACCAAGTATATCAAATTCATTACATTGCTTAAGTTACTTCATTGCCAATTTAATGACCCCATTTCATAAAATCATGAACCGTTAATTTCGGAAGAAGCGAGGGTGAGTGGATAGATCTATTGAGGGTGACTCCCCCATCCATGTTGGTAGTCCCAACTGGTCAACGGATGCATTTCATTTCTTTATCATTATTGAGTTATTTGGCAAAACACTCGTTAGCTTAACATCATGAATAGTCACTTTCATGTCATGCTTATAGCAATTGTACATTTTATGTGACATGTTTGTCATACATGGCCTATACTCAGAAATGTAAACGCTTTACATGAACCTATGAACTCACTCAACCTTTGTGTTGACATTTTTAGCAATGTGTATTTTCGTAAGTAAGGCATTACTTCATGGCATGCATGAGGACTCATCATAGAGTCAGCGTGATGGCTACACATGGATTTATGTTTTAAAACATCGCTTGACTTGTACCAAACTTATTTTTCACATATTGATTTTCATTTGGGACCTATCTTTGTAACTCTGAATGTTTTAATATATCAAATGATGTTCTTTTCAAACGACACTTTAGGTCGTTCAATATAACTATAATTGTGGTGCTATGACAATCATCCTCAGAATTCCATTCCACGCAAAAATGTAATTGGGGGTGTGATGATTGGTATCGAGCTTCGGGTTATAGAGAACTAGGTTGCATCATTGACCCTAGACTATAACTACATCATCATAGCATCTCATCATTTCATCATAAGTGCATAGTCACTATACATGCGGTTTTATACGCATATTTTGCAGTTATTTACTTTCATTTCAAATCGATTGTCACATTAATGCCTTCAGATACCCATCCTATCATACTCACATCACTTTGACATGTAGAATGCCCTGTCATTCCCTAACATAATTTTAACATCAGTTGACTCAAAACCGATAACATCAGATGATGAGACTAAACCCTTTTAGGAGGACGAAGTTGCACCTACACCATCACGATCATCATTGATTCTATGTAGGATCAGGACAATTTTTATCATTCTGTTGGGACATATCATACCATATGGTAGGACTCACAGGCTTAGTACTAATGGACCTATTAGTCATATATTTGATTTGCCGCTGAAGCGCGTGCATGATTTGACACACCACTACCATCTATCACTACTAAGACTATGTAAAACTACACTAACTTATAGATTTAAGGACTGCTGAGAGTTTCAAAGTGTTATTAGACGACCACCGCTCCTACACTTGAGACATGATTAGACTACCAACAGGAACATATAATAAGTACCTTTCTAGCTAATGTAATATGTATCATTTATTATCTCCACGATAATCACAACCTTTGTTTATTTCATTCCCTATTCCAATTGCCCAATTTTCAATCATTTCGCGACAATACATCACTATCTTACTAGGGGTTAGGCCAACTTTATTCTTGACCAATTAGGAGAATATTACTATTCTATGAGGTTCTCCCATGTATCCTACAAACCATTCAACAAATTATATTTCAAGTTATTTTGCTACCATTTCATGAAATTATTTCACTTAATTTTATTTCAAGCTATTTTACACCATCTTAGAAACGTTGTTTCATAAAGTTTTAAAACAAGTTGTTTCTGTTACCCTATCAATTGGTTTTCTACCATTTTATCAACTATTTAATACCATCACGCCAAACGATTTTTCACAATTAAAAATTATTGAGCCATTATCTTACAAAACAAAACGTTGAATACCATCTAAAACTTCGGAGGAACATAATACAATTTCAATGAAAACTAATCATCACATCATTTTTCCTCGACTATACATACCGACATCACCTATGTATAATTCAGGAAAAATTATGTCATGAAAGTAACAAGCATCATTTCAAATCTCTTAAAACAATCTTCACTCAAAGGCAAAGCTTTGTAATCAGATAAATTGTCCATAAACATTTTCTTTTGTTAACATTCTCAAGTAGAAGCTCTACGTATTCATCCTCAATTAACCGACAAGTTAGCCCCACGATAAGGATGACCTTTTTGTAGGAAAGGCTTCCATACCATCCATGAGAGGATTCCTCTATACAAGAAAACAATGAAAGGATTTCGTGATTTCCACAAGGACTAGAAGTATGTAGTAAGATGATTCAAAACTCGAAAGAAATTTTAAGACATCACGAGACATTCAACTACTCATATTTTGGACTAGAAGTCAAATTATATCATTTCAAAAGCATCAGCTTGGACCGAAGTTACAAGATTTTAGTAACGGCTTAATACACACTAAGCAACACTATAGGATCAACTAAGTCTTTTAGCGAGACTCCTAACATTCCATTAAACATGGCCTCAACAATATGAACTTTCCCTACAATGAGTTTCCCCTTAAAGGAAAATTTGTTAAATTACATTGATAGTAAACCCTTCCCTAAGGCATTTTGTTCTCTAGAAATTACATTCGGATAACCTCACTTCATATCAAGAGATAACAAGTTTAAACATATTTCCACAATCAATGACTCTCCATCTACAAGTGAAATTAGAACAAACATTCTTCGACATAGTATGGCTGATATCTATTTTCTTGCTAAGCATGATAACAATATAAGTGATGAAATATTTTAGAAGCACTCAATATCGGACAGATAGAAAATCAATCACTACACCACATCACTTAAACATTTAAGGTTTTGTGATTTGACAACATATAGTGTGGAAATATTTTGATAAGAGAAATTAAGAGAGACACCATCGAAACAATAAACCTTTTGGTGATGGAGACTAAGCACCCTAGGCAAGTAAGATTCAAGTAATGACATTTGCTAGAACGAGAAAAGCGAGGAATCATAAGCTATTACCTATAATCTATTCTTTTCAATAAGGTCCTTTTAAATGATTTAACATTTTGAAATTTGGCGCGAGACACGTGGTATCAATTTGAGTTGTACCTATTATAACCTATTGATTCTTAAAGCTCAGAAAATCATATCAAGATTCCCATGGAACCTAGGACATGATTACCACCTATTACCCCAATTCGGTAATTAGAGCGAGAGAACAATTCAAACATTACAAGATATACTCAAGGCATGTGTGATATTCTAGAAATGATTAGGCAAATCATTCTTCATCGAACAAGTTGCTTTACAACAATAGTTAACAAGCGAACATATTGACCACACCAATTGAAACTCGGTTGAGGTGTCAATCACTTATTCACTGGTCAAAATCAGGAAAGTCCAACTCATTAGTCTATAACTCATTAATGAAACAGCAAAGTGTTTGTACAAATCAAGAATCAGTTACAAGAAACAACATATAGCTATATAAGCTACGTCGATATACGACGCAAAATATTGGAAGTATGTTCCATAAGTCGCAAACAATTAGAATTTCAAGTTGGTAACAGATTTATTTTCAACGTCCCGTCTTGGAAGGGCGTGGTACGATTCAGAAAAACATTGGACGACCCAATGCGACTCAAATATTCTCATCTTTTCACAAGTAACACCGAAGAACCTAACATGGAGTCGTATAAAACGTTTTACATGAACTCTATGAACTCACTCAACCTTTGTGTTGACATTTTTAGCAATGTATTTTACCGGTTAAGTAAGGCATTCACTTCATGGCATAGGGACTTGCTTATCATAGAGTCGCGGTGACGACGCGTCACACATGGATTTATACATTTTTAAAACATCGTTTGACTTGTACCAAACTTATTTTCGCACATGTTGATTTTCATTTGGGACCTATCTTTGTAACTCTGAATGTTTTAATATATCAAATGATGTTCTTTTCAAACGACACTTTAGGTCGTTCAATATAAATGTGATTGTGGTGCTATGACAATCATCCCCGGAATTCCATTCGGTACGCAAAACATGTAATTTGGAGGTGTGATGATTGGCATGAGCCGGTTATAGAGAACTAGGTTGCATCATTGACCTAGACTATAACTACATCATCATAGCATCTCATCATTTCATCATAAGTGTATAGTCACTATACATCTTATTCATACGCACATTTTGAGTTATTACTTTTCATTTCAAATCGATTGTCACATTAATGCCTTGATACCCATCCCATCATACTGCATCACTTTCACATGTAGAATGCCCTGTCATTCCTAACATAATTTTCATCCAGTTGACTCAACACCGATAACATCCAGATGATGAGATGAACCTTTTGGGAGGACGAAGTTTCACCTGATTGGCTCGAGGCAGTCAAGTTTTATCACACGAGCTGACCACTTGTGAATGGCCAACCGTAACAAACTTCAACAGCTTCAGGGAGCAATGCAATGAAGTCCGGGAGGTATAGTGTTTCCCGGTCGTTATGTCCCAACGAGCGTGCGAGAATAATCAAGCGAATAGTGATCGAGGATTTGAACGGAAAGAGATATGATTGATTTTACCTAAAGAAAAAGTATACAAATTACGGGGGCTTAAATGCAAATTAAAGAAAATTAAAAAGATAAATTATATTAAATAAGCGCTATCACTATTTGCAAAATGATGTTTTTGATTTTTCTTTTATAAAATTTAATTTAAACTACATGGCGTATAAAAGAAAATGTGAAACAGTATTAATCCTAAAAATATGAAAATGACATTTTTACAAACCTAATGATAAGAAAAAATTTTTAGAAAAAGAAAATTATTTTTGAAACTATTTATCTAATTATTATTAATTAAAAACTATTTTTACTTATTTAATAATACCCTAAAATACAAGAAAATATGAAATAAAGCTAGAAAAATGAAATTATGACTTAGAAAAATCTAAAATAACTAAAGAGAATTTTCAAAACTAATTTTGTATTTTTCTGATTATTTTCTATTTTCTATGAATTAAAACTATTTAAAACTAATTAAATTGCTAAAAATTACAAATTAAACTATGAAAATCGGAAAAATATTTTTTTGACTTTTTATATTTATCTTAACCTAGGAAAAATGAAAACTGATTTTTTTGAAACTTTTGATTTAATTGCAATAAAGCTAATTAAAAAGGCTTAAAAACTGATTTAAATGAAGAAAAATAGGTGAACTAGAAAAATCTGAAAAATTCAGGAAAAGTCTAAATTAATATTATAAATCTAAGAAAAATATAAAAACAGTGGCTTATGTGTGAGAAATATGGAACTGCAGCCACAATTGTTTTAAAAATAAGCACTCCAAATAAGCCAAAAGCCACAAATAAGCACCAAACTATAACTGAAGCTAAACTATGCTAACACTACTCAAAAGCAACCAAACCCAACTGCTCTTAACCTCTATTGTGCTTAATGAACAGATTTGATGAATTAACTTAAGTGCCCAAAAACAGGTTTTACCTACTATTTTATAGCTTGAAAACAAGCTACTCAATAAGCTGGAACTTAAAAACAGATGTTGGAACTTAGAGTAGACCTGGCTAGCTACTTATAAACCAAAGACCGAGGCCAGATAGCTCTGAGCTTGTGACAAGCTGCAAAATCACCTGTGCACACACTCGATATACGAGTGTGTCTGAGAACTATGACCATTTTGACAAGCTATTTTGAGGCTTGTAGAAAATTACTAAAATTCAACTAAAATGATATTAAGACACTAGACCAATTGAAGTTATAAAACCCGATTTTTCACTTAAATTGAACCGAAATGAATCAATTAAAATCCTCGGTTGAGTGGCGGACTTTACACTTTTGACTTTTGAGACAATTTTGATATGTTGACTATAATGAACTTTGAGCCTAATTTATGGACTGAATTTGATGTATTAAGATGAAATAATCGCAAGCTATTTCTATGAATTCTAAACACAAAACAAGTTTTGATCTTCAAAAACTCCAACGATTAAGAATTTAAGGCAATTCTAGATAATTTTGACTTAGAGCTTATGCAGAAGCAAAGTTATGACAGATATGATTCTAGTGGACCTAATTGAGACTAAGCATACAGATGTTAAACACAAACCACGACTCAAATTCAAACATCTCTGATCCAACACACACAGTGCACATTGATTTGCAATCAAACTAAGCTAACTACTGAACTAGCTTATATTATCACTTACTTGAGTCTAGCTAACCTAATAACAACTTAATCACAGATAAAACTAATCCTAACCCGCAGTACAGAATCATGCAATGAAACTTGAAAATGAACTTACATTTGGTCCTAGCCACTGTGGCTTGCCAAAGAATACAAGGATTACTAACCTATTCTAAACCATAACCTAACTCAAATTTAACCCATATCCAATTCTGCATCAACCATATCCACTTCATTGCCTACTTAACCAAAATCTCTTCTCAGTTTGACTTTTGTTGACCAAAAACCAAAGTTGCTTGAAACTGGACTATAAGCTTACTAAAAGCTATAATAAGCTTAAGTAAGCTTATTTGAATGATAATGAAGCTTATTGAAGCCTGGATTTTAGGTGATTAAAGATTGCATATGTAAAAGAAAACTTGAAAACAAAAGACTTGGATAAACTTTTGATTACTACTTGAACTGGATTACAAACGTTTAAATAACTTATATTTAATACATAGAAACTGAAAATAACAATTTAAGACTTAAACTAATACATTGGTAATAAAAACGAGTTTATAAGAAATTCTAAAAACTAACTACTACCCTTCTCTCCTTCTTCTTCCTTTATTTATACCCAAAAAGCTTCCCACGTGTCTTCTGATTAATTCCCACTAATAATCTCAACCATTGGATGATTGGGGCCTTTTTTAGCTGTTTGATTGAATTTTGGCGCCAAATTGGTATTTGCAACTGGGAGGGTTGAGTGAAAGGGAGGAGGGAGCATTAAATGTTTCTTGTTGTTTGGTGGAGGTGGGGGGAACATGGTAAGTGGAAGTTGAGCTAGAGGAGAGGTGAGGGTCTGGTGTTTGCAGGCGGGTGAGGAAGAAGGTGAAAAAGGAGGGAAATGGGGTGTTGGTTTGACTTGGTGGTATTAATAGGCAGGGGTTCAAAACAGGGGGGTCAAGTGAATGGCAGGGTCCAAATGGTTTTGACAAGGGTTTAAGGTCCAAAGGGTCAAGGCTTGTAATACAAGGACTTGTTTTGCAATTTCTGAAAGACCAAGGACCAAATCGCCATTTCTCAAAGTTGTTTCAAGGGACCAAAATGACAAGTTTCAATAGTACAAGGACCATAATGGACATTTTCAAACTTCCAAGGACTATTTTTGCCAAATTTGAAACTTGAAGGACCAAACTTGTAATTTCTCAAAACTTTTGACATTTTTCACCAAAGGACTAATTATGACAAGTTATGATTTTAAAAGGACATTTGGTGATTTTTCTTTTAAAATAAGTGCTCAGAGACTATTTCTGACAACTTTTGAAACTTGGGGGACTAAAACTGCCAATTATGCAAACTTAGCTCAATTTTCATCTGAATTTAAACATTTTGCATCTGAAACATATAAAATGCAATTTTGGAATATTTTCAGTATTTTGATGCATTTCTGAGCTTTTTTAAATGTTTTGTAGTTCAGATTTGACTAAAAATGATGAGTATTTACACACTCATCAATCCCCACACTAAACTATTGCTAGTCCCTAGCAATCTTTTGAAAAAACTTAATGGATTTGAATCTCTTTACCAAAAGCCATTACTTCTGGAGTAGCCAAATGTTTCGATTCAAGTAAGAACTATGGTACGATAACCATGTGATTTTGAGCAAACCACCACTTCCAGCAGATTTGATTTGTCTTTACCAGGCCGCGTTTGCTCGGACTAGCCAACTCTTAGATAAAATATCTTTGGTGAGCTGATTACCAATTATGGTTTTCCATTGCCTTTACCACAAGCCATAAACTTGCGGGCTAGCCAACTCTTCACTTTTAAGGATATGGTGAGCTAAATACCATACAATTTTGGGCAAATTGCAATCCGTCAACGGATTTGAGATATCTTTACCAAGAGCCGTTTGCTCTGGATTAGCCAATCCTTTTGTTTATTAGACATGGCGGACTGATAACCATAAGTTGAGTAAGTGCAGAACACTTACTCCGAAAAAAATTTTTGGCCAAAAATGGGGGAATTAGGCGGTATAATTACATGATAAAATTCGTGAGAATTCCCCCCACACTAGAAATGAATATTGCCCTCAATATTCAAAGTACCGGCTGTTATGCCGAAACATAGAACATAAAAGGGAAATACTATGGCCATTATTTTATTTGATTTGATTATTTTTTATTTTATTTTATTTTATTTTATTTATTTTTTTGGATATATATACAACATGTGGGGCAACTCCCCCACACTAGGGTGGTAGAAAATAGAAAGAAGTCAGAAATATGGGTGAAAACGCATATGGTGTGCTATTGTTTTGATTCGAAGTCGCTAGCTTAAGTCGATCCCCGCATTCATTGGTTCATGGGGAAAGCAACGTGGAAAACCAATCTCGATCGGACTTTCGTTCACAGTGTTAATAAACATATGAACATAAGAAAGTTCCACACCCGACGAATACAACCGCATTATTAATAGTAGAAACTATAAAGGATGATACGGGGTCAAAGATGGTGTCCTCATTCGAAGAAGAAAAGGAAAGAGCAACCACCATCTGTGAAGAATGGAATAAAGATGTGCATGAGAATGCATGTCCATTCCTCATCAGAAAGAAGCAAATCACCATTTTTGACATTTTAAGCTTAAACTTGAAGCTTGTATGGTGATTGTTATGAATTTCCGGTAGGGAGGATTGGAAACGGTTCTTCAATCAACAGATTTTCCAGAAAAAGAATGTCCCCCTCCGGATCAAAGTAAGTATTATCAATTTCTGTTGGAATCGACTCATCACTAAGAAAGGCATCGACTTCATTCCAAAAGTTGTCATCTTCCTCATCCAGAGTGAGAGAAGGGATGGAAGAGTCGGGAATAATAAGACTAGGAGATGATGGATCATTTTTGAGCAATTCTTTAATGGGAAGAATGTCTCCCATTGGATCACAAACATCATCATCCATTCGGATGAACGAAGAGTTTGGTTTCATCCATGAGTTAACAAACTCGATCACGATAAATGATTCCGGAGGTGGGACAAGTGGTGTGCTCTTAGAGCTAGCAATTTCCACCACTTCGATAAAGTCTCGATTCTAGATCATCATCATCAAGAACACTCTTGACTTCCTGGGTACATCTTTCAAACCATTTGTTTGAACCCGGGGTTGATTTTCAACGCTTTTTAGCTTGCACGTTTTTGGTGACTCCTCTTAACCGTGAAATTTGAGAGTGTTGCATTGATTCTTTCATATTTTTGATCAATTGTGGCAACACTCTGTTTGGATAGAGGTTTGGAGTTTTGGTTGATATTAAACGTGAGTTCTTCGTTGTCAACCCGTATGGTCAACTCTTCAACAAATACATCAATTAGAGCACGACTCGTTCTCAAGAAAGCTCTCCCTAAGATGAGGGGAACTCTAGGATCTGCATCAAAGTCTACTACAACAAAGTCGGTAGGAAAGTGAAACTTTCCTACTTTCATCACGACATCCTTGGCTATCCCAAGTGGGCCGAGTTATGGTACGATCCGCTAGCTCGAGTGTCATACAAGTGGATGTAAGTTTAGGAAGAGACAGTTTCTTCCATTCTGAGAGTGGCATGAGGTTAATGCTAGCGCCAAGATCGGCCAAGGCGGAGCATTGAACCATCCCAATCACACGGATTAAAAACACGCCGAGGGTCTTCAAGCTTTTGGGAAGCTACTTGAGAAGAGGACCGGCATTGCTCATTGAGAGGGGTTTAGCCATCTCGAGATAACTTATCTTTGTTGGTGGAGTAAGCCTTTAGCGTGGATGCAAATTTGGGCATTAGAACGAGAGCATCAACGAAGCTTATATCAAAGTGTAGTTCATTGAAAATTTGGAAAAATTTTACCATTTGCTCTTTGTTTTTGTCTTTGTGCTTCTCATCATGCATTCTTGATGGGTAAGGAAGTTGACTAGACTTGAGCGGGATGGAAGATTATTCGGCTCGAATTCGTCTTCGAACTGGGTTCGGACTTAAAGCTTGGACTACCGAAGGTGGGACGTGTGCGGTACTTCGTGGGCTAGAGTAATGCACCTTGTCCGCTTATCGCTTAGTAACTTGACTCATTGCTCTGGTGGAGGAGGCATTGGAGTCGAAAGGTCTATTATGCGTCTTACCACTACAGTGGTGGCACTCAACTCGGCATTTGGATTTGGAGTTGTATTGCTTGGGAGTCCTCCAGAAGATGATGAAGCTTTGTTCATATTCATGTTCATGAAGCTGCTCATCATATTCTTCAACTCATTTGTGAGACAATGTGGTATCAATTTCCTTTCTTAGCTCAACTCTCGTGTTATTGATCTGAGTTTGCATTGAGCGTGCTTGACTCGGTAATTTTCATGAATCATTTGGTAGGGAGCTTGAGAAGGTTGTTGATAACTTTGCTGATTTAGACTTGATAAGGTTGGTTGAAATTGTTCCGGTTTTGATTGAAATTTTGAGAGTTATTGAAGTTGTGTCCTTGATTTGGAACAAAGCGATTTTGATTGCCATGGTTTTGCAGGGGAGAAAACCATGTGGTGTCATACCGCTAGGTCACCGCGGTAGTGAGTCACTTGTGGTGGGTATTGATTGTGGTTTCTGGAAGCTACGAGAGCTTGGTAAAAGAAGCATCGGTTGCTTGACAATCATATCTGCGTGTGGACCACTACAAGTTTCCGACACCTTGTTCACGGCTTTGATTGGTTCCGGCTTATGAAATTCGCTTTTGATTTCTTTTACCTCTTTCATCATACAACGGATGACGTCCGTTGATGAGTGCGTATTCACTCATCATTTTAGGTCAAATCACAGGATGAAAACATCTAAAACACTTTCAGAAATGCATCAAAATACTGAAAATATCTCAAAATTGTGTTTTATATGTTTTAGATGCAAAACAAATGAAAAACGAACAAAGTTTGCATAATTGGCGAGTTTCAGTCCCCCTCTTTCAAAATTGACGAAATAGTCCCTGAGCGTAATTTAAAGAAAAGTCACAAGGTCCTTTTTAAAATCATAAGTTGTCATAATTAGTCCTTTGGTGAAATATTTCAAAAGTTTGAGAATTTACAGTTTTAATCCTGGATTTTTAATTTTGTCAGAGTTTGGTCCTTGGAATTTCAAAAATGACAGATTTGGTCCCTTGGTTTATTTAAAGATTCACAAGATTGGTCCTTGGATTATAATTTCAGAATTTACATTCGTTGGACCTGAAATTTTCAATAATGGCATTTTAGTCCCTAAGGTATTATGTGGATTCATGTTTAGTCTAAGTCAACTCTAATATTAACTTAGGCCCAATACACAACCTGACCCAATCCAATATCTGTGACCCGGCCTAACCCCACCCATACCCGGTCATGAATAAACAAAACCAACCCTACCCTTCGTCTTCCCCACTTCCCGCCCAAACCAATCCCCAAGGAACCCTAGATACCTCTTCTCTTTTTACTTCCCCCCAAACCTCCACCCCCGCCTCACTCTTTTACCCAAATCTCACCTTTTACCCAAACCCCTTATTCTCTTTTAACCAGATTTTCCCAAAACCCTAACCCACTAATCTTTCTCACTCCCCAAGATCTCCACCTCAGCCAATCCAAGTCTAAAAGACCAGTGGACCGGCTTAGATGATCTTCTCATATGTACCTAATTGATCAATGGCTTGGATTAACTTCAAAACACAGGATGTTTTTTTTAGCACTGCTCTCACAAAAAGAAACACACAAGAAGAAGAGAGGAAGATTTGAAGACACGTAATAGTTTTA
>OU343220.1:80255890-80391047 GCA_910596185.1 Chrysanthemum makinoi
TCACCACGTGATTAGTACCATCAATAACACGAGACAAAGAATACGGTTATCCTTGTTAGATCATCCAGCCACGAACCAATTAAATAAAATAACTCACACGTGACCACAATACTTAATTAATTCACAATAGTCAATCAATGTGATGTGCACTGTATCCTCAATACACTTTGCCACACTTAATTCGAGCCAATCAATGTGATACCAATTAATTCACAAGAATGAATGCAATGTACCTCATGCGCATGTGATGTCAAATGAAAAAAAAAATAATGAGGCTCAACAACCGAAACTGGTCTTCATCAACCGCTTTTACCAATAAACTCATCCAATAACAACACCTTTATTCCTGTTGCTTCTTTTCTTTTTCACGACTGCTCCAATACACATTAGGGTATAAACCCTAATTACCCAAAAACCTTATCAACACTAGATCAAGAGCCACCACTGATACCAATTAAGAAACCAAGATCCTCGACTCAACTAGGGTATAAGAACAATGATTGAACAGATGCACAGCGGATAATAATTAACACAATCAAAGTTACCAACAAGGTTTTTCTCAAGAAACAATGATCCTCTATGGATCTTTTTCACTATCTCTAATGATGTTTTCCTCGAATGTTTTCCTCCAAAGGTTTTCTTGTTCCCGCAGTATCTTAAATACAAAAAGCTTACCGCCTTTTATACACAAAGAACCCTAACTAAACAATAATATTAAATAAATACATATCACTACCTAAAATAGCTCATGCATATCCTAACAAACTATAGAATACGCTGAATGACTATCTCCTCGCAGTAACAAACTACTGCTATATTACTTCAAATAAACTCTTCTTCGCCAGAACCATGTACTTTAGAAGCGTATTCCTTCAAAGTAATCCATATACTTCACATTCCTTCAAAGATATTTCAACAGAATTCCTACTTTTGCGTAATTCCCAACAAAAGTAAAAATATTCAAGAAAAAGGCTACAAAGTTAAACGACACAAATTTCAAGGTTTTAGTACCGTTGTGCTATCAAATTTCTATCAGCTCAAGTCCTAGTGAGAAATGAAAAGTTTACTATTATGTACTACAGAAAGAGACTTGATGTCCACTCGCCTCGTTCTTTTCACTTGGGATTTTCATTCTAGACGGGAATGGTCTATCTTCTATTATATGGTAATAGATCGATTGCTCTATAATATTTGAGTTTTTGCAAAAGAGTCAGGTAGGTTATAGACTTATGGCGTTTTATTCCTTAAGGTTCATATGGACCAAATTAGATTTAGATTAATAATTATTTAATCTTTAATAATTATGATTTTCAGCTATGTTAGTTATAAAAAAGTTGATTCATTGGTTTTTAGGTTATGACGATTTTGTTTGCTGCCGTTGGCTGGGATGCTCCAAACTTGGTATGTATCTTCTGTTATTTGTTACAAAAAAGTTGATTCATTGGTTTTTAAGTTATTGGTTCTGTTAAGAATTTGTTCTACAACAATATAGTGAGATTGGATATGAGAACCCTACTAATCACCTTGCTGAATTCATTGATGGTCACTATATTTGAGGTCATAGTTACGCTTCTCCATTTGTACTTTACAAAAGTTCTTCTATTGCAAAGCCTGCATAAAAAGAACAAGAAGGGAACAGCTAATAATGTAACCGAGATGAGATCGTGTACAAGGAACCAAGTTGAGCAACTAAAGATCCTTATTCTGCATTCAATATTTTCATGTACAATTTTAACACAATCTTAGCACAGCCTATTAAACCTTCTCATTGTCACAAGGAAGTGTGAACAAATCGTGATGATCACAAAATCGCTCCACATCCCACCAAATTTCGCTCAAGCTATCCCTTACATACTTAATAATCTTTGCAGCCTCTTTATATCTAGTTTTGTTCCTTTCGCATCTAAAAATCACGAAAGCATGTTTCTCGAATCACCCCTTACAACGCATTGGTTTTGGCTTATTTGTAAAAGGAACGGAAAGAAGGAAAACCTACCGAAAAGAGAATGCATGTTTTGAAAGGTTCACATCTCGTTACGCTATGACAGATCTCACGATTCACTTGATGATGGAAACTTTATTAATGCTAAAGAAAGTAAAAATATTTCGAAAAAAGGCTACCAAAGCCAAATGACAAATACCAAGGTTTCAAAGACTGCTGTCGCCATCTAAATTTCTATCGCAAGCCCCAAAGGAGAAATGAAAAGTTCACTTCCATACGTACTACAGAAAGAGACTGATGTCCACGCCTGCCTCGTTCTTCACTTGGGGATTTTCGCCTAGACGTGGAAATGGTACATCTTCTATTATATGGTAATAGATCGATTGCTCTATAATATTTGAGTTTGCAAAGGGTCGTAGGTTATGAACTTACGGGCGCTTATTCCTCAAGGTTCATATGGACCAAATTATTGTGAACTGAAATAGTTCAAAATGCCCTCGCTATTGAGCAATGGTTCAAGTTTTACAAGTGATACCGCTCAATTAGGAAGGACACCAATATTAATGTAACCATCATTAATTTTTGTTATCCAAGCATTCATTAATTATAATATTGCTATTTTTACCTGCTTTTTTCTTCCAATTAGTGGGTGTTTGGCATTGCTATAATAGAAAAGATTTAAAGAGACCGAGTTTTGATGCGATTATGATATTAGAAAGTTCTATTTATAAAAAGACAAAGAAGTATTTATGATTGCTCAGTATAGCGACTTATCTGCTATGTTGTGACACTGAATGATTAGTTAAACAAGCAATCCCAAATATCCCTTCATAAAATGACCCTAAAAAGTAACTCTTTTGTGTTAGAATCATCACCCTAAACCTTATTCAAAGTGTCAGTTACTCATATGTAATAGTTAGCTTATTATGGCCTTTATGTTTGTTATTAGCCTTGAGCTTATGTAGAAGGCCCATGAGCTTAGGCCCAAGCCCATAGAGAAAGGAAGGAGTAGAGTGTTGCCCTAGCTCCTTGCCTATAATATATGTAATAACCTCACTTGAGGGTTGGTTGTTTAAGTTCTTCTTTCACTATCACCACGCTGCAACCGACTTTACTATATCGCGTGTGTGTGTGTTTGATTTCTTGTTCAATCTCTATCTTTCTTATGCTTGTGTGGTAAACCTTGTGACCTAACAAAGGGTATCAATCGCCAAATAGTTCAGTTAACACTTGTTTTTGAAGTTTTTGTTTTGGTCTACGCTGCATATAACGAACTTTTGGTTCGCTTAAAAACTCATTTTTTCACTTTTCAATCCAAGATTCTTGTACTTTCAACATTTTAAGGTGTTAAAATACGGTTTTTGGCAAAAGTTTCAAACTTTATGCGGATCGCATTCTTAAACTGTTTTTATAACGCGGGTATCGCTCTCAATGCGATAACGCTTTTAAGAGCTTTGGATCATCAAGTTTCACACTTTTGTCTCTTTTGGTGTTATTGAAGCTATTTCATCACACAAAACCGTTTAGAAACATCTTTGGGCATTGTCACTTTTATTTAAGTCTACGCTGCGAAGAAAACCCTAATCACGCTAACTTTATCCTTGGTTTGATCTTCGATTCAAGGGTTTACCCGTGTTTTCTTGCTTGGATAAGCCTGAAATACGTCGACTTTGGATATCTTTTGCAATCGTGAAGTGTAAAGATCACTGGATAAAACCCTAAAATTACGAGATAAGCATAGTTTTTACGCCAGAAATCCTACGCTTAAGATTCATCTTACCTAAGCCTCGCTTTTAACGCGACAAGATAATCCTACGCTTAACTTTCTAATAAAGATAACTTTGTGTCTAACGATAACTTTAGCTGCCTTTTCCATACTCCTTACGCCAGAAGCTAAATCTATGCTTAACTCTGATTGTTACGCGAACTTTGGTGTTTTTACGCGATAAGTGTTACTTGGCTATTGTGATTTCTTACCAAGGATACTTCATCTACATAGGTTCATTCGACTACAAAGATCCATTTTTACCAACACAAGTTTATCAACATGTCACAACCACCATACTCTAACTATTTCCCTTACACTTATCCTTCATCCTCAACGCCAACAACAATTAAGTCCACAACATCAACAATGGAATCAACAACAAGCAATTTATCAACAACATACTCCACAACTTGTTGCAAATCCACAACCTCAAATGGTTCAACCACCACCAAGTCTTCAAGTTCAACCGCATAACAAATGACTTCAATTAACATCCATCAAGGAACACTATGAAGGAACCCACTTGGTTTGCAAAGATGTTTGAAGCTTTAAGCAACCAACAATCAATTCATGAGATCGATCACTTGATAGACCTCCAATGCTCACCTGTGAAACTACTTATCAATGGGTGATAAGGTTCTTTAGGTTTTGTGATCTAAAGAAGCCACATGGAAAGTTCTAAAGCAAAGTTATCTTGAAGGTCCATTTGAGATGCCTACAGTCATTGTACCCGGAGATCCAAATGCCATTCCACCAAGAGATGAACAAACGAACATTGCTAATGTTGCAGACTTGAATCCTCAAGAACTTCTTACACTATGAAGCGATGAGCTTGTATGGAATATATCCTCTAGGATTACCAAACCCACCAGAGTGTTGATGCTCAAAAAGACGCAGAAAATGTGATCATATTCGCCTTCTTATGGAAGGATCTGCACTCAATCGTGAAGATTTGGAATCCAAAATTTACTTGGCTTATGAACACTTCATGATTGAACCCGAGAGACACTCAGTCTTATCATCACCAATTTTCTGACATCATTAATGATTTGGATAAACACAACATCATCATGCCAAGAATTGCAGTGAATACTAAGTTCGTGAGTAGTCTTGGTCCTGAATGGGAGAAGTATGTCATTTTTCTCCCACAAGAGAAAACATTCATCAATCTACATATGGCTTATTGTACGATTACATGAAGCCTCATGAAAAGGAAGTTGATAGGGAAAGGATTCTCCGTGCTCAAATTGCTCCACGGACACATCCGGAAAATCAACAACTTGCCTTATATGCTCAAAACAGTTATTCTCCTCAACCAGCAACTCAACCAACTGCTACAATCACACCACATGATCCTTCACAGCCTCAATCTCAACAAACTCAATTGGTTCCATACAACAACAACAATGCTCAAGCCCTTGTCGTGAAGTTAATGAGCAATTCGATCCGTTTGAAGCACTACAACAAGGATTTGCTATGATTGCTAATGCCTTTAGCCGTTATACCAACAAATCCAACAACCGTATTCGCTCCTCATCTAATACAAGGAATCAAGTCGCTAGAACAATGGACGAGTTGAAGTTCGTAACGTGGTTATGGTCGCCGGATGGGCGTACAAAACCCATCCTGGTCATTCCTAATCGTTGAATGGTCTTCGATGCTACAACTGCAATGAGAAGGGACACTGGCTAATGCATGCCCAAAGCCAAGGACTAGGGGCAATGCTTATTTCAAAGAGGCTCTTCTTTGGCTCTTAAGGATGAAAGTGGAACTCTCTACGCACAAAGAACGAGCTTTATGGCAAATGCCGACTCGTGATGATGATATGGAGGACTTGCGTGCCAATGCAAATTATGTTGATGGCTAATATGCATGAGTTACACATGAGTGACACAGCCCAAGTATGACACCGATGGCTTGTCTCGTGTACCCGAACAAACCATATTTATCTCTCGATCTCATATCTCCGCCAACATCTCAATCCGCAAGGCTCGAATGTTCAAAATGCGTCGTCCACATCTCATTCCGACGATTTTCAACTAGACCCAGTAGTTATATTTGACGATCAAGATGACCAAACGGTTTCCCTTGATAATCAAATTGACTCGGTGGTTATACTTGAGGATCTCAGTAATGATCATGTTGAGACTCACGTTGAACACGTCGAACTTTTGCCTCATCCGCATTTTGCTCGCTTAATACAAGACCAACAAACCATAGTGTGGAAAATGTCATGCCATTAATCGACTTGAAATGCAAAAATGCATCTGTAACCAAGGATTTTGAATGTTTACAAAAGCAACTCAACTTTTTCAAAACTCAAGAAAACGCGGAAACGGTTTTGAAGCAGCCTTTGCCAAATCTTCTCAAAACAAAAATATTTAGAAAGACAGATGCGTGATCTAGCCGCTCAAGAATGCTTTGTTGTCCAAATAGAACAATCAAACATGAACATAAAAAGTAAATTAACGCTCTCACCTTGGAAAATCAAAAAGCTAAGGCGGAGTTGTTAACTTGTCAAAAACAGCCTTCTGCATACAAAAAGCATTCAACGAAACTAATAGATGATCATCTTGAAGAAATCATCGGCTTGCAAAACAAACTTAAAGAGTTTAAAATGGTTGTTTACAAACATGGCGAGTCGGTCACAGCCATTGAAAAGTTTACTTTAAAACCCAATCCAAATGTATATGGACCGAATCTTGCTGATTACAAACCTAAGCTTTCAACCAAAGCATTCAAACCAAATCCTCAAGTTTCCAAAGGTAATATAAAGTTGATAATTCTGTTATGAGTGTTGTTGAATATCATCGCCAAGAGGAATTAGATGCAGAAGACGAGAGTCGATCAAAATTAGAAAAAGTTGTTTACAACAAACCTTTTAACTATTCAAAAGCACTTTCCACACCAACGGATTCTTCTAACACACCAAGGGTTATCATAAAACACCTCGAGTCTTCTAATGTTAATCCCAAACCAGATTATGCACAAACTTATGGTCCTTTACCTTCCATCGTGAAGTAAACTCAAACTCGAAAATCGCAAAATTCTTAGGTATTTTGACCTTTTCATGGCCGACCTCAAAACTTTACAACATGAGATAGAATATCATTCCGAAATCAAAGTTCAACACTTTCAATCGCCTCTAGCGCGAGAACAAAGAGACATTTTTCGAAAAATCTTTACCAAATGTTAAAAATTTGAAAAGTTGTGCTTTATCTTGGGAAAGGGACTTTCATAAGGAACTTGGATTGATGAAGGTCGTTGAGAAAACAAACATCTATTTCTAATTCTAAACGTAAAAAGAAACTGTTGAGAAAAGATGTTGATCGACTCTTGGAAGATGTCATCCGTGGCCGATGTCCATAATGTTGTGTTATTGAATTCTTTGTCATATGCATTTGATCATACCTCCATAACCGTTCTCGTGGTAAATGTTGAGAACACTGATAATGTGCTTCAGATCGAGTCCTTAAAAGTTGAAAACAAACGATTGTCAAACGAACTTTCAAATGCAATACGCCGTCTTAATTGGTGTCAAAAAGATATTCACGATCAACAACTTGCTTTTCAACACAAAATCGCCTAGCCATGCAAAATCTTCTAATCCTAAAATTGAGCAACTGGATGATCAAACGTGTCTTTTAAGTGTCAAATCTCAAAATATGAACAAGAACTTGTAAAAGTTAAAAAGGAATATGGTGTCATATTTGATTTACTCAAACAGACTCGTGATGAAGCATCAAATGAACTTGATCATTATCTTGCACACACTAAAGAAGTTATGCATTTTTTTTGAAACATTCGCCCGAAAATCAAGATCTGAATCACACTATCTTCAAGTTAAGAGAAATGTTAGGAAAGTATGAACAACTTCGCCAACCATCATTAAGAGATTAGCCCCAAGAACACTTAGTACTCATGAACCTAGAATCACTAATGCCAAATCACAAGTTGCTAACGCGGCTTCCTTCTATCAAAACAGAATAGTTGCGTCTTTTCCAAACGTCCCACTTCACGTACCTCTAGGAGCACTACATCAAGAATAGGAAGTTGCGATCTAAGAAAAGATCAATAAGGAATGCTAAAGTAGAAGAACACCCTAGGACTATGAATAAGACTCACGTTGCTTCCACTATAGATATTAAGTCCGCACATGTAATAGAAATAGTGATGTAACGCATGCTAAACCGTAAGTACTTTTGATATTCACCGATGCACCTTGTGTTATTTATCGTAAAAGTATGAATTCTTATTGTCATGATAAATGTGTTGCTAAAGCTATCATCTCTCGCTTAAAGAATCCTAAGAACCGGATTACCTCTAGGCCCACTAATCTTTCTAAGTCTGCGCTTGGTAGACCGCCCTCTTTAGATTCTAAGAAACGCATTGTCGTCCCTCAGAGCTCCAGCTTTCACCTCCTAGGAACTTAGTACCACCTAGTGCATTCACTAAGACTAAAGCAAATACTAGTTGGAGATGGCAAAATGGATATATAACACACTAGGATTTAAGTGGATACCTAAAGCTATTGATGTGTGTATATCTACTATAATCCGCTACTTTAACCCTCTAACATTTCGGGTTCCACATCTACTTCTATTCCATCCGTGTCGCCCGTGGTGTAAAGCAGTGATACGTCATCATTCTCTGATTGTTGATAGCGGATGTTCCCTAATATGACAGGCAACCTTAAACTGTTATCAAACTTTATTGCAAAGTTCATTGGCACCGCCGATTCGGGAATGATCACTTCAACTATCATGGGCTACCGAGACTATATCAATGGGAACATCAAATTAAGTGTGGTTTATTATGTGGAAGGCCTTGGTCACAACTGCTTTCAGGGTCGGCCTGTGATGGAGATTTGGAGGTTGCTTTCGGAGAAAACTTGTTTCATCTGCTGATCTACAAGGAAACGATCTTATGTCCGCTCAAGCGTAATTCAAGTCTTTACACTATCTCTATGCAAGACATGGTTGCTTCTTCTCCCATCTGCTAACTTTCAAAGGCAACATCAACAAAATCCCGCTATGGCAACCGCCGCTCTCACATCTAAACTATCATACCATCACCAACCTTGCTCGACACAAACTAGTTGAAGGACTCCCACGATTTCGATATTCTAAAGATCACCTTTGCTCACCTTGTGAACAAGGCAAAAGCACTCGTGCTCATTTTCCTTCAAAGGTGGAACACCACTCAAGATGTGCTTCATCTTCTTCACATGGATTTGTGTGGCCCGAATGAACGGCAAAACGATCAATGGCAATCGCTACATCTTAGTAATCGTTGATGACTATTCACGCTGGACTTGGGTCTACTTTCTTCGAAGCAAAGATCAAGCTCCACATATGATCATCACCTTTCTCATGAAAATACAAATTCAAATCACGTAACAACCGCTCGACAAATCGCATCGCATTGCAGGCAATCAATTTGTTAACCAAACTCTTCGTGAATTTTATGAGAAAGTAGGGAATTCAAAGATCGCACATCTATTGCACGCATAACCGTAACAAAACGGAGTTGTTGAAAGACTAAACCAACGCTAGTGGAAGCCGCAAGAACAATGTTAATCAATGCTAAACTTCCAGATTACTTATGGGCGAAGTCAGTATCTGCACGCGATGCTATACTCAAAACCGTTCTATGATTACAAAACGCCACAACAAAACACCTTTGAGCTTGTCCACAACAGTAAAAACCAATCTCAAACACTTTCATGTATTTGGATCTCTTTGCTATCCAAATAATGATCGTGATGACTTTGAAAAGCTCAAAGCCAAAGCTCGACATTGAGTCTTTATCGGATATTGTGATAATTCAAAAGGTTTCGAACTGAATCGTCGACAAAAACAGGTGATGGAAACGATTCATGCTCATTTTGATGAACTTACGGAGATGGCTTCGAGTATAACAATTAGAACCCGTCACAACCGCTAAACTTCCCCAAACCCCATCATCACCAACAAAGCCCCCACCTTACTCGCCAACAAATGGAAAGGTTATTTGCTTCACTGCTCGAGGACTATATTGATGAACGTGCTCCGTGTGTATCCGCCGTTTCCACCGCCAACCCGATAATACCTTTATCGTAACGCTAAAGACTTAACCAATGAATTGACGAGATCTTAAATGTTAGTAACTCAAAAGACTTTTCCTGACTGCATAATTTCAAGCTAGTTTGCAGTGATGTAAACGTCTCTCAAGAAAGGACTTGTCTGAATATAATGTACCATTCGAGAAACTCTTGGTAGACATGAACTCTGACGGGTTTGACAACCTTCGAGGTTTGTCCACACCTTCAAGGTAGTTATTAGAGCTAGTTGTCACCTAAAAGTCGACAATGCAACTCTTAACTATGCCACGCGAACCGTCTCTCATGGGAATGTGTATCTTGAGTTGATCAATTCAAATAAAAGGCTCTTTCCTCACTGCATTTTAACCGTTAAAACTTAACACATGTGGAGGGGAGTATTTATGAAAAATCTTATCTCAACAGTGGTACTAAAATGTTTTTCATTCACAAATACTTTGAGAGATTTTTCACAACAATGGTTTTTATGGAAACATAGGTTAGTCATGGAGTTATAAGGTGACTAAGGTTAGAAATAACCGTCCTATGATCCGCCAGAGTCGGAGGGATCTACCCAGGACACCACAAATAGTTAGTATTTAGAAGTCCTTAGGTATGATTGTAAAAAGGAGAAAATGAGAATCGGAGAAAGAAGGAGTTGAAGAATTAAAAGAAATGCAAAGAAAAGGGTGAAAAGAAATAGCCCTCCAGATTATTCAACTTAGGCGCATAATCGGTTCAATTCATATGCTACCGTTTCACTAGATGACACCGGTATTGAAGATTAAAAGTCGCATGGACCCAAAGGACGCATGCACTAAACTTTCTTAACCACTCAAGTTTCTCTCAACATAAGCTTGTTTCATTCTCACAGAGAACCCTACGTAAACTATCGGCTTTCTCTTAGAGATTGTCGGTATTGAAGAAGGAGACCCTCTCCCTAGTCTCCGCTCAAGAAACCAAAACGCACTATTGAGTCTAGAGCCACGAGATTCATCAAAAGATCTCTTAGGTACACTCTGATATTCAACAATAAGAATTTCTGGTACATCGAGTCCTTCACAGAACTTAGCAATCTGTTGAGAACATTTATGAGAGGTTCACATTTGTGATCCTCGCGATTGAATGGCAACTCCTTCCGTGGTCAACATCAAACGCCTCGACAAAGAGGTCGCCTTCGCAACTCCTCGTGGATTGCGCTTTAGTGGTCTCAAACGGTCTATAGTTATGAGGTGATGCTTCGTGTACCTCAACTACTCATCTCAATCGAGGTGTACTCGGCATCGTGTTATCTCACTTGTGGGACTCCGATTCCAGAACGGCCTTTGTAAGAATTAGAGTTGTGTTTTCACACTATGCCGTCAACACTCTCGAAGTTCAAACTTGTAAGTGCCGAACCGCTTATTACTAACCGCTTTAATGTTTACTTCTTATGGAAGCTCGAGCGGAATGATCGCGTGTGACTCTTCATGCTCACGCCAACATCATCACTAATGGAAGTTCTATCCAAAAGCAACACACAATTTTAATGATTCTTCGTCAAATCAAAGAATCTACAAAGTTAAAGACTTAAAGAACTCATCAAGATCGATTTCCAACGCCAAAAGAGCCGTGAGCATGTTGAAGAATGAGGTGGAGATCAGAGCGTGAAGGTAACTCGAGGCGCACTGATGCGTGATAACAACATACTATCATTCTCATCACAAAGAACAATGATCAAAGAACAAAGTTAAAGATGACGTCAAAGCATAACTGTTCAAAGAAACTATCTCGCTACACTGGGGAGATGGTTCGAATCAAGGCAATTCTTCTCACAAGAAGAATGTCGTGAAGACGCCAAAGCTACTATTACATCAACGCCCTCACCGTTTTTCATCACCAACACTTGAGTGTTTGTTATCTTATATGTATAACACTGAGGGGAGATTGTTGGAATCACTCCTAAACCTTATTCACGTGTTAGTTACTCATATGTAATGGTTAGATTATTATGGCCTTTATGTTTGTTATTAGCCTTAAGCTTATGTAGAAGGCCCATGAGCTTAGGCCCAAGCCCATAGGAGAAAGGAAGGGACTAGGAGTGTTGCCCTAGCTTCCCTCCTATAAATACTATGTAATAACCCTCACTGAGGATTGGTTGTTCAAGTTTTCACATACTCTACGCCTAAACCGTATTTAGTATTAACGTGTGTGTGTGTGTATGTGTAGATCTTATTCAATCGCCTTTATCTCCTTCTTGTGTCAGGTGGTAAACCTTGTGAACTAACAACAAAACCATTGACCGAGGAGAAAGCAAATGTTCCCAAACCGTTTCCAAACAAAAATGTTCTGCTTCTATGCCTCCAAAAGTGAGAAAAATGTTTCATCAAACTACCCACCCACCGCCCTTATCTAAAACAAAAATGTTGATAAAGGAAAGTTTGCTATCGAGAAACCAAAAGTTTTAGCACTGCCTTTTAAGATGAGTACCACTAATGCGTTCAAGCTTCCACTAAAAAAAAAAAACATATGGAACAAATGCCATAAGGTTAGAAAGCACTCTAAAAGAGACTAGGAAAGTCAAACCACCTCCTTCATAAAAATGTGAATCCTAATGCGTGTGCCTTTACCTTCTACAGACTAAAGCACCTCTAGGAGCAGTTAACTAAAGCCTAAGAGCAAATACAAGGAACAATAGAGTCTCGAATCCCTAGGAGTAGTAGCTTGAATAAAGAGAATAAAGTGAAGAACACCCTAGAATTTCTATCTTTGAATAAGAAAGACATTTCATCTAAATGTACCTAACCTTGAAACTTGGCGGTCTAATGCATGTGTTGAATCTCTTTGTTTAACTTGCAAGAAATCCTTAATTACTGTTCAAGATGATTGTGTTTCTAACGAATGTGAATGATAGCCTGTTAAGAACGTTCAAAAGATCTTACGCTAAAAAAGTAGGAAGACTAGTTGCAAAACTTAGGCTTTTCACTACTGACAAGAACCATAGTGTTTACTTTAGGGATGATATTTGGAAACCCACGTAGAACCCCACCTGAATGGTAAAATGAGTGATAAACCGAATCCCCTGTAGCAAAACCTCTTTGAGTGTGATCGATTTTACCTCAACCCAAAGGAACCAAAATCACAACGTTTCCAAAATATTCTTTTTTCTCAGCATCGGGAGTGTTATCGAAATTTGTCTGATCGTCGACTGGTTGCTCCAAGCACATGACCGAGAATCAAGTCGGGCCGATCAATTTCTTCTCGAAATTCATGGAACCGTGACGCTTTGTAAATGATCATGTAGCAGCTATCAATGGGTTATGGAGATCTACCTTTGAAATTATTTGATCACTCGTTTACTATGTCAAGGATCGGGGACACAATTTGTTTTCGGTCGAGTTTTGTGATGCGATTTAGAGGTTGCTTTTAGGAAAAATGCTTTGCTTCGTTAGAAACTTGATGGCAATCAACTCTTAACTAGGAATCATGATACAAACTTGTATGCTATCGACATCAATCAAATGGCCTCTTCATCACCAATATGTCTTATGACACGAGCATCCGGAACACAAATTCAAGGTTGTGGCATAGAAGGCTATCCCATCTCAATTTTGACACCATCAACAATCTTGCCAAAGACAACATCGTCAACGGACTTCCAAAGTTCAAATACACCAAGGATCACTTATGTCTATCATGCGAACAAGGAAAAAGCAAAAGAGCATCATATAAACCCAAATCCGTACCTAGTTCAGAAGCAAAGTTGCATATGTTGCACATGGACTTATGTGGCCCAATGAGAGTTGAAAGCATTAATGGGAAAAAGTATTGTGAAGATCGTTGTAAGCTCTTAGACGAGGTCTAATAATATATCTAGGAACACATAATAATAAAGGCGGAATATTCAAGCATAGAATCAATATTATTATGAACAAGGTTTTTCATTCACCATCTCTAACTAAATAATAATAAAGATCAAAGACTTGATCTAATACTAACTAACTATAATAAAGATCAAATACTTGATCTACTACTAACTAACTAAACCACTAAACCCTAAGTTTTCCCCAATCCCTAAGCCTAGGTTTCTTTTGCACACACACCTTTAGGCGTCTACATCTTATGGTGTAATGCGTTACCTAAACTAATGACCCTAATGTCTCTTTATATACTAGAGACATCTAGGGTTTACAAGAGGAATCATAATATAATTAGGAAACTAAATATTCTTTTTTAAGCATATCTTCTAGAATCTTCCAAATCCTCCATCTTTTTGTAGTTTCCCTTCTTGTCACTTTTAGTCCTTCATGTTTCATTCTTCTTGTTTTGTATCATCAAATCTATAATAGACCCAACAAGTATATTCTTGTTATCGTCGATGATTATTCAAGATATACATGGGTTAGGTTTCTGAGATCAAAAGACGAAGCACCAGGCATCATCATCACCTTTCTAAAACGAATTCAAGTACTTCTTCAAACTCCGTATGGGTTGTAAGAACATTAACGACAATGAATTCACAAATCAGGGAGTTAATATCTTATTTGGAAGATGTTGGAATTACACATCGACATCAGTTGTTAGAACTCCAAATGAGAATGGGGTAGTTGAAAGAAGAAATAGAACTCTTGTGGAAGCCGCCGCGCACAATGCTAATCTATTCTAGTGCACCGTTATTTCTATGGGCTGATCATTTGCCAGCGCCACTGCTTTTCACTCGAACCGATCCTAATCCATCCTAGATTCAATAAAACCCCATATGAGCTTGTGAACAATAGAAAACCTGATATCTCTTACTTTCACGTGTTTGGCGCTTTGTGCTATCCGACGAAGCAGAGAAGATCTAGGAAAAATGAAAGCTAAAGGTGATATTGGAATCTTCATTGGATATTCAGATAACTCGAGGGCATTCAAGGTGTATAACAGGAGAACTAGGAGGATCATGGAGACGATGAATGTGAAGTTTGATGAACTTTCACAAATGGCTTCTAAGAGACTCGCTCTAGAACCCGCACTAAACCCGGCAGACTTGGACACATCAGTTAGACTCGTACCTCAAAGAGCTCAATCAACTTAGTTTGACAATCCTAAAGAACAAGAATGGGAGAATTTCTTTGAGTTAATGTTCGATGAATACTATGGTGGAACTTCGACAAATGCATCAAACCATCATTCCTGCAAAACCCGCCAAAATCTTCCACCACCACCAACAGAAGATGCATCTACAACGGTCGAAACCAATGCACCAACTCCATCAACATCATCTACATCTACTCCAGTTCTTGCACCCGTCTACCGAGTTGATGAGCAAAACCAAAACCAGAACGATGCAGCGTTAGATGAAGACTTATTTGAAAACCCGTTTGCTACGGAATCAGGTGAATCTTCTTCAAGCTTACGAGAACCATCTAACTCGCGATAATGATAACCAGCGGTATCCTTCTACTCTGAAGTGGACAAAAGACCACCCAATTGAACAAGTTATTGGTGAACCTTCACGGCAAATTCAGACGAGACGCCAACTTGCCACCGATTGTGACTTGTGCATTTACCTTTGCTCAATTAGCAATATTGAACCTAAAACATTCGGAGGCAATGGCAGATCCCGCATGGATAGAAGCAATGCGGAGGAACTTCTCAATACCTTCTACATGAATCTTGGGAAATGGTTCCAAGACCCATTGACGTTCAAGTCATTGATCTTAAATGGTTATGGAAGAACAAACGGGATAAAGAAATGACTGTCATTCGCAACAAAGCTCGTCTTGTGGCCAAATGATACAGACAAGAGGAAGGGATAGACTTTGAAGAGTCATTCGCGCCGGTAGCTAGACTAGAAGCGGTCAGGATATTCTTAGCCTATGCAGCTTACAAAAACATCACGGTTTATCAGATGGACATTAAGACCGCGTTCTTGAATGGAACTCTGAAAAGAAGAAGTGTAATGCGAGTCACCCGTAAGGCTTCGTAGACATGGAACATCCGGACTACGTCTACAAACTCAAAAAGGCAATATATGGATTGAAACAAGCTCCGAGAGCGTGGTATGACGAATTGTCCTCTTTCCTTATCCAAAACAATTTCACCAAAGGAACAGTTGATCCTACCTTGTTTACACAAAATGCAAAAACGACATTTTGATTGTTCATATTTATGTGGACGACATCATCTTTGGGTCCACTAATCCGAATCTTTCAAAACATTTTGAAAATCTCATGAAAAGCAAATTTGAAATGTCCATGATGGGGGAACTAAAATTCTTTCTTGGTTTACAAATACATCAATCCCCTTGTGGAATTTTTATAAATCAAGCTAAATATACAACGGAGATTTTGAAAAATCATGGTATGGATAATTGGGACTCGGTCGGAACACCAATGGTAACTTCACCAAAAATTGGAGCCGATTTGTTTGGGAAACCTATTGATCCGAAAAAATATCGGAGCATGATTGGTTCTCTCATGTATCTTCGCTAGTCAATCTGATATTCATTTTGTTGTTTGCTTATTAGCACGGTTTCGTGCAAAGCCTACCGAATCCGCACCTCAAAGAGGTTAAAAGGATCTTTCGCATTGCAAGACATCCATTCACATGGGACTTTGGTATCGAAGGAATCCGGATTTGATCTACTTGCCTTTTGGATCGCGGACCACGCAGAGATCAAGTTACAGCAAAAGTACATCCTGAGGAGCACAATTTTGGGTGAAAAGTTAGTAAGTCGGTCTTCAAAGAAACAAGATTGCACTTGCACTTTCAAACGCCGGCGAGTATGTGTCTCTATCTTCGTGTTGTGCTCAAGTTCTATGGATGAGAACACAACTCACGGATTATGGCTTTACTTTCGATAAAATACCTATGTATTGTGACTCGAAAAGTGCCATAGCCATATCATGCAATCTGTTCATCACTCAAAGACTAAGCATATCTGAGTCCGCTATCACTTCATCAAAGAGTACGTCGAAAATGGTACTGTTGAATTATTCTTCGTGAAGACAGATTACCAACTCGCCGATCTATTTACTAAAGCCCTTCCAAAAGAAAGGTTTGACGATTTAGTTCGACGAATTGGAATCTAAGCCTAACCCACTCGAGGAGTTAGAACGCCTTCTAATCTTCTTGAAAATGATTTTCCAAAAGCTTGTAAATATTTTTGAAAAACAAAATACATAATTTGAAAACCAACAAAGAAAAATATAAAAATATAAAATTTTTCAAAAATACTAAAACAATATAAAATCAAAAATCCAAAAATATTCTTCTCACGACATGTCTCTCGGATAATCGATATTTTATACGCTTTCTAGAAATGTCATTCAACAATGATACGGGTATGTACATATGCTTGAGCGAGAGTTCTTTATTGTTTTCAAAACATGTCATTTCTCAAAACTTCTTTTCATAAAATGGCTTTCGGTATACTTGATCAAACCCTGGACACAAATGATGACTTTTGATTATTTCAAATCAAAACTTCGTGTTTTAAAGAACAAATCGAAGTGTAATGCGCTTGATGCACTACATTTAAAACTTGTGAGAAATCATCATCATCTTGAGCACCTTTTCAAGATTGTTCAAAAAGATTTTTCAAAATCTTTCAAAATATTTTGTGCTCAAGATAACTCCCTCTAAAACCCTTTAATTGATTATGCTTTATTAAAGGGGGGGTATAAATCTAAAATGTTCCAAATTCATGCTTATATCAAATATGTTTGTCTCCCCAAAAGATTCTAAAAATAATTGTTAGGTCACCATATTATCACAACAATATGTATTTCTAGAGAGAGAAAGTTTTAGTGAGAGAAAGTGGAAGGAACTAATGAATGATTAATGAAAATGATAATTGCAATTAGAACCAACAACCCTCTCCCTTCTAGGGAGGGGGTATTTATAGTGTTTACATAAGTAGGGGTATTTCCCCTTGGTTCTAGAAGAACCTTCTATCACAGCTCATGGGCTTACTACATGAGCTGAGAAACTAATTACAAACATTTATAAACCATAATTATTAACGACCTATTACAAATGAAATGACCTACACTTGATAATAAAACATGTTCCTAACAATCTCCCCCTAAGGGTTGGTCATCATTTGTTGTCTTGCTTAGGTCGTTTGACGTCTTGAACTTCTTTGGCGTTCATGGCTTGTGACGTCTTTGATTCATTGCATCTTTGTTCTTTGTTCTTGTTGTTGTGATCGGTTATGAAATCGCCTTTTATCAACATCTTTGTTGTTAGTGATGAAAGTCATTTCCAGATGCTCATACTTCGATGAAGTTTGTGATTCACATATTTGAAGCTCTCATTCTTTAACTTTGATCTTTATCTCATAACTTTGCATATTCTTTGACTTTGATGTAGAATCTTTCTGAAATTTTCTTTGCTTTTGAGAGAACTTCAATTAGTGTTGATGTTGGTATGAGCATGTGAAGAGTCTGCACGATCTTTTCCACCCGTGAGCATCCATAAGAAGAAAACATAAAACATGGGTTAGAAATAATCCAATGCTTACAAGTTTGAACTTCGAGAGTGTTAACAACATAGTGTGAAAACACATCTCTAATTCTCACAAAGGCTATTCTCGAACTGAGTCCCACAAGTGAGATAACGCGATGTACGAAATACACCTACAGTGATGAGTTGCACGAGGTACACAAAGCATCACCCCAAGATTGTAGACCGTTTGAGACACACTAAGCGTAACCCACAAGGAGTTACCGAAGTGACTGCCGTCGTGGTCGCTTGATGTTGACCACTCGGCAGAATTTCCATTCAATCACCGAGGATCACAATTGTGAATCCCTCATAAATGTTCACGGCAGATTGCTAAGATCTGCATAGGATTCTGGAAAAAATGTCACTTGTGTCCTTATTGTTTGAACAACAAGTGATGAAATAGATAAGTGTTCCTAAGAGATCTTTTGATGAATCTCATGGCTCTAGACTCGATTAGTGCTCATTGATTTTCCTAACAGGAGACTAGGAGAGGGTCTCCTTTTTCAATACCAACAATCTCTAAGAGAGAGTCGATAGATTACGTAGGGTTCCCCGTGAGAATGAAACAAGCTCTTTTGAGAGAACTTGAGTGGCTTAGAAGGTTTAGTGCATTGCGTCACCGGGTCCATGACGACTTTGTCTTCAATACCGGTGTCATCTTGTGACAACCAATAGCATATGAATTGAACCCGGTGTCCGCCCTAAGTTGAATAATTTGGAGGGCTATTTCTTTTCACCCTTTTTTTTTAACTTTTCTTTTTAATTCTTCAACTCCTTCTTTCTCCGATTCTCATTTTCTCCTTTTTCAATCATACCTAAGGACTTCTAGATACTAACTATATGTGATGTCCTTGGGTAGATCCCTCCTCGGCGGATCATAGGACGTTTATTCCTAAACTTAGCCACCTTTTAACTCCATGACTATCCTATGTTGCCACAAAACCTTTTCTTGAAAACTCTCTCAATATGTTTATGATGAAAAACATGTTTTGCTAACACCTTGAGAGATTTTGGTTTTTCAGAAATACTCCCCCTCCACATGTGCTTATGAGTTTTGACTGAAATCTGCACATAGAGGATGGAGCTCGCACTTTTGAATTGATCGACTCTTGATAGACAATTCCCCGCGAGACACGGTTACGTTGTATAGTTAAAGAGTTCCATTATCAACTTTTAGGTGACAACTAGCTCTAATAACTACCTTGAAGATGTAAACTCTCCTTGAAAAGAAGGTTAGACCGGCCAAAGTTCATGTCTATCAAGAGTGTCTCGGATTGGTACATTCTACTAAGATAAGTCTTATTTGAAAACAAATCTTTTCGATTACTAACATTCAAAGATCGTCAATTCATTGGTGATATCCGAGTCGAGCACGTTATGAGATTCCATAACTTCCTGATCAACAATTTTAATCACATTTCTCCCCTCAAAAATAGCATATGTATGTTGTTTTTGAAAACATGTTGATTAAAATATGCTTTTGAGGTGTTTGAAATTCCTTTGGGAAGAAACGGATTTCAAGAACATTTGATTTTGAACAAAGATTTTGCGTTGCAAACAATTAAGAAGCTTTCGCTCCTTTAATTAGGATTGAGGCACTCAAACGTACCACGAGGTCCTTTCGTGGAATCAGATTTTGTTTTCGTTGAACAAAAGTACTCCCCTCAAATATGGAAGTATATTCGAGAGATAGCCTTCTTGAGTCGAATTTGAAACAGCTTTATTAGGTTGTAAAAAACATATTAGCAGATTTGTTGTGCTTGTGAAAAATTCGAGCTCAAGGTTTAACTGAAAAACATAATCAATTAAGATAAGCATACGAATGAAAGTAAAGAGTTAGAGTTATTACAGCATGATGTTTAAATGTTCCAGTAATGTTCCAAAAAACTAACTAACTGCGTATTCATTCAGTTCGACGAAACGTCAAGATATTCAGAACCCTTGCTCTTCCTCCAACATAGCCTTCAAGTCGTCTCATTTGAACTCGGAAATTGAGTCGTGAATCAATTTTCTTGACAAACTTTTCAGCTTGCTTAACATCGCTTCTCTTCCATGTCATGTTCCGCAACCAACGTTGTTTTCGCCGCTTTCAGATCTTCAAGAATGTTGACAAGCTCAACCTTTACCTGTGTCAATGTATCATCACTGAACTTGTGAATTTCTTCATATCCCATGAATTTGACATGTTGTTCCCGATGAAGTGTAATCCAAATGGTGTTGTGGTGAATGAATACGGTTTCGGGTCATAAATGCCGGGTGGTTGGAGATCAGGTTTGGTAAGATTCAGACGCTTTCGATAACTTTCAACGCCAAGATGAAGATCTTCAACTCTTGACTTAATGACAAGATCATGGATAAAAATGAGGATTGAGTTGAAGATATCATATTGTAAGCTACCGTGAAGATGCTCAATTTTTCCTTGAATTTTGAGAAGATACATATCTTCGATATCGTTGAGATTCAGAAACCTGTAGTCAGCCTGTTGAAGGTGTATTCTTTATCGCCGCTCTGCGAACCTTGATGTTAGTTAAAAAGTTGTACCCGTATTTATCCATAATCTCTGCACTTTGAATGGACAAGATCCGGTGGTTATAACACACTTTGTGTTTAGAGGTGAATGTGAGCCGCCATTTGTAAAACCATTTACGCATATTATGCCAGTGGAAGATGCCAAGTTCTGCCTCATCATTATATGTAACAACCGAAGAACTAAACAAGTCAGCAACTTCTTCCTCCATTCCCTCTTGAGTGTAAACCGCAAAGATGGAACTTAGACAATGATGTTGCATACCGTTTCTCTGGATCTGTGTTGCCATACATCAGATATTCTAAATCATGATTAAAGAAATAAGGTGTGGGTACCTTGAGATTATGAGTATGACCCATGAGTGGTAAAGGTTGAGAATAGTCATGAAACTTGAACGTTTTGGGAGCACCGAGGGCAACAAAACATCCCAAGTAACGTTCTCAGACATTGCTCGTGCAACTTCCTCAAGATTGTATTCAAATTGAAGCCTTGAAGTGGTGGAAGTCTTAAATCGTGTAAACCCCGCCGCGAATAGTGGCAATGTGAGACAATTTAAGTTTCTGCACCTTCATGATCTTTTTCAAATTCTTTGTGAAACCCACAATGGAAGCTTCATTGGGAAGATCATCTTCTGGATGAGCATCAATCATATCTTCAAACCAGTCAAACTGATTCGTGGAAGAGTTAATCCATTCTGGGGCATCATCTTGTTGTATGTTCAATGGTGGTTGGGATATGACTTGAGAGACAAATTTGTGGAGGTTGATTGAAGATTGTGGTTGAATTTCATCTTCAGGTGAAATATCATGAGAAGTGGTTTGAAGAACTGAAGATGATGGTGCAGTGAATTTGGAACGTTTGTCGCGTGGACGTGACTCATCATCTTTATCATCGGTCTCGCTATTTACGGGCGATATCTTTGCACGATGCGATGCACTTTTCTTATCAGCCCTCTTAATGGATTTGAGTAGAGCGTCTCGAAGTGCCACTTCTTCATCATCATCAATTATCTTCTCCAGAAGTTGACTTTTGAGATCAACGACAGGCAACGTTGAAGGTTTTGTTTCAAGGGTTATCGGGTGTGTTTGAAGATGAGTGGCTACAACACCTTGAAGCTTGTTTTTAACATATGTGCGTAATGCCGATGGTAGAACTTCATTAATGCAACTCTTGACCTCTGTAGGAAGAACTTGTTTAAGGATTTCCTCAATCTGCCTCGGTAATGGAAACTTGAATCTGTTGATGTTGATCTTGAAGTTGCTTTTGTTGTGTCTGAACTTGGGTTTGAAGAGAAGTGAGCTGTGCTTGAATGTCTTGAAATTTATCTTTCTCGGTTGCTTCAGATGTTTGTCGAGAAGGGAGCCTGATCTTAAAGGTGGTTTTGGAAGGAACATTCGTCTTTGACTGCTTGATCCGAGGATGCCGGAGGTGGTTTTGTTAGTGGTTGTTGGTTATGAGCGCCACCTTCCAAATGTGGTTTATCGAAAACATCATCAAAATCATCATTCTCAGATTCATCATTGTTGACAGATTCTTCATTATCAGAACGAATGAATTGATCAGATTCATCTTTGGATGAAGAGTGTGCTTGCAGAAATTGAGTTGTCCGATTCGGAAGATTCTGATTCATTCATAGGTTGTTGAAGTTGTTTAGAAATCACCTTAGAACCTCGATCCTTCACCCTACGCAACCTTTCAAGATCACTTGGTGATGACGCTTGGTGATAGCCAATGTTTTCTTTAGGATTGCTCGTTCTTCTTTGTGAGTGCGAGGAGATTGAAGTAATTGAGTTTGACGACTAATAGTTTTACTACTCGTCGGTACTGTATCTTGTTTCACCTGGATAAGTCTTTGAGTGTCTGCACGGGTTATCAACTTTGTCGTGATGACTAACTTGTTCTTCTCGCAAGAACAACTTCATCAATCGCAAGGTTTGCTTGTGTTTTGCAAAGTGGATCTTCCTTCCTCTACCTTTAGGTTTGTCAAATAATTCCAACTGTTCTCGCTTTTTCGCTTGATCATAGTCCTTATGTAAGCGTAGTCGCTTGATGCCATCATTTAAGAGACGGTCAGGAATTCTTAAGCCTTTGTTTGTTGTGCTAGTGCTTTGAACTTTAACAATTTTAAGCACATGATCCATGTGAGTAGTATGATATTGATCACCACTTGCTATTCGTTTGTCGATGCTTGGATCTACTTGCATGAAGTATTCAATAAGAAGCTTGGTGTAACGAGCAAATGGAATTTTATACCCTTTCTTATTGGTAAACTGCCGTGCTTGATAGATCATATCATTCCCATTAGTGTGCATAATCAAGATGTTGTGTATTAATGATACCCCAGAAGATTTGAAGTAGTTCCAATCGAGGGTGTTCATGGCCGTAGCTTTTCCCGAACACAATGATGAGTATGGTATACAATGATAACCATGGTCGGGGAATGAATTTCCGGTTTACATCGAACGGTTGACAATGTTGGAGAAGACTCATCATAATCCATTTTTCTAAGAGATAATGCAATTTGTGAAAACGATGGAGATGGTATGAACGAAGTGTGAGTCTTTGTTTCTTCAAGAGGAAGATGAAGAACATGACGAAGAATGCTAACATCAAATTCGAATGGAGTTCAAACATTAATGACCGTCCATGATGTTGGAATCAGTACTTATCTTGAGTGAATGCCGAATTGATGTAAGTAGATCTCGTGGACACTTGCATAAAGTCAAGATGCCACGAAGTGCTTCTTAAGAATTTCCACTATAATCGACACGTGGATGGCATAGAAGTTGTTCAAATCAATACGAGTTTGAAAGCGCAATATTACGTTCATCTTCAATGGGATACATGTCTTTTCTTGTGAGAGATCCTTGAGACATGTTTTGACCTGAGACAAATCATTTTACCAAGATATCCAAGAATTTGTAATGACATGTTAGAGGAATAACTCATATGATCCTAACATACAAACAATGCAAACACACAAAATCATTTATGTGTGAAACTCTCAAAATTTAACTAAGTCATACTTGCTAAGACTCAATAGAAACACACAAGAAACATCAAATACTGAGAGAGTAACAAGCATACAAACGCGCCAAAAAAAATTTACTAAGAGAATCCTAAATGGTCTTAGACTCTAGTATGAAACCTTAAACGCACAACATATCCTTAAACCTTGGACCAATGACAAACTCATAAACAATCATATGGCGAGTGAAAAAACTCGCCACTATGAACAATAAAGAAGAAACTCAAGGTGTTCTTGAACCGATACAAACTCGCCAAAAAATCTAAACCTAATAGAAACTCGCCAAATTATTGTGTGGAAGACAAACTCGCCAAAACCTAAACTAACTCGCCAAAATCTAAACCTAATAGAAACTCGCCAAACTCTACACCTAATAGAAATTAGCAAAGATTCATGTTTAGAAGCAAAACTCGCCAAACTCTAAATCTAAGAGAAACTCGCAAAGATGCAAACTCGCCAAAATATAAACAAACTCGCCAAATCTAAACCTAATAGAAACTCGCCAAAATTCATGTTTAGAAGACAAATTTGCCAAACTCTAAACCTAAGAGAAAACTCGCAAGAATTCATTAAACCATGGCAAACTCGCCAGAATATTTTTTGACAAACTCGCCAACATTCATAAAATATTCAAACTCGCCAACATTCATAATTTTGACAAACTTGCAAATATTCAAAAAAATGTTGGCAAACTCGCCATTATTCATTAAACCTATGGCAAACTCGCCAAAATGCATAATTTCATATCAAACTCGCAATTATTCAATTAGTAACACAAGCATAGACGAAAAACTGAATCAAAACATGATCTTATGATGCGAGATATGAGCACAAAATTCATGAAAAAGTAAACCCTAAATCTCGTTAATTGTCCAGATTTGCAGAAACATACGATTGATAAACATCTTATATATCTAGTTTCGTATATTGCCCAAAGATTCTAAAAAAAACTTACAATCGATTTGGAAGTGAAAAACGTGATTAAAGATTATGGCGCAAAGAAGGTTGTTGTAAGAAGTTAAGAATAAGGAATTTTTGAAGATTGAATAAAATCAAAATATATAAAGGGAGAAGAATGAAAAAGTGACACATTTAGTCCCTAGTGTATTAAAAACGTTTATTAAGTTTTTTTTTTTTTTTAATATATGAAAGATGAAAAAGAAAATCTTTTTGGGTTTTGTATAGATTTTATATTTTTGTATTTTGATTTGGAAATATGTATATACAAAGAAATGTTTTTGATGTTTGACTGTTTAAGAACGTTTGATTAAATTTTCCGGATCTTCGAAGTCAAACACCGCATACCAATTTGATGGACAAGCTCAAGAACCTTGCCGGTGGCAAGGCTTTGGTGAACAAATCCGCCAATTGGTATTGAATACCCACAAAGTATAGTTCAATTGTACCCTTTTCAACATGCTCTTTGATGAAATGATATCGGAGAGCGATATGCTTTGACTTGGAATGTTGAACCGTGTTGCAGGAGATTGCAATGGCACTCTTGGAGTCACAGTACATTGAAATCTTGTCGAATACAAAACCGTAGTCCATCAGTTGTGATCTCATCCAAATTATCCGAGCACAAAGATGCTGACATGGCAACGTATTCTCGCTTCTATTGATGACATAGATGTACATCTTGTTTCTTTGACTGCCAAGACACCAGTTTATCTCCTAGAAATTAAACACCACCAGATGTACTTTTGCGTGTATCTAAACACCTGCGTGATCAGATCTCAAAAAGCGATTAGTGCAAAACCATAATCCTTCGGATACCAGATTCCCAAGTGAATGGTTCCCTTTACGTAGCAAAGGATTCTTTTAGCCTCATTGAGGTGTCTTTCACTTGGTCTTGATGATACCGGAGCAAAGATATACAAAGAAATACAATGTCGTCTGGCCGTATTAGATACATGAGAGACCCAATAATACTTCGGTATTTGGTAGGGTCAATAATTTTCCCATGTAAATCAGCATCCAGCTTTGGTGAGGTTGCACACATAGGTGTGTTATAAGTATCACAACCGGTCATTCCATGTTTCTTCAAGATTTCAAGAGCATATTTGGACTGATTTAGAAATATGCCACGGAGATTGATGAACCCGAGTCCTAACAAGAACTTTAGTTCACCCATCATGGACATTTCAAAATTTTGTTTCATTAATTTTGCAAAAGCGTTTGAATACTTTTATGTGTTGAACCAAAAATGATATCATCAACATAAATTTGAACAATCAAAATATCCTCCCCGTGACGTTGAATGAAAAATGTTGGATCAATGATTCCTTTGGTAAACCGATTAGCAAGAAGAAATTTTGACAGGTTTGTAAATTGCGTACAGGCCCGTGGGGCTTGTTTGAGACCATAAAGAGCCTTTTTGAGCTTGTACACGTAGTTAGGATTGTCTGAATCAACGAACCCGTCCGGTTGACCCACATAAACTTCTTCACGGAGTTGACCATTCAGAAACGCCGTTTTCACATCCATCTGATAAACCGTGATATTCTTGTGTGTAGCATATGCCGAAATATCCGCGGCTTCAAGTCGAGCCACTGGCGCAAACGATTCTTCATAATCGATTCCTTCTTCTTGAGAATACCCTTTAGCCACAAGACGAGATTTGTTGCGAATAACATTGCCTTCAACATCCAGTTTGTTTTTCCAGATCCACTTGAGTCCAATGACATAAATCCCATCAGGTCTTGGAACAAGTTCCCAGACTTCGAGACGTTTGAACTTATTTAACTCTTCTTGCATTGATTCAATCCAATTGTCATATGTCATAGCTTCTTTGATGTTTCGTGGTTCATCTTGACAAACAGTGAGTGCATAAACACAAGTTTCAAAGATCAATATGAAGTCGTTGTCTCGTCATAACTGGTTAGAAGGATCGCCAATCACATTTACTAAGGGATGATCTTTCGTCCATTTATGTGTCGAAGGATGGTGATTGAATGTTGCATGCATATTAGACGGTTCCAAATTGCGTGAAGACGACTTCGCCAATGTCCGGAATGGTTGGAGCCGAGCAAATGGATTGAAGAATGCATTTCCGTCATAATCTGGCAGTGCGGTACTTCTTGATTATGTGATTCATCACCGTGTCGTGTTGGATGCAATGTGTTCTTCTTGGATTGAGAATCATTCACGTGGTGCATCCGTGCAACGATTGTTGTTGTTGGAGCGGTGTATCGGTATTTGATTATGATCAGTGGTGTGCAAGTGAAACAAGCGGTCGATACATCCGAGCACTACTTTCGGGAATTTCATCAAACAGAGGAGCAAACAAAGTTTCCAATTGTTGACGAGTGAATTCCATGGGTGGAACAACTGATGAAGAAGGAAAATTTAGACGATTGGATGCGGGTCCTAGCGGTTTTGCTTTCGAAGCCATATCTGTAAGCTCATCAAAGTTGACATGAACGGTTTCCATCATTTGTTGAGTTCGACGATTCCAAATTTTAAATCCTTTCAAATTTTCACAGTAACCAATGAACACTCCAATGTCGACTTCTCTGAAGTTTACCAATATCATCACGATCATTTTTCGGGTAGCACAGATAATGCAACTTTCTGAAAACATGAAAATATCGATATCCGGTTTGCGGTTGTGAATAATCTCATATGGAGTTTTATTATGGCGTGTATGAATGATGGAACGGTTTTGAGTAAAGCATGCAGTTGAGACAGCTTGAACCCACAAGAAATCGGTAATTGTGAGAAAATCAACATCGCTCGAGCAGCCTCCACTAACGTTGGTTTCGTCTTTCAACAACACCATTTTGTTCAGGAGTACGAGCAATCGAGGTTTGATATGTGATTCCAACTTTCTCAAAATAAGCACGAAGTGTTTGATTTTGAATTCAGCCCATTGTCTGTTCTTATAATGCGGACAGTGTTTCGAGTTGAACTTTGAATCTTTGTGAGAAAGTTGATAATCATTGTTGGAGCTTGATCTTTAGTGCGGAGAAAATAGACCCAAGTCCATCGTGAATAATCATCAACAATAACAGAATGTATCGTTTTTCATTCACACTTTGTACACGCATGGGGCCACATAAATCCATATGAAGCAAATTAAGAACATGTTGAGAACTTGGTTCGGTTTTGAGGAAAGTTAGATCTCTTGCTCTTGCCTTGTTCACAAGACGAACATAAATGATCTTTGGTGTATCGGAACCTTGGAAGACCATCAACTAACTTATGACGAACGAGTTGATCATGGTTTTGAAGTTTAAATGAGAAAGCCTTTTGTGCCATAACCATGATTTTGTCGAGTTGCTTTGGAGAAAAGACAAATCGGTGAAGATGCAATCATATCGGACATAGGAATCGTATAAAGATTTGTGCTCCGATTGCCGGTGAGTAAATCATGTCCTTCCAAGTCACGTACGTAACATGTTTTGGAGCGAAACGCAACTTCCAAATCATCATCACAGAATTGTCCAACTGAGAAAAGATTGTGTCCAAGACCTTCAACATAATAAACCCGACTGATCTCGATGTTTCCATTGACATAATCTCCATATCCCATTATTGCAGCAAAATGATCGTTCCCGAATCCGACAAGACTCGATGAACTTTGAAACAAAGTTTATTAACAAATTTTAGATTTCCTGTCATATGTCGGGTACATCCGCTATCAACAATCCACATAACGAGTTGAATCACCTGCAACACACGAAGACAACGAGGGTGGTATGATAGAAGCAATGGAACCCAAAGAGTTAGTGGGTTCCATTATGTTAGTGTTACACACATTTGCACATTTAGGAATCCATTTAAAACTTGAGGTACGCTGCAACCATTGTTGCCATAACCAATTATGTTTCGCTTTGGTCTTAGTGAAGTCACTAGGTGAGTACACTTGCTTAGAAGATGTTTTTGCAGCAATGGGTGTGTCTACTGATTTCTCGAAACTACATTGTGCACCTTCCCTAAATTCGATTTTGCAACTATTGGGGACCTAGAGGGAGAGCCAATTATAGATTTCTTAGAACGAGCTAACAGAGAGTTTGCAACACATTTATCATGATTACCAGACATCATACTTTTACGACAAAAACACAAGAGGCATTAACGCTTTGAAACGCTTTACAGACTTATCATTCATTACACTGACATTAGAATTACAAGTTGCCAAATTTGAATCTAAAGCAGATGCAACATGATTTTTATTCGATTTCCTAAGATGAACTTCTACTTCGGATGTCGGACGAGTGCTCTTCCTATGTTGCGAGATCCTAGTATTTTCTTGGTGTCTCTTATGCTCGGATCTTCTAACATTAGTAGACGCAACTATTCTTGTAGAAGTGGAAGAAAGCAAATTAGTTCCCTGAGGTTTATCAATTATATACATGCCAGGAGCAATCACTTTTGTGTTACTAGACTCGCTAGATTCTTGTTTAGCTAGCTTTTCTTTAAGCTCAATGATGATGTGTTTTTGATCCTAAATTATGGAATTTAATCTTCCTTGTTCACCCAACATTTGTCGAGTGTATTCAACATGGTGATCAAGTTCTTTTGACGCTCGTAACGAACAGATTTAAGAGAATCAAAAATCTTTTTATATTCCTGTTTGACTTGTGCAATCTCTTGTTCATATTTGAAAATTTGACATTTTAACGATGCATTTTCATCATCAAGAAATTCGACTTTTGAAATTCGCGACTGATCCAAAGACACCTTTTCCATGTGATTTTGCAAAGCAAGTTCAGATTCAATTGTCTTAGACTGACACCATTGAAGTCTTCGTTTAAGTGCAGAAATCTCCATTGAAAGTGTAGATTTGACATCATCATTTTGTGAAAACATTTTTTCATTTTCCTCTTTTAATTTCTCAATTTCATGCCTTAACATCTTATTGTCCATTTCCAACGTTTGAACCATATTGAGATTCTCAGCTAACACAAGTATCATTCACGTAATCAAATTCACAATATAAAACCACAGAAGCAATATTAGCAGAAAGAGCATCTTCTAACAATTGATCAAAGGCATTTTGAAGATCTTGGTTTTTGCATTGTTCTTGTGAAACAGAGTTTTCAAGTGTGTTAAAAGCTTCAATCATTGAAGTCACCTCTTGTTGAAGTTCCCTTTCCCAGTGTGTTGCACACGCACGCAAATGTGCGACAGGAGGTGAGATTTGGGTTTGAAACATTTGTCTTTGCTCTCTTGCATAAGCAGATTGAAAATTTGATGCTTTTAACTCGGAATTTTTCTCAATTGCCGTTTCTAAAATGAAATATCTTCCATAAACGTTTGAAAGTATCGTAATACTAAACAAGATTTAGGAGTTTTGGGCAATGAGTTGCTTTTGCAAGAGGACGGTAAAGGACCATTTATTTGTGCAACACCGTGAACGGGCCTTCTACACAAGACGCCTCAGTTTTTTCAGAAAGATTATACGATGGTGTTGAAATGACATTCAGTTTGTAAGAAGCATTTTCTCTTGTGTAATCATATGGTAAAATTCCATTTTGTCGCATGTTTAAGCGACTTCGATCATCTTGTGCCCATTGTTCCTCACAATCAAGTACAACAAGTTGCATGCTTGGATCTAAAAGACATTGAGCACTATACAATTTGGGCATTTCCTTGAGAGCTGTGTGAAGAAAACGTGGGTGATTATACCCAAGAGCAAAACGTTTTGAGTCATCAGGACTCGGAAGGAAAGTTGACATTTCAATCTGTTTTACTGAGTGGCCAATCTTATATACAACATTACCAAAATCTTTTAACCGTCTTTCCAATCGAAGAATTTCCTCGATTTGATCATCAATGCGCTTCTTAGATTTCTTCTTGAATTCAGAAAAATTTGACCGACTTTTTGAAAAATCTTGTTTAGTATTTGAAAGTTCCGTTTGAAGATTTTCAATGTTTTTCGGAAGTTCAGACTTTTCTTGTTCAATTTTAGAAATCTTTTCGTTATTTGACGCAACAATTTCATGCATTTGATGTTGAAGATTTTGTTCGTTAACGTAAGATTTTTGAAAGGCCACTTCAAAACTTGTTTCTCGGGTGGTTGTTGTTTCAACATCATTTATCCGTTTTCGACAACTCTCAAGTTCAGTAGTCAAGGAGGTAATCTCAGCCCTAAGGTTATGGTTTATCTCATTACATTTTGCGCTTTGAGCTTGAAATGACGTATAATGAAGTCGATATTCTGAATCTGACCATGAATTGCTTCACTGCTCAATATGCTCATTATGTTCATCATCACTTAAGTCATCAAATGTAACCACGGGGTTAATTTGATCAACTTCATTATGATTAAATGATGATTCATGTTGAACAGATTGCTGCTCATCGATGCATGCGCACACAATTGCATTTATGAGGCATATATCGCTGTCGTACCGAGATAGACCGTCGTGTCATAGACCGTCCATTCTCTGCTTGACTGATGTGATGTTCTTGCATATTTGCCATTAAAACAACTGCAGCATTTGCTTCCAAATCTTCATATTCATCATCTGAGAGAGTATCCGCCATAAAACCTTGTTGAGTTTCACTGAAGTTCTCCTCCGCTTCATCCTTGTATGTCATCAGCATGACTTGCTTATAGTAATCTCCTCCTCTTGTTCGTGGTTCAGGGCAAGCATTAGCAAGATGTCCTTGCTTTTTGCAATTATAGCAAATAATAGTAGATCCCGAAGCCGGTGAATTCCCTGTTTCCACAACTTGAACATTTCTCTTGAAAGTATTACCGATCCCCTGCGATGTTTGACCATTCCTGCATTACGTAATACCCACTTGTAAGCATACGACGACCACTAGTTCTGTTCTGAACCTCAACTTTGCCACCTTGTATAACAGCGTGACTTTTGGGATTTGATGATGAACGAAGACGATTGTTTGACTGAGTAGAGAACTTGGAGAAGGCTTTATCAATAAAGGCCATTCCATGATTTAATGCTTCAAAGGCATCAACTTGATCATCATTGATTTGAGCAGAGTATGCAGTGTTAGAATCTCCTTCGGGTGTGAGTTGATGAGAAGATGTAGGTGGAGCATAACTAAAGTGACGTTGTTGTTGATCGAAAGCATGATTTGACTTTGGGTAAGGAGTTGGATAACCATGTGCCATGAGAGCAATCTGATCAGCAATTGGTGGTGTAGGGAAGCCATGTGTGCCACGAGCTTCTTTATCTTTGATAACTTCATATTGATGATGTTTCAGATAATCATACAATAATCCATGCTTGACTTCATGAAGATCCTTGACTTGTCGAAAAAACGTAACATACTTATGCCAATCCGGTCCTAATGAGTTTAGAAACTTGGTGTTAATAGCAATTGTTGGAAGATCAATCTTATGTCGATGCAAATCATTGACCACATTTGTGAAACGATGATAATATGATTCAAGTGATTCCCTAGGCTCAATGGTAAACACATCAAAGTTGTGATATAGCTTAGACTCCATGTCGATCTTGTTCGCCTGCCTTCCATTAAAAGATGAATTTGTTCCCACATAGCTTTTGTAGTTATCTGTGCATCAATACTTTTGTAAATCGGATTAGGAATTCCAAGAAGTATTTGTTGCATAGCAAGCTCATCGGCTTCAAGATGAAGTAGTTATTCTGGTGTTAAACGACTAAGTGGAACAATTGTGATAGTATCGGTCTCGTGGAACAATTGTAGGATCTCCTGGGAACGTTTAGGTTGGCATTTGAAACGGGCCTTCTAATATCACCTTCTTTAGATACTTACCATGAGGTTTCTTGAGTTCCATATACCTTAGAAATCTACTTGACCATTGCACATAATTTCCTGGTGTAAGCATTGGAGGACGAGTATCCAAACCAGCTTCATGAATCGATTCGACTTGTAACTTTTCGCACATTTGAGAGAACCAAGTTTGTTGTTGAGGGATTTGTGGAACCATTGACGTTCGTTGTGGACCTTGTTGAGGATGGTGTGGAGTATATTGTTGATTAAATTGTTGTTGATAAATTGCTTGTTGTTGATTCCATTGTTGATGTTGTGGACTGAGTTGTTGTTGTTGTTGTTGATTATAAGTGTAAGGAAAGTAGTTAGAGGATGGTGGTTGAGACATATTTGTTGATTGATGTTGATCGTTAAGGATAATTAAGGTTGAGGTTGTTTAGACTTAGGTAGATGAGTAGAAGAAAACCAAACTTGCAGAAATCCAAACTTGCTAACAAGAAACTCGCAGACAAGAAACTTGCAGAAAGAAACTCGCAGAACTGCAAACTCGCAGGAAGAAACTCGCCAAACTGCAAACTCGCAGAAATGCAAACAGAAACTCGCCAAAACTGCAAACTCGCAGAAATTCGCATGAAACTCGCCAAAACTGCAAACTCGCAGAAATTCAGACGTAAACTCGCCAAAACTACAAACTCGCAGAAATTCGACGAAACTTCGCCAAAACTGCAAACTCGTAGAAATTCAAGCAGAAACTCGCCAAAACTGCAAACTCGCAGAAATTCAAGCAGAAACTCGCCAAACTGCAAGGAGAAACTCGCAGAAACTCATGAGAAACTCGCCAAACTTCATGACTAACTCGCCAAAACTCATGAGAAACGCACAGAAACTCGCAGAAACACGTATTCAGTCCAAAAAGTCTATAAATTTCAATCTAAAACACGTTTTTAAGTACGGATTTCTATTAAATCTAATCAATATTAACCTAAATTATCCCTTGGCTCTTGATACCACTTGTTAGGTCACCATATTATCACAACAATATGTATTTCTAGAGAGAGAAAGTTTTAGTGAGAGAAAGTGGAAGGAACTAATGAATGATTAATGAAAATGATAATTGCAATTAGAACCAACAACCCTCTCCCTTCTAGGGAGGGGGTATTTATAGTGTTTACATAAGTAGGGGTGTTTCCCCTTGGTTCTAGAAGAACCTTCTATCACAGCTCATGGGCTTACTACATGAGCTGAGAAACTAATTACAAACATTTATAAACCATAATTATTAACGACCTATTACAAATGAAATGACCTACACTTGATAATAAAACATGTTCCTAACAATAATGTTTAATCCGCTGATATCAAAAATATCACGAATATGCTATTTTTGAGGGGGAGGAGACGTGATTAAAAAGTGATCAAAAATTTTAATGATCGTTGTTTGAATCTCAAAATGAGCTCGACTCAGACGGAACCAACGAATTGACGGGAATCAATGTTAGTAAATGTACCATCTCGAGAAACTTGTGATAGATATGCACTTTCATGAGCCTAACCTCCTTTTCAAGGAGTGTTTACAACTTCAAGTTAGTTATTAGAGCTAGTTGTCACCTAAAAACTGACAATGGAACTCTTTAACTAGGCAACATAACCGTGTCTCGTGGGGAATTGTCTATCATGAGCCGATCAATTCAAAAAGTGTGAACTCTACCCTATATGTGCAGATTTCTGTCAAAACTTATAAGCACATATGAAGGGGGAGTGTTTCTGAAAATATAAAACTCTTAGAGTGTTTCAAACATGTTTTCTATCATAAACACTCTGTGAGATTTTCAAGAAAAATGGTTTTATGGCAACATGGGACAGTCATGGAGTTATAAGGTGACTAAGGATAGGAAATTCATCCTATGATCCACCAGAGCCGGAGGGATCTACCCAAGGACATCACAAATAGTTAGTATTAGAAGTCCTTAGGAATGATTGAAAAAGGAGTAATGTGAGAAAGGAGAAAGAAGGGGTTGAAGAATTAAAAGAAATGTAATGAAAAAGGGTGAAAAGAAATAGCCCTCCATATTCAACCTTAGGCGAAACCGGTTCAATTCATCTGCATCGGTTGTCACTAAGTTGACACCGTATTGAAGACAAAGACGTCATGGACCCAGGACGCATCGCACTAAACCTTCTAGCAACTCAATTCCTCTCAAAAGGATTTGTTTCATTCTCACTGGGAACCCTACATAATCTATTGACCTTCTCTTAGAGTTGGTTGATATTGAAGAAGGAGACCCTCTCCCTAGTCTCCGCTCAGGAAAACCAAAATGTACTATTGAGTCTAGAGCCACGAGATTCATCAAAAGATCTCATAGGAACACATGACATGACATCGCTTGTTGTTCATCATTAAGGGCACAAGTGATATATTCTAGAGTCCTACGCAGGTCTTAGCGATCTGCCAGAACATTTATGAGAAGTTTCACATCTGTGATCTTCAGTGATTGAATGGAAACTCCTGCTAGGGTCAACATCAAACAGCCCTAACAGCAGGTCACTTCGGTAACTCCCCATGGATTACGCTTAGTGTGTCTCAAACGGTCTACAGTCGTGGGGTGATGCTTCGGTGTACCTCAGCGACTCATCTGAACTGTAGATGTACTTCAGTATATCGCGTTATCTCACTTGTGGGACTCCAATTCAGGAACGGCCTTTGTGAGAATTAGAGACGTGTTTTCACACTATGCTGTTAACACCCTCGAAATTTAAACTTATAAGTGCCGGAATCCGCTTATTACTAACCTGTTTTATGTTTTCTTCTTATGGAAGCTCCGGAGCGGATTGATCGTGCAGACTCTCCACATGCTCATACCAAAAACACATGAAAGTTCTCATCAAAATCAAAGTCTACTCAAAGTTAAAGATGATTCTTCGTCAATGTCAAAGAATCTACAAAGTTTAAAGACTCGAGAACTACATCATTGGTAACCTAAAGACAAATAGAAGTGTGAGCATGGTGGAGAAAGACGTGGAGACACCAAACCAACGAAGTTGACAATGGCTCTATACCACATTAACTGATCACAAAGCATGAAGGAACAAAGATTCAAGACTATTCTATATCTACACACAAAGTTCAAGCTCGAGAAAAGTAAAGACCTAATCAAGTGGAGCATCATTTGAATGATCACCCCTTAGGAGGAGATTGTTAGCCTTAATAGTTTTTATTAGAAGTGATGGTCATTCACCTTTAGGAACTTTGTAACGTGTGTTAGATATCATGATAGAATAGTCAACGGGCTCGTGGATTGGACTAAGCTAAATGGGTACTAGTTATGATAAGCTTGCCAAATATCCAATCCAACCCATGTCCAAGCCCACGAAAGCCCATAGAAAGCCTTTAGGGCATCAAGTTACTTGTACTATAAATACCCCTCAAATGGTCATTTGAGGGGTGTGCTTGAGTGTGTGTGTGTGTGTGTATGTGTGTTTTCTTTGGAATATACAACTTATTGTTTTCATCTTTCTTCTCACATACACGGTTTACATATCAAGTCACCATCATCTTAATCTTTCCTTCTTTATTTACGCATATGTTTGTGTTTGTGTTGTTCGTGTTCTACGCATAACGTGTTGGGTTTGTGATAAGGTTGATAGATTTAAGGTCCTACAATATCCTTCACAAAGCTAGAGCCAGCGGCAGCAGCAAGGGTCTCGCAAAAAGCATAGGTGTGTTCATATTTATTTTTTCCTTCACCTTTTTTTTATTTGAGATTTGGGTCAGATTTTCTTTTGTATGTGTTTTTGGGATGCTATGTGTGTCTTTTAAAGAGCAAATTATGGGTTGGTTTTTATTGCTATGATGTAATAGCACATGCCTTATTACACATTTGATTTGACTCCCACTATATAGCCTGCAAATGCAGTAAGAAGTGATCATGACTTTTGATTCCTTATAAACAGCCATCGATTAGGCATCTTTTGCCATGCCTACCGTTTTTTCACATATGAACTGCAAAAACGAAGGAATTTCATCTTTTGAAAAAAAAAACAAGAGTAGCAAAAAAAAGATTAACAAAAAAATATATTTCTGCATATAAAATAGTGAGCCCAAAAAAAATAATAAAAAGGAGACAAAATGGTGAAAACTAAAAACATAGAGGTTACAAAATTAAACCGTTGTGTCCAGAGAATAAAAACTAATATAGCTTAAATGCACAACGCTCAAACAAGTTAAGATGATTTCTTTGCCTGCAATCCAGCTTTGTTTATTGAATGGCACGTCAAACATAGGATCGTTTGTCAAATTCATAGATCATCCTAGATCTGGCATGCCATTCAATCAACAAACCTACATTGCAAGTGGACAAACAGCCTACAGTTGGTTGGTTGATATGTGCCGTTACATCACAGCTTTCACATATCGATATATATTGCGTGATATGGGTGACAGTTTATACTCCCTTTTTTGTTGCAGGAAGATGGTGAAAACAGAAAGAATAATGTCATTCTCATAAATATGTATTGGATCACCTGTTTAGCATAGTAAGTCGCTTCTCATGTATACCATTATCCTATACTTTGAAAAACTGAGAATTGTTAGATGTTTATCACTGTGTGATTCTCTTATCAGCCCGTGTTAAGTTTGTTGCAATATTTTTTGCCTGATTGTGTTGTTTTTTTTTCAATTCAGAAAGGCACTATCCATCGTACTATGAATGGCAATGAGTACTCATCAATAAAGGCGGCTCACATTGGTTCTGAACCTGAGGCTACTAAGATTTTTTCAGCTAACTAAAGATGCTCACATAGGGATGCCTCTTACACGTGCTCCGCCTTATCACATAGCAAGGTATTTCACTGCTGAGGTGAGTAATCTGTCTTCAAGATGTGTTCATACCAATGACCACGGTCAATGATTGTGTTATAATGCCTCTTTTCAGTGTTTATTTATGACCAACAGCCATCAAATTTTGCTATGCTTTATTTTTCCACTCAACCTTTATTTAAAGAATCGAGCATTTTCTGAATTTTTAAAGATGTTCAATACTTTTACCGGTGAACTATGATACACATGCACAAGTTAAGAATTCTTTTGTTAATTAATAATACATATTCATGTTAAATCCAATCAGTAAACCCTCAACACATTGTCCAAATAAAACACAAGTGACCCAACCATATCATTGATTTTCTCTATTACATATGTATCAACAAAATTATTAAACCACAAACAGACATAACTTTTTCAAATAAAACACAATTGACTCAGTCATATCAGTGCTTTTATCCACCACATAAGAAAACACACACCTACAAAATTGTTGGAGCACAAACAAACGTAACTTTTATTCATATTCAGCATAAGTTACAACCATACCACCAAATATTAACAACACCCTGTTAATCTAAAACATAACACCATACCATAAAACATAAAGACCATGAAACAAGCCATCACAGACACACAAAGGATGCTACCCTAATCATACATCTCCATTGTAAACATATGGCGCCTTTTCTCGATGCGTGATTCCCTAGCCAGATCAAGGACCTGAATCAGTGCAGCAAGAATCTAGTGGTCCCTGTCCTGTGCCTCCTCCAAGCATTCTACAGCGTCACTCGCAGCATCATCATGACCACTCAACCAGCGCCCCTCCTCCAACAACTCAGTCCTACTCCCAAGTCGACGGCGAACATCATCGCATTTCTCTCCAAGCAGCATGATGAACCCCTCATTTTCACCTTGCTCCTGTAAAAACAGGAACTTAAAGGCATTGTGGACTTCATTGGAGCCACATGCTTCTTTGAGTTGATTCAAGTTTTGGGTGTAAGCCATTTTCTTGACAGATTTTTAAAAAAACTCACAAGGTGCAGAGGTAGCTATGTGAAGCCACAAAAAAAACACCTTGTATAGGCAGATAAAAAACTGTAGCAGTAACTTAGTGTAACCAAACCGTACAAGATACCATTACTTATCATTCCCATGAAATATTCCCAAACAACCCAGCACAGAACTTAGGGTAAGCTAAATGCATCTTTAAACACTTCATGAACCAACCACTAATCTAAGATTTTCCACCAAACATTGGCTGACTACACAATAATCAAAAAGAAATTGCAACATGAATTCCAGCAACGAAAAAGGTTGCCCTCTTTCATTTCAATCTTTATATCCAAAGCACGCATCCTAACTTTTATTTTTTTTCATTTTATGTGCAGAAATTGCCTGCGTTTCAAGCAGCCATTCAAACTCAGAAGGAGCTGATATTCCAATGCAATGGAAAGCCTACTTTCCGGTTAACAACTCTGGGTCACATTCTAAAAAATAAGACGGCAGGAAGCTCTAAACTTCTTGAATTTCCAGTTGGGTACTATGGTGAGTCCCTTTTATCTATAACCTGGTGACACTGCTGTCATTAATCACTAGATGCATTTTTATACTTCCTTTTGCTATATGGCTATAACCAAAATTCATGAAATTTTGTGATGCTTGCTTATGGATTTCAATACATGTTTTGCTAATTACACTTATAATCTTTTGCATGTCACGACGAACGGCGTATGTTCTACTACATCGAGAATAAGGTTTGCTCATTATTGCATGCTACTTGATACTTCATTTTTATAGGGCAGTTACCTAAAATCAGCTTCTAAGAATAGCGGTGTTTATGTGGCAGCACAGGAATGACTCTATCCCAGTTTCTCGCCATCGCTTGACGACTGAGTGGCATCAATTTAAAAGTTAAAATGAACAAAAGCAGGGGGCCAGAGATATGTTAAAGTAAGCGCTGTTGCAGTTTGCAGCACTAACAAATATGCACAGTACTTACAAGTTTATACAACCATCTTAATATTTGTGTTACACTTATATTTGTGGCGCCTAAGTAAAACCATTATGGTTGTAAAATCTGATTTACAATTCTAAATTTGTCTTCAGGTTTTGGTTTCTTTTCGTCACAGCTTTATACAGCAAGTGGAATCATCTAGGAAAGGCCAACATTGCTGACATTGCAATTCAGGTAATCACTAGCACCATTCACATGTGGTGGCTGTTTTTTTAATAAAATAAAAATCTATAGTTCACTGTTTTTTTCTTGAGGCATAGGCTGCACATCTGTGCATATTCCACTGTCAAAATATTCTGATGCAAAAAAATGAAATCTAAAATCTATGATCTCTGCTTTAGTCACATGAACAGGCTATATATTGACTACTTTAATCAAGTGTGCAGCTTTTGAAACTCACAAATTGCCTGCACATATTCCACTCATAAACCAGGTTTTCATTTAAAATTCCAGCTATAAAAAAACATTCAACACCATCGTTTGCAATTTAGTGTGGACTTAGTTGTTCAGAAATGAAACCATTGTAATGCCTGGATGTTATTGTAATGACTGCGTATTATTGTCATACCATAATACTTACAGGGATGAAATAACATAATAATTTCTGCGGCCAACATTTATATGTGGTGACTGTTTTTTTTATGAAATATAAAGCTTTTGTTCATTGCTTTTTCCTTCAAGCATGGCCTGCACAGCTGTGCATATTCCAATATTAGTGCCTGCTGATACAGAAAAATCAAATGAAACATGCATAGCCTCTACTTTAATGACATCAATAGTGTATGCATATGTATGCACTCCTTTAATCAGGTGGTCAACTTTTTAAACATGCACATTAGCTGTACATGTTCCAATTATAAAGCACATTGTCATTTCAAATTCTACCTATAAAAGCAGCTCCAAAAAACATTGATTTACCAAACAATAATTTAAACAAACCACAGCATGGATTTTGGCAGCAAAAAAGGTTTTTATTTTTCATCTGAATCCTGATATAAGGCAAACACAACATTACCAGATGTACTTAGTTTTTCATTTTTTTAAATGTACAGCTACCATGGACATTTCAGCCACTGAATCAAGCTCACCAGCCGCAGACCTTTCGATGGAATGGAGCAGCTACTTTCCGCCTGGTTATTATGGTTCAGGATCTAAAAACAAGACGTTAGGAAGATTAAAGCTGCAAAAAAAGTTGCTCAACGAAATGATGATGCCATGCCCCAAACTGCAAACCAGAATGGTTCAAAAGGAAAAAGGGACAACAAATTTACTGTCGCTCAAATCTGATTTGTCTTGGTTTTTTCTTAATGGCTTAGATGCCTTTAAATAAAACTGTAAGAAGAAACTGCATATCGTATTGTCACTGTAATTTGCAAATGATGTTTTGCATATCATTCCGGATGTGCTTTATCCAAATGTTGTTCCGTTTGGTGGGCTGCAAAGTTGCAGTTAGACATGTGTTTGGTGCAATAATTAGCAGGGCTGTTTATGCCTTTCTAGATGCAGGAATTTGCGCGAAAACATTGTGTTCTTTTGTGTCAAGCTGAAACAAACATTATGCCGTGTCTGCATATGAAGATACTCTTATTCTGTGCTACGCAAGTTATACATATTTAATGATTTCATAAGATGAGTTTAAAACAACGTTATATATTCCTGCTTTTTGCCACGTGAATTTGTGAAGTAAACACATACTATTGACCCAATCTTTCCAACCTTTTTGAGGGGTTCTAAACCCATTAAAAGACACTTTTAAAGAACATGTTTTGGGGTCATATGAACGGCTGACATTCAAGGGTTTGACATTATTATCCGTTAAATTAACAGAGGGTTTAAGGAATGGGGAAAGCTTTCGGGTCGGGTTAATGGGTTTGGTGGGTTTAGGTGATACCATGAGCTCTGATCTTTCTTCCATAATGGTATCTTCCATTGTTGGAGTAACTGAAGAAGTGGAAAGTTCAAGGCTAATAATGATGACGTGAAAAAAAGCAGGAAACATTTTCAAATGATTATCTGAAAAAGTGGAAATGGTTATGGGAACGGAAGATCGGTACAACTTGACTATAATGTTTTATCTTCAGTCAAATTATACCTCTTAACGTGAAAGGATCCCATCCCGATTGGAAAAGGCCAAATATATAATAAAACACAAACAGAAAAGACACATACATAGAAAGAAAAAAAAAAACTCCTGAATCAGTTTAAGATTTGTGTCTTTGTATTCATAAACGTTAATCATTAAAACCACAAACCCACGAGAACACAAATCCAAACGTACCATCAATCAGTTGAAATTTTGAACGACGGACCAGATCATCAACGGCTTCAAACCAAGTTTATAGAGCTTCATATTATGCATATTGTACATGTCTATGCAGAATATTTAGACTGTAGGGATTGCCATCAAAATTCTGTGATGGATATGTTCCAGACTTGCCGTTATGGACATGTGATTCCTCGATTGTATACTTCGTTTCTTAGTCAATTATGAATAGGCACGATGAAGGTTTGCAATGATATTTGAACTCTAAACCTGATTTAAAACACCCGCGGCAACGCGCGGGCTCGAAACCTCGTGTGTAACAAAATAAAGATGACATGAACAACAAATATGACAAAAATATCATAAAAACCATTTGCTTTAGACACACTGTTCTGCCCCTTTACTTTCACCATTTATGCAGCTATATCTCCATAACTCACCCAAAAACACACACATAATTCCAACTTCTTCCTCTTCAAAGTAAGTCAATTCATCACATTTTACACCAATTTCGTCAAATTTACATAAAAACCCCAATTTTTAAATCTTACTGATCACTTCAAATTGATCATGTGCTTGATGTTAAATATGAAATTGACACTGAATTATTTGTGGGTTTTGGTTTAATTTTGTTAGTTTGGTCTTTTTGTGCTTAAATTATGATTGTAATTTAGTTTAAAGTTATTTCTTGAATTGTGTACCCTATGTTGTTAAGTTTGAGATTAGATCGGAAATGTGTTGACTTTTTGAGTTTTAAGTAGTGGTTGTTTATAATTTAAGTAATTGGTCATGTGAAATGAGATTAATTGTGCATAATTTGTAATTTTATTGTTTAAGAGTTTAGAGTAATTTAAAGATCAAAACTTTTATTTTCTTTTTGGTAACCATGATTTACGAGCTTTTGGGTTAAACCCATCGCTACACAGACCCAAACCGAGTAAAACCCTCCATTTCAAGAGGTTGGCGTGGCCACTTGGAATTGAACCCGGGCCTCTCACATTTTAGTGATGATCGTCACAAGCCTTTTGCCACTAGGCTACCCGTCACCCCTAAGTTGTTTTAAAGATTGAAACTTTGTCACGTCTTTGTTTGTTTGATTTAATGTTTGTGGAAGAATAAAGTTTGTAACTTGCTAAGATTTTAGCTGTAATTAACAATGTGGGTATTTTCGGATTGCTTAATTTAAAGCGTATTTTGGAGTTTTTGGATAATCCAATTTTTCTTATTTGAGATAACATTAGAATTACCTTTAAGAGTTTAGACCTCTGTATCTAAATCACCAACCTTAGATATATGCAAATGAGCTGTTTCGTTATTTTGTATTTACTTATTCCATTTTTTTGTATATTTTTGTGAGCTGCTATTCTGGTTCTGCTTATTAGCGATAGCATAAGTAGAAAAAAAAAAGGACTCCCAAACACCCAATGGCGTTTTTTAACTTATTACTGTGGTTGCCTAAGGATTGCATTTATTTTCGTCATTTTTCAGGGGCTATTGGTTAACTAGTTTTACATTCTGGCTGCTAAATCGTCTTCATATCTTGGATTTCTGAATCTGTATCGGTGTACATGTACGACCGAGTAAATTGAGCTTCAGCTTTGATAGTGGTGTTTAGAGGTTTAGTAAGTTAAAAATGGAGCCTTTATGGAAGCTTGTATTTCTTATGGAACCGGCTCCAATTACTCTTATTTTAACTGCCATTGCTGTGACGTTTGGTGCTGCTTTTCGAGCTTTGAATTATGGTAAAGAAATGGAAAAGAATCGTGATATGTCTGAAGCGTCGATTACCTTGGACAGGTCTCAAGCACTCATGATACCGGTTATGAGTTCTTGCAGTCTGCTTATGATGTTCTACTTATTCTCTTCTGTTTCACAGCTGCTAACTGCTTTCACCGCAATCGCTTCCATATCGTCTCTGTATTTCTGCTTCTCGCCTTATATTGCTCATTTTAAATCACAATATACTCTTTCTGATCCGTTTGTGTCTCGTTGTTGCTCCAAATCTTTTACTCGAATGCAAGCACTTCTATTGTTTCTATGCTTTATTACGGTTGCAGCATGGCTCGTTTCCGGGCATTGGGTGTTGAACAATATGTTGGGCATTTCACTTTGTATTGCGTTTGTGAGCCATGTTCGTTTGCCCAACATTAAAGTTTGTGCAATGCTTCTTATCTGCTTATTTGTGTACGATATATTTTGGGTATTCTATTCCGAGTGGTTTTTTGGTGCAAATGTAATGGTTGCAGTAGCAACTCAACAAGCATCAAACCCTGTTCATACGGTGGCAAACTCTCTAAGTCTTCCCGGGTTGCAATTGATTACAAAAAAGCTCGAGTTGCCTGTCAAGATTGTATTCCCACGGGACTTATTGGGTGGCATTGTACCCGGAAATGCTGCTACCGACTTCATGATGCTTGGTCTTGGTGATATGGTAAATATTTATGCCTTAAATTTTGCATGCCTATAGATATTTTTTCCTTTCGAAAAGCTGCATGAATATATTATGATTACGGGATAACAGATGTTTAGTTTCAGTGACTAAATATTATCTTGTTATTGATCCCATAGTATTCCTTTATGTCGTCTCACTAATATTAGTCTAGCAGTCTAGCTATCAAACACTCCATATTTACAAATTATAGTCTTTTGATCACCTTTTGCTCAAGTTGTGCCGTGTATATATGTGTGTCATGTTGTTAAGTTATTTGTTTTTCCAGGCTATTCCTTCTATGCTACTGGCATTAGTTCTCTGTTTCGACCATAGAAAGGATAAGGAGGTCGCAAGCCCAATGGATATATCTAAGGGGCATAAATACATATGGTATGCTGCTACTGGGTATGCTGTAGGATTGGTAGCTGCGTTAGCGGCTGGAATTCTTACTCATTCTCCACAACCGGCACTTCTATATCTGGTATGTTTCTGTCATTGAAAATGTTATTAAACAAGCCATACTATAAATTTTAAGTGTAGAGCTGTTTACCATTGTATTGACCACTACTTCTCATGTTGAAAGTTGAAATATAGTTTCAACTATAATAGTTGATCAGTCGTTAGGTATCATAGATTTTTAACCAAATCAAGTTGCTACTTTCCTTAAATTTGGTTAAAATTTCTCGCTGGTTCCTTTGAGCGGGCTGGTTTAATTTAGACTGCCTTCGAGTGGTTTGACTTTGATTGTGTGACGTGGCAAGATGAATATGAGGTAAGGGGATGAAACGGGTAACTTTTTTGGTTCTGGTTGGATTAGTTTTGACCAGTTGAGCCACAATCACATTTTTGTCCTCCTTTTTTTTTTTTAATAAATAAATAAAATGTATTCGAACAATGGTTAATCTGTTTATCTCATCTGAACTTATTACCTTTATTAGTTATTTGTCGAAAAATTTGTCGTGTTTGAGATTAAACATAGTATAAGTCGACCATGGGTCAAAATCGATAAGGCTAATTGTTTGTTAAATGTTTGACCGGTGTAGGTGCCATCGACGCTTGGACCCATAGTCTTGATCTCATGGACAAGAAAGGAGCTAAATGAGTTATGGGAAGGATCAACCCCGGCTCTATCTGAGAAAACACATTTGACAGAAGTTTGAGACATCTGTTCTCGTCATCAAACCACCTAGCAGATGAAACATGTAAATGTACTTGGGATAATTAAAAACGAAGTTGTCGCTGGGAAAAAAAATTAGCGATTTGTTTAATATATTAACTTTTGAATCATTTTCCGGGTTAAAGGAGCTTAAAAATGGCATCTAGTTTTAAGTATTACATTCAGCTGGTACTACTTGTGCAAAACAGTCAAATATGAGAAGTGATTTTGTATCACTCTTAGTTTTCAGTATATAGATTTTTTAGTGAGAAAAGATTTGTTCTTAAACTATATACTTTTACTAAAATATAGGACTACTGTCTATTGTAAGTGATGCAAAAAAGAATTGTATTATACACGAAAAAGATCTTTATTTTAAGTGATGCAAAAGAGGGAAAAATCGATGTAGAATGCGTTGATCAATTATACATAGTGACACTTAAAATTACTTGTACCACATATTTGTTTCACACAAACACATCAAGTCATTTTATCGACATAAACTAATCGACATAGTATTTTACCAACCGTTTCATTTTATATATTTTTTTATCGACATACTACTTCACCAACCGTTTCATATAACTTTTAGCAAAAGAAACAATATACAAAATTGATACACTTGAGTTGATGTGCTCTTAAAGTTACAAAGATAAAAGAACATTGATCCTACTACACAACACAAACACAAACACACTCGGAATTATGAAACACAAAATTCAACCTGAACCAAATCTTTTGTTTGAGAATGTGTTCCATAAAAACATTAAATTTCACCTTACATAAAAGGTCCACAAAATTTCACCTAACTACACAAACCACCGAAACTCTCACTAATCACAACAACCAAACCCCCAAAAATCCAACAAGATCAAAAATATACACTTTTAATGAGATAAAAGTTCATATCTCCGTATACCAATATCTCATCTCCCCTTAATCACTGGCCAACACCTAAACAAATGGCCCTTCATGAATTGGCGAAATTTTTAAGGGCTCTATACGAAATTATATAATGAGATATTTCGTTAAACAATATTATATATAAAGTGTCACCATTTATAAGATATAATTTAATTAATTATTTAAACGATCTAACATATTACTCATTTAAGATATTTTCTCATTTAAATATTTTTTCTTCGTGAAAAATATGTCAAAACATGCATATAATTATTAACGGGACAAATTTTGGGGCCCTAAAATTTCTGATGCCCTGAGCGGCCGCTCACTTGCACACCCAAAAACAGCCATGCCTAAACACACACATTTAAATTTTAAACCCCCGAAAACCAACACGCTATCAAACATAAATTCAAATTAGGGAAGTTGATGCCATGAGGTCAATTGGTCACGCTAAGGTCACCAACATCATAACAACTCCGGTTAACTGGTCAAAATTAGTCTTCAACTGAATTGTTAGTCTTTAATAAATCGAAAAACGAATATTTTTTTTAATAAAGTTCACTAGGTTCTTAACAATAGTACAATATTAGTCTTAATTTTGTGAACGGAATCTGCCTCCGAATAGCAACAACAACAACAATAACAACAACAACATACTCAATCTCATCTGAGTTGGGCATGAGGATGTGAAATGTAGACAAATCATGCAGGTTTCCTTTGGTAAAATCAATAGTAGGGAGACTGCATTCGGAAGACCTCTGACAACTGTATGTGTGCAGATGAATGTGCTCAAATATATGTGAATGTGTCATTGTGTGATAAATAAGGATAGAGAAACTATGCAATCATAAAACGCGTAGCAAACATACAGAGCTAGAGAAAAAACACCACCAGACGATTTTAGAAAGGTAGAGACATAATAGCAAACATCGCATGAAACACAATATATAATATATATATTAAGCGCATAAGGGCAAGTGCACGTGGTATTCACATTATGATCACAGGTATGAAAAGGAAACACATACGGGCAGAGGGTAAATAAGCATAAACACATACTAGTATGAAGAACATAAAAGAACAACGCTTGCATAAAAACAAGGCTTATGGGCAAATATAAATCTATGTTCTAAGGGTGCAATGTCGTTGGATATTGCTATGTGGCTCGAAACCAAAATGGAAAGCAAATATGTACACGGGAGACTGCAAAAAATCGCCTAAAAATCCTAAAGGGAACTAGCTATTATTCTTTATACCTTAAACAAGAGTAACAAGGCTACTAATAGCCGTCTGTAAAGCCTAAACGCAAAATCTACCTCGTAACAGGAAAGTATATAGACTTTTAACCGCCTATACTTTAAGACTTAGTAATAGAGCCATTAAAGACACATGGCTGCCCTTATTGTGCGTCTATCTTAAAAAAAAACCTTTAACCTCACGATGCGTCAGTTGTTGATTTTGAGCATAAGTCGGCCGAACATTTTCTTTTTGCGTCAAGGTGTATCGTGGGATATGTTTGTGATTAAACTTAAGTATTTATGTGGTATGTTTGAATGGTAAAATTGGCGCTCTTATAACACCTTGTTGGTCGTGGAGTAAAAAAGTTATGTGATGTTGAGACTTAGAGGTGGCAAATGGGTCGGGTCGGTTCGGTTTGGGTAATGGGTCAAATGGTTTATGGGTCAAATAGGTCATGGGTCAAACGGGTCATACTATAAGAATGGGTTGAATGGGTCATGGGTCAAACGGGTTGGGTCGGGTTGGGTCGGGTCGACTCGTTACATTTCCACATGTAATCATGCTACTATAGTATGTTTCGTCCGCTTTCATCCGCTTTTACATTTTCGTCATATTTTACGTTCTCGCCGCTTTTTACGCTGCTCGCTTTTCTTACGCCATCCGTTTTTGCGCGTTTTATCCATCTTTTACGCTTTACATTTTCGCGTTTTTTGCGTTTTCATCCGTTTTTCGCGCCGCCTGTCCGCTTTTTGACGCTTTTCATCCGTTTTCGCGGCGTTTTCATCCATTTTTTTTACGCTTTTTTTTTAAGTTTTCGCCCAGCTTTTTTACGTTTCATCCGCCCCATTTTTACGTTTTCGTCCGTTTTTTGATTTCATCGCTGCCCCGCTTTGCCGTTTTCGCTTTTTGCCATTTTTTTAGCCGCGCCCTTTTTACGTCCGCGTTTTGCGCGTTTTCGTTCCTACGCGTTTTAAAATCGCCCCGTTTTACATTTTCATCCGCTTTTTGCGCGTTTTCGCTATCCGCTTTTCGCCTTTTTTTTGCGTTTTCATTTTGTGCCGTTTATTAGTTTTACCGCTTTTTCCGTTTTCGCGCTTTTTACCGTTTCGCTTTTTTTGCGTTCCTTTTTTTTCTGCCCGTTTTTTGCGTTTTTCCGCTTTTTGTCCGTAATTTTCCCGCTTTTACATCGTTTTTTTTAGCACGTTTTCGCCATCCGCGCGCTTTTCGCCGTATTTTTCACGTTTTCGTCCGTTTTGCGTTGTTCCATCCATTTTTTGCTTTTTTGCGGTTTTCCTCGTTTTTACGTTTTCATCCGTTTTGTGCGGTTTTGTCTATTTTTTACGTTTTCGTTCATTTTTTATACGTATTCATCCATTTTGCACTTTAAATCGCCATTTTTACGTTTTAATGTCCGTTTTTTAGTTTTGTCCGTTTATTTACGTTTTCATCCATTGTTTGTTTCGTTTTAAGTAAGTAAACGGACGAAAACGTAAAAAACAAACTAAAACGTAAAAAACGGACTAAATCGTAAAAAAACGGACGAAAAGGCGCAAAAACGGGCGAAAACTTGAAATAACGGGCGAAAACGTAAAAAAACGGACGAAGACGTAAAAAATGGATGAAAACGTAAAAACGGACGAAACGTAAAAATGGAAGAAAACGCCAAAAACGTGAAAACGTAAAAACGGACCAAAACGTAAAAAAAATGTACGAAAGCGCGCGCAAAAACGATTAAAACGTAAAAAAGGGACAAAACGTAAAATGGATATGAAAACGCCAAAAACGGACTAATGAAAACGTGGAAAAAAGGGCCAAAACGTAAAAAATGAAAACGTAAAAAATTGACCAAAAACGAAAAACGTAAAAAATCGGCCGAAAACATAAAAATACGGACAAAAACTCGCAAAAACGGATTAAAACGTAAAAAAATGGACAAAAACGTAAAAAAACGGACAAAAACGAACGAAAACGCGCAAAAACGGACGAGAACGTAAAAAAAGGCCGAAAACGTTCAAAAACGGACGAAAACGTAAAAAAACGGATGAAAACGTAAAAAAATTGACAAAAACGTAAAAAAGGCGGCCGCCTAAATTAAAACAAAACGCAAAATGGACTAAAACGCCAAAAACAAAAATGTAAAACCGAAAAAAAACGGAAAAACGTAAAAAACGGCATAAAACGGCAAAAACGGATGAAAACGAAAAATGACGAAAACGCCGCGAAAAACGGTTAAAAACGTAAAGCGTAAAAACGCGAAAACGGATGAAAACGTAAAAAACGAGCGAGCAAAAACGGATGAAAACGGTAAAACGTTAAAAACGGCGAAAACGTAAAAATGAAAACGCGCAAAAACGGATGAAAATGTTAAAACTGACGAAAAAATAATAAAAACGTATAAAACATAAAAAAAAACGTAAAAAACACGACATCTAATGATGGTTGAGTTATCATCCGACCCTTAAGTGACCCATTCGACCCATTTGTTGATTCACATAAGTCCATATGTTGACCCATTTGACCTGTTCTTTGCAAATGGGGTAACCCAATCCAACCCATAAGTTATTATTTTTGACCCATTGCAACCCATTTTTCTCTAAATGGGTTGTGATTGCCACCTCTAGTTGAGTTGACAGAAAGGGTGATCAACGGTCTAAAATCGGACCGGACTGGCCAAAATCGGACTGGACTGAGACCGAACTAGCTCAAAACCTTAGACTGAGGACCGGACCGAATGGTCCGGTCCAGGTTGATCCTTCGATCTGTCCGGTCAAAAAAGGCATAATAGTCGCATTTCACGTAAGACCAGTCTGGACCACACTGAACCGGACCGAGACCGAAATAAGGAAAAAATCTGGACAAGTGGTTCTTCAGTTCGGTCTGTCCGATCAGTCCTATCAGCAGTGGCGGAGATAAAGGGGGTCCGGGGGTCATGTGTAGTTACTAAAAATTATCATATTTTACCCCTCGACAATAAAGTTCTGGCTCTGCCTCTGCTTCTAGGTCTCATTCGGTTTTGCACGGCCCTTGACATTAATGACGTTGGTGACCATTATTCCCTCTAGCTTTCACCTAATTACACAAACCACTCCTAACTCTCACTAATCACAACAAACCCCCTAGCAATATCCAAGAAAATCTATTATATACTCTTTTGATAAGGCACTCGAGATTTTCAGATACACAATCATCTCATCTCCCTTAAATCACTGTAAAACCCCCAAATTCACACACACTAAAACACACACATACACAACCCTAAAATTTTATATAAAACAGCATGACCCAATTAATCACCATAAGGTCACCATCATCATACCAGCTCCGGTTAACCAGCCGGAAAAAATACAATTATTCACCGGTTGTTGCTCAACGGATTGGTTTTTGTAAAGTAGAGTATAAAATTAAGTGTTTCTATGGGTTTAATGATAATGTCAATGTGAGGGTGAGTGATGGAAGAAAAAAAGTTCGGAATTTGGTGGTGAAGGGGTTTTCGGATTGGTCGGATAAGGAAACCGAGGTTGCGAATGAACCGGAGTCGAAAAGCGGGTGGTCTGGAGGTAAAAGATTGTGTTTTTATTTGTTTTTGGGTGTTTGGGATTGTGGTTATTAGAAATGTTTATTTGCTTATATGAAATGAAATGTTTTTGGATAGGAAGTGGACAAGGCGTTTTAACAGTGATTGGGAGTGTTCTTAAATGTAAAAAAAATATGAATTTGATTAGTTCATAGATATGTCTAAATTCACTGGTTTAATGCTTTGAATGTGAAGGCTGCTATGAAATTATGACTATGATGATTAGAAAGATAATTCACGAACCTCAAGGGGCAGCCTAGTATTAAGGGCTTGTGACTTGAGAAGTCCCGATAAGAGGTCCTAGGTTAGCTGCAAACTCTTTGTGGCCAGGCGCCCTAGCCATATTATCCACTATCGTGGAGGGCTACTGACAGGCTCCATGGAACATGGTCTTGGAGTCCGGGTTCCCTCGCATATATATATATATAAATATATATATATATATATATATATATATATATATATATATATATAAAAAAGGAAAGATAATTCACTCTAGTATGTAGTTTATGCTATCTTGTTTGTTGTACGGTTTCTTAATTATGGCAAATATTATCTTTGCAACGATATCAATTGTGAATTATGCGTCTGGGGAAGTATAAACTATATAGTTGAAAGTTAGTAATCAAAGTGCATTTCTTTGTTTGCAAGTGACGTTGCCACATAGAAAACAGTAAAGTGTATGTGAGTGTGTAAATTAGGCCTTTAGTATGACCCTTGATTTATTATCTTTTGCTTCTGCAGATGGTATTCTTGTCTGCTAATAACGCTCGTGTAGCTTACTTTCAGGGGTTGTGGGAGCTGCAGTAGCAGGAGTTGTTCTTGTTGGTGGACTCGCCTTTGCAACTTTATCTATAAGTAGACGTGTATCTGGTAAGTTTGGTTTCTTTCTTATAAAAGTTCCATTATCGCAAAACTTTGAACTTTCTTATGTTTGTAGTTCACGTGCTTACATTATGAATGTTATATGCCTATATCTTATGTTTAGCTGTTATTTAGGCTCTAAAAAGAACATGGAATCTTTGACAACACATCAAGAAGAGTCATTGACCTCTGCTGATCCGAATGAAAATGTTAAAGTTGACGAAACTGAAACAAAGAATGATGTGCTAAATGATAGCCTGGAAGTAAAAGAAAATGAAAATGAAAATGTAAATGGAAAAGAATATGAAGCTGCAACTGAAAATATTTCCACTCAACAAGATATTAAAGAGGAGTTACCAACGGATGAAGTTCAAGACAAGCCTATAGAAACACCTGAATTACAGAAACTCGATGTTAATGATGATCCGGTTGATGCATCAAACATCAATAAATTAGATGATACTTATGTTGAGTTTCAATTGGATGATAGCTCTGCGGGTTTGTCTCATACCGAAAGTTTGCCTGTAATTAATCAGTTTTCGGGTCACCAAGATATAGATACTGCAACAGATGAGTCAAATAAAGCTGTTTTCAACACACCAAGTGAACAGGTGGCAGCTGAAGTCTCTGTCGTTGCCGAGTCAGATGTGACAGTAGAGCCTCAATTTGCTCAAGAAGAGGCTGTAGAGCCTATTCCCTCAATAAACGAAGATTTTGACAATAAATCAACAACATTGCCTTTTACAGTTGAAAGTGAAAAGAATGATACTATTAATAATAATGATGCTGAAACAAGACTTTTTGACTCGGTGGATCTTGGAAAGCTTCCTTCCTCTGCTAGTATTCCGGCTCCATCTGTACTTTCGCCAGCTTTACAGAACCGTCCTGGAAAGGTGGTAGTTCCTGCAGTTGTTGATCAAGTTCAGGGTCAGGCATTAGCAGCTTTGCAAGTATTAAAGGTTGGATACTATCTTCTGTTTAGTAAATTGTTGATACATATTTACATATTTACTTTTTGTTTTTTGTTTTTTTATTTATATAATTGTGAAGGCCGGAAATAGTATATATGAATGTATGATGCTTTCAGGTAATTGAAGGTGATGTTCAGCCTGGTGATTTATGTACTCGGCGTGAATATGCTCGATGGTTGGTTTCTGCCAGCAGTGCTCTTTCAAGGTACACATAATTTCATTAGGGTTACTGGTGGTTTAATCCTCAAACTTTCACCCATTTAGCGGTTTAACCTTTAAAAAATCTGGCAATGTTTTTATCCTTCACTTTTTAGCATTGTTTTTGTCCCTTAACTTCTTTCCTTTTATTAAACATCTATATTTAAAGAATGTTGAGGGACGAAATAATGCGAAAAATGAAGTTAAAGATAAAAACTCTTGGCAGAATAATTTTGGGTCAAACCACCAAACCTATGAAAGCTTTAGGATTGAACTACTATCAACCCAATTCATGTTGGATTCATTAAATATTTTGGCTTCAAATTAATGGTTTTTATATGTCCTCAGTTAAAATGTACTCTTTTTCATTTCTTCTGTATAGGAATACTCTATCCAAAGTGTACCCTGCAATGTATATCGAGAATGTAACTGAACTTGCTTTTGACGATATTACACCTGAGGATCCTGACTTTTCTTCCATTCAAGGTAAATTAAGAAATTTAAGCTTCTGGATTCAATGTTTAGAACCATTTTAATATACCATACTCATGTACAAAATTCATCAAAATTTGATCTTCAGGCTTGGCAGAAGCGGGACTCATTGCCAGCAAACTCTCTCGACGTGACATGAACATTTCAAATGAAGATGATAGCCTTTTGCACTTCTGTCCTGAAAGGTACATTTCTTACAACTGTATTGACAACAGTTTCCAGTGAAATAATAGGAAAAAGGTTGGTATTTATTTGCCATGAAAATTTTGCAGCCCTTTATCTCGTCAGGATCTTGTGAGCTGGAAAATGTCGTTGGAAAAAAGACTGCTTCCTGTAGCTGACAAAACGGTTAGACAACATTAAAATTGATTTAATGCTGTCTTTATAATTGCATAAACTTTTGAACCTAAATATTTTATTACTGATTGTCAGATCCTTCAGCAACTTTCTGGTTTCATAGACATTGACAAGATCAATCCAGATGCTTGGCCTGCACTCATAGCAGACTTATCAGCAGGGGAGAATGGAATAGTAGGCCTTGCCTTTGGTAACTTGTGTACCCTTTTTGTTTCCTTACACTATAGGTGGCAATTTTGACCCACTTCTAAAATAGGTCGATTTGGGCTGTAACTTTTCTGAATGGGTAAATTCTAAACTTTTATTTCAAAGGCGAATGTGTAGATTTTTGAATACCCAAAGTCTAGTTTAGTAGTTTTAATACATATAACTTCCTAAGTTGATTGTATTTAGAGATTTAAGTTATCTTTCGAGTAATGTTGATCTTTTTAATTATTAGTAACAAATGTAAAAGTTGGACAAAGAAGTGTTTGTAGGTCAGCCAATCCAGGCTGCCCTGCCTCAGCTGAACCTGAATGTTGTTGACCCGGTTAACAACCTGGCTGACCCACCAAGCTTGCCACTTCTACCTTTTTACATCAAACTATCTTCTGCTTGAAATTTAACTTATATTTTGCAGGTTACACAAGGCTTTTTCAACCCAATAAGCCTGTGACAAATTCCCAAGCTGCTATTGCTCTTGCAACCGGTGAGGGTTCTGATATCGTCAGTGAAGAACTTGCACGTATAGAAGCAGAATCAATGGCTGAAAAGGCGGTTGCTGCACATAGTGCTCTTGTTGATCAAGTGCAAAAAGACGTTAATAGATATTATGAAAACGATCTTCTAGTAGAAAGAGAAAAGATTGTTACTTTAGAGAAAATAGCTGAAGAGACAAAACAGGAATTGGAGCGGTTACGAGCAGAACAAGAGGAACAGAACTTGAAGATGATGAAAGAACGTGCAGCTGTTGATTCACAAATGGAAATGCTTTCAAAATTAAGGCATGAAACAGACGAAGAGTTGCAGAGCATTTTGACTAATAAAGTGGAAATATCATATGAAAAAGAAAGGTTAAATAAGCTTAGGACTGAAGCGGAAATCGAGAATCAGGAGATTTCACGGTTGCAATATGAACTTGAAGTTGAAAGGAAAGCCTTAGCCATGGCAAGGTACGCTTATTATAATTTTAGCTTATTTTTCTTAAATCTCTAACAGCCCTTATAAATAAATAAAATAAAGGGATCATGCTAAGAAGGCCACGGAACTATTGAACTGTTTCATTAAGGCTACCCCAACTAATGAAACTACTTCATAAGCCATCCAAGCATGGATCTAGTTTCATTTTCCGGAAAAGAGAAAAAAAAAGGCCAGATGACAGAAGATAACACTACTATTTTTGTAGAGTAATAAATTAACAAAAAGTCAAAACATTGAAGATTTTTTGACTTGACATATTCCTTTTTTTATTTAATATAAGATTTGGTGTAAAAGAAACTTGTCATGTACTTGGGTTGCCTGATTGAAAAAGAACATTACTTGAGTGGCCTTATATACGGTATTCCCAACATAAAAACTGCTTAAACAGAAAAGGTCAAGCGGGTTGCAACTTGTCCAAAAGTGTAATATTAATGCAAAAAAAAGGCTTCCAAAATTGTGTTATTTAAAAAATCATATCTTTATAGAAAAATATAAATTTTGTAGTCAAAAAATCATATCTGCGCTAAGAGTGTTTCGGCCAACCTGACCTATTTCAATCCGCACCAAAAATCACCCATGTGACACGTAACTAAACCCACCTGACCCTTCCTTTCAGTCATCTGTCGGATTATTCTCTTATTGATATATGACATGATATTTTTTGACTTATGAAGATCTTGGGCTGAAGATGAGGCAAAAAGAGCCAGAGAGCAAGCGAAAGTGCTAGAAGAAGCTAGAGACAGATGGGAGAGTCAGGGAATTAAGGTAGTTGTAGACAAAGATCTTCGTGATGATGCAGTTGCTGAATCTACATGGGTTGATACTCAGAATCAGTCCTTAATCGAAGGTACCAAAAGCAGAGCTGAAAGCCTGGTTGACAAACTCAAGATCATGGCAGCAGATTTAAAGGGAAAATCTAGTCAAATAATTAATAAAGTCATCGAAAAGATACTCTTTTTTATATCTCAACTAAAAGAAATGGCGTCAAAGGCTGTGAACCATGTGGGTGAGGTCAAAGATAATGTTGTGTCGAAAGTCAATGGTTCGATGCAAGAATTACAGCAACGTTCAACTGTGTTGAGTTCGGATGTTAAAGAAGGTGTGAAACGTGTAGTAGGTGAATGCAGGGAACGAGTCCAGAAACTGACATACAAGTTCAAGACATGAGTATGCTTTTATTTTGTTGTAATTTTTGTAGACCTCACTTGCTCCCCGTTTTTCGACACTGAATAATGATGTATTTGCATATTGTTGCAAATTGTACCCATGAGTACCAGCTGTTGGTACATAATTGTGGAGAATAACAAATAACATTATTATTTGAACCAACTCTTTAGTGACCGCAAAGCCTCTGATTTCATCTTCTGTAGATTAGTGGTGTTCCTTTCACTATTCAAGTGGTTTGTTACGTCTTCTGGTCTTTGTTAAATACTTAAATAAATTAAATTCACCATATTGTCAGTTGGCTTCTATAAGATGCATTTCTGCAGGTGAGGTTCATGTAATACATCTTTTTCGCTAAGTGACAGCAAGCTTATGACTTGATGTATTTACGTAACAACATCTAATAGATGATAAAAGGTGGAGTTCAACTCGGTAAACGTGGTTATTGAAAGTGATTCTTTGAATGCGGTTTCATGGGCTTGTACTCCAATCAAGAGGCCATGGATTGTTCATGTTCATTGGGAATGCAATTCAGATGCCGATAAATTGGCAAAAGATGGGGTTTTTGAACATCTCCTCTACCTATATGGAAGGACGACCGAGTCACTTTAAGCCGAAAGGAGAGTGAAAGTTGATCCGAATTGGCGGGTTTCACCACTGGGTCACACATCTGTTGGGTTTATCTTTTAGATTTTAAACTCTCAGGTTGCTGTTGTAGTTATTGGTTTGTTGGTTTTGTTGTTTCCTCTCGCGTATTCTTGCTAGAAGGGTTGTGTGAATGCCCATAACTTGGGTTTGTTTAGGTTGTGTTTGTTGTTGTATTAATGTTGTTTACCTCCTTTGTGTAAATGGTCTATGGCCTATGTTCTTGTTTTATAAAAAGCCATCTTTCTAAAAAAATGATCAATATGAAATTCTTTGGAGAAAATAATACAGTAGTTAACATTAAGGTAAAAACTATCTGAAAGAACACATGTAGAAAAGAGAGATCGTATAACTAATGCCTCGTAGTCTATTTTATAGGACCGCAAGTGACCATAAAACCATTAAAATAAAGAGGACGTTATCAGATATTATAAAGTCAAACCATTATATTTTCATACATGCTAAAAAAACATCTACCTGTCTACATACAATTTTACTCTAGACCATTGTAATAAACCATCTAACAGTCAAAGCCCCCGCTCATTGACAAGGTACGGAATTATTTGTAAGTTTAACAATGGGTTCTGGTTCTAAAGTTCAATTCAAGTCAAGTGCTCAAGTTGTGTCAAAGTTCCAGGTTTATTCCAAGTTGTTCACAAATTCAAGATTTATAACAGCATATCAACATAGTTTTCATGTTTTAAACAAGCGTTTGGAGTTCAAGGTTGTAAGGATCAATCTAGTATTAGGTTTCTACGACACTATAAATTCAGCTTTGCCACCAAAAACTTACGTGAGTGTTCAAAGCAAAAGTAATTTACTAGCACTCAATTTGTTACGAGTAAATTCAGTAAACCAGTTTGCAAAGATGGAAGTCAGTCTTACCTCACCAACAATATATGACAGCGTTAATTGAAGTACTTAAGATTAGCAATCTGATCACCTAAAAAACTTAAGATCTACTTGATGCTTAAAATGTGCAAAAACAAGGCAATCAGCCTTTCAAACATAATCAGAACACAACTTGCAGTAGTGTAAAAAATAGGCACAAACCAGAGCAAGATTCAGATAGAGAACATAATTCTTTTCAAAAGAAAAATTACATAAATCCAACTCCAAAATATTTCAGAAAATACAACTAGTAGATAGAAAATGTTTTACTGAACTAATAATACTCAAAGAGTTCAACTAGTTTTTCTTGACAAAATTATGTGAATCAACACTTCACTTCTTCTTGTCAGCACCTGCAGCCCTGCAAATGATTCAAAAAATAAAGTAAATATCAGCTTCAAGAAAGTATTATCAGTTCCAACTAAAATTTGTCTAAAGCAAACCATGGTAGCAAAGTTTATATAGCACAGACAAAAAAAAGTACCTCTGCTTGCGGAGAACGGTAGACATCTCCTCTCTCTTCTTCTTTGCCCTCTTGTGGGTACCCAACTTTCGTTTTGCAAGCTTAAGTGCACGTTTGTCCTTTCCAACCCTAAGCAGCTCAGTAATCCTCTTCTCATAGGGCGCCAACCCAGCAACTTCCTTAATCAAATCCTTCACAAAATGAGCCCTCTTGCTTGTTTTCTGTAACAAAGTTAGCAAGATTAAATATTTCATACTAATAAACCGAAACACCTGAAAGCATATTAACAAAAGAGTGCGCATGTCATCGAGTTAAAATGACAACATACCCCTTTCCTGTCAGATGGACGAGGAGCCAACTCCTTCTTGGTCACGATATGACCCTTGTTCAAACCAACAAAAAGACCTGTATTAGGCTGCTTTGGAGCCATCACCTGTAATCAACATAATACCATGTCCATCAGTTTTCACATACTATAGTCAGTTAATTCTAAAGACGCAACCATTCACCTGAATTAAATTATGTCACAAAATCCCAAATTACGATAAAACAATTTCAAATTCACATAACAAATTACATTAAACGACTAACAGTGAGAAAAACTATGTTCCAGCAATAACAAAATAAATAGTTTAACAGGATGTATGGCTTACACCGCTTAGGGGGTGTTTGTTTAAGCTTATATGTGGGCTTATGAGTTTATTTGATTTCGATTTATATTTCATAAGCCTCAGTTTTCCGGTTTATTTGAAACTTAGGAGCTTATATAAGCTTATCATATCATAATAAACTTATAGAATCCCACAAGTCTCAAAATAAGCCAAAAAATTAAGGCTTATGAAACATAAACCGAAAACAAATAAGCTCATATAACACATATAAGCTTAAACAAACACACCCTTAGCTAATTTTTCAGGTTTACGAGCTTATTTGTTTTTTTATAAATCTCATAAGCTCACATTTTTCGTCTAATGAGCTTATCCGTTCTTGCTTCTAAGTTCTAACTTACTTGAGTCATATAAAAACTTAATAAGCTTATAAGCCAGAACATGTACCCTTCTAAGCTTTTCCAAAATCAAATAGGCTTATAAACCTAAAAAACAAGCTAATCCAAACACCCCCCTAAATCATATCATATTATTTACCTAACTACAAAATAAACTAACTAGTACCAATATTTCAACCTTAAAAAAACATGTTTCAGAACTTTATATCATCATTTTATAGTCAAACACAAAACAACATATGTTTCACATATACGATATCAAATGATAAAAACAAAACATAAAATTCTAGATTAAACATGTCAAGATACTATTAACAATTAGTTGATCTGTGTACAGTTTAGTTTGATCGGAGAAATACCTCGGCGTAAATCTGAAACGGCGGCTGACGGTGAACTGAGTGAAAATGTGATGAAGACAATTAGGGTTTTAGGTTTGGATTCTATTTTATAGTGGGAGTTGGTAATGTTTTATTGGGCTTTAAAGTTGGTGTAGTTGTCAATAAGTTTTTGTTGTGAAAGGAAATGGGCTCAGCCCATCCATCATTCGCCCATTTGTTTGTTTTCTAAAGTCATCATTCGACCAAGTAACCAAGTTGAGGACCGGCAAACTCGAGCTTGACTCGGCTACTAAAACTCGGGCTTGAAAATTGATTCGAGCTCAATCAAGCTTTAAAATTCAAACTCGAGGTTGACTCGTCTTCTTAAAGTCGAGCTTTAATCGACTTATTTAGCTCGACTATACTCGCTTCGTGTATATACATGTTACTTCGTACTTTGTATAGTATCGTTAATGAAGTAATTATAAGCATATAAATGATACAAGTATAAATTAATCAAAGCTTAATAAGGTTTGTGAACTAAGTTTAGTTAAACTCAAACTTGACTTGAGTTTCTAATCAATTCGCTTAAGCTCGAGACTCGACTAAAGTCAAGTCGATTTCGAGTATTTCAGTGTCGATTTCGAATAGCTAACAAGTTGTCTCGTTTTATTTACGCGCCTACCTTCAACGCAAAATAAACATTTGATTCCCAATAAACAACGTGATATAATTGAATTTTTATTTAACTATAGAAAAATTATAATTAATTCGTTATAAGTTTTATTAATCGAAGAGCGAAACGACGTCGCATTGTACAGTAAAAACCCGATTTCAACCCAGGAGAATGTGAGTGGGGCTACAGTGTTACTTCCATTTTTTTGTCGTTTCGAGTGTTACAAAGAGCGATTCATTGTCGTTTCGGGTAAGCAAAAACCCGATTGAAAGAACACCGCCTCAGTCATCCATCACCACCGCCTCACTCTTGGCTCCTTATTACACGAAACTTAAAAAACCAAAACCCCAGAAACTTCACGAATTAACTGCTAACTACAATTACTATTATGCGTTATAATTTTCTAAAACCTCCCTTCCCCATATCAAAACACACACACACACACACATAACGCAGACACAGACAGCGAATCGCGAATAAAAAAACGCCGATTCAACGTAAAACGAAATCATCGGGCTTATGAAGAAGAAGAAGAACCAAATAGTGAATCTTGAAACTGCATGTTTACATAACTGGATTCGGTAAGTTTATCAACCCTAATTGCATTTGTTTAATTTAGTTAAATTTGGGTTTATTTTGTATAATTAATGGTGAAGTTAATTGAATTATTGGTTTTTCCACATCCATTTGTGGAAGATGGAAGATATGATTTTGAGTTGCAATTTTATGAATGCTATGTATGTAGTGCGTTTAAGATGTTTGATCTTTTGTCTTTGAAACTGTTTTTCTTCTTAATTGTTGGTATGCGATAATCTCGTAGGGAAATCATATTTGCATCCAAAATCAATGACACCTTTGGCATGGCATCACCAAGACGGTGGTGTTTGCGGCCATGATGTGTTACTCGAAGCCATGAAGGGCGTTTATTGAACTGCTTTATGTGTGATATTGAGGCTGCCATGAGTATGAACGAGTCGAGTTAAAAGTGAGATTTCAGTATGTTGCCATGGTAAAATTAGGCTTGCTGCCATGGCGGTACATCCACATGTTCCTAATCGCTACCCTATCTCAGGGCTAAAAGTATGATAACGGGAACCCATAACCTATGAGTTGAAGTAGTATGCATTGGCACGACAAATTACTGTATTTGCGACCATGGAAGTTCCACTGTTTTTATGATCCTTTAACCCACTATCAGGAATGAAGCTTTGGTTGTCTCGCTTTTAGCATACCATGTATGGGTTCAATAAACCACGAAGTCGTAGGCCCTGGTTGGCGAGGCAAGTTAATAGGCTTGCACCATGGCTTTTGCATCCTCTTTATTCCGATCAGGACGATTTTTTATTCAAAATGTTCTCGTCCTCATGGTCTATATTTAGGTTTAGTATAATAAGAGTTACGGGTATCTTGGCATAGTACTTCTTTATTGTAAGCCATGGCTTATGCATCCCGTTTTTATATGATGATTTAGCATACTACTTCTTTATTGTAACCCTTATGCCCGTCTCCTTTTTAGTTAACTTGAATGCACCACTTAGTTGGTAGCAAGACAGTAATATCTCATATCCCCTCACAAACGGTTGTGCTACCAACAAAGTGGTGCATAGGACCATGAGGTAAGACGATTATTAGGTTGATAGTACTCTATTTCACAATTTATGATTGTTTTTGGTTATGTTCTAATATACCTTTTAGGTTGAAAATTACAGCGTTGTTTGGGATTACTTATTTTATAGTCGGATTTACGTGTCGTATTTGGTTTTAGCATGTCCATGACCATCTAGCAGGTGCGGTAAGTATCAACCCGAAAGGAAATTGTCGCCAAAATCAATGGTTCTCACAGTAGCGAAACATATATACAAAGAACACGACATATAAGAAATTGATTCAATTTCTAGGACTGATTGAAGCGATGTAAATGTGCGCCGGTATTGGAGGTTCACAACTCAACAAATGAAAACAACAAGTGACGGGTGCAAGATCGTCAGTACTAGAAGGAGGCAAACACAAGGTTGCACGCAGAACAAAGGCGAAGAAAAGTGAAGGTTTAGAGAATACGAAAGAGGTTTTATCAGATACCGGTCTCTAGCTACGTGTTAGTTTCTTTCATATGCAACTTTAGTATGGTGCATTTCGTATGCAAGTCAATTTTTTTGGCCACAAGTTTACTGCATTCCGTTTGTTGCAACATTTATGAGGTGTCAAGTTGCTGAGTCGTTCACCTTACTTTATTGTATTTCTCCTTTTTATTTCAGACGACAATTGAATATTGATGGTCAAGAGGTGATTTGGAGTACTGTTGCAATCAAGATTTGGAGCAATGGTGTTGTGCCTATTCGGGCTGGTAAGATTTATATAGCCATTTGGCTTTATAACGAATATTTCGCTTTGCATGGGCAGATATATCATAATAGTAATATATTTTTGTTTGTTTTTGTGATTAACTTTTCTAATATGTTTTAGTAAGCAAAAACTGTTTTTTCAGGTCAATTTCGTAATCATATTTTTTTTCAACCCGTTTTACTTGATTGGAAGTTGTGACTTATGCTGTAGGTTTAGAACAAGTAGTGCCAAGATTACTTTTCAAGCCATTTCTAGATCACTTTTTTCGAAACCGTTGTACGATATGACTTTATATACTATTAAGCTATGTATTTGTTAGCTTAATTATTATAATATTTATTATTTGATGTAACTCATATGCTATTTAAAATAAGTGAAAAATAAGATGGCTTAGTGTTGTGTATAACTAATTTTATAGCCTATTTTTTTGCAGATTGTTGTTTCTGTGGCTTAAAAGGGATGCTCGCATTGTGGATCTAAACAATTGTGGAAAAGGCCATACATTGTGAAAATTCAAGAATATGGCGGATGCTTAACAGGTGTGTTTTAGGTCATCATACACAACATTTTACATGTAGTTAAATGAGAAAAATATATGATAACATTGCTACCTAAGTTTTCATGTTATCTAATCATAGCTGAAAATAAGCGTAACTAAACGTCCTTGGTGGTGAAAACAACAAAACCAAACGCACCCATTTCTTTTGAAAAACATAAACAACCCAAACGCGCTTGATGGTGCGAAATTCAGCGCAACCCAAACGCACTGTTGGTGCAAGAATTCAAACAACCCAAACGCGCACTAGTTGTGCGGAATTTCAGCCAACCAAACACACGGTTGGTGCAGAAAATCAGCAATGCATGCTCTTTTAGGGGCTGAAAACGTAGCCATTTAGGGCTCGAAAACCGATTCAAAACACACCCCTTTAGGGGCTGAAAATCAGCAGCAAACGCAATCACTTTTAAGCTGAAAATTAGCAGCAAACACACCCATTTGGGAGCTGAAAATCTGCAGCAAATACACCTATTTAGTAGCTCAAAATCAGCAGCAAACAACCCCTTTGAGATGTCTTTGTGATAGCAGAAAAAATTCTTAAAAGGGGTCTTCCTTATCTAACTTCTATCGAGAATTTCTTTGAGTTTTTGCATAAAGAATTCTTAAAAGGGGTCTTCCTTAACTGATTTTGAGCTACAAAATACCGATTAGCCAACCCCTCTGTTGTAAAACTCTGTCTATGCTGCAAAAAAATTCTCGATAGAAGTTAGATAAGGAAGACCATACTCCTATTTGCAATAGCCGTCAAGAACATGAAGAGACCATTTGGATGAATGCTTTAGGACAAAAATATTTCAATTTGTTTGGCTTTGCTACATTGAATCATTTATTTTTTATGGTGTTTCAGGTACTAAAGATAAGCCAACGGGTGAGAAGTGAGGCATCGTGAGCACACAATGGTACATGCCATTGCCATGACGGTTGTGCCGAACCGGTGGTGGCTGGAAATACGATACTCGACTTTCTAGGTCACCACGATGCCCGAAGACACACAAATAGACAATAATGTGTTAATCTTTTGTACCAAAGTTACACTCTAACTGTGGAACCATCTAAAGTGTGGATCATAGCTGTAAATGCATATGAAACTTATGTATGGTGATACCAACTCTGCAACTTTTTTGGTTTAGAACATTCTTGCATCAATTGCACGTGCCCTTTATATATACACATACGACATATATAACAAAACTCATATAGCATAAAAAATTAAATGCAAAAAACCCGCCGCAACGCGCGGGTGCAACATCTCGTTTAGATTAATACACAACACGACGGAGGCAACTAAAATGCCAAATACCTTTTCATTCGAACGTTCTAGTTATACTCATTTGATTCATCAGAATAACAATAGCAATTATATGTGTACTTTTGTAAATCAGTCGAAGTAGCAGTCACACATGTAAAGATCAATAGTATGATCTTCCTACGGGTAATGATATCACTCAGCCGACTTTTAGCGGGATGCTAGTATTTGATATCCTTAACACCACAACGACGACCGAATCAATAATGAAAGAAAAAAGCGAAAGAAATAATTCGCCAAAAGTATGAAAGTACCAGTCTATTGAAAGATAATAAAATTTGTCGCGATGGTATAATTTGTTTTGTATAATAATTAACCGTTCATGAGATATTTGAATTATAAAAAGGTGTGTGCATTTGAATTTTTAATTAAAATGTTATTTAATCTCCTCATTTTTTCTCAATAAAATATGCGTGTCTGAGATTTGTCTTTTAGTATGCATAAACTTTTTTGGTATGTAAATGATTTATCCTCAAAATTGGTTTGTTTATTTAGAAAAACTATTATGAAACTCTAGAAAAACTATTATGAACTCTGGAAAATTTGTTGGCTCCGACTTTGCCGCCTCCTCCCTCCATCGTATGTTGTACCGTTATGTTTTATCACTATTACATAATAGTGCACACTTAAATCAGATGTAATTGTCACAAAACTCAAAATCTTCACGTTAGCATTCATTCCCTTCACCAAACAACAATAGTGACCAGCACACCAAACACATAACAATAAGTCAATAACCAATAGCCCAACATATACAAACATGCATAAAACGAAATGTGCACCATATAGGTGGTCTGTACCACCAAACAAACTCTTTTTCCTTTAATAACACGTGGACTTAGACTAGCGTAATGGCGACCGTGTGACTTAGGCATTTTAACATCTTTAACGCGTACCATTACTACAAGTCTTATAGTTATAGACATATAGTTGTATCAAGATAACACGAAACAACCGTGTAGAAAACTAGAAGGGGGGTTGAATAGTTTACCGATTAAAAACTTTGTTTTGAAACTTATTGAAAGATCAATTGATATTGATTTTAGACATATTAATGAAATATGTAAGCAATATGTAAAGAGTAAATAAAGAAAGAAATGATCAAACCACAACAAGTTGTTTATAGTGGTTCGGTCTACAAGGACTCTTTTTCCTTGCCCTACTCCACTCCCCGAGTCTCACACTCGAGAGTTTAACTTCACTAGTCAACAAGCTCCTTTCAACGGCGAAGAAACCTTTACACTTCGCTTACACTATTTCCGACACTAAACTAAATGTCGAGTTCTTTCCAAGGGTACAACCACTCCCACACACAATGTATTTTGAGGACTAAAATACTAACCACTCACACTCACAAGATTATGATAGTTTGGTACAACAATGAAGTATGAATCAACACAAGATCATACAACACCAAACAAACAAGACTTCCAACTTCTAGTTGAAGCTTGAATGTGACTTGATCTTCTTTGCTACAAAAGAGATCACTAATATGATATGAAACGAAGTTAGAAAGGTTAGAGAGAAGATATGTATGGGAGTATGATAGAAAGGGATGAAAAACTACTTGGTTTGACTTTGCTATTTATAGCCAAAACCATCAGCAAGCACCACGGACCGCGGACCCCTTAAAAGGGTTCCGCCCGTTATGAGTTTTGGTGCCGCCGAGGTCTGACAACAAGATATTAAGATCTTGCCAAAGTCAACCATATCTATGCAAGATTGTGTAAGATATGAAGAGTCCAAATCTACACAAAATATCTAATGAAATCTTCTAATGATTTCCATGATGCATCACATGATGTCATGTGTTGTTTTTCTATTTTTAGAAATATACAAATACATAAGTAATGTTTAGTTTTTAAGAAACTAAAATATTCTAAAAACTACTATCATACATTATGGTTAGAGTCATATTAAGATATGATTAATCACAATTTAAATGCTTGAGTGATGAAGATATTATTTGAAAAAACTTGTTTTAATATCTATTAAACTCGACAAGCTTTAAGCTTTATAAAAATTAAATTTACTTTTGTCGTTAACAAAACTTAGGTAAAGATCAAAAATATAAATAATGTTTAATGACGATATTTGTATTAACAATCTCCCCCTTTTGTTGAGGACAAAATATAAATTTTATTTTTATAAAAGATACAAAGATTGTACAAGAGTTATAAAAATATTAGTTTTAGAACTTGAAAATGAAATGATAATGCAAGTATATGATGTTTGACTTTTTCATAAAGTCAAAGTCTTCACTAGTTGAAGCATGATATTGACTTTTTCATAAAGTCAAAGTATGCATTTGACTTTTTCAGAAAGTCAAATATTGCCAATGAAGTATCATGTTGACTTTTTCAGAAAGTCAATGTATGCAGTTTGACTTTTGGAAAAGTCAAATATAACCAAGTTCTATATATTTCTTCCCCTTTTTGTCTCAACAAAAAGAAGATGCGAAGCGGAATGTGTAATGAGCCCGAGCCATTATCTTTCCCTTGACCAATGCTCCCCCTAAATTGGGTGCCAATGGAAGGATACATGGATTATGAAAAAGCTACAAAAAGATTTGTTAGTAATAATCATCATTTCACAAGCATTTCCAAACACTATGTAATAAGCACCAACAATATAGAAAACACCATTCATTAGTTAAAATTTTTCATGATTTAAAAACCATGAAGAGAGAACACAATGAAGTGTTTTAGTACAATAAACAAAAAAAAATCCTAAAAAAGTAAAAAAAAAAATTGCTTAGAAAAGCTAATCTAGGACCATTCTAATGAGATGGTGGATGAGAAAGAGCGTTTAGTCGCTCAAGGATGTGATTGAGGATGAACCTCATTTCCTCTTGGAATTCATGGACCATTACCCGGGTCCGATCAACGGTTTGGGCAGCTTGCTCACAAGTTGAGCAACCATGCCTAGGGGGTAGTATGGTTGATGAGGTTGTAGTGGTGGAATGGTAGATGTGTTGATGTTGGTGTTGGTGTTGGTGTTTGGGGTGGTGATTATGGAGGCTAGCAAAGCACTTTGCATTTGCATAGTCTCACTTAGATGAGAATCCACCATATTTGAGAATTGGTGGAGATGTTGGAGTTCGGCTTGAATCTCCTCTCTTGTGGGATGATCTTCCCATTACTCCTCAATGTCCTCTATGTGAGGGGACATTGATGTAGGGAGTGGTTGATCCCATACAAAGGACCATGGATGTCTTTGTGAATGGGGTAGAAGAGAAAAGGTCTTGGCCCTAACGGGGCGTTTGGGTCGAAGGATGGTCTAGGAGACTCATGAGCAATCCGCTCAATAGTGCCAAATGATGGCAATGGTGGTGGATGATTGGGCCTAGGAGGCAAATCTTCAAAGTCCTCCAAGAAAGGATTTGGAGACGTGGGAGGTGTGGAAAATAACTCCAATGGGATGAGAGTTGGAGATTTTGGTGGTGATGGTGTTTTTGATGTTTGTAGGGGTGTCGGTGGTGGTGAGCTTGGTGTTTTTGTTGGTGGTGGAGTGGTGATGGTGATGGGTGTAGGAGTAGCTAAAGTGAGGTGTGTATCATCCCTTATAGGAGATGAGATGGTGAGTGGAGATGACTCGGATGAAGAACTCAAGTTGACAAAATGTTAGGAATTGGAAATTCCATTATGAAGAGTCGGTCACCCCAAATATTATCTAGCATAGGTTAGCTCGTAGACTTGTCGATAGTTACGTTGTTTAGTTGTTTATTAGTTAGTTAGTAGCGTAGTTTAGCGTAGAGTAACACCGTGGAGGAAGGACGGGTCTTTACCCACTGTATACCTGATCCACAGGCCGATAGGAGGTCGTGTAGTCTTGTAACTATAAATACCCCTTCCATCCATGGAAGGGGTGTGGCTTGGCAATCTAACCTTTTACATTTTATTGAACCAACTCTCTACCAAGAATACCATCTCTCTACTTTCTCTCTCTAAAATGGCTATCATGTATTTTGATCATCCAAGACCACCCGAATCATCAACACAATAATATTATCGATCCTACAAATGGTATCAGAGCCATGGTTGTTGTGTTGTGTTGATTTGTGTGGTTTAGTAAACTGTTTTTGTAACTCTTTTGGTTGGAAAAACATTTTTGATATCTTTGTGACAAGCTGCTTTTACATATTTTCATTTTTGTATCCTGGTCTAAACAAAATAAAATTGTCCAAGTGGTTTTTGCTTATATCTGGTTTGTGTCTTAACAAACAGTACTTTTGTAACAACTTTTTGTACCAATTTATATTTGTGATATATATTCGTGGGTCAATCAAGATGCAGTCAAACAGTCGAGTTGCAAATATATTCGTGGGTCAATCAAGAAGCAGTCAAACATGGGTCAAAATGATATATTCATTTGCAGTTTTTTTCTGGGTTTGTTTGAAGATGGTCGGAAAATAGTGGTCATTCTTCATAGTGACTTGCCCATGTGTCCAGATACATTGTACCTCATTTTTAGCGATTTTGGTAGCGAGTTGTGTGATTATGGTGACCTAGCGACTTGTTATTGAACAAGTTAGCGACTTGTGTGCTTTGAAAAGTATAGCGACTTGTCTCATATTATCTGATAGCGACTTGCCATGAGTATTTACTCATGGTAGCGACTTGGCACAAGACTTGACCTAGCGACTTAGACCTTGCAACCTTGGCCTAGCGACTTAGACATAGCGAGTTGATAGAAATGAAGAATGAGAAAGACTTGACCACGACCACAATACCATTTACCAACTCAGCTAGTCACACGACCTCAGGTTTGACTTAACCCTCATCAGTCCAACTAGAGCGTGTTGCCAAGAAAAAAAATATATATTAAAAGATCCAAAGTCAACATAATCTACATCCAATCAAAACTACCCAAACTCATCTTCATCTTATACCCAAATCTCAGCTCTAACACCGAAAAGAAAAAGATTGGCTGATCTCAGAAAAGTTCATTCCTTTTTATTAACTTTTGTTTAAGGAGAACATCTATCTTCATTGATCCTTTTAAAACCCCTCATCTTGTGCTTATTTCCGAATGTAAAAGGAAGTATATAACAAATATGCTACCACTTTCCTTTTGATTAGAGACTTGGTTATGACTCAAAACAAAAGATGGATTAATAAAACCAACCCGTGTTCATGTTCTTGAAATCGAATCTCATTCGTTCTCTCCATCCCTGTGCCGTTAATAATTCTCAAACCATCCCTGTGGTGAGGTCATTTGTATTAACAAAGATGTTATGCTTGGCTTGTGTTGGTGATTGACTGCGTTTGGTTTAAGTGAGAATAATTTGGGTGAGATAAACTGGATGTGGGAGGCGACACTAAACATTTTTTATATATGGGATTAAGGTTTTATTTTCTGCGTTTGTGATAAAAGATGGGGGCGGAAGTTTGATAGTGATTAGGGTTGATGAGTTGTGTGTTATGTGCTATTTATCCTCCCGTGAGTTTAGGGCAAAACTGAATATTGAATCCGACTATTGAAATGGGCCTCGTTAGCTTGTAACGGGCCAGGTATATGACTGGATCCAATGTGTTTCTTTATGAGTCGGATTGGACCGAGCCTGGGTAGGTGAATGGGGCTAGTATTATGTTTGACTTTTGTGTGTCTTGGGCATCAATTGAGTTGGACCAAGTCTAGATTAGATCGTGATTCTTTTATGCCCTCATGCTAAACGTTTTTTTTGTAATATGTCATTTTTCAACATAATTTGAAGGTGTCCATTAAACGTTTTTAGTAAAATGGCATTTAATCACATTATCGTTAATTGATTTTATGAGAATTGTTAGGCTGCTTGCACATCTTATGAAATCATTGATTATTTGGACATTTGTAACAAAATGGATTGATCCGGGCTTAATGGATTTTTAGATCGGATGAATATTGGTGATAATGAGATTTAATCATGAGATTTGTCGATGAGATTTGATTGGTTATGAGTGTTGATGATAGGATTTGGTATTATGATGAGATTCGTTGTGTTATGCAAATTGGTACTTTGGTTTATGCATTTTCACGAAGAATTCTATTTCACGGCCTGAAATGAATTGGTTATTGAATAAAGTTGACTACAAGATTGTTTGGACGGTATCTCTTATTTGGATTTGAAGTGAGGTTTTCAGGGCACGTTTACTTATTTCGTCTTCTTTCTTTCTACCCTTCCACGAAGATGACTTGTTTGGGCATTTAAAGAGTGTAATAATGACTTGGCTATTAGGTTGCGTTTGTGATTCTTTCTCTATTAACCCACAACGTAGCTATCACTTCGGTGTCTCACTCAGTTGAGAATGTCAAGAGGTTTTGTACAATGGGTACACCGTTTCTTGTTCACGAGGATTAGTACAAGTTTAAGTAACAAATCTGGGGAATTCTACTTCATGATCAAGTTTGGTATATCGAGTTTACTTCACCAAGTGGTCACAACAACTGCCGACAGAATGCGTGAATGATGTGTTTACCAAAGTGTTTATTGGATGGTTAATGATGTTGATGATGTTGGATAATGAACCATTGATGTACTACTGCATGTTCATCGAAACCAAAGCTATCATAACACATTCAACCTGACATTGTTTACGGTTCTGTCTTGATTTTGTAAAATCCCGCGAAAGAATCTATTTCTCGGTTTAAATCATTGTCTTGTAAAATCCCGTGACAGTGGAAACATCCTGGTAATTGTAAAGTGCATTTCCGGATCTATCATACGGTTTATTCTTGGTTTTGTAAAATCCCGTGAAAGAAACTATTTCTCGGTTTAAACCATAGAGTTGAAAAATCCCGTAATGATGGAACCATCTTGGAGAAGAGAAAGTGTAAATCTGGATCTTACTTTATCTTTGGTGCTACGGTTTCTATTTTGAAGAAGGGATAAAAGGGTGTATTTCATGAATTGGATGTGTGTTTGGATATTCGTTATGGTAGTTTGGTTATTACATGATTTTATGGGGTTACGTGCTTTTAACCATGGTCGGGATGAAACCATTATCAAAGTTCACTTTTAAGATCAAAAGAGGCTAGATTTGAGCTTTTAACAAGATGTGACAACGGCGTTAATTCACTATTATTTATTTGAGGTTGAAGTGAAATATAACGGGCGAGTGTACTTAGTATCTAAAGGTATCGGGGATGGATGGATGAAGATTCTTCAAGATCCTTGCTCAAGCTTATTATTAAAAACGATGACTTGGAAATCTAGTTATTGTTGGGTGACTTTTACCTTTTCTTTTACCACTTGGGGGAATTGGGCTCTTATCACCTCAAAATAACTATCACTTTAAGGAGTTACGTTGTAGTGCTTAGTGTCACATTCAATTGTGGATTTTCAAGAGGTAATGTACGTCTTATACTTGATGGTTGGATGGTTGAAGAGTATAGAGTACATAGAGAGTACTTAGAGATGCTAATGGAAATCGGCACCGCTCTTTGTTACATATGTGCAAGTTTAAGTCACGAGTTCGGGGTAGTTTACTTCAGGGTCAAATTCATTATATCGGGTTTTCTCCATCAGTTGTCACTACAAAGAGCCTACTGAATGATAATGGGGTTGATTACATGTTTTGCCAAGAGAGAGCTGAAAAGAGAGAGATTATGACGTATGAACACATCAGTTCATGCCTCGTACTCTAAAGAAAAGAAAATTATGCGTGTCGGTCGCTTTATCTTAAGAAGAAGAGAAATCTTCTCATTATATGACCATTCTCATCAACATGCTTCATACTTTTTCCATGTGCTTGATCATCAAGTGAACCGGGCTACCATTGATTGTTTTCTTATTCAACTTGCTCTACTATAAGGACGATGGCGACATCATGTGCTAATTTTGAGGGGGAGAAGTGTGAATAGAATACATTTGGATGATTTCACTTATTTAGTCAAGAATGGCAACTTAATCGCAATTCTTGGGGAAAAGAAGTATGATAATTCTGCATGGTTGATTGTTATTCGAGAATAAATGGTCAAACGGCTCCAAACTCATGTAAGAACCGAGCTTCTGCTTATCGGGTCATCTTTACATGGAGTTTCTTCTAAGAGTCGTTGGTTGACATCTTCACTCTGATTGATGAGTTTATCGACAAAGTGCTTCCGGTTAATGCTTCACGTATACATCAACATGATGATTCGAACAATCTCTGTTCTTTTGTTTGATGTGATTGGTAGTTTGGTGTTACCATCTTGTGTGTTCGTATGCGGCTGATTCGATTTCCTTGATGAACATCTTTTTGTTCTTGTTTGATTTGGAGGGATTTTAGTTAAGGGGATTTGCAAGATGTAAGTTAATCGGGATGCTTTTTGGTGGGATGCTTTTTGATGTGAGTTGAAGATGTTAACTATCTATTCCCCAACTGCACAATCTTGAAGAAGGTCGAGTCTACAGTCGGTTCTACATTTTCTGTATGTGAGAAGACTAAAAGATGAGTTGCATTTGATTATCAAAAGACTTCTTCTTAATCTGGGCATTTATCAAACAGATTTTCGGTTTAGGGGAGAGCACTAATTGGGGGAGAGTGATATGTCGAATTTAATCCCCAATTAGACTTGCTCACATTCTACTTCAGCAAGTTGATTCCCACAAGATTACAAGTGTTCTTCTCTAAAGATCTCAAGTATTTGGTGATAAGATGTTGCCGATTCGAAGTGTCAAAACCGAAATGAGAAAGGAGACAAGCATCTAAACGCGAGTAAACTTGATGAACTTAATTCTTCTAAGTGATTGAAGATATCCCGGAAAGACAAATGTTATTACAGCAGAGAAACTCAAGGTTTGACTCATGGCGAGTAAACTTGATGAACTTAATACTTCTAAGTGATTGAAGATATCCCGGAAAGACAAATGTCATTACCGCAGAGAAACTCAAGGTTTGACTCATGGCGTTAGTGTTTATTCCAACTATGTAGGGAAGAGAGGTTAGTGAAAGTTTCGAAGATAAAAGGGTACACAAGTGTGTGGTGATTTCGATGGTATCGCAAATGATCGTCGGAGAGAGATTGTGTACATTAGGGATGCTCAACTGTTTCACTTGAGTGCTTAATCAGTGATTCAGAGATATAATCACTTATTCCGGTGTTGACATCCGCAGAGATTGTCACCCGCAGAGATAATCAGTGACTTGGCTTGCTTCTTCAATGTTATCAATTATTCATTCCTTATGTATTGGTATACTTCGGATACTTGAGCTTCATACACGATCATCAGGGAAGAAAAATGTGAACATGGGGAGGTGTTTTCATTCCCCTCATGATGTGTATTCGGGAGAGCTCTTGGGCATTGGTGTACTTTGGGTTCTTGAGCTTCATACATGTTCATCAGGGAAGAAAAATGTGAACATGGGAAGGTGTTCTTCATTCCCCTCATGAAGTGTATTCGGGAGAGTTCTTGAGCATTATAATAAGAGACGGACTGCATCATTTCAACTACATGGGGGAAGTGTTCTCTTGAAACCTTTTGGAATGGATCGTTTGAGACTTCAAAGGAAAGGAAATTTGAGAAGGTTATTTAAATGTGGGATGATACGTTGCTATTGTTCTATTGGATGATATAGCCTCGAACGAAGAATCACGGTGATTATTCTTAAAAGGAGCAGCTAGGTTTATGATAATGGTGTGCTTCTTTGTGCACTTTGGCTAAAGCAAGCTTGAAGAGCTTGAATCGCTCAACATAAGGATTTTCGGTTTGGGGGAAGCCGCCAAAGTCTCACTTTCAGATGGTTCAATTTCTCTCATTCAAGAGCCTCGAAAGCTTTGGTGGTGGAAGTTTAAGAGATGACGAATTCTATCTTCTACCACGTTGCTTTCGATATCCTTATCTCGGTATCAGATCATCATCTTCTTAAATTATATCATCTACTCTATCTTTGTATATATTTATCTGAAAAACAAAATACAAAAATATAAAACCAGCAAAACAAAATAGAAAAATATAAAACCTTCTAAAAGCCATAAAAATCATAAATTTTGAAAAAGTCCAAAAATATTGTTTTTCAAAGACATGTCTTCTGGTATCGATAACATCTGCGGTCTTAAAATTTTCATTCAATAATGGCACGGGACCATAGATGAAGTTCGAGCAGAAGGTGTAAATATTTCTTTTCAAAACATGTCACAAATCAAATGGCTTACAGTTATTTCAGACTGTAACCCGTGCTTCAACAAATGGCTTGCAGTTATTTCAGACTGTGACCCGAGCTTAAACTATGGTTTGCTATTATTTCAGATAGCAACCCGCTCTTCAAGAAAGGAAAGTGCTTCGCTAAACCTATTTTCAAATATTTCGTGCACTTATCCTAAAACAATTTGAGGAAAGTATGTCGAAAGACTGCTGTTCCTACACAAATGTTTTTCCGTCTAAAATTCTTCAGAAAAATATTTGTTTTAACTAAATAGGTGGAAAATGAGTTGCTTGTAAATCAATCAGTTTCAGAGTTTTCGGAAAAATTGAAAACTCAATCAATGACTTCAGCGCTTTTAAACTTTTCATAAAATAAGTCATTGATTGAGGGGGAGAATGTTTTCAAATCTATATCATCTAACGAGATTATATAATTATCCTGTATGCTTAATTGAAAATGAAGTTAACCTACGTTGAAGGACTAAGTGCCTAGGATATGATTATTAGGATTAGATGATTAGAGTTTGATAAACACATTATTCCCATACCTTATATGATCTGATTGATATGTTGAATTGGTTTTTATTAGTCGATTGTTGTTTGGGTGATGTCGACCACCATATATCACGTCCATATGTGTGTTGATTAACGTATGCAGGTATATTGGTATATAAGAATGTTCCCGATCCGGATCCCACAATTGATGATGATTGGATGCCGAAAGGAAAGGGTAACTATATCTTGGGTTGACAAATGAAGAAACGGAGCTTAATTGGACTTCTGTGGAGAGTTGGCATGAATGCAACGTAAGAGGTCTCATCGCATCACAGATGGTTTTCTTCATCAGCAAATGAAGAAACGGGGCTTAATTTGACCTCAGTTGGCATTAAAATGCAACGTAAGAAGTCTCACCGTATCAGCAGACGGTTTTTCTTCCAAGCCCTCCAACAACAACAACTGAAGCTTCTCAACCACCTAACGTATCTTTGTGCAGGATACCATTTTTAAACAATTTGAATAATATTGTTTTGAAAAATGGAAAAATATTGGTTTTGAAAATAAATTGGACTTAATTTTTAAACTCACCGGACTTCATTTTAAACTAAAATCACTCAATCAACGACTACTGTCATGGATTGAGAGGGAGAGTGATTTCAAATTAAATATTTTCAAATGATATCTCTTCATAAAAGTCCGTTTTGTACAATAATTATGTGGTGATCTAAAGATTTAATGTTATGTCATGGTATGATTCTTCTTTAGAATCAAGATCTTTCAAAATGAAATTTTTTCTGTTCTTGTTTGATTGTGAAATTGTTTTATTTTACTCAAAGGTCTCTTAAAACATGTGAAAACGTAGAGGGGGGGGGGGGGGGGGAATACGTTACCATTTAAAAACTTTAGATCTTTAGTATCAAATCTCTTATGAAGCTTGTTATAATATGAAAGTTCCAATTATTGTTTGTGACTAATGTAAAGCATAGTAAACCATGTTGTCACACAAGCATTAACATCAAACCACATCACAAACAATAGTATAGTGCAAGTATAAATGTAAAGAGATAAAGAAAGGAAAGTGCAAACCGAACACGAGGATTTATAGTGGTTCGGTCACGGATCTCCTTTCCGCCCTACTCCACTCCCAAAGTACCCAACTCGAGAGTTACTTCACTAAATCAACAAGCTCCCTTCTCGGGGGAGAAAACCTTACAATCGTCGCTAAATACACACTTTTTCGGTACAAAGGTAAATACCGGGTCTAGTTCGAGGTAGAACCAACCTAACGTCGCCTATACAATATTTCCGAAACTAAGCTAGATGTCGAGTTCTTTTACAAAGGTACAACCACTCCCAATATGTTTTATGTCCCAACATAACAAACCTTGTGTTTTATGGCACAAACACATAAACCATCTAATCTAGTTTGGTGAAAGTGTTGTTATGATGCAATGATGTCTACACTAATGATCCATGACACAAATGTCTAATGGATATGAATAACTACTTCTAAATGATCTTCCATTGATAGGAAGCCTTCATGATGAAGATCACAAGTTCCCTAAACTTGTTGTGATAGATCTTCAGCTTGTGGTGAGTGGGGATGGCTAGATCTCCAAGCTTTCCTTGGTTGATCAATGTAAAGTATGCTTACAACAAAGATGAATGTTAGAAGCATTATGATCATGATCATTAGGGTGTTTAATGTATGTTACTACATTGTTAATGATAGATCTAAATGTATGCAAGAAAGTGGAGAAGATGTGTTTTCAAGTGGTAAAGAAATGGGAAAACAATGGGCTTTTATTTATAGCCAAAGTGGGCAGGGAGCCGTCCACGGACCAAGGAACCCTTTAAAGGGTTCCGCCCTTTATACAAAAGGGTTCCGTGGGTGCCTGACACAAAATCTAAAAAATTTTTCTTCAAATCTTTCCAAGATATTACCAAATCTTACTAAGATTACATTTGGTATATTGAGTATCAATCTAACCAAAATATTCAAGTGATCTTCCAAGGATTTCAAAGATGATGCATGACATGATGTAACATGTATTTCCATTTTTAGATTAAAGGTTTATCAAGGTAAACTTGTAAAATGTATTATGTAACTAGTTAATAAAATGTCTAGTTACCTTTTGAAATTCTTGTGAATGCAACATGTAAATTGAGGTTCGAAATAGAATGGTTAACCTATTAAAATACTTAGTGACTCTAAATGTATTTTAAACATTCTAAATGATTTGTTAATGGGTTTGATCATAATGCCACATAACAAACATGTACGAACCTGTGTTGTAACATACGAGGACTTGAGACATCGAGAGGTGTTGAATGTATGTTGAGACAAATGTAATTACAAGTAACTTGTACATTTTATGTTATGTATTACAAGTTACATGTTTGTCATCAATCAAAACAAACGAGATTGTATAGATTAAATATCGTAATATTTGCACTAACAATCTCCCCCTTTTTGATGATGATAAAGATATGTAAACGTAATAGAAAGTAAAATGTAAAAGGTTACTTGTATCCTTACTACCTTTACATTACCTTCTCCGTTTACACTCTTCTCCCCCTTTTGTCGAAACAAAAGGGCGTGTCCTTGGAGTTTAACTTAATTTCTCCCCAAAAGGCGAGCTTGCATCATCCCTAGTGAAGTTAAATCGTCTACTTCAATCCGTCCCTTGTTTGGTAGCGGATCCATGGATCAAATAAAGAGGCTTAACCTACATTAAGGTTACTTTTATGCAACAAAAATTATGAGAAATATATGAAAAAGAAAAAGGCATAGCAATATTAGCCTTTTTTTTTTATCGAAGCAAAAATGCTTGTTAAAAAGTGAGAATGATGCTAAATGCGTGCATGCTCCCCCTTGACGGTTGCTCCCCCTTGTTTGAGGTGTCAGGGTATGATTAAAAATCTACAAAAAAAATATTAGTGCAAAACTATATTCGTCATTGGACGAGTAAGTGATATACAACAAAGTGTGTATGAGATGCATTAGATAAATTCTTGTGAAGCTCCCTTGCTCTAGGGCATCAAGATGAACCTTCAAAATAAATATTAGTATAATAGAAGCTTTGTCTTTAGACAAATATGTCATATACAACCAAGTGTATAGACGATGCTATATGAGTGCTTAAAGGATATTCCTCCTTGCTCGAGTGTGTCAAGAAGCACCTAAAATAAGAAAAGTAATTGATGCAAACTTCATCCTTAGATGAGTAAGTTATATACAATCTATGATGATGAACCTACAATGAAGAACATTAGTGCAATATATTTCATCTTTTTGACAAAGAAAAATAAGATGTATATATGTGATATATATAAATGATATAATCAAAGATCTCATGAAGTGTAGTCTCCTAATTATAATCATAAGAAAAGTGAGAATATAATATGATAAAAGTCTACAAAATAGTTCCTAGAAAGAAGATATGAAGTAAAGTTGGAATATAAAGAGTTAAAGCTAGTGGTACTAGTGTTGGTGTCAGTTTACTAGTAGAATTCATGTGGTGATAAATCGGTAGATGACTCATGATTTATAATGATAAGATTTCGCTAATCCATGGTGGTGATGATTAGTGAAAGATGTGATGGAAGGTGGTGGTGATTAGGTAGGAAGCTATTAAGGAGTTAGAAACTCGTATGTATAGCAAATAAAAAAATATGGACTCATGCAATCCTTTCATAATGTCAAGTGACCAAGACGAAGAGGAAAGAAAATATGAATAGACATGAAGATAACTTCGTTCATTGATTGATATGAAAAAATGATCTATTCTAGGTGACAATGGGAGAGATAGTATTAACATGGTTTTGACCGACATGGATGATTATGACATTGAAAAAAGAAGTGAAGACAATATGTAAAACAACTAATAATAATGAGTACCTATATGAGGATGAGAATGACATCATATGAGTGAGAGTTGGATAGACCAACGTGTTGAAAAGGTGTTGGGAATGGCGGTTTTGATTAATATATCGTTTGCACTGACAATGACATGTATGACATGTGTCAAGAGAGAAAAAGGATAAGACCCTATGATGGTGTTCTAGATAGTGAAGTTGTAAGGTGCTAGTTTAAGAAAAATCCTAGATTTGTTGATTGTGGAGATGAAGAAGTTTGTAAAACACATGATGCGTTTTTCACTTGATGAGGTATTGGTGCAAACTTGTGATATAAGGTTAAAAAGGTTGAACTAGTTGTGGTTTCATGAACCGGTTTTAGCTAAGTGGTGTTTACCTATGTGTTGGTATTGTAGAGTCTAAGAGACATAAAATTTGACAAAAGACAATTATGTGAATGGATTTCTCTCCTCCTTAATTGGTAGACATCCAACATAATGTTTAATATATCAAATAAGGAATGACAACAAAGTGTTTAGGAGATTATTCGAGTTAACGAAAGAGATGAGCTTAGTGATGTTTTTCTGGATGATGGTTAGCATACAATGAACTTCATCCTTAAAGTCACGCACCTCTTCTCGATTAATACTGAATGATGATCGTATGATGAAGCATGTGGTTTCCTAATAGGAAGTGAAGAGGATTAGAGTATTGTTATAACTAAATAATGATGGAGGTGATTTTTTTTGGAAAGCGGAAGCAAAAATGAGATTTGGAAAGAGGTCGGTTGAAAGACAAAGATGCAAAGCCAACCCTATAGAACTTAATTCTATATGCTTATAAACTATATGCAATTGTAGGGGTCCCATAAAGCATAGTACTAATCTACGTAGCAATAAAGGGGATTATGTAAAATGAGCATATAAAAGTTAGAATCAATTGAGATAACCAATAATTTGTTATCAACCTACAAAACAAATTTGTTAGTGACAAAAGATGTTAACATGATAGAAATCAAATGATAACATATTATATAAGCAAAAACAACACATTGCACTTAGTAGACAAGAAATCACCACACAAGATAGCATCAAAACAATCATATTATGCAAGAATATGACTTTATTCAAGACATTTCATTATGAGATTGTTTTGTCGTTAGACTTAGACACTTAAGCATACTTGTATATACAATAATCTATGTGATTAATTTGTAAGATAAAAAGGCTTCTAAAAGTTAGTCATACCAAAAGCACTTTGACAGATTATATGTGTGCACGTAGCAAACAAATAGTGTGACAAGAAGCAAAAAGAAACAAGATGAAAGATTCATGCAAGCCATGTTTAAGACATAACAATTTGGAGCATGTATCATTTGGATCGTACTACACATAGATGTAATGAATGCCAACTAATAGCTTTCAAACACAAATATATCATATCAAAATTATCATGTATCAAAATGGCATATTATGAGTTCATAAGTAACATGTTAATCATGCTAAAAATAATTCAAAAGTATGTATCATGAAAATAAAGTTTAGGTTTAAACGTTTAGTAACATGAAACAAGAATACAAACATTATAAAGATAAAACCGTACTAAGGTTTATACATTTGACTTATTATCAAACACTAAGATAATGTCAAATCAACTTATCGTATTAAACAAGAACATGTAATCAACACACGTAAGTGTAATGCAAGTGGTTTTACTAAGGTTTACACATTTGACTAGTTATCAAACACTAAGATAATGTCAAATCAACTTATTGTATCAAACAAGAACATGTAATCAACACATGTAAGTGCAATGCAAGTGGTTTTAAAAGAAAAATCATATATACTACTTGTTTGATTAGTATTCCTAAGGCAAGGCAAACTATCAATGTTTTAACACTTACTTTAGGCAGGTATAGGAAAACATATTTTTCAAGTTGGAGAATGAATATGAGACTATTACTAGCGGTGCTCAATTAAGGCTAAACACGACCATTTTTACGGGTGATTCCACATACCCAACTTCTCTTCAGGAAGCAATTCAACCGTTAGGTCAAATTGAGTTTCTAGTGCAATAAGTTCTCCAGTAGTCATTCTCATGTTAGAAAGATGGGAATTCCTACTTTTGCCTATTAAAGTGTATAAATGATGATAGTTTAACTATACTTGGCTTAATGTGACTTGACTAATATGCAATATAACTAAGGTGATGAAGACGTCATGTTATACACATGAATTTTAACAATATGTTTTAATCTTGTGTTTAGAATCTAAGGTTGTAAGATCTAATGAATGACATCTTTTGCGTTGAGTTGAAATGTATACTATCTAAGACTAGGGAATGGAATATGTTAAATTAAGAATGTTCTCAAGAAAGCTCTTTGGAACTTTATTTGACAAGAATATAAATAAGGTTACTAACTTCAATAGATCATGTGTATGTTCTAGTGATGTGTAGTTTTAACCTTGGATGTGCACAAGGTTTGAGCAAGGTTAGGTTATGATGTATGCTTGAAAGGAAATGGATACAAATAGTATCTTTCATCAAATGAGATTATCGCATGGGATAAAGTTATCATGCTTATGAAAATAAGTATGACAAGATGAATTGGATATGCTAGTTCATAGAACTTGTTCGTTTCAAGATCATTTAGCCAATGAGGTGTAATGAGATCTCTTGTAACACAACCATTTATGTCGCAAGGAGAGAATAATGCATAGGATATACAATATCCTTTTAACAAGATGAATACTTAACGCATGATTTCTTAGGCATAATGTTTTTCAAAACATCGTGTTTTCCTAAATGAAGATATGAAGCCAAAGTGTTTTAATCTAATAGTCCCATCTAAATAAACTTGGTCTCAAGATTATATTCACTAGATGATGACAAGAGAAATTCACTCGAGTTTCTTATGTATACTCTTCAAGAGTCATTGTTGCTTGGGGTGTATGATGTTGGCTTTGAGATTGCTTTTTAACATATGTTGTTAAAATGTTGATTTGAGGTTTAACGAAATTTATGCAGAAGTTTATCGATAAAGTATTACTAATACTTTGATAATTTGTGAAGGTAGTACTACTTATACCTAGTGGATATTGACAACAATTACCAAGAGCACCATGCTTATTTGATAGTTGAGGTTCTAGCCATAATGAATTATCTAAGTCCTTATATATGGGAAAGGATGGTTGAGTTTGTTCAAACGTGCATTTGATTCAATACAAGTGTTGGACACAAAGGCTTTTTGAGCAATACACTCAACGAATTCAAATGATGGTAAGGATGGTGGATTGGTTTATCTAGGTGGTATGTCTTCTAGTGTGTCTAAATAAGGATGTGGTGATGTAGGGGTTTGTTGTGCTATGGGAGTACTTAGGTTGATTATTTATCCATAGACGTTGAACACAAAGAAGTACGGATACTAATTCTTATTGTTCATTGGTTGCTACAACTAGTGGGTGAAGTGCTTGAAGTTTTGGTCATGTCTATGAAGCTTAGGGGCTGAGGTATATGTTCACCTTAAAAGGGACGTTTGAATTTAAAGGATGCTCTTGCAAGATCATGAGCAATACGCTTAATGGTGCCAAAAGATGGAAGAGGGATAGTAGGTGTCAAAGAGGGATAAGTGGCACAATGGGTTGTTTGTTTTGGATAAGTGTTTCAACATGTGTTGTTAAAATACTTGGGTGTTGATTTTCTGGATATGACTTTTAATGACTACAATCGTAAGTCGCATATACTTGAATATTTCGGATGAAATACTTAAATTGTCAATCCTAATTTGTTGAGATTATAAATCTTAGATTGAACTTAAGGATAACAAGACTTGATAGTATGTCTTTAACATACGTGTGAGTTATGACTCTATGTAAATACTTATCGTTTTGAAGGATGACACATTATTTTCATGTTAACCAAGTGAGGCAATACATGTAGATACAAAACAATATATATAGTCATATGATAGACTTGTGTATGATATCTTTGCAAATAATGAGTCCGGATTTGTTAGTCTCGGTAAGTCATCTAAGTCATCCGCAAACGGGTGAGGAGATTTTGGTGGTGTTGTACAAAGTTTGATAGGTACAAGCTTTGGAGACTTTGGTAGTGAAGGTGTTTTGGATGATGGTGGGTGATTTTGGTGGTGGAGTTGGAGTACTCAAGTTTAAAAAGTTCACATCTTGAATGGGTGATGAGATGTTGAGAGGTAATGAGTCCGAGGATGAAGAGTTCAAGTTAATGAAGCAACAAGATCGAATGCTAATCCTAGTGGTCTTCTTAAGTGGCTTATTTGAGGTTAAGGATTTAGTCATTTTGACTTTGCTTTAAGAAATGCTAAGCTTGAGGAAAAGTAACAGTGAAGGTGTGAAAATGATCATCTTGAATGTGTCGATTTATGGAACTAAGGATTCATGGATTTGATGTTAATTGTGACAATCCGTACTTTCAGGTCATTTCTCGACACGATTCATGTCTCATTATTTCAACATTTTTAGTAAACTTGGTTTACTTGTTTCAAGTTAATCTCGAGGATTTAGCGCTAATTCATGATCATGACATCACGTATATTTCATATGGACTATGATTAGTCTACATTTCATTGACATCATGTGCATCTCATAAATTCATTCACAACATTTCATTTCATATTTTACGCCGCTAATTTTTATATTTAATAATCTTTATCGCGTGAGTTATTATTTTAATATTTAACCCGTTACTTTCAAAAATGATCCCGAGGTATTTTTAAACTTACATTTAGTTTATAAAAACTATATTTTTAGTTTTCCTAGTGTTTCAAATTTTATTATGACGTCGTTTTCTTAAAAATCTTACGATAATTATTTTATCACCCGATTTTCACGAGGAAAGTATTTTTACAATTTTTATCACCTCAATACAACCTATTTTGATTTACTAAAAACTTTCATATACCTTAACTTAACTTTACTTTATTTACACTTTTTATACAAGTTTCCACAAATGCATACAAGTTGCAAGATTTAAAAAAAATATAATTGAGACAACCCTCCCAAAAACCGCCAAGGGGAGGTGAGTCTTAATTGTGGTATGGTTTTCTTACTACTTTGTCTTGTTAATAATTCACATGTTACATAAATGCAAGTCTAACACTCAAAATCACTTCACATACATCTCAATTTTTCTCAAAGTGTTAAACACAAAAACTCTCTCTTCTTTGGCTCCATAGAACCGGCCATATAGCAAGCTCACAAGGGATCAAAATTTTCTTCAAGTCCAAGTGTTATTAACAACCTAGATCATATCCTTTTCATGGTTTTGAAATAAAAACCAAGGATATTTAAGTTAATCCTTGTTACCTACACCTCTTCACTATCACTAGTAAGCATATTCTTATCATTTTCATGTTTCCTCTTTCATTTCATATGTTTCTTATCATTTTTGGAGCTTTTATGCAAGTATTGTGATTTATACCATTTATGTCATGATTTTTAGAGTTATATTATACTTATGGTCATCCTATAATTACTCCCATGGTATTCTTTGGTCTTGAAGTTGATTAGGAACCCATGACACCCTAAGAAGGTGTATGGTAGGATTAGATTAGTTTCGGAGTTGATTTGAAGGGATTAGAATAGGTTTTGTTCGAGAAAAACTATTTTCGTAAACTATATTTTGTATTCTGTCCTTAAATCGAATTTCTGGAAAAATCAGCAGATGGTACGAAAGTTTGGCCATGATTTTGGAAAATACACTTTAAAATGATAACCGTGGCCGCTTGAACGGAATAAAACGGACTTATACTTGAAGAAGTTATGGATTTTGAAGTTTGCCCAGCGCACGACGAAACGATCCGCCCTTTATTTTGGATTTTCAGCAACATGTTTTTAGTGTTTTTGAGTCAAAAACGAGCCTTAAGCTTCACAAATTATTTCGACTTCTCAAAAATATATTAGTTTACTTCAATACGAAGCTAAGGACATATTAAACGTGGAAAACGGATTTGAAACGACAAAGATATGCACTTTTTCATAAACTTGCCGTAACTAACTTTCTGCACTCAATTAGCCAAAACCACCATCTTTAACCCTTATTATCTTTATGTTCGAGACCTTTTGGACAAAACTCCGAACTGAAACTTTTAGATATCGATACAAACCTTTCCAAAACCGTTTCGTTCTCTAACGATCGGCGTTACACCGCTTATTTTTCATATTTGTTTTCCAAAGCCATTTTTGGTAATTTCATGATTTTCCAATCCGGCGACATTGTTTTGCGACGAAAAGTGGTAATTTCTCTATAAATCATTATAAAACCATTGTAGGATGACATTTTGACGTAAAAACATGTAAAGTGATTTTTGGTTGGTCAGGCGTCAAAGAGTGTTTTTCAGGCGTCGAAAGTAATTATTGTTCAAAGGTAGTGAAATGGTATAAATAACATATCAAGTGTCACATAACATTACATTGCAACTCATGACATATCATATCATTGATAATAGGTCCCTGTTGACGCATCACTTTAAACCTCGAAGTACTCATTTGCCATTATTCCGGTTTATCAAGTGAGTTTTCATACCTTTTTACATGCTTTTGATTATTTTCAAACCCACGGGGAGAATACATTGCACTACATTTTCTTTATGCGATACAAGTATGTTAAATTCCTTACATTGCTTAAGTTACCTCATTTGCCAATATTGAAAGTCCCCATTTCACGAAACATGCCGCTAATCATCAGTGAGCGAGGATGAGTGGATAGATCTCGAGGGTGCGCGCTCCATATGGGTTGGTGAATCCCAACCGAGAAAACGGATGCATTTCATGTTTTCATTCACGAGGTTGTAAAGCAAACATTCCGAGGAGGGCATACATAATTGATCGATCTAGTTTGGTCATGGGCTTAAGGCAATTGTAACATTATTTTACACGTATTTGATTGTCATGCATATTCTATACTTGTGTAGTCGTATAAAACATTTACATAAACCTATGATTTCTCACCAACATTATTGTTGACCGATCTTTTTAGCAATGTATTTCGTGGCAGGCATTAGATCATGACATGGTTTGGGACCACATTTTTGAGTATGTCGAATTACATTATGTACATTATGACACTTTATCAAAACATCGTTTGGATTTGTAACATGTATTTCCGCAAACTCATAGTAAACCTTTTGGGACCATGTTTTCTGAATGTTTTTATGAAATATCCAACGATGTGTTTTTAAAACGACACTTTTGTGGTCGTTCAATATAAGCGATGTGGATGGTATGACATTGATGCCCCGAGAATTCCATTCATACGCAAAACAGTAAATGGGGTGTGCAGATGGTACCACGAGCGCTATAAAACTTTGATTATAGAAACTGGTTTGCATCAATTGAGACTATAGCTACATCATAGCATCATTCTCATCATAGTGCATATCTTGTTTTCATGCGGATTCACTTACATTTGATCTAGATTATTTGGTTATTTCACATCTATGGTTGTCGCGAGATGCCTTCAAATACATCCCATTATACTCGATCACTTTGACATGGATGCCTAACATGTCATTCCTATCACAATTTTAACATCGATTGACTCAACACGATAACATCAGGCGACATGACACTGAGACCTTTCGGGGACCGGAGAATGTCTAAGTTACCTACATCCGATCACTTGATTCACATGAATCGACAATATCACTCGGTTGGAATCCCATGCATGGTAGAACCTATTAAAATACTTAGCAGATCCTAATGTAACCTATTCTCTTAACTCACCACAAGGATTCCATTATCATCATTGTCGTTATTTTCTTCATCATTATCATTTTAGCGAGCACCATCCAACCATGCATCTCTTACGATTGTGTTGTACATACACGGACTTCGACTGACCTGAGAAGCGTGCATGATTTGACACACCATTACCACTCACCACTAAGACTATAGACACTACACCATCTCATAGGTTGAGGAATAGGAGTTCTAGGGTTGGCTATTGTTGCTCAAGCAGACCGCCACTACTCCTACACTTGAAACGCATTAGACCATCAACGTAGGAGCGGATAAAAGCACCTTTCTAGCTAATGTAATCTTTACCATTTATTATCTATCGTCGATACATCACTATTTACTAGGGTTAGGCCAACTTTATTGACCAATTAGTAGACTATTATTAGATAAAGGTTCTCCTATATATCCTAAAACCATCCAATAAATGTTATTCCAAATTATCCTGCATATTATTTCATAAAATTATTTAAACGCTACTTTTTTTTACGATTTTATTTTCTAATTATTTTATCACCATCTCGAAAACGTTGTTTCAAATAAAGTTTTAAGCAAGTTGTTTTATTACCAACTTATCAATTGTTCAGTCACTATTTTATCAACTATTTAATATACTCGGTAGAAGCGATTTTCATGTTACTATTTAAAAATTATTGAGCCATACATTCCATAAAGCTAGAAACGTTGAATACCATCTAAAACTTGACATAATACTATTTCAACAAAACGCAAGGCATCACATCATTTGTCCTAATTATACATGGCCTGATCACCTATGTATAATTCGGGAAGAATACTATGTCATGAAAAACAAACATCATTTCAAATCTCTAAAATAAATTCTCATTTAAAAGCAAAGTTTTATAATCGGATAAATCGTGCATAAACATTTCTTTTTATCAACACTCTATAGTGGTTCTTATGCATTTATCTTTTCCTCAACCGATAAATTAGGATTTGACGAGTGACATTTTAGGAAAGACTTCCTATACCATCTGTGAAGAGGATTTCTCGATACAAGAAAACAATGGAAATTTTTGGAATTACCAACGAGGACTAGAACTAGGTGGTAGGATGATTCAAAACCAACAAAATCTTAAAACATCAAAACTTTCCGAACCACTATTTTGGGTTAGACAATCCTAAACTCTATCATTCCAAGTATTAGTTAGACCGGATTCACGAGATTTAGTACAAGCTCATACCCATACGAAGCAAAAATTATAGGGATATATCAAGTTTTCTATAGACTGAGACCACCTATGAACACTGTTAAGCATGGCCTCAACAATAGGTGAACTTCCAACAATGAGTTTTACTTAATGAAAATTAAGTAGAGTAAATTAAGGTTATGATATAAACTTCCTCTAAGGCATTGTCCTCTAGAATTCCAAATAACCTCACCTCTATATCAAGAGATGTCACAAAGTTTGAACATGTCGGACAATCAATGATTCCTCATCTACAAGGGTGGAGTGAAGCTAGAAGCATTTTCTTCGACATAGTATGAGATGATATCTATTTTCTTGCTAGCATGATAACAATATTAGTGATGAACTACTTTTGGAAGCACAATATGGAACGATTCTTGAAAACCAACCACACTAGGCGTTATCATACAACGTCAATTAGCTAATGGTAGCATAGTTAGCACCAACACCATTGCATTCGCTATTGCACATTCAATTTTCGAATCATCACTTCAACATAGACCTTATGCCCGTAGAGCTCGGTAGTTTAAATCGTCATCGGCATGGATTGGTTATCTAAGCATCGCTCAAGATCATTTCCATGATGAGAAAGTTGTTCATCTTCCTTATTAAACTTTGATTATTCGTGGGGAGCAAGTGGAACTCGAATTAGTATCATATCGAGTATCAAACGAAGAAGTACATTAAGAAAGGTTGTGGTCTTAGCTCATGTAACAGAGCTAAAAACGGAGGAGGCATAGCGACTTTGAAGATGTTCCTATTGTTCGTGAATTTTAAAGAGGTAAAATAAAAGGGATTTACTGGACTTCCACCGCGTCAAGTAGAATTTCATATTGACTTATTTAGTCCTGAGTCGGGCTGCACCGATTTGAAAGCACCGTACCGTCTAGCACCATCCGAAATGCAAGAATTGTCTAGTCAATTGCAAGAGCTTCTACATAAGGATTCATTAGGCGAAGTTCCTGCCTTGCAGGAAAGCCTCTTGTTTGTGAAGAAGCAGGATGGATCCTTCCAAGAATGTGCATAGATTTATAAAGGTGAACAAGGATTAACCGGTGAAGAATCGCGTACCCACTCCCCCAAAAGATGACTTGTTGATCGGTTGCAAGGTTCAAGTATTTATTCCAAGATTGATCTTGATCGGGTTATCATCACTGCCTAACTCCGAAGTTCGAAAGGATATTAAAAACGTTTAGAACACGTTCACGGTCATTACGAGTTTCAGTAGTGATGCCGCTTAATGATTGACTAATGCAGATATTCATGGATCTCAGGAATAGAGTTTGTAAGCCGTATTTGGACAAGTTTGTTATAGTGTTCATCGGCGACATCTTAATCATACTCAAGAACAAAGAAGCATCAAGAGCATTTAAGGATGATTTTAAGGCTACTCAAGAATGAAAGTTGTATGCCAAGCCGGCGGTGATTTTGGAACTACAAAGTGCAATTTCTTGGTCATGTTTGATAGTCATGGACTACAACATCCAATAAGATTGAAGCTCGAAAGATTGGCTACTCCAACGAATCCTACGAAATTCATGACAATTTCTAGGACTAGCGAATATTACAAGAAGGTTCATGAAGGTTTTTGAAGATAAGCGAGACCTTTGACCAAGTTGACCGCGTAAAAAACAAAAAGTCGAATGGGGAAAAAACACAAGAAGTTGCTTTTAGCTTGTTGAAAAAAGCTTTACTATGCCGGATTTTGGCACTACCCAAGGCATGAGAACTTTGTTGTATATTGTGATTTAAAGGATCACTTGGGGCTTTTTAATGCAAAATGAGAAGGTGATCGAGCTTATGCTAATCTTAACAACATATAACTTGAAGACTCATGAAAGAAAATTACACAACTCATGATCTCGAAGTTAGGAGCCGTAGTTTTCGCGCTCAAGATTTGGAACAGACTACCCTCGGTACTAAAAGTGCAAATATTGACATTAACAGACGAGTTTGCAATATATTTTGATCGGAAGAGCTTAATATGGGAAACGCGTCGTATGGTTGGATTACTCAGCACTATGATTGTGAAAACAAGTATCACCCGGGAAAAGCCAATGTTGTGGCTGATGCTCTTAGTCGGAAGGAGAGGCCTAAACCTTTAAGAGTTCGATCATTGGGAATGACGATTATTTCTCCTCTACCATCGAAAATCCATGAAGCACAAGTCGAGGTAACTTAAAGAGGAAACCGACCAAGTGAAAAACTTTATGGCATGCCAAAGCGCAAATGGTTTTGTAAAAAGGCGGATGATACTATGTTTCAAGGATAGAATGTGGATTCCATTGATTTGGAATAATTGAGAATTGATTATGCATGAGCATAAGTGAAATATTACTATTCATCGAGGATCGGAAAGATGTATCAAGATTTAGAAACTTTATTGGTGGCGAACATGAAAGCGAAATAGGTTATGGTACGTTAGCAAATGCTGCGCTACAGGTAAAAGTTGAATATGAAGCCTTGAGTTTACTCAACAACCTAGGAAATTCCTCAATGGAGGTAGGGGATGGGAACCATTACAATGGACTTTGTTTTACTGAAACTTCCTAAGACATCGGGAGGTTACGCTATTTGGGTAATTGCTTGGGTGATCGCCTTACCATCGGCCCATTTCATACCAATTAGAGACTTATTCCATGGAGAACTCACTAGAATTTATGTCAAGGAAATAGTCCGTCGAGGCGCGAGCACCAATTTCTATCATTTCAAGCAGGAGGACTATAGTCGATTCTTCAAACTTCACGAATTCATCAAAGATTCATTCTGAACGAGATGAGATGAGCCACGGCATATCACCCATGCCAAACAAATACGGTCAAAGTGAAAGGACAATTCAAGCGTTAAAGATACTTTGAGGGTAATAATTGTTATTGATTTTGGAAATGGTTGGGCTAACCATTTGCCATTGATTGAATTCTCATACAACAATAGTTATCACACCGGTATCAAGATCGCATGAAAACCATTTAGAGCTTTATGAGTGCGTAAGTGTTCACCTATTTGTTGGGGTAGGAGGCGCACAACTTCACTTGGGTCGAAAAGTAATGCGGAAACCACGCGGAAAGAGATCGTTCAAATTTAAATGAGGACTCAAAATCAGTTGTCACTTGAGGAGTCGAGAAAAGTGCATGGATGTTAGACGAAGGATTTGGAATTTCAAGTGGGGACAAAGTTATGTTGAAAGTATACGCTTGGAAGGTGAGTACGCGTTTTGGAAAACGTGGGAAGTTAAACCAGAGGTACATTTTTGACCATTCAAGATTTTGGCGAACCGTAGTTGTTGTCGGTGATCTTATCACTTGATCTTCCATCAGAACTTAGTTGTGCACAACGTTTCATGTTTCAAACCAGAAGTAGTCTTTAGGGCATTCGCTCGTTACCGCCTTCCATTGGCGAAGTTAAACGGCGACAAACTCAATTTTGTGGGTTTAACTGTAGAAATCATGGAATACCGCGAGGTCAAGCGGTTGAAACAGTGTATTTTCCAATTGTGAAAGTTCGTTTGGAATTCTCGGCGAGGTCCAATTTTTACAATGGAGAAAAGACGGATGCGGCGCCAAGGGTATCCTCATCTTTTCACCGACAACCGTTAGACTATGTCAGCGACAATAATTGATTACGATAACAAATTCCCACTGGATAGGCAAATGTATCCGTACTTTCGGTCATTTCGAAGCCGTACCGATTCATGGTCTCATTATTTCAACATTTTAGTAAACTTGGTTTACTTGTTTCAATTGCGTTAACCACAGGAGGTTTAGCCTGATCATGACCTTGCGGTACGCATATTCATATGGACTATGAGTAGTCTACATTTCATTGACATCATGTGCATCTCATAAATTCATTCACGCCATTTCATTTCATATTTTACGCGTAATTTTTATATTTAATAATCTTTATCGCGTGAGTTATTATTTTAATATTTAACTTCTTTCAAAAATGATCGAGGTATTTTTGAAACTTACCATTTAGTTTATAAAAACTATATTTTTAGTTTTCCTAGTGTTTCAAATTTTATTATGACGTCGTTTTTTCTTAAAATCTTACGATAATTATATCAAACCCGATTTTCCACGAGGAAAGTATTTTACAATTTTATCACCTCAATACCAACTATTTTGATTTACTAAAACTTTTTATATACCTTAACTTAACTTTATTTACAATTTTTATACAAGTTTCTACAAATACATACAAGTTACAATTTTTAAAAATAAAAAAAAAAATGGAGACAACCCTCCCCAAAAACCGGCCAAGGGGAGGTGTTTTGAGCAATGGTATGGTTTTTTACTACTTTGTCTTGTTAATAATTACTTTGTTATCATACATAAAGTCTGATTTAACTCAAATCATACATACATCTCGAGTGAATTATAACACAAAAACTCTCTCTTCTTTTGGCTCCATAGGACCGGCCAATAGCAAGCTCAAAGGATCAAAATTTTCCAAGTCAAATTAACAACTAGATCATATCCTTTTTTATGGTTTTGAAATAAAAACCAAGGATATTTAAGTTAATCCTTGTTACCTACACCTCTTCAAGTCATATCACTAGTAAGCATATTCTTATCATTTTCATGTTTCACTCATTTCATATGTTTCTTATCAGTTTTGGAGCTTTTATGCAAGTATTGTGATTTATACCATTTATGTCATGATTTTAGAGTTATATTATACTTATGGTCATCCTATAATTACTCCCATGGTGAATCTTTGGTCTTGAAGTTGATTAGGGTGACCCCTGTACACCTAAGAAGGTGTAGGAATGAATAGTAATTTAGATTAGTTTGGAGTGATTTGAAGGGATAGAATAGGTTTTGTTCGAGAAAAACTATTTTAAGTAAACTATATTTTGTATTCTGTCCTTAAATCGAATTTCTGGAAAAATCAGCAGATGGTACGAAAGTTTGGCCTTGATTTTTGGAAAATACAACTTAAAAAGCGATCCGTGGCGCTTGAACGGAAATAAAGGACCTTATAAAGAAGTTATGGATTTTTGAAGTTTGTGTGGCGAAGCGTATTATTTTCTGGATTTTCACAACATGTGTTTTAGTGTTTTTGAGTCAAAAAGCGAAACCTTTTGCTTCACAAATTATTTCGACTTCTCAAAAATATATTAGTTTACTTCAATAAGAAGCTAAGGACATATTAAACGAAACGATTTGTTTGGCAACAAAGATATGCACTTTTTCATAAACCTTGCAAAACTAACTTTACGCACTCAATTAGCCAAAAACCACCATCTTTAACCCTTATTATCTTTATATTCGAGACCTTTTGGACGAAAACTCTGAAGAAACTTTAGATATCGATACAAACTTTCCAAAACCGTCGAGTTGAAGTTCTCTCTAACTATCGGCGTACAATGACTACGACTAATTTTTCAAAGCCATTTTGGTAATTTCATGATTTTTCGGCGACAATTATTGTTATTCACAAAAAGTGGTATATTTACTCTAAAATCATTATAAAACCATTGTAGGATGACATTTTGGCGTAAAAATGTAAATGATTTTTGTTGGTCAAGACGTCAAAAGAGTGTTTTGAAACGCTTTTGTCGAGTAATATTTTCTAAAATAAATAAATGGTATAAATAATATATCAAGTGATGATAACATTACATTGCAATTCATGACATATCATATCATTGATAATAGGTCATTTTCACTTTAAACCTGATTACTCACATTTGCCATTATTGAGTTTATCAGTGAGTTTTCATAGCCCGTTTTTACATGCTTTTGATTATTTTCAAACGGGGAGAATACATTAATATACATTTTCTTTACATAGAAATAAGCAAGTATGTTATTCATTACATTGCTTAAGTTACCTCATTTGCCAATATTGAAAGTCCCCATTTCACGAACATGAACCGCTAATCATCTAATAAGCAGGATAGTGGATAGATCTATCAGGGTGGCGCCTCCATCCTGTTTAGAATCCCAACCAGGAAAACGGATGCATAAGTTCATTTGATTTCATTCACAGGGTTGTGCGGCAAACATTCGTGGAGGGCATACATAATTGATCGTCTAGTTTGGGGTCATGGGCTTAAGGCAATTGAAACATAACATTATTTTTATGATGGATTGTCTAAATATTCTATACTTGTGTAGTCGTATAAAACATTTACATAAAACTATGATTTCTCACCAACATTATTGTTGACCGTTTTTAGCAATGTATTTTAGGTGTGAGGCATTATCTCATATCATGATGGTTTAGGGACTACATTTTGAATTTGTCGACTTACATTATGACACTATTTCAAGTTTAGGGTTAACATATTTGTATTTCCGCAAACTCTGTAAAACCTTTGGGACCGATGTTGTACTCTGAATGTTTTTTATGAAATATCCAGCGATGTGTTTAGCGACACTTTAGGTCAGTTCAATATAATGATGTGGTTACTTTGAGCGATTTATGGGACCAAAAGCAAGTACAAAAGTGAATGATTGGGGATGTGAAGCTAATCTATACAAAGATGGTAGTTTCTTGAGATGGAAGTGTCTAAAAATCATGTCAAACATCCTAAGTTAATCCATTGAGGATGTGTTGAGGAGGTATAAAGATGGGTACATGCAACTATCCTAGAAGCGAAGTTTGTAAATTGAATAGTTTAGTAAAATTCAATAATTAACATATAGAGATCCAACCAGCACCATAACAGTGGAGAAACATTGATGTTCACCGCTGCCGTCATCCATAGATACTAATATCTGTATGGCGGTACCAAAATGCATAATAGGCGGTCAACATTTGGTGCCGGTCGATCCGTGGAACACGAGGAATAAGCTATTGGCCACTCCATTTTTTGGTGTGGGTAGTTTTCCCAAACACCGAAATTTTGTTAAAACATGCTACATGGTACTTCTAGTTAGAAAAGTCGATAGCATATACAAACATAGTAATTGAACATAACTTTTGACCAAGGGCTAATGATTTTCATAAAACAGTAAAATGGGTAAATTTGATAACACACTTGTGCTATCCACGCTTTAAACCTGCATGAAGATACAACATTGTTTTAAGTCATATTATCATCCTACAAAGTAAAAATAAATAAATTACATCATAAACATTGTTTTGTCCTTGTACACACTCTCTTAAAACCTCCAAAATTTTTCAAAGTACTTGACTAATTTACTTGGTACTCATTGCAAAAAGCGACATGCCATTTACATAAAAGTTATGAGATGTTAGTATAACCTATGCAAAGGAAATGATCTAAGTAAGCTATAAGTGATGGTAAAAACAATTTTCCAACTATGCACAAAATCTAGCAAATGTCCTATTGTGCATAAACAAGAAGAAACAAAATTAAATAACATGCTTGCAAGATTGACAACATATATTATGCAAACATACAAGTGTAAACAACAATTTGAAAATAAGCAAGCAACATATATGCAAACATCATAAACAAGTGGTCATTTAGCATAGCATAACAAGAGAAAGACACTTTTCAGTCATTGTTTTATCGCTTAAATCCAAATATGAAGATGTATACCAAGCTTGATTAGTTTCCTTTAAACAGATTACCAAATTATTTAGTTTCAAAGGAAGTTGTATCAAAGTTCTAAGAATACCAACTTAAATTGCTTGATTCAAAAATTTGAGTTTTCATGTTAAAGCGAAACTCAATATTTTAGACATACTATAGTATTTGGTCTATTTCACTTATTTAAATTTAGACTCAGGCATGAAAGTATTTTTGGTAGAAAGTAGACTCAATTCCATGATAGGAGGCTTTGGCTACATCTGGACTTCACAGTTAATTAGTTATGATTTTTGGTAAAATGGCGCATCTCAGACATACACACGGTTTACAGAAACCAAATAGGGATCGCCCCAGATTGAATGTTGGTCCTCACATTGATTACACCTTCACTAGTATTTGACATAGAGAAGCAGTGTGACTTACCCATAGATTTCATAATTCAACATATAATACACATATTTAACAACATCATCTACTTATGTAACTATTTTAAACATTTCATTTGAGGTGATTTTTCAACTAAATTTATAGTTATCCCAACCTCCTTTAAAATCATATTTCTTAGTAAATTTTCATTTAGCAAGGTACTACTTACATAGTTCTTTCAACAAACTTTATTTATTTTCAAAAAACCTTCAAGCTTGTATACAAAGTTACATTTAACAACAAAATTTTTAAGTATAACAAGCAAAACATTTTTCATATTATTTTTAAGCTAAATGGTAATTTGATACATGGATCATACTCTATTTTAAAACCATTTGTTTTGAAAATAAAGAGATACATAGCTCTGGTACAATTGAGAAATAAAGAAAGCGTATGAATGACTGGTTTAAAAATTTAGATCTTTAAAAGTATCAAATCTTTATAAGCTTGTTATAATATGAAAGTTCAAATTATTGTTTGTGACTAATGTAAAGCATAGTAAACCATGTTGTCACACAAGCATTAACATCAAACCATTCACAAACAATATATAGTGCAAGTATAAATGTAAAGAGAATAAAGAAAAGGAAAGTGCAAAGCGAACAGAGGATTTATAGTGGTTGATCACGGATCTTTCCGCCCTACTCCACTCCCGAGTACAACGAGTTACTTTACTAAATCAACAAGCTCCCGCACGTAGGAGAAAACCTTACAATGGTTACACTTACACTTTCGGGTACCAAAGCTAAATACTTTAAAGCTAGAACCAACCTAACGTCATGCCTATACAATATTTCCGACACTAAGCTAGATGTCGTTTAAGTTCTTTTACAAAGGGTACAGCACTCCCAATATGTTTTATGGCCCAACATTAACAAACCTTGTGTTTTATGGTGACAAACATAAACCATCTAATCTAGTTTGGTGAAAGTGTTGTTAGATGCAATGATGTCTACTAATGATCCGACACAAATGTCTAATGGATATAATAACTACTGGTGGAAATGATCTTCCATTGATAAGAAGCCTTCATGATGAAGATCACAAGTTCCCTAAACTTGTTGTGATAGATCTTGAAAGTGGAGTGATGGGGATGGCTAGATCTCCAGCTTTCCTTGGAGGATGAACAGTGTAGGTATGCTTACAACAAAATGAATGTTAGAAGCATTATGATCATGATCATTAGGGTGTTTAATGTATGTTACTACATTGTTAATGAATCTAAATATATGCAAGAAAGTGGAGAAGATGTGTCCGATTTCAAATGGTATTTAATTTAGATAAGGATAAAAGTGGGCTTCTATTTATAGCCAAAGTGGGGGGCGTCCTGAACCAAGGAACCCTTTAAAGAGGTTCATACACTTTAAAAAGGGTTAGGTTTGAGGGTTCACGACACAAAATTAAAAATCTTTCTTCAAATCTTTCCAAGATATTACCAAATCTTACTAAGATTACATTTGGTATATTGAGTATCAATCTAACCAAAATATTCAAGTGATCTTCAAAGGATTTCAAAGATGATGCATGACATGATGTAACATGTATTTCCATTTTAGATTAAAAGGTTTATCAAGTTTAAACTTGTAAAATGTAATGTAGTTAATAAAATGTCTAGTTACCTTTTGAAATTCATGTGAATGCAACATGTAAAATGAGGTTCGAAAGAGAATGGTTAACCTATTAAAATACTTAGTGACTCTAAATGTATTTTAAACATTCTAAATGATTTTTTAATGGGTTTGATCATAATGCCACATAACAAACATGTACGAACCTGTGTTGTAACATACGAGGACTTGAGACATCGAGAGGTGTTGAATGTATGTTGAGACAAATGTAATTACAAGTAACTTGTAAATTTTACGTTATGTATTACAAGTTACATGTTTGTCATCAATCAAAACAAACGAGATTGTATAGATTAAATATCGTAATATTTGCACTAACAAAACAATCATACCTGACACTAACAATCTTTAATGTCTTAAAATGATCCTTATCTGTCATTTTTCAAAATCAAATCTTGCCACGTCTTTCCCCAAAATTTTCTAAATGATTTAAATCTTTTGGGATCACAAATCTCAAATGGTTTGAAATTTTTGATCGGGGGAGAGATCGTGATTTAAATCCTTTATCTGTTTAAATGGAATTGATTTTAGTCCTTTAAAGGCACTCCTGCCTCCATGTGCCAAACGATTTCAATATACATAATGCACATGTTGAGGGGGAGCATTTATCCAAAAACATGATGAGTTTTTAAATCAGGCACATTTTAACCCATGTTTTCTAAACCTTGTTAAATCACTTGGGATCCAAAATCTCAAAGGGTTTGATATTTTTGATCGGGGGAGAATTTGTGATTTAATAATGAAATTTGATAAATGATGATCGATTTGATTCAATTGTGCAGGCTGCTCTCCCATATGTGCTAAACGCTTTCGAATCCCGAAGCAAATATTGAGGGGGAACATTTCAAAAGAAAACAAACTTTCAAGGTACAAAAGCTTTTATGTTTCAACATAAAGTACCTTGATTGATTTTCTGAATGGTTTCTTAATGGCTTGTGTGATCGTAAATGTGCTTCAAAAGAACTCTTTCCTCTATGTGATAAAATGATTTCGAATATCCTATGCACATATTGAGGGGGAGAATTTATCAAAGAAAATCAAATGGCTTTTTCATAAGAAATTGTGATCAATGAAATATTTCAAAGTACTCTTGCCTCCATGTGCTAAACAATTTCAAGATCATATGCACATGTTGAGGGGGAGCATTTTTCTATATGATCAAAACTATTAAGGTAGAAAATGCTTTGATCTCATATCACAAGTACCTTGATTGTTTTTCCAAATGATTTTTCAATTGGTTTTGAGAAGGAATGAACTGTACCAAAAGACCGACCATTTTACTTTATGCATGGAGTTATAAGGATGGTGAGGTAGGTATTAGTTCCCACGATCCGCCAGAACCGGAGGGATCTACCCATGGACAATCCACTAGATAGTGTAGAGTCCTTAGGTATGATGAAAAAAGGAGAAAAGTGAGATATGTGAAGAGTGCGGACTGAGACAGAGCTAGTACTGGAATAAACCCAACAAGGTTCTAGTTATGAAGTCTCGGTAAGCGCTGAAGGGGTTGAAGAATGAAAAAGAATTGAATGTGAAAAAGGGTGAAAAGAAATAGCCCTCCATAATTCAACCTTAGAGGCGGAACCAAGGGTTCAATACATATGCTACTTGGTTGTTACCAAGGTAACGCCGTATGAAGACAAGACGTCAAGGACCCAGTGACGCACTGCACTAACCTTCCCAAGCTACTCAAGTTCCTCTTAAAAGGACTTGTTTCATTCTCACGGGGAACCTACATAATCTATCTACTTTCTCTTAGAGATTGTTGATATTGAAGAAGGAGACCCTCTCCCTAGTCTCCGGCATAGGAACCAAATATGCACAATTGAGTCTAGAGCCAAGAGATTATCCACAATATCTCGTTAGGACACTAAATTAATGAAGACTTGCTGTTTCACGCAATGTGGAAAGTAAGAATATATTAAGAGTCCTACGCATTATCCTTGTGGTATTGCCAGAACATCTGAGTGATATGCAAACATATTCACGATGAAGATGGAATTCCTTCTAGAGCCAACATCAAACAAGCTCTTGGTGGGTGACATGTGAGATCTTCTCGAAAGATCAAGCTTGTGACAACTGGATAGAAACGATGGGGCGATTCACTCTTGAATCAACCTTGGTCCAGGAATGGAATTGACGAATACTTATGGAAAAACTGTTCGATGTGCAAATCTTCTTTTCTCTAGCACATTGAATGTGTATTTATGTTTTCAAATACAAAAAGTATCTCTGATTGAAAAAATACTTTTGGAAAAACCGTTCGATGTGCGAATCTCTTCTTTTCTCTAACACATCGAATGTGTATTTTTTCAAATATAAAATGTATTTATGATTGAAAATTGATCTTTCTCATAAAACCTTCGTCGTATTGCAAAACTCTTTCTTCTAAGAAATATGCGATTGTTTTCAAATAAATTTTTCATCAATCGAGTGAATCGCAATTATTTGGTTCACTCACTCCGTGTTGTCTTCTTTGAGGCGTTCGGTTTGAGAACGACTAGAGCATTTGCGAAACCCGTCAAGGAGATTCTTAGGAATCCTACCTTATCATAGGCGTACTTTGTGATCATCGGCGGAGGAACCGTGGGCGTGTACCTCAATTCAACGAAAGTGATCAAAGACACTTTCTCGTGTGTTTTATTAACTAGCGTTGTTTGCGGTACATTTGGATGGTTGCGGTGATAAAAGAATTGAGGAGTCAATCAAAAGCCGCATGCTCACAGCATCCACACTTAATTTGAAGAATTCATGGTGGTGCATATCTACATAATGCGGCTCGATATTTTTATACTATGCTTCTGCTACGCTGCTGCCAAATATCATGAACCAGTAAAGCTTCCGCTACTTTGATGGAAAGATGTCATGATTCAATAGTGTGAGCATGTCGGTCCAAAAGTCACAACTTTACATGATGGCAACACAACAAAGTGTGATCCAGAGATTTACTGTGGCTGATGATCTCAATGAAAGCTCGAAGATCATCAAAGATGTGGACCAGTTCAAAGACCTCCACTGAAAGTACAAAACTATCGGACTATGAAGAGTCACTACAAAAGCACAAAGATGCAGATATTGAAGAATTCAAGTCTACGAGCTCAAGACTGAAGATTATATAGAATGCTAGGATTCAAAATGTAAAACATGGGGTGACCTCCCTTAGGGGGAGATTGTTAGGAATTGGAAATTCCATTATGAAGAGTCGGTCAACCAAAATATTATCTAGCATAGGTTAGCTCGTAGACTTGTCGATAGTTACGTTGTTTAGTTGTTTATTAGTTAGTTAGTAGCGTAGTTTAGCGTAGAGTAACACCGTGGAGGAAGGACGGGTCTTTACCCACTGTATACCTGATCCACAGGCCGATAGGAGGTCGTGTAGTCTTGTAACTATAAATACCCCTTCCATCCATGGAAAAGGTGTGGCTTGGAAATCTAACCTTTTACATTTTATTGAACCAACTCTCTACCAAGAACACCATCTCTCTACTTTCTCTCTCTAAAATGGCTATCATGTATTTTGATCATCCAAGACCACCCGAATCATCAACACAATAATATTATCGATCCTACACAAAACAACAAGGTCTTAAGCTAATCCTAGCGGTTTTCTTGCAAGGCTTGATGGAAGGAGAAGTTTTTGTCATTTTGACTTGAGTTTTTGCTAGTTGATGGTAAGAATGAAGAAGGTGTGAAGATGATCATGGTAAAACCTCTTAATTTATAGAAGTAAAAAATTATGGAGAAATGTGTTTGATTTGATGTTAAACCATAGAAGGGATGAAGTTCCTAATGATTTGGAAGTGGGTTAAATGCTAGTCATATCACCCAAGTCAGGCCATACAAGAAAGATGGAGTGAAGAGGCAAAGATTTGCAATAAATGTGTTCTAATGATTGTAAGATCCTAACAATCAGATTACCCATGGATTGCAAGGAACCAAATTTTTGGTTCCTTCCTTTATGCAAAAGGGTTCCTTGGGTTGATTTTTCAAATTTTTGAATTTTGGTGGGAAGTGGATTTCCTATATGCCTAAGTATGTTATACTAGTTCTAATATGGGTAAAAGCTAGTCAAGATTAACTTACAAGCAATGTATGGTAATATGGAATGTCGAAATAACCGAAATTCAGAAAGTTACCTAGAGGAACCACGGCACCAAAATTTTACACAGGCGGAACCCTTAAAAGGGTGTGCTGGTCAGCATACAGTGCAAGGCGGTACCAATTCTCATAACAGACGGAACCAAAATATTGGTGCCGTCTGATCCGTGGACACCAGAAATTACCACAAAACATATTTTCAAGTGTCGGGGACATTTCCGAAACCTGAAATTTTGCATAAAACATGTGACATTAATTATTTCTAGTTAGGAAAAGTAAATAACACAAACACAAACATAGTGGAGCATAGATTTTGACAAGGGTGAATGATTTTCACATTGAAGTGAAAATAGGTAAAATTTGATAACACACTTGTGCTATCCCCCTACATGAAATAGTTAGCATACAACATTGTTTTGAGTTATATTATCATCCTACAAAATAAAAACAACCAAATTGTATCAAACATTAAAGATAATGTATTGTTCCAAACATTCCTTAAACCGATTCTCACTTATCCAACTTCTTGTAGATCTTGTTCATCATCCTACCAAGGCACTTGAACATCCCCTTGGTTTTCTTGAACTCCGCTGATTCATTCTCAATCCCAGGAAGAGATGCATAATACTCATGAGGTGAAAGGCGAGAGTTAGGAAGACCATCCTCGGAGCTATTTGATGATGATGATGGAGTTGGAGGTTTTGCTCTCTTTCCTTTTATCTTAGCAACTCGCTTGTCACTCAAGGGCAAAAAAATGTGAGGGATGAGCTCATTGTGAAGGTGCATCCCTTTTGGGCTTGGTGGAATTGGTGGATAAGCTCTATAGAGACGGGTGAGAAGCATCCCGTACGGAAGAGCAACCGATCCTTGAGTTGGAATGTCAATCATTCTCCTAGCGATGTAGTAGGCTAAATTGAATGGTTGTCGGGTGGACAAGTTGTAGAGCATGTGGCAAAGGCAAGCATTGATGTGATCCCTATTCCTTATGGTGCTAATGACGTTGGCTCTAAGTAGTTCTTCCTATTTCTTAAATTCGGGCTTAAGTTCATTTAGCTCCATTCCATATGGATCTCGGTTCACTTCTTTTCCTTTTGGGTGACTTCGGGTTGTATCTCCCTTGGGATAAATAGGCCACTGGATGACATCCTTATTCGCTAAAGGTGTTTGGTAGGGAAGAGAGCGGTCATTGATTGCATCAAGGATGGTGAGTGACCATTTATCCGAGTAGACACATGTCCCTAGGTTGGGAATTCCTAGCACTTGAGCAAAGTTGGTTAAGGAGATAGTTTAGTCGTTTTGATTGATCTTAAACCTAAGGCTAAATTCATCATCTTCATCAATGAAACCGGTGACACTAGCATAGAATTCTAACACAAACCTAGGACAAATAGGTTCATCGATGTCAAGGAGACAATCGAATTGAATAACGGCTAGCTCTTCACGGAGATTGGTATTTTCGATAAAAGATGAGTGAATGGTTCTACCCTCATGAAAGTACCTTGTTTCTAGACTCTTACAGATTTTGACTTGTTCCTTGGTGAGTCCCTTGGTTTTGTGATGTTTGGGAATGTAGCTAAGGGTATCCTTGTGATCATAGAATCTTGCGGCTACCATGGTTATTCCTAGGAGAAAGAATTAACATGTTAAAAATGAGAATAAACTTAACGTTTTGGTTCTAGTGTGTGCCTATATGAAAACGATTTGGATTTGCGGTTATATCGACTCATGTTATGCACAAAAATGGTTTTAGTGGGGTGTTTGGCAGATACCATGAGATAACCCAAATGCTCCTAATTCAATGTGGCTTCATTTGAATATACCCGGGAATACATATTAGTTATGCAATACCTTTAGTATTCAAGAGCATGCAAGTGATGAAAATCTAACGTTTCTATTTGTATTAACAATGAAAAATTGTATTCCTACAAGTGAGAAGCTTTTCAAAATTTTTGACACGGGGTGTTTAGTTATTTGAATAAGGCCTTATAGTCATTATCTATTGATTAGTGGGAAGCATGATTTTTTTATGCAATATGATAATGTAGTACCTAATTTCAATGACTAGTTATGCAATTTGCCAATTGAATCCATGTTTTATATAAGAATATATACAAACCCCATGTAGTGATTTTATGCACAAATTAGAATCCTAAACTCATAATTAAGAGATAAAATGTAGTTAGGATACTTACAATGATGTTATATCCAGTGATTAGTGGGTGAGAAGGTGTCACTAATGAGTTGGGTCTAATGTTTACACGTTTTGGTAAAGTGGGTTTTGAGGAAGAAGATGTTTTGTAGTAGCGGTTTTGCTTACGAGTCACCACGGACCAGACGACACCATAAAAATGGTTCCGTCTTTGTTGTCGTTTGGTGCCGTGGCTACATTAGCAGGTATAAAATAAAATTGTTTTGTTTTGTTTATTCTAAGGTTTAGGCTACGTTTATCCTACATGTTTGGTTCCATTAACCCCAAACCAAGTCTAAGAAGATTGAATGGTTCTCGTTTGAGAGACTTAGTTAGAATATCGGCAATGTTGTCTTCGGAGGACACTTTCTCAATTGAGATGTTTCCTTTTTGAACATTATCGCGAAGAAAGTGATGACGGATTTCAATATGCTTCGTACGAGCATGTTGGGACGGGATTTTTGTTTGAGATCGATAGCTCCTTTGTTGTCGCAAAGTATAACAATATTGTTGAGATGAATTCCGTAATCTACGAGAGCTTGCTTCATCCAAAGAGCTTGTTGACATGCTTTTCCTTGAACGTACTCGGCTTCAGTAGTCGAGATGGCTAAAGCCGTTTGCTTCTTTGCGAACCATGAGGTGAGATAATGTCCAACAAAAGTGCAAATATCACATGTACTTTTTCTATCGACATAGTCACCGGCATGATCCGAGTCGGCATACACTATGGTTTCTACACCCGTTCCTTTGGGATACCATAATCCTAAACACGTTGTTCCCTTAATGTATATAAAAATCCTTTTCAAGGCTTCTAAGTGTGATGCCTTTGGGTTTTCTTGAAAGCGAGCACATAGACAAACACTAAACATAATGTCGGGTCTACTAGCCGTAAGATAGAGTAGGCTACCAATCATTCCTCTATATTTAATGTTATCTACGGATTCACCTTCCTCATCCTTTGTGAGTTTAGTGTCCGAGGACATGGGTGTCTTAGTTGGTTTTGAATCTTCAAGACCAAATTTCTTAAGCATGTCTTTTATATATTTAGATTGGTTAAAGAATATGCCACCTTCTAGTTGTTTAATTTGAAGTCCTAGAAAGAAGTTTAATTCACCCATCATACTCATTTCAAACTCGGTGTGCATGATTTTAGAGAAATCATCACATAGCTCTTGACAAGTTGATCCGAATATGATGTCATCAACGTATACTTGAACAATGATAACATGTGACTCCTTTTTCTTGGTAAAAAGAGTATTATCTACTAATCCCATAGTGTATTTGTTTTCAACAAGAAAAGTCTTAAGTCGATCGTACCAAGCTTTTGGTGCTTGCTTAAGACCGTATAATGCTTTCTTGAGTTTGAAGACATGATGTGGTTTCTCAAAGTCGGTAAAACCGGGAGGTTGAGCAACATATACTTTTTCGTTAATAAACCCATTAAGAAATGCACTTTTAACATCCATTTGAAATAATTTAAAGTCATAGGCACATGCATAAGCAAGTAATATTCTAATAGATTCGAGTCTAGCTACCGGTGCATAAGTTTCATCATAATCAATCCCTTCTTGTTGATTATAACCTTGTGCAACAAGCCTAGCTTTGTTTCTAGATACTACACCATTTTCATCCATTTTATTTCGAAAAACCCATTTCGTTCCAATTATAGTTTGATCTTTAGGTTTTGGAACTAATTTCCAAACATCATTTCTAACAATTGGTTTAACTCTTCTTGCATGGCAATTACCCATGATTCATCTTTTATTGCTTCATTTATGTTTTTCGGTTCAATGGTGGATACAAAACAAAAATAATTACTTTGATTTTGGGCTTGTAACCTTAAGGTTCTTTGATTAAGTTGTCCTATGACCTTTTCTAAAGGATGACTTTTAGATTCTTTGATGTTTATAATCTCATTATTTAATGGTTCATCTTCCTTGTCATTTTTAATTATTTCTTGACTTTCTATCATTTGACTTTCAACTAAGTCATCATCTACCAAAGGTGATGTCTTAGAGGGAGGTTGACTTTCGTTGAATGTTATGTTCAACGATTCCTCGACTATCATTGTTTCTTTGTTTAAGACAATGTAAGCTTTACTAGTTTGAGAATAACCAAGAAATACACCTTCATAAGACTTTGGGTCAAACTTGGTGAGATAATCTTTAGTATTAAGAATGAAGCATTTACATCCAAAAACTCTAAAATATCCTAAAGTTGGCTTTTTACCTTTATAAAGCTCATATGGTGTTTTGTTTAAGAAAGGACGTATTAAGACTCTATTCAAAATATATGTAGAAGTGTCAACGGCGTTACACCAAAACTTTTGAGGAATGTTTTGTTCATTAAGCATTGTTCTACTCATTTCTTGAATTGTTCTATTTTTACGTTCAACTACCCCATTTGATTGAGGTGTTCATGGAGCAGAAAAGTTATGTGTTATACCATTTGTATCACAAAAGTTTCCAAATTGAGTTTCGTTTTCAAATTCACGACCATGATCCGTTCGGATCGACACAATTTTGACACCTAGTTGATTTTGAATTTTCTTGCTAAGAATTTCAAATTTATCAAAAGCTTCATTTTTGGTTTTCAAAAACAACGTCCAAGTAAACCTTGAGTAATCATCTACTATGACCAAAGTGTATAAGTTGCCTCCATAGCTTCTTATAGCGGATGGACCAAACAAGTCCATATGCAAAAGTTCTAGACACTTAGATGTGGACACCATATTTTTAGATTTATGACTACTATGGGTTTGTTTACCAATTTTGCAAGCGTCGCAAAAGTGTTGGTCATATTTAAGTTTTGGTAAATTCTAACTAAAAGTGTTGGTTATACCATTTGTATTGCAAAATTTTCCAAATTGAGTTTCGTTGTCAAATTCACGACCATGATCCGTTCGGATCGACACAATTTTAACACCTAGTTGATTTTGAATTTTCTTGCTAAGAATTTCAAATTTATCAAAAGCTTCATTTTTGGTTTTCAAAAACAACGTCCAAGTAAACCTTGAGTAATCATCTACTATGACCAAAGTGTATAAGTTACCTCCATAGCTTCTTATAGCGGATGGACCAAACAAGTCCATATGCAATAATTCTAGACACTTAGATGTGGACACCATATTTTTAGATTTATGACTACTATGGGTTTGTTTACCAATTTTGCAAGCGTCGCAAAAGTGTTGGTCATATTTAAGTTTTGGTAAATTCCTAACTAGCTCTTTTGAAGATAGGTTTTGTATAAGTCTCATTTTAGCGTGACCTAAGCGTCTATGCCAAAGAGTTGAGCTATCATCTAATGTTGTTAGACAAAGTTTGTCATTAGATGTTTTATCTATTTTCATGACGTATATATTATTTTTCCTAACTCCTTTAGCTATGGTGATACCATCTTTTAGTATTTTACTACCATTTTCATCAAATAGTACTTTATACTTTTTATCACATAATTGGCTAACACTAAGTAGATTAAATCCTAACCTATTTACATGAGCAACATTTTCAATAGTTAGGGAGTTATGAGTGATCGTACCTTTGCCAAAGATTTTGCTTTTGAGATTGCTACCAAAAGTGACATTACCTTCGTCATACTCTTGGTATGATGAGAAGAGACTTTGTTGCTCGTCATGTGAGTGAGCATCCACTATCTTTTATCCATTCATCGGGTTCCAATCCAACTTTCAAGCATACCTAAGAAGCAAATAACTCAAGCATTTGGTCCCCAATATCTCATGGGTCCGTTTGGGTTAAACATACCATTTATTTGATTCATGTATGGAAACGATGGGTAAGAGTTCCATGACATGTAATCTGGAGTTTGATATGGTCTAGGAAAGTTTTGATTCCAACCGTTGTGTTGGTAGTTGGGTTGTGCGTTGTGGTTGCTCTTAGGAAATGGGCGTTTGGCAAAAGGTGTTTTATATCGTTGTTGAGTAGTTTTTTTATCTAAATTCATTTTTAGCAAGTCCTACTCCTGATGTAACAACTGGTTTTAGTTTAACACTATCCTTGGTTTTCTTTGTTACTTTGACAAATTCATTACGGTCCATATCAAACATTCACGTCTAAGTACCCGACACCATTTTTTCAACGGACGGAACCCTTATTTTGGGTCCGTCTGGTCCGTCTATCTGTGCGGTCAGTTTTGTGGTTAGTTTGTCTTTTTCGGTCATTTTGTTTTGACTCTTTGGAATTAATACCTCATTAAATCCTAGCCCATTATGTCTCCCCGGTGTTTTATGTATTTTAACTATTTCATCGGCAAAAGCGATGTTTTTGTTAAACCTTTTAAATTTAGAATTATGTTCGATTAGAACATCTTGTGTGAGCTTTAGTTTTTCTATTTCAAGATTAAGCTCTTGACATGATTTACAACCATCGTCATTTGCTTTTCCTTTTCAAGTCGTTTTGCTTTTTCTTTTAACTCATAGACTTCATTTTCTAAAAATTCCTTTTTAGTTTTAAAATTTATTTTAATTATGATTTTTAGACTTAGCTCACACAATTGATTGTATTGTTTTTGCAAAGTGTCATCATCAATAGAAGAATAAGAAGAGTAGGAATGTACCTCGTTTGACTCATGTGCCATTAGAGCGATCTCTTCCTTGCTTGACTTTTCATCATCTTCACTATCACTCCAAGCACCACTTACAAAAGCTCGTTGAGTTTTGCTTTTAGGTTGCTTGGGACATTCTCCTATGAGATGACTTGCATCACCACATTTAAAACACTTTCTTTCACCTTTACCCTTTTTGTCATCCCGATCTTTTCGAATGGCTTCTTTTCTTCTCGAGGTTGTCTTACAAACTTTCCTCTTCTAAAGAACTTTTTGAAATCTCTAACGGCCATGGCATACTCCTCATCCTCACTACCGGAGCAAGATTCGTCATCATCACTTGATTCCGCTTTGCTTTTAGAGCAACGGATTTGATCTTCTCCCTTTTTCCTTTGATGATCTCCGAATCTTTCTCCATCACCATTTCATGTACTTTGAGGTTACCGATTAGCTCGTCTAGTGACATTTTTAGAGATCTTTTGATTCTTCAATAGCGGTCACTTTAGCTCTCCATTTGGATTGGAGTGCTCTAAGAAAATTCCTGACAAAGTTCTTACTACGAAAAGATTCATCAAGTGCTTTAAGTGATGTAATAATAGTATTAAAACGAGCAAAGCCACAATCAATGGTTTCATCTTCAGGGATAACAAATTGTTCATATTGTTGAACAAGAAGATCAATTTTGTTATCCTAAACTTGTGAATTAACTTGATGTGTAACAATCAAAGATTCCCAAATATCTTTGGCGGTTTCACACATAAAAATTCTTTCATATTCTTTTCTAGGCAAAGCATTATAAAGCATCATTTTAGCTTCATTATTTTTAGCAATTAATTTCTTTTGTTCATCAACGGAAATATCCTTTGTTGTAGAACTAAAATCCCCTTTAACAATAACAAACCAAAGATCTATATCTTTTGATTTTACATATGTTTCAAAACGGTTTTTCCAATAGATAAATCCATTGGTTTCAAAGAGTGGTGGTCTTTGCATAGATTGCCCTTCTTTAAAATTTTCAGAATCCATGGATCGTTTCAAGTTTATAAAATACAAATTATTTTAGAAATTCTTGAGCAACGAGGCTCTGGTACCAATTGTAGAAAACTAGAAGGGGGTTGAATAGTTTACCGATTAAAAACTTTGTTTTGAAACTTATTGAAAGATCAATTGATATTGATCTTAGATATATTAATGAAATATGTAAGCAATATGTAAAGAGTAAATAAGGAAAGAAATGATCAAACCACAACAAGTTGTTTATAGTGGTTCGGTCTACAAGGACTATTTTTCCTTGCCCTACTCCACTCCCCGAGTATCACACTCGAGAGTTTAACTTCACTAGTCAACAAGCTTATTTCACCGGAGGAGAAACCTTTACACTTCGCTTACACTATTTCCGACACTAAGCTAAATGTCTAGTTCTTTCCAAGGGTACAACCGCTCACACACACAATGTATTTTGAGGACTAAAATACTAACCACTCACACTCACAAGATTATGATGGTTTGGTACAACAATGAAGTATGAATCAACACAAGATCATACAACACCAAACAAACAAGACTTCCAACTTCCAGTTGAAGCTTGAATGTGACTTGATCTTCTTTGCTACAAAAGAGATCACTAATATGATATGAAACCGAGTTAGAAAGGTTAGAGAGAAGATATGTATGAGAGTATGATAGAAAGGGATGAAAAACTACTTGGTTTGGCTTTGCTATTTATAGCCAAAACAATCGGCAAGCGGACCACGGACCCCTTAAAGGGTTCCGCCCGTTATGAGTTTTGCCGCCGAGGTCGACATCAAGATATCAAGATCTTGACAAAGTCAACCATATCTATGCAAGATTGTGTAAGATATGAAGAGTACAAATCTACACAAAATATCTAATGAAATCTTCCAATGATTTCCATGATGCATCACATGATGTCATGTGTTGTTTTCTATTTTTAGAAATATGCAAATACATAAGTAATGTTTAGTTTTTAAGAAACTAAAACATTCTAAAAACTACTATCATACATTATGGTTAGAGTCATATTAAGATATGATTAATCACAATGTAAATGCTTGAGTGATGAAGATATTATTATCTTTTAAACTCGACAAGATTTAAGCTTTATAAAATTTAAATTTACTTTTTTCGTTAACAAAACTTAGGTAAAGATCAAAAATATAAATTACGTTTAATGACGATATTTGTATTAACAAACCGAAATTAAATAATGGTAAAAGTTACTACAAATGTACAATAACCAAAACATTTTTTTTTATAATTTTGTAAAAGGCTTAAACAACCCCTCAAGTTTATTAAAATAACAAGTTGATCTTTAGACGTTTTAAATTTGCCTAAATAGCCCTTCAAGTTATGAAAATAAAAAGGTTTAATCCATCTAATAGCAAGAAACTTTTCAAAATGTTGTTAAATCATGAGTCAAATGAACTCATAAATTCAATAAAGTACCACGATACCCTACAAACTTTCACATTTTGGGTCAATATCATCATAAACTTGTTTTATTGGTGACATGTCATAACCAGTTTTACGAGTTACATAATATACCAATAACCTTAGCTTATGTGACATTTTGTTTGAATTATTTTATTTACTGTCATCTTATTCATAGACGACACCATCATCATCCCCCAACCATCACTATCTCCGGGCACCATTGTACACCATCATCGGCCACCATCTCCGACCACCACCATCATTGGTTTGCCATTGACTTTTACTTCGTTCAACCCCAAGAAACACATGATCCCATAGATGTTAACATGATGGGCACTATAATTAAACAAGTAATCTCACAAATGCTAACACGATGGATGGAAAATAAGTTTGGGGTGTTTCTTTTTCACTTAATGAGTGTGCCCAAACTCTTATTATCTCTTGTTGGGAGGTATCCAAAATCCTCCATCTCGCAAATAAGTGGTTAAACTAGATATCATTCCAAACCACATATTTTAAGAAACAATTTTAAAATACACTCACACACAAACAAATGCAAACCACTCTCGGTACCAAGCGGGTTGTGTTATTAAGACCCACCACCACCACTTTTACCACCCTCACCCCCTGAGACCTACTGTATTTGACAGTACAACATAATTTTTTATCAGTTTTTATTCCGTATTTTTTGACAGTTTAATACTTTTGACTTATTAAACTTTATATTTTATGTTCCGTACTTTCAGTTTCACATTTTTATAACTAAAACATTATTAGAAAACGTTATTAGAAAAAAATTTAAAAAATTTAAACACTAAAAAAATATTAAAAAACAAAAGGATATTATCCTATATATTTAAAAGGCAGGAACGCTCTTCCTTGATGAACAGTTTGTCGGTGTGGATTTGGACGGTAGAGATGCACACGATCTATGATTTTAACGGACCATATTTGTTTGTGGCACTGTTTATCCAACTGTAGAGTTAACAGTGTTCTATTATCCTATATATTTAAAGGGATTGTCTAACCAATGCCCTAAGGGCATTGGTTAAGGATTTTATGGGCCGTAAGGATTAAAAAAGCGTTTTAACTTCGGGGGCCCTGCCATGAGTAACTTTTGAATTAAAAGCGTTTTTAGTCGCCCTTTTTTGTGGTCCGTATTCCGTTTGCTCATAAATCTTGCCTTTCCGGGCATTGGTTAAAACACCAATCCTAAAAGGCAGGAACGCTCTTCCTTGATGAACAGTTTGTCGGTGTGGATTTGGACGGTAGAGATGCACACGATCTATGATTTTAACGGACCTTATTTGTTTGTGGCACTGTTTATCCAACTGTAGAGTTAACAGTGTTCTATTTTGCCTCTATTTTTTTACCTTATATGGAGGGAAGTACACATTCCAGAACCATCTTTTCTCTTTCTCTTGCTCGCTACTGCTCTCTCATCTATATATGATGTTCGATCCTTCTTCCTCTCTAAAACACAAACAAACCATTTCAACCACACTTTTTGGCTCAATGTCTCAGCCAGAAAACCTAACAAAACTATAGATCTATCAATTTCAAGGTCCACTTTTCACACATCAAGCTAAAGAAATGTACTACGGAGATTACCAGAAGCTTCTGATCATATGTAACTTTTTTGGCCTCTTTATGCTTGATTATGATTTAGTTTCGGTTAATTCATGATTTAATTTAAATATTTGTTTATTTTAATCTTTATTTGAAATTAGGGTTTTCTTAATTTGGGGCTTTTCTTGATTTGTTTTGCAGGTTTCCTTGCTGATGATCTTTGCAGCTAAGCCTGTTGAGGTATTTATTTCCAACTTTGTTCTTGCTGAAAATAATTAAATTGCTTATTTATGGTGTGGGATTACTTATATGTTTTGCATATGCATTCTTTACCGCAACCCGTATTTTGGCGGGGCAGGCATACCATAATTGTGGTTGCAGCAATGGCAAGTGTTAGCTAACGGGAAGTGATTTTATATGCTGTTATAAATCGTGTTCACAAATATATAGAACGCGGTCGAAGTTACCATCGGCTATAATAAATATAGATCCTTTGGTTGTAAATTGCGCGTTTTACTTGGGTCTGATGATCCTTTAAATCTGTTGTCTTGCTGCTGCAATTGGAAGGATGATAGAGTGCGACAAACAGTTGCCTCATCAACCTCCACGTTGCAGCCATGACATACTATCAACTCTATTACACCAACTAATCCGATGTCTTTTTTGATATTGGGTTGCGGGTGTTTTATGTGTGTGAGGTTTTGACGTGCTTTGATCCACTATGTTTTAGCCTACTATTCTTTTGACCCTAATAAGTCTACCGTGCTGAAATTCACTGTTGTCATCCATGTGTGTTTGTTGTGTTCATTGATTAGCATTGATTGTAATTAGTCAATATCCCTCGCCCTTTTCCCGTGGTTTTTTGTTGGGCTGTTTTGTTCCAATATAGTAATGGGATATGATGTTCAACTGTTGTTCTCTGAATCAAATGATATCAGTCATAGGAAGTCTGAACCGTAACTTGGCGGGCCAATTACTGGATGGCGTGATAGCATACTTGCTATTTTGCAACCGCGTTTATTTGCAGCCATGGCGGAATTCAGAGCTTTTTGACCATTTTCCAGTTACAAATATGAGCCTAATGATCTATTGTATCAGTATTGTGGTTTCTAAGTTTTTAACCGACTATATATATATATATATATATATATATCGTTGGATCAGAAGGGCAGCTTTGTGGTTTGCTATTATTTTTGTATTCAAGTAGGTTAACTCATATATGGTTTTTTATTCCGTATTAGTACTACCTTCTTTTTCCAAATGCTATGTGATGAAACCATATAAGCACCACGGGAACTATAAAGCGGCAATAATAAGTAAGAGTATCTTTCAATTTTCTTAATTTTTACTATATCTTGAAAATCTCTTATACACAGTTTTTATGGTTATGATTTTTGTTGTTTTCTTAGGGGCTGATTGGAATGGCTTATTATCGGGCTAATGAGGTTTGTTTGTTGAACTTACCGCTGCTTATGGGCTTGGTAATCACAGATAAGCCTTCTATAATTTTTTTTGGAAGTTAAATTTTTAGCGATTTTGGTTTCGACTGATTTGGTGATGTTTGATTATGGATGCAGTTTGATTCTCTGAAATGGTGAATGAAGATTACGGTGTCAATATTGGTGAGTGAGCAGCACAAGGGCTGGAGCCAAGTGGGGTGGTTGAGGTTAACAAGAAAAAGTGGCGAAAACTGAGCAGCACACGGTTGTGGCTGTGGAGTGCGGCACAAGGTACATGATTCTAGATGTTTCATATATTTTAACTGATGCGATATCATCTATCAAAGATGTTTTATAAAAGTCTTCGCAAAACCTTCACTGACATTTTAATCATAAATTTAGAACTGCAATGGTAATATTCAAACATTTGTTGTGGATGTTGCAGCTCTACTAGCGTGGCCCTCGGATGGTCAATTTTTGAGCTCATCAAAGAAAGTTGCAGCTATGAGAAAAGATATGAAGAGATAGACAAACTCACTCACGAGAAGCTGAAGCAAGGTTTACATCCATGGTTAGAATTCTATATACATTATATGGGAATCATAATTTTTGATTCATGTGTTATTATTTGATTTTTTTTTGTTTTCCGGATAAGGTTCAACACTTTGAAGTGTTCGTTGGTTTGAATGAACTATAGATGAATATTCGGGACAATGGAAATGGGCTGTGGCTTATAGCAAACCTGGTTTTGACATGCGTGTCAGTTACCGATTTAGGGTTCCCAAGTAATTTTATTGCTTCCCCATTTCTTTATGCCAAGGCAATTCCTTTTTATTATATTTCCTTTTTACAGATTTGTGATTGATTAAAACTTAAAATCCTCTTTTTTCGATATGAAGGAAATGAAGAACTGGAACAAAACAAACTTTGCTTAATGTACTCTGCTATTTGTTGTTACTGCTGGCTCTTGAGACATGTTGCTTCTACGAAATTGAATCCTAAAAGAGATGTTTGGATGTGTTAATAGGGTAATAGATTTGTGAAAAGGATGGTGACCTAAATGGTTATGGACATTGGTTGTAATATTTTAGTATACTTGAGTTAGTTCAGTGGTTGTTTCATAAGGGTTTCATTATATGCAACTAGATTGTATATTAGGTTATAAATTGAATCATTTAGTCGATAAAAAAGTTAATCCAACTTTTCCAACATAATAACACCAACAAAATTTAAGGCGCCTTTACACATAGCAACGGCAAACGATAAACACGAAAACAAAAAAACTTCGATACCGACAAAAGCCCGATCCTGCAGCCTTAAAACTAGCCAAAGCGGTTATCACGCTCGTTACTTGTATTTTAGGGGTAACCTATTAAAAAAAAACACGTGAAACTAAATCTTAAATAGCTACTTGTTGTACAGAACACGACCAGACAAACCATTTGTACTAACAAAATCAAATCATGGTCCCCAACTCCCCATATCAAATATCATCAACACTCACACAATGTTCACCACTAGTTGCTTAAACATTTTGGTTCGATATTATAGCTAGCAAGTTATATATTTGAAGAAGGTTTTTATGTTCCAACTTGAAAAATATTTCTTTGATATCTATTGCTACAAATCTGCAATGTCCATAATATGTGGAATCCCTCTGCTTGGTGTATACTGTATCAGGTGTGTTCGATGGGCTTGGAAGAGATCGATGTCATTATAATGCAGGCCATGATAGTGAAACATGGAGTGTTGCTACACCTGAAGAGTTCGAGCCTGTGCCTAGGCTTTGTCGTTATATACTTGCGGTATATGAAGATGACCTCAGGTGTCCATTATGGGAACCGCCTGGTGGATATGGGATTAAACCGGATTGGTTGATTGCTAAAAGAACTTATGAGGATACACGATACAGGGCGCCATCTTACTTGTTGTATCTTGATCATGATCATGCGGATATAGTTCTTGCCATTAGAGGACTTAACTTGGTGAACCAAAAAGATTATGCGGTTTTGCTGGATAATAAGTTGGGCCAGAGGAGATTTGATGGTGGGTATGTTCATAATGGATTGTTGAAAGCAGCTGGAGTCGTGTTGGATGCTGAGTGTGATACGTTGAAGAAGTTGTTGGAAGGGTATCCGAGTTATACTTTGACGTTTACTGGACATTCACTTGGGTCGGGCGTTGCGGCGTTGCTTGCAATGGTGGTGGTGCAGAATCGGCATAAGTTGGGTGATATTGATAGGAAGAGGGTCAGGTGCTATTCTATTCGCCTGCAAGATATATGTCATTGAATTTGGCTGTGAAATATGCTGATATTATTAATTTTGTCGTGCTTCAGGCAAGCTATTTTCTTTGTGTAGAACATTTTACTGCATGATTAGTTATGGTTGATCAGCTTTTAACCCTGATGTTTACTGAAGCAGGATGATTTCTTGCCTCGGACAGCTACACCTTTGGAAGACATTTTTAAATCAGTATTCTGGTAATAATAAATTTTCATATATATCATTGGTCATATGAACGTAAAAGCATCATCGATTTATAAGAATGAACATGATACTTATTTGAACAGTTTGCCGTGCGTGTTGTGCCTAAGATGTGTAAAAGACACATTTACGTCAGAAGAAAGAAAGATACAAGATCCAAGGAGGCTTTATGCACCTGGTCGCCTATATCACATTGTTGAGAGAAAACCTTTTAGGTATATTCAACTCCTTAATTCACCGAGTTCTTAATTCGAATGATGGAATTACACTAATCATAGATTCCTAAGTTGTTTCTTGATCAATTGATAGTCTAAACAAACATTGTGAAAATTTGTGTTGATTATGGTTCGCAGAGGAGATAGGCTTCCACCAACTGTAAGGACAGCAGTCCCTGTAGACGGGAGATTTGAGCATATAATACTTTCCTGCAATGCGACCTCTGATCATGCCATCATTTGGATAGAAAGGGAAGCCAAAAGGGCTTTCGATGTAAGCTTTCGGTTATTGCTTTAATCTTTTGGTTTTCCAAAAAATTGCTACCTATTCGACTTAACATATAGTTTGAAAGTTTTAGTATGCTTGCTTGGAGTCCTGTCCGTATACTAGTAATACCTTTTTGGGAAGTTTTCATCATAAGATCATCCTTGTCTATTATCATATGATCACAAGTAAAGGAATGTTATAAATGACTATTGGGTAAAGCTTTTTTACTCATTCAAGGTATAGTTGTCTAGTTTTACCATTTTGTCATATATCTAAAGGATATTTTCCGAAAACCTATACAATTTGGTCATTAGTTCATGAGATAGATTGTAGCTAAATTTCGATAAGTTATCCACTCAATTCAAATCAATACCATTAGTTTATTGGAGAAGAGGAAAATAGGCAAATATCTGAATGAATTAGAAAACTTTACAATAGAGAAAACTATGATTTTTATATGCATCCTAAAAAATCATTTATTGCGTATAGTTGATGTTGAAAAAAGATCCGATCAAGGATTCCTGCAATACAAAAAATGGAAAAAAAAACTTTGGCCAAATGGTGAAGAGCATGCTGCTGCACTACTGACGAGCTGTTAAATTAGCTGTGCCTCATGCCATTTTACAAATCTCCTCTGGTACCTTTCAAGATTCAGCCAGCGAGGGTTCCAGTGGCGGAACGTCTAGGAAACATACACTTGGAGGAAGCTGGGGTGATTTAATTGAGAATTTATTTGATAAAGATGAATCTGGTCACATGGTGTTCAAAAAACCACATTCCGTCGTTTGATTGTTGTAGATGCTAGTAAATTACACTCATATTTTGGTGTAAATGAACATGCGAGATTAATGAAAATGAACGTTACAGTTCATACTCGTTTGTGTTTAAACTGAAGTTTTATACAAACATGACAATGTCTTTGTTAGGCATGAGCACAAAGGGGACAAAATAAAGTTATCACTGTATATACATACATGTTGACCTTGATACCAATTTATAGAAGCAAATCTAACGTTTGAAGCTATTTATAACCTTCAATTACAAAGCAATGACATTAGTGATGCTGGCTTGTAATTCAAACCATTGTGGAACAAGCTTGTTTAATATGGTCAGTACAAAAGTATTTGGATAATGAGAGCCTCAAAAGTTATTTGCAGTTAAGTATGGACACCTTAATTTCATTTGCAGCCCATATGGATATGTTTTATAGATTACATGCACACTCCTGTTAATTTTTCTGGATTCCTTTAAATACTAAATTGAAGAATATGAATTAGAACTATATAGGAGTACCACACTGTGTCATTGGTTTAGAAATGGACAGTTTTAGAAAAGAAAAAATACAGCTCAAATTATTATATTTATTTATTAACTAATCAAAATTGCCACCCAATAACTTCTTCCATCATTATTGAGTACATTAAGGTCAACCTACACATGTTATCACAAAGAATTTAAAATAATGAGACACTAAATCCAAAGAACAATTTGCACATGGAATAATAAATTATCAAACTGCATGTCCTAAGGATGAAAAATATAATAAAAATAGCCAAAAACCATTTACCCATTTATTTTAGCTTTTTACTCCATGACAGAAAGAATTATAACCTCCAAAAAATTATTCCTCAAATGCCTGCAAAATCTTTCACAGTAAAACCAACCTTCTCAAACTTTCCTCTTACACTATTCTCTCTAAACTTCAAATAGTCACCACACATGAATGGTTCATAATGTCTAAACTTGTCACCGACAACTTCATTTGGTGCTGAAATGACCTTATTGTCCTCAAAACACCAAAAGAAAGCTAGCGATAATCTAGTTTTGCATTCCTTTAACACGACCCGATGCTCAGAAGATCTTAACTTACCATTGCTCCAAGCATGTAACAAGTCTCCAATATTTACCACTAATGTTTCTTCACACGGGTTTATGTCCAACCATTTACCATCTTTAGATCTCACTTGAAGTCCCCCAACATCATCTTGATAGACTATGGTCAAACAGCTCATATCTGTGTGCATGCCAAGTCCTTCAACTTCTTTTTCCATTACTCTTTTTTCAGGTAAGGAGTAATTATTTATCCTTAAATAACCTTCACAGTTGGAAAACTCAGATGCAAATTTTGTTGCGAAATCTTTACCCAAACACATCAATAATATCTCAGTTACTTTCTTGGATAAGTTCCTCATTTTATCTCCATATTCTTTTAACACCTCACTGTTATAACAGGAAAACCAAGTATAATAAATAATAGAACCAAGCAAGAAATTTTCTTTCAAATGGGGAATATGGTGCTTAAACAAAATGCAAGAAATTTTTACACATTAGCATAAATTGCATAAAAATTGATTACTTTTGTGCAATCAATCCTTCATATAAAATAGGAGATTTTTGTTGTGTTACCTGAATTCTATATCCGGCTGGTTCATAATGGCTTCAGCAGAGTTCTTTGCAGAAGCATGGAAATCAGGTCCAGAAACACGAAGAGATTCAAAAAAGGGAGAGGCAATGAAATGAGGCGTGTAAGTTTTCACATTTGACGTAGGCCCTGCTTTAATCTTAGCTTCATAAGGAAGATTAAAAACCTGATTTGATGATAAGCGAAGTTTGCTGTAAAGATCTTTAGAAATCCCATGGTTAATTATATGAAAGAAACCCCATTCTCTACAGGCTAAAGATAGTGAAGAGATTGAAGACGGGCTTATAGATTTTGATATATCAAGAATGGGAAGCTGTATAGAAGTATTGGATGCAGGCATGATGAACTATGAATAAATGAGTTAGATTGCATAAAGCTTATAAACTAGTTTGCAGGAGACAACTTTTATATTATATTACTAACCGTAAGCAAATTTAATATTCATAAGTAGCAATATTTAATAGTTAGATCGCCAAGTTTTGAGGACAAGCAACTAGCAATGAATAGAAACATTAGCGAGCGCAATAATAATTTAAAAGAGTTGACTTACAAGTTGGCAGTACTTGGGAAGATTCTTTTTTCATTGGATTTTCTGTAATAAAACAAAGTCAATGAAGAAGCTGGTTGGAATAAGCGTGGATATACAACAAAGTCAACGCAGAAGGTTAGAATTAGGCGGTGTTTGGATGTGCGTTTTGAAAGCAATAATGTTTTTTGCATACTCAGAATTAGATGATCATTGTAATAGAATGGGCTGTAGAAGATAACTAGCTGTTTAAGTGTATGACAAATTCCGAATATTTATCTGTATAATGTAAATGTTAGATCTCTTTTGAGACGTGAGTAAAGATCTCCCGGATTATGTTAAAAAGAAGGGTAATTTGGTGAATTTTGTTTCACTCCTAATTAATTTTGTTGCATCTAGTAGAAAATTCATTATCCAAAGCTCATTAGCTGACCATTAGATAATCAAAGAGAAACTGGATATTCCAACTCTAACAAACAGTAATCAGATAACTGAGTTTCAAAACACAAATCAAACATGAAATATGAAATGTTTACCAAGGTCATCCCTCTAGGCCTTCATGATTATGAAATTTTTACCTGCACTACACATACTGCAAAAAGTACATATGTTAACGAGAAAACAGCTAAATTAAACATGAAGTATTAAATAATCATATATCTGTTATTGTGTCAATCAAAGAAACGACACATGAAGGTTTTACTCCCGAGGTTCATAGATTAAATCTACAAAGATTGAGTGTAGAGATAGCTCTCTTTTCTAGTAATAAATAAGATGACACTTCACCATTAAGCAAATCCCCTTTACACCAGGCATAAGTTACTTGAAAAACAAACTTCTTGGAGTAAAAACAGGCATATGCGACATAAACTCCCTTCATTCCCTATGGTCAATGCAGAGACAAAAAGAACATAAAGCTTAGCTATCAATGATTCTTGAAAAGGTTCAACTAAATGGTATTTTTAAGTCATCATAGTTGTCATCACATAGTTAATAATGAGCATGTGTGTGAATATCCACCATCATACGTGTTATAGTATGTACAATGTATTGTTTATGGAATAGAGATGTCGCACATGCTTGATGCTTCGCTCTTTAATAATTTGCAAATATTATTTGTCAATTCAACGGCTTCTAACTTGTGGGCGCCGTTGAATATGTCTAATAAATCCATCATTTGAGAGTTAAAAATAGCAGGAAAGATGCAAAAACCATGGAAAAGTAACATATCATGCAAAAGTAGAATGTAAAAAAAAAAATAAAAAAAAATAAAAAAAAAGTGGAAGCCACAACTACTATATATTTCAGTAGAATTGAACTATCTGATATTATAATTTTGTATACATAGAGAGGATCACTAGGTGCAACACACTCCTATTATTTTGCATATTGGTCATGCATATGTTGCGGTTTACCTGAAAATTCTAACAGGTATACTCATAACCAAGAATCTTAGCTGAAAAAAGTAGGGGGTCTTTAACATTGCTTCTTAAAAAGTGCTTATGTTTATATGGGAATAATCATGACTAAATAATAATTAGATGTGCTTATGCCATTTGAAGTTCATATGGATCAAGTGTTATGCAGATTCTTACTTGACATTCACATGTAAAATGACGCCTAAATATATAATGAGACCAGAAGAATTACTTTCACTATACCAGAACATTAGAACAAAAGCGTATTTGCAACTTGATAACACAATATGATTACAAAAATTTATAGTTGCAAAATTAAATGATTTAGAAGATTTGATGCGGTAAAAATGCAATTTGGGTAACTGTCGATCCATTTTACATGTTTTTCAGCTAACATCTACAGTGGTATTTGACCCGTTTGACCTTTTAGAAATAAAACAAAACCTGATTTCACCCATTCCTAAGTGGTCCAAATTTCCACCTATATCTGTGAAGACAAAATTATATGGTTGTAGGCTCCTTGCTTGAAAATGAACACGCGTCCTTTATAAGATCTGTTATTAGACATGATTTTACTTTATGGATATGCAGGATTCTTGAGATAGGACTGCCACTTGAGCCATATGAGTGGTACCTTGACTTGCGTCCCTTAGGGACTGTGAAGCATAGTGAATTTGGTTTAGGATTTGAGAAGTTCATTCTTTTTGCAACATAAATTGACAATATTAAGGATGTAATCCCTTTTCCCAGAGTTCCAAGAAGAGCAGATCTTTAAGAAGGCACATCAGACAATATAAGATCATATTATTCCCTTTGCTTTTAGTATATAGATAGCATGTTAGCGTCTTCATTGCTGAAGCCGATTTGGATACACAGTATGTAGTATTTTGTTGCTGTTTGGGTTTTAATTACTGTTGGTGATGTTTTTAACACATGTAAGTTACCATTTTGTTGCTACTTGCTTCTTTAATCTACTGTCGGTGACATTAAAGATACATTGTTCGTATGCGAAGATTAGAAGTCATATATGAGTTCTAGCAAATCTAGCAGGATTGAAGCAGTTAAGTTTAATGATTCTAGCATGACCATCCAACACTAACTCAGTCATAGCAACACCTGTTGCTGGGCGAAATAGGATACCCAGGCAACCATGTCCACTACCCACGTAGCATTTGTTCATCCCGGGAACTTCACTGATGATAGATTGATTAGCAGTTCATCATCAGTGCAACACATGTAAAAACCCTTTATTAACCAAGGTCTAGGACCATAAGCTAGGTCAACAAAAGACAAAGGTAACATTACAAAAAAATAAAGGGTATACCGTAAAATTAACAAAATTATGAGAACCAAACCAATTTTTATGGCAAACTCACGTGCATACTTATACTACCGCTACGTCTATATTCCTTACAAAACTTCAACCCTCAACCTTACACTTTATTTACACCCGGATTAAGACAACATATACAAAATATATCTGTTATATAGAGCGATGAGTAACATATATCTTATTTTATATGACCACCATTTCTTTCGAACTTTTCAAGTACTTTCATAAGTTCATAACATATGTTTTATTTTAATATACCAAAGTTATATATTCAGTTGATCCGAAATGGCTTCACCAAAGCTCTTTGCAGAAGCATAGAAATAAGATACGGAAACAAGAAGATATTATAAAGTGGGCTATGGGAGGCACACAAATGAGGTGAAAGAAACCCGATTCTTTGCAGCCTTGCAGGCTAAAGTGAGTGAACAGATAGACGACTGGCTTATACATTTTGATATTAACAAAAACGGGAAGTTCAATATAAGTTCTGAATGCAGGCATGACGAAAAGTGTCATGAATTCTGTATAAATCCAGTTAGATTGCATATAACTAATAAACTAGTTTGTAGGAGACAACTTTATATTACAATAATAACCGTAAGCAAATTTAATATTCAAAAATAGCTATTTCGACAGATAGATTGCCTAGTTTTCGAGGACAATCAACAAGAACAGTACATAAGAAAGCCGCGATTAATTTAAAAGAGCTGACTTACAAGTTGGCAGTACTTGGTAAAGATTCTTTTTTCGTTGGATTTTCTGCAATACAACAAAGTCAATGAAGAAGCTGGTTGGAATTAGGGGGTGATATAATAAAGTCAATGAAGAAGGTCGAAAGGGGGTTGTTTGGATGTGCATTTTGACTTTTGAAATTTTGGATACCAGAATCACACAAATAGTTGTAATAGGATGGGTTGTAGATGATGGTGTTTGAATGTGTTTTTTGCCTTTGAAGTCTCGAGAATAAGATCATCAGTTGCTCAGTGTTTTTCTTGCTTAATGTTATATGAATTGGCGGTAAAAGTCTTAAAAGAAGGGGTGGCTTTTACCCCTTGATAATCAGTTGTACTGCATCTAGCAGGAAGTTAATTATCCAAAACTGGTTTATTTGACCATCAAAAATCAAATTATTGCAAGTTCGCTACTACAAATAACAAGAATTATGGAAAGTTTTACCAAGATCATCATAGATCATCCTTTTTAGCCCTTCATGAATATGCAAATTATATCTGCATTACACATATTTCAAATATATGCACCTAGCACCTACTAACAATAAAAAGAGCTAAGGAAAACAGGAACAATCGAGAATCATAGAACCTGTTACTATGTCAAACAAAAAAACAAACACTTGATATTTGAAACCATAATTTCATATATCTCGTATCTACAAAGAAAAGTATAGAGAGATGACCCTGCTTCCTAGCAGTAAATAACATGAAAGTTTACCATAGAGCAAATCTCCTTTGCACACACCGTAAGTTACTGGCAGCATATTGTAGCTGAGAAAATTGGGGGTGTTTGGGATCGTGTTTTAAAGGTAATTATGTTATATGATTTAAGCAGACCAGTGGCTATCTGGATGTGCTTAATGCTTATGCTATTTGAACTTTATGTTGTTCAAGTGTATATGAAATTCTGATTATTCAAGGATTTACATGAACATGACCCCTAAGTACTCAGATTACATTCACTATATGCAAAAACTAGAATGGAAGCTAATCAGCAACTCGAAAACACAATAACCAAGTAATGTGTCACAAACTATCATTTTGACCCATTACTTTTTCTTGAACAAACCAAAAGGAACATGAAACTTTGCCACAAAAGTCAGATTGACATACAGTAGCACAATATATTTCTGTGGGCTAAACTATCTGATATTTATGATTTGGAGGATCAATTGGGGTAAGACACTTTACACTGCTATAACTTTGACAAACTGATAATGTAATGTTGTTGCACGTTTTCCCTAAACAACTCCAATGGGTATTACTGTAACCCTGAATTTTGGCCCATCCATGCCAGTTTACCATTTTTGGAGTGACGATATGATAATGTACGAGACTGTAATTGCTAATGTATGTTGTTTAAAGTAGGGCAATGGGCAATTCTTTCATTGCTTTTACTGTTTGTACCTTTGTGGCAGCATAATGTAGCTAAAATAAGCTACGGGGGTGTTTGGCATTGTATTTTCTGAAGGCAAATATGGTATATGTGATAATCAGAATCATGTAATGTTTGTTAGTGCTTATGCTATTAGAAGTTCATGCTGTTTAAGTGTACAGGAAATTCTGATTATTCAAGGATTTACATTGGGCCCAAAACAGGAAGCTTATTTGAGCATTGAAAACGCGATAATCAAATATTCAGAAAGGTGGCAGTTTGAAGTAGTACTTTTTTCTTGAACAGCCAAAAGTACGTGAAACTTTGGGGGAAAAAATAGTCGGGTTGCACAATTGCGGAGCTAGAAAAATTTATGTGGGAGGGCCGAAACAATTTTTTTTTCGAGGAATACATTAAATGGGAGGGCCGAAATAAATTTTTTTCCAGAAATACACATGAAATCGCGAAAAAATACACTAACGGGCTTACCTAGGGGCGGGACCCTTCCCGGTCCTTAATAAGCTCGCCCTTGGGTTGACATACAGTCAGGAAAGAAATGCTACAATGGTGAAAAAAGAACACCACAGTCGGCAAGTGCTTGTTTTCTTCCGACGACAACTGCTTATATACTTCCATATTCACAAGTAATTTAGCTGTTTAGCAACACAGACTCAATATCATACTTTCACAGTATAACAACCTGCTTATCAATATTCTAGATTGTCATTAAACTTGATAAAGTGTTTCATTCGTCATTTTTCATGTTACATGATATAAACCTAGTTTCCAGATGGAACACTTCTATTGTGTTTAATCACTAAATCGTACTGATCAAAGGGGGCGTTTGGCTTTGTTAATTTGAAGTGCTTATCTACCTAGTTTAAGGATCTTATTTTAGTGTAAAATAAGCAAACAACCAAATAAGCAGTCTTTGCCAAACACCTGAAAACTATCTGCTCAAAAAGTTATAAAAGCGATACATAATTCCAAACACTCCAAGTCCCTAAAAAGCTAAGAGAAATGATTAGGGAACCTAAAGATGTACCTAATTTCATGCCTAAACCTGAGTTACAGCATCGCCAAAAAACCAACTTTTCATAAACTAATAAAACACTAACACACACTTATAACTTAATATAAGTAGGTTATCTAATTGTAACCCAAATAATCATTGTAACCATGTATCGAAAGGCAACAACCTTTATTATCAAAATCCATAATAAAGTCCAAAAACAAGTCTATTATTACATATAAGATTTAGAAAAAAAAAGAAAAAAGAAAAAAAAGGATACTAAAGTGAATCTTGAGATGGTTTCTTGATAGAACAAGAAGATTTAAAAGCTTCAATTTGAGATTGGCATTTGATATAATCTCCTTTGTTTTCTTCTAAACATTTCTTCAAAGCCTCAACATCACATGCTGATAATAACTTTTGTTTTCACGTCTTTTTGTCCTCCATCTTGTTCTTTTTCTCAAGATCAGGTGGTTGGATGTTCGATCAATAACCTCAAAAAGGGTCAACTAATATTCAGTATTTTATAAGCCCATCATTTTAAGTTGATTTTATGTCATATGAGCGTTTTTTTAATCTCTTATATCGATCACTTCTCGAGTTTTTATTTTAAAGTAATGGAAAGGGAGGAGAAGGGGAAAAGGGGCATTTTGATTTTTTTAAGATGGAAAGGTAGGGGACGGGAATGTGGGATAGAGGAAGGGGCCCGAACTTTTGAGTGTTTTTTGTTCAGATCCAATTTTGAAGTAGGATTGAAAAACTAAATATTAAACATCATGAGCCTTTGTTAAATTTGCAATATTATCCTTAATTTTCATGCGATCTATATATTTTTGACCTAGTTATCCCATATCACAATCTGCATTATAAACCACGCCACAATAGCAGACATTTGTATCTCTCAATCAAGAAACTGCAGGTTCTTATTATAGATAGCTTTGTATACTTATGACTATTATTGTGATTTACTTTATGTAGGTGCTTTATTACCACCAATCAAAACATTGGTTTCTAATAGTTCTCAGTATAGTTTTACGTGGAAAAACTTTATGCAAAAATATTGGTTTTTCTAGTTCTAGGCATAGTAGTGTTAAGGTTTCTTGGATGGCGATATCAAATTTAAAGATTGGTTTCTAGGTCTAGGCATATTAAAGTGTTAGAGATTCTTGAATGCGTAATTGTTAAAATATACTTTATGGCAGGTCTTTATGACCAGCAATCAGCTTATTGGTTTCCTAGTTCTGAGCATAGTACTATTGGGTGCATATGATGAGTTTATGCAAGAAAAGATTGGTTTCTAGTTCTAGAGCAAAGTGATTTCAATAGCTACATTGGGTTGTTTTCGAATGCAAATGGTGTGAAATTTGTGGGTAATGGGTTGTCAGTGATGACATGGTCACATGGAACAAGTCCTTGTGTAAGAAACTATAAAATTTTGGAGACATAGCGTAAGTTATCTTGCATTTAAAATAATATAAAGAAATTTGCGAAGATCGAATTAGCTAGTCTGATAATTCTACCAACAGGCTCTTGATCGAATGACGTATTAACTTGTTTATCACCTAAGAAGTTGCGGATTTAAGTCTCATATAACATAGGTATACTGTATGACTTGTGATGTGTAAGTTGGCCATTAAAAAGAATGATCATCATTTATTTGATAACTTAATTCGCATGTTATTAGTGAATGGTATGCATGTTGAAATATAACATAGGTATAGGTAATATGTTTGTTGAAATATTAGTGAATGGTATGCCTGTTATTAGTATTTATATAAAAAATGATAGTCATTATTTGTCTTATGATAACTTATGTACTTCAAAATAATCACAGTATAGGTTTTTGCCAATAGCAACATGGATGTTGATAACTTAATTAGCATGTGAGAACTCAACAGTTAGCCGTAACTCATGTGTGGTTTATTTGTTGTCGCTATCTTGCCCTTAGCCAATCTCTTAAAAGAAAACGTGTTAATTTACCGTCTCAAGAATTAAGGTTGCATAGACAAGCAGTACGGAAGAGATGTTGCAAGACCTATCAACAAATAACAACAGTCGTAAAATAATTCGTATGCGTGTGGAAGCTTTTAAGATATTGTGTGAAAGTTACAAAATGATTGTGGTCTTCATCAAACCCATCATATGTCGGTTGAGGAACAAGTTGCTAGATTTTACGCATATAGTAGGGAATGATTTTAGAACCCGTTTTGTCTCTTGGTTATATCGTATTAGCATCGTGCTCGACCACTAGTGAATCAAGACAAACAAGATTTTATCCTTTTCAAAAGATTGTATAGGGGCTATCGATGGAACACATGTTGGCGTGAGAGCGCTAATAAAGATGCCCCTAGATATCGTGGTCGTAAAGGATATCCAACAATCAACTTGTTGGTTGCTTATACATTTGATTTGAAGTTCACATATGTTTTAAGTGGTTGGGAAGGCACAACATCAGACTCGAGAATAATAAAAGATGCACTTACTAGAGATGAAAAAGCTACTTATTCACGACGGTAAAATCTTTAATAAAAGTGGATATATATAAATTTTAACGTTTAGATTCTAAAATATACTATGTTTATAGGTGAGTATCGGTTGACGGTGGTCTACCCCATAAAAACACTCACACACCATGAGGTGTTAGATATCATCTTAAGAAGTACTCGTCTGTGCACCCGAATCCAAAAGAGTTGTTTAACCTCCGACATTCATCGCTACGAAAACTCTATTGAGCGCGCATTTAGTGTCTTGAAGAAAAGATTTCCTATAATTAGAAGTACAACAAAACCATTTTACTCATGCGATACACAATCAGACATATTCTTGGCATGTTGTATCTTCACATAACTTTTACTTGAGGTAGATCGTGACCGAGAACTAGAAGATGAAGTGACACACGAGATGTTAGATGCATCACATGATGAAGAACTCCATGGTACAAGAGACGAAGATGAGAGTGGTGAACAAATAAGAAACTCCATTGAGAGATGACATGTGGAGTGATTATATTTTGAATCCAAACAATGAAATTAACATGTCTATTTAGTGTTTGAATTTTATTTGTCCTTTGAAACATAACTTATCTAGACTTTTTGTTTATATGTTCATCATTGTTAGAATATAATTTATCAAGACTTTTTTGTGCATGATTACTTATTCGTATTTGGAATTTTCTTCTTGAATCAATTACATGTAGATACTATATTGTTTAGTTTTTATATATTGATTGTTCTTAAAAGCTTGTAATAATGATTCTTTGTTTTATATATAGAAAGTAACAATGGGCAAAAGTGATGGAGCAGCCAAAAATGCTAATGATGGAGCTACCACGAAGAAAGAGGCATTTACGTGGAATGATCATATGGATCTTTGCATTCATCGAGGCTATGCTAAAGAACAAAATGTGAATAGACCTACGCGGGACTTTCTCGTCTCATGCATACAATAATATAGTGAAGGCGTTAAGTGATAAGTTTAATATTACTTTGGAGAAAGAAAATTTGAAAAATCAAATCAAGACTCTCAAAATTACCAGTTCCATGATGTTTTAAAGGTGTTTTCGAGTGGTATGCATGGAACCAAAGTATGTTAATTGGTGAAGATGAGGTGTGGGAAGCACTTCGAAGAAGGTATGCTCTATCTAATTCATGTGAAATTATTAATTTTTTTTTTATTAATTATTTGTAATGTATAGGACAATCCTGATGTTTACGAGTTGAAGAATAAACAAGTTAAATGTTATGATGAAATGTATGCTTTGTGGGCAAAAGATAGAGCTAACGGTGCTTGTGCTTTGCGCTAGAGAAAGAAATTGACTAAACAATGACCAGCAATCGAAGCAGTTGAAGAAATTGATCCTTATTGTGTGAGAACAACGGGGTCACTTTAGATAATATCGACACTAGTGATGACATTCATATTACATCACCAACACCACAATTAGATAAGCTACCAACTAAATCAAAGAGCGATGAAGAGGATCAATACGGAGTAAGATTGCGGACTCTCTTGCAAATATAGTCCATGCTCTAGACAGGAATTCTAAGGTACTCGGTTTATTTAGAATATAGATTAGTAGTAGTATATTATTTATATATATTATATTGATCTTGTCGTTATCTACTTGTTATAAGGTAATTGAAAACTCTCGCCCACATGTGTATACTTGAGAATTTCTGAAGAGTTGCAGTGCCTTGGTCTTTCTCGAAAGAAATACACCTTATATGTTTTTATTGGAACATCCAGACACAACCGTGTGGACTATTTGGCGTTCCTATGGCAGACAAATTGTTTTATCTGAAAATGTTGATGGAAGTAGACTGAATAAAACTTGTTCGGTTGTGTTCTTGGTGGATGATGATGTTCGCTTCATTTATGTTTGCTAGCTAAATACTTTTTGAGATTATGTTTGCTAGCCATGACTACGTACTTTTGAGTTTATGTTAAGCTAGGCTGTGACTACGTACTTTTGGAATTATGATTTAGTTATGTTTGCTAGTTGTGACAACTTACTTTTTGGCTTGTGTTTATATCTTACGGTATAAAACTTTTTTGTTTAAGAATCGAACAACTCTAGACTTTTTAAGTCTACATTCAGATCATTTTATTGGCTTTGTGTATTAGATGGCTACAAGTTTACTTTGTAAATGTTTTTACGCAACTAATTGCAAGAATTCCATCATTATCCTTCCCTCACTTATCAATATGTTGAACACTATCCATATACCGAAATATAATATCAAGTGTTATCAAATAAGGAGTACAATTCAGTTTAGCCAAATTGATTTGCTTGTTTCAAATTTAAACTAACATACAAGTATAAATTAATTCGTATAGTAGTAGATGGTATCCCAATACCTTGCCTAGGGATTGGGTTTGTTGTTGTTGTTGTTGTATAGTAGTAGATGGTATCATGGTAACAATAACTACATCTCGATAAATATTGTTGATAGTAAGAAAAATGATAAAGACAAATTGATAGCTATTGACTTTGTCATTAGGTATTATTACTTTGTCAATAATTAGCAGCTACAAGTATATTGTTTGTAAAACTTATTTACATTATGAATATTAGCGGTGCACAAGCACAGTGGTACCTACGAAATAATAATTTTCGATGAATAATGTATTTTAGTTTATTATGTTCTTTTTAACAATAAATTTACGGATATCAAAAATTTCATAGCCCGTGCCGTTCGGGCTAGAACCCGTTGACCGATGTGCGCTGGGCTCGAGCCCGTTTGGTCCACGCTCGTTAGGGCTCAAACCCATTTGGCCCGTTGTCCGTTCGGGCTTGAATATTTGTATAATGTGCTTTATTATTTGTAGTAGTGAAATCTAATGCCGCGAATGTGTTTAATTTGGTTGTACAAAATGCTTGATAATTTGTATTTCTTATGTAAGGGTGTTTTAATAACGTATTAATGTATTTATTGACCGGTTAAATAATTGACTACATTAAATAGCATTAATGTGGTGTTTTGTTGTACACTATGCTTTTTGTTTTGTACGTCTAAAATTATGTGCATTAAAGTGTTGTACACTATGTTTCTTTTCTTGTAAGTAGTAGTCATTATAGTCATTAATAACATTGACCACTTTAATAGCATTAATTTTGTAAGTCTGAAAATTACATCATGCTTATTTTGTTGTACATTATGCTTATTTTGTTGTAAATCTGAAAATTGGTTGCAGCTATTGTACATTATGCTTAAATAGTTGTAATTTTTGGTGAATGGGTGTTTTTAATAGCATTAATGTTGTTTGATAGAATTTTGGTCTTAAAATGACACACGCTTTATTTTGTTGTACAATATGCTTACTTTGTTGTAATTCTAAAAATTGGGTGCATTAAAGTGTTGTAAATCATGCTTAATTTCTTGTACGTCTTAAAATTAAGATTGAGGTGCTTTCGTGCATATAAGTGTGGAAACGCGTAGGGGGGGTGAATACGGTACCGTTTAAAAACTTTAGATCTTTAGTATCAAATTGCTTATGAAGCTTGTTATAATATGAAAGTTCCAATTATTGTTTGTGACCAATGTAAAGCATAGTAAACCATGTTGTCACACAAGCATTAACATCAAACCACATCATAAGCAATAGTATAGTGCAACTATAAAAGTAAAGAGATAAAGAAAGGAAAGTGCAAACCGAACCCGATGATTTATAGTGGTTCGGTCACGGATCTCCTTTCCGCCCTACTCCACTCCCCGAGTACCCAACTTGAGAGTTACTTCACTAAATCAACAAGCTCCCTTCTCGTGAAGAAAACCTTACAATCGGTAAACACACTTTTTCGGTACAAAGCTAAATACCGGGTTCTAGTTCGAGGTAGAACCAACCTAACGTCGCCTATACAATATTTCCGACACTAAGCTAGATGTCGAGTTCTTTTACGCGGGTACAACCACTCCCAATATGTTTTATGGCCCAACATAACAAACCTTGTGTTTTATGGCACAAACACATAAACCATCTAATCTAGTTTGGTTAAAGTGTTGTTATGATGCAATGATGTTTACACTAATTATCCATGACACAAATTTCTAATGGATATGAATAACTACTTCTAAATGATCTTCCATTGATAGGAAGCCTTTATGATGAAGATCACAAGTTCCCTAAACTTGTTGTGATAGATCTTCAGCTTGTGGTGAGTGGGAATGGCTAGATCTCAAAGCTTTCCTTGGTTGATCAAGATGTAGAGTATGCTTACAACAAAGATGAATGTTAGAAGCATTATGATCATGTGATGGTGAGGGTGATTAATGTATGTTTCTACATTGTTATCTACAGATCTAAATGATGCAAGAAGGGTAGAGAGAAAGTGTGTTGAAGGGATCATTAAACAACTTGGTTTGGCTTGCTATTTATAGCCAAAATGGGCGAGGCGTCCACGGACCACGGAACCCTCAAAAGGGTTCCGCCCGTGTACTATTTTGGTACCGTGGGGTGATGCGACAACAAGATTACAAAATCTTTACCAAAGTCAACCAAATCCATCAAGATTGTGTAAGCTATGTAGAGTCTAAATCTAAACAAAATATTCTATGAAATCTTCTAAAGATTACAAGGATGATGCATGCCATGATGTAATATGTATTTCCATTTTAGATTAAAAAGTTTATCAAAGTAAACTTGTAAAATGTATTATGTAACTAGTTAATAAAATGTCTAGTTACCTTTTGAAATACTTGTGAATGCAAAATGTAAAATGAGGTTCGAAATAGAATGGTTAACCTATTAAAATACTTAGTGACTCTAGCGTTATTTTAAACATTCTAAATGGTTTGTTAAGGGGTTTGATCATAATGCCACATAACAAACATGTAGAAACTGTGTTGTAACATCGAGGACTTGAGACATCGAGAGGATAATGTTAGAGACAAAGTGTGATTACAAGTAACTTGTACATTTTAAGTTATGTACAAAGTTACATGTTTGTCATCAATCAAAACAAGCGAGACGTATAGATTAAATATCATAATTGCACTAACAATCTCCCCATTTTTGATGATGACAAATATATGTAAACGTAATATAAAGTAAAATGTAAAAGGTTACTTTATCCTTACTACCTTTACATTACCTTCTCCGTTTACACTCTTCATGACAAATATTGTAAAGCGTAATATAAAGTAAAATGTAAAAGGTTACTTTATCCTTACTACCTTTACATTACCTTCTCCGTTTACACTCTTCTCCCCTTTTGTCGAAACAAAAAGGCGTCCTTGGAGTTTAACTTAATTTCTCCCCAAAAAGGTGAGCTTGCATCATCCCTAGTGAAGTTAAATCGTCTACTTCAATCCGTCCCTTGTTTGGTAGCGGATCCATGGATCAAATAAAGAGGCTTAACCTACATCAAGGTTAGTTTATGCGACAAAAAATTATGATATATGAAAAAAGAAAATGCATAGCAATGTTAGCCTATTTCTTCACTTTTTATCGAAGCACAAATGCTTGTTGAAAAGTGAGAATGATGATAAATGCGTGCATGCTCCCCTTGACGGTTGCTCCCATTTTTTGAGGCGTCGGGGTATGATTAAGAACACACAAAACAAATATTAGTGCAAAACTATATTCGTCATTGGACGAGTAAGTGATATACAACAAAGTATATATAAGATGCATTCAGTAAATTCTTGACGGAAGCTTCCCTTGCTCTAGGGCGTCAAGATGAACCTTCAAAATAAATATTAGTATAATAGAAGCTTTGTCTTTAGACAAATATGTCATATACAACCAAGTGTATAGAAGCATGCAATATAGTGCTTAAAGGAACATTCCTCCTTGTTCTAGTATGTCAAGAAGCACCTAAAATAAGAAAAATAATTGATGCAAACTTCATCCTTAGATGAGTAAATTATATACAATCGAGTGTATATGATGATGAACCTACAATGAAAAACATCAGTGCAATATATTTCACCTTTTCACAAAAGAAAAATAAGATTTATATATGTGATAAATGATATAATCAAAGATCTCATGAAGTGTAGTCTCTAATTACAATCATAAGAAAAGTGAGAATATAATATGATACAAACCTACAAAATAGTTCCTAGAAAGAAGATATGAAGTCTCCCACTGGGTGTGCCACTAGTGGTGCTAGTGGGTGTGGTTTACTAGTAGGACTCATGTGGTGATTGTAGATGACTCGAGATTTACAAAAGTAAGTTTTCGCTAATCCATGGTGGTGATGATTAGTGAAAGTGGTGATGGAAGGTGGTGGTGATTAGGTAGGAAGCTATTAAGGAGTTAGAAACTCATATTAAAAAAAAATATGGACTCGTGCAATCCTTTCGTCATGTCAAGTGACCAAAGCCAAAAAAAATGAATGGACATTGCATTTCAATGATGCATAAGGGTTATGATTTGAATGATTTATTGATGCTAACAACCTATTGTTTTGAGCAAGTTCTCATATGCTTCAACCCAAGAGTAATCGTTCTATCTAAGAATATATAAAAGTGATAACATGAAGATAAATTCGTTCATTGATTGACATGAATTATAAAATGACTATTCTAGGTGACAATAGGAAAGGTAGTATTAGCATGGTTTTGACCGACATGGATGATTATCACTTTGAAAAAAAGTGAAGACAATATGCAAAATACTAATTATAATAATAATGAGTACCTATATGAGGATGAGAATGACATCATATAAGTGAGAGTTGGATGGACAACATGTTGGAAATGGTCTGTTTTGATTAATATATCGTTTACCTGACAATGGCATGCATGATATATGTCAGCGAAAAGGATAAGATCCTATGATGGTGTTCTAGATAGTGAAGTTGTAAGGTGCTAGTTTAAGGAAAATCCTAGATTCGTTGATTGTGGAGATGAAGAAGTTTGTAAAACATATGATGTGTTTTTCACTTGATGAGGTATTGGTGCAAACTTGTGATATAAGGTTAAAATGGTTGAACTAGTTTTGGTTTCGTGAACCGGTTTTAGCTAAGTGGTGTTTTCCTATGTGTTGGTATTTTAGAGTCTAAGAGACATAAAATTTGACAAAAGACAATTATGTGAATGGATTTCTCTCCCTCTTAATTGGTGGACATCAACATGTGTAATATCAAATAAGGAATGACAACAAAGTGTTTAGGAGGTTATTGGTTAACGAAAAGAGATGAGCTTAGTGATGTTTTTAGATGATGGTTAGCATACAATGAACTTCATCCTAAAGTCACATTACCTCTTCTCGATTAATCTGAGATGAA